>OU612044.1:45242802-45940665 GCA_914767935.1 Coremacera marginata | reverse complement strand
AACAATTTCAACAATCTCTAGAATAGACGAGTTATACAAAGGATACAAATTCAATCGGGTCATGGTAAGCCTACAAGGATTTTTAAAATGTAAAAGTTTTCTGTTCTAAATAAAATGAAATGATGAAACCTAGAAGGAGATTACTAAACTAGAAAAAATTAAATTTTTTTTTCAGTTTCCAAATTCCTGAATAAGCCTTGAATGAAAACCTTATATCAAACTTTATATAATAAAATAAAGTTTATAAATAAAGAAATAATTTCATACGCCTTTTTTCCTTGCATAGATCTTTTATAAAACATGTTTGAAGAATTGAATAAATCCTTAGTATAAATTCTCTTTCCTACATAAGTTCCTTATACAAAGTTTTACTTAATGCTCATTTAGGTGAAATTGTTACCTGGGTAGTTGGCCGATTTGGTTTATTTTTACACCAACTATTTTTTGCTATAAATGGAAACAAATGGAATCCGGAAGTATACCAGATTACCCAATTCGGTTGCATGAGAGCTGGACGTGTCATCCGATAAAGTTTTGTGAGAACAATTTCTTCACATGCTCGTCACACTGTTTGAGACATCCAACGCATGTATACAATTCTCTTTTATATTTGTACGGACATGGCCACTTAAACACTGATGATCTACCTTACACAGTAAGCGGCATTGGGAGTAGGTACCCGTACTTACGACGCACAAGATAAAAGAAAACAAAAAATTTAACTAAATTCCCCCCCCCCCCCCCCCTCCCCAAAACACAACGAAATCAAAAGCGAACACACCGAAAAGAAACAAACGAAAGCATATGATTTCACAAATAAAATTTACAATAATGTCTACGATTTAATAAACGATTTGTTTTTCCTATTCCGCTAGCATATCGGAATTTATATTTGGTGCCTCTTTACTTTTTTCATATACCTAATTTTTATTCAGGTACAAACAGAAACACTAATACTCGTAGTTTTCAAAAATACTTACAATCCTGTTAGAAAAATATGTTAGATAACTCGTTACTGCTACACAGTCGAATGAAGTCAAACTGTTCCACAGAGCAAAACAGTTTTTGTCACATCACGCTTACAGTTATGCATTACAATATCTTCACCAAAAAACTTTTACCAGCGGGTTCATACAGATTATTACACTTAATATATATGTATAACTCGATTCGGTACCCAGTGGCGATCAACGCAAAAGAGAACGATCGCATTTCCGTTAGAAGGACCAAGTGGAGGACAACCTGATGAAACTTGGAACTTCCAACTGGCGCCAGCAAGCGCAAAATATAAATGACTGGCTCAAATACTTACACCAGGCCAAAACCGACTTACGGTTCTAAACGCCATCTAAGTAAGTAAGTAAATATATATATGTATCACCTCTTGCATTTTATTTGGTCATCTTTTTTCTTGAAATTTTACAAGAACCAAATATCCCTTAAAGTTTCTGTTTTTCGTCATCGTTTATTTAATTCTGTTTAGTTTCTTAGACAATTTCCTTAATAATCCCCACCAAGTTAAAATTCTCAATAAATATTATTATTATTTGATAAAGTTATGTGTTAAAATAATTTTGTAGTGCGGGAAGTGTTTAAAAAATGTCTATTTAAATACAACTTATCAATAGTAATAAGCTCATTGTTATCAAAATGTTAACTGCTTATATTTTAAATGAGCTTAAATAGAATTATGAAAATATGTTGCATGAATAATATTGAAAAGATTAAAATTGAATAAAATCAAGATTTATTACCTGAAATCGAAATTCTACGAAGGAACTCTTAACAGTTTCATAATTATGTGTTTCTTCATAAATATTTAATCTTTTAATGTTACAAAGTACGTTTGAAATATTTCTTTATAAGGTATTATTAATGAAGAAATTCAGAGGAGTTTTCAATTGTTGTTGCTTTTTTTTAATTAATTTGAGCTTATTTGTCTTCGAAACAATTTCAAGTTATCGACGAAATATAGATAATTATAGTGCATTTAAAGCGGAAATTGGGAAAATTTAAAAACCTACTTTCGATTATAAAATTTTAGTAAACTAAGTCACTACGAGTGTCTGTAATCGTTTACATAAATTTTTCCTAATTTCGTTTTTTTCTGTCACACCTGCAATTCGTCATATAAGCAATCTCTTAAAAAAAACTTACTATTCAAAAACATAAAATAGCTTTTAAACACACTTAAGTAATCAGTAAAAGATGAACAGAAATATACTTGACAAGTAGCGAAGATCTATTCTGGCCAAACAATGCCAACTTTAACTCTGCTATCAAAGATAAAGAAATGGGAAACTTAATGTATTTCAAGATAATTTCAGATTTCACCTTTTAAATGCATTTTTTAAGCAAAGCCCACGTTATGTTTAAATTTATGCTTAAACCAAGGAAGGTTAATACCAGAGCTTGAAATTTTTAAATTTTTTCCAAAAAGTCTTTAAAATAAGAGTCTTAAAAAGCTTTTATAATATAATATTTTATAATAAATGTAAAAGGTTAGAGTTTAAAGACTCTAAGACTCTAAAAAGAGTTATTTATAATTCGATACGTCCAACGTATAAGTTGGTAACTCGAAAATCGTAATTTTTGGGTATGACCATTTTAGCGTTGTTTTTGTTATAAAAAGAAAACCAAAAACCAAAACTGAGAACAGGGTTTCGTTTATTGAAGACGATATTAGTGTCTGTCGGCTATTAAATCGCTGTAGTTTTTACAAGCATATGTAAGGAGATATTTAACAATTAAACTTATAATATGAACAAAAAAAATGTATGTAAGTTGTGACTTAAGTTACCAACTTGTTGTCTGCAGCAGTTTTTATATTTAAAATAAATAAATAAACCGAAGTTGTAAGTATAAAAATAATTGCCAATCCCTCAAACTTTAAGCTACAGGTCCAAAAAATTGTCACCACATGGAGTCCAATGCGCAGATTGTGATACGCACTGTCCCTTATAAAGTTGTTAAATCGAGTTACTAACTTATACGTTGAACGTATCAATTAATATTTTTGATTATTATTATTTAATTTTTATTTTTAAGAGTTATTTTTTAGTTTTATAAATAGAGATAAGTTTCCCAAAATTTTTTTCAATAAAGTTATTTTTAAAAGGCTTTTATTTCAAAAAGTCTATTTTAAGACTCTTCTGAGAATTAGGTATATATTAAAAAAAGTATTTTTAAAGTCATCTTTAAAAATAAATTGCATCAATAAAATTTTGTTTTCTCTCGTCGGTATTTTAGACTGGAAGAGTTTCTAGGAGAATTTGAGAAAATACCACATTATGATAGCCACGTTGAGGAAGACTTCATCAGAGTTTGCTATAATGAAGAAAAGTGCTCTGATCAAACTTCTTCCAATTTAGATATGAATATGCTTAAATATTGTAATGGAAGTATGTGTTCTTTCCTAGAAAATATCGCACAAATTATTCATGAGTTCTTGCAACCCAAGTGTCAGTGCACGCAGAGAAAAAAAAACGTTTATCGCCCATTTGCAGTAAACGAACTTCGTTTATCGTGCTTGGAAACGCTTTTTGCAAACGTTTCAACAGTTACGAGAAACGGAAAAAGTTGCGAAAAACGGGTTATATAGTTGCAGGAAAAGAATTTCGTTTGTTATAAGCGCGTTCAATTTTTTAATTGCGGCCAATAAAGAATTTGTTTGTTGCATTTCTATTTCAATTCAATTTCTAATAAAACCAAACAAAAAAACGAAAAACAAATTTGTGTCAGCTGAGGACTCGAACCTAGGCTGTTCGCATACAAATCAAGAACCTTAACCACGGCCCCCACAAAAATCTGGTGGAAAGTTTTCGTTTTTGTCGGGCTTCTGTCGAGCTTCTGTCCATGACAAATGTTTAACTTTTGCCATAAGCGAAAAAAATTGTGTAACTTTACTTCAATACAATTGAACTCCAAGCAGCAGCACTAGGCGAATATTAGCCGACTGAAAATTCAATTGATAGTGGCGCACACGTTAAGCATAGCGCGCAGTAAACCAGACATCGACGAGTCCGGGTTCGAATTCCAATGATTGAAGTAAGATTAATATCATTTATTTCAAATCATGTTGAATTTATGCGTTAGAAGAAATGTTTATAAAAAATAAAAGTTTGCTATTTTTAGTAAAGCGAATTGTGTAGCTATTTTTATTTTTTTGATATTTTTCGCTATTTTTTCGTTAGTTACAACTGAATATTCGCTTGCAGCTACTACAGCTCGCAAACGAAGTATAATTGGCTAATTTTTCAGTTGCGCTAAACGAAAAATTTCTCTGCGTGTAGAATGAGCTTACTCTTAAGCTTCCTCAAAAGACTTTTAAGACTTACCTATAAAAATAAAAGTTTCTTAACACTTTTAAAAATTACTTTAAAAAATAAAAGTATTGGAAGATTCTCAACTCTGACTCCTAAGTTAAAAATTAAAAATTAAGACTTAGTTCTTAACTTTTAAATATATTTCAACTAAGTTAACTCCTAACTTTTATTCTTAAAAGTAAAAGTTGACTATTCTTAATATATATTTTTATAAAGCAAAGTTAAAAGTAACGTACATATCTCATAATGATATGGAAAAGTTAACAATTGGATTTAGCTTAAAAAATATGTTTTTTAAGAGTAATTTTTTTAGCTCTGGTTAGCAGCTGTAACACCCTAAGAGTGAGTTGGAGAGTGGAATGAAATCAGGGAGGCTTTCTGTGGTTTTTGTACATTTCATGTTGTATTGTCTGTAGTCTGTGTATTATCATAAGTCTGTCCCTTTGCTCACAGTTCAAGTTTCACATCTCTTTAACTCTGGTTGTAGATGTTGAGTCTGCTACTCAGCAGGTCTTTCCAATTTGGAAATAACTTGTCACAGACACACATACTTAGTTAAAAACACGCACACGCAAACGAGATCACAAAAATCAAATACAAACACCTGGGACCACAAATGCACAAACACATTTTATCATGTTAAATATATTGAATTTTATAAATTGTTTAAGTTTGTATTTGTGCTATATTTGTATTTATTGACTAAAAGAGCAAAAACAAAAAAAAATTTAATTTGTGCTGGAGGGAGCTACAAAATATTTTGTTTCTATAGCATTTGCTACAAGGCCAAACATAAGTTTAATTCTTCAAAGTATTTGAAAATTAAATAAAAAGTTTTTCCTTTCATTTTGCATTTATTTAAATTTCTATGTTGTTTTCGTAAACTATGTAAAAGAAAATTAAGTAGAAATTCTTGGTATAAAAGTTCTTTATGTGAAGCTACTTTTCTTCACTGACTATTGAAAGCAAAGCTGCTCATTTTCTTTTTATCAAAAGATGCTAAAATCGAACATCCTATAAATATGCTAAGATGCTTATTTTTTCGAGAATTTGTTTTACACAAGGCCTTGGCCTTGTCAAGAAAAAGGTTAATATTAAACAAAATTTAATATTGAAAATTGAATTTTGGTTCAGACTGTTAAATGATTCAATATGTTCAATATATTCAATATATTCAATATATTCAAATGATTCTTAACTTGACAGTTAAGAGACGGAACTATTTCTATTTGGGGTTTTTGTTGTTGTTATTGGGATTGCTGTTTTAATACTGGAAAAATGCCCTCTCAACAAGGCGGAAATTTAAATGACTCCTCCCAGAAGTCCAATTAGGGACTTATTAAAAAAACAGTCTAAAAACTTCTTAATCCGATTGTTCTTTTTTTAAGCCCCATTACCTGTCTGAAAATCAATTCTTTGGCATTAATAAAACTAAACTTTAAAGAGGTATGGCGATCTTTCTCATCTTATGACTGGATTTATCGATCGATCTCAAATTTTCATACGATGTACGTGTATAAAGCCTTTATAACAATATAATTGAAAGCAGATGTCCAGTTATCTGCACAACCATGCTTTCGAGTTTGTCTACAGCGTCGAAAATCTTTGTCATGTGGTCTTTCACCTCGCCGCTTTCTTCAAGATAACAAGGTTGCCTTGCGTGCCGGTTTTTTGACGAATAAATTAACTCCAAATTTTTCCAAACCTCGCGCGATGTCTCACAACCACAGATTTGCTTTAATTCAAATGGTTGAATCGATAAAATCGAGCCCTCCTTGGACTTTTTGTATAAGTTCAACCACATTTTTCTAGCAGCAGCAGATAAAGCGTCGCCCTCTGCTGACATTTAGCACGTACCATTGACACACTCCAAGAAATCGTTTTTAGTAAGCAGCACTTTCAATTGCATACTCATTGTATCTTGAATTTTTTTACAATAGTTCGATGCACGAAGAACTGGTCACGAAATTTAAAGTCATTACATCTGTTGTTCCACGATACTCGTACTTAAGCTCGTACTTAAGTTAAATTTTTGCTACGCCATCGTTTGATTCAATGGTTTGTGTTTAAATATTAATATTTTCAAAATTGCTCATTAAAAGAAGCTTAGTTTTGCGCACCTGGCCCCATAATCTGTTAAGGATCGCTGCTATTTTCATAGATGACACGTAATATTTAATAAATTTAATGTTTTTGTTTAATTCAATAAATTTAATATTCAGCACATGTTAATTAGTTGGCGTCTATAGAGAAAATGAAAAATGCTAGACATTTAAATTATAAGAAAAAACTTTAAAGTAAAATATAAGTAAAAAATATTAATAAGAAATGGTAGCTCTCAGAGCATTGCCACATTAAAATGCGTATTGCAGTCAATATCAATTGTCTAAGAGATAAGTGGTTGCAGCAGAACGGTGTAACAAGCCATAATGCGCATGAAACCATACTTTATTGAGGAGAACTTTTGGTGACCGAATCATATCAAGAAATGGGCCTGCCAAATTGACCACCTAGGTCATGTGACTTAACTCTGTTAGACTACTCTTTGTAAAGGTTCGTCAAGTCAAGTCAAGCTCTCAGAGCATTGCCACATTAACATGCGTATTGCATTTGATAACTATGGCAATTTGCCATCTTCAACTTCATTAAAGGTCATCTGCATCATATTCCTATTTATTAAAGTTCATCTTCATTATCTTAATCATATTCATCTTCATTAAAGTTAATCAAGAAAATTTATAAAGAACGTAAAAGAGACGACCACTTTGCTTTAGATAAGTACTATTCAAAAGAACTCCTCAGAAACTAAAATTTTATTAGTACTGATACTGAATGAATGAAAATGAGACTTTCATCAAAATTCGAAATATAATCGAAAGTATAACGTATCACATGTGTACCAAGTTTATCACCTCAATCAACACATTATACAGTGGTAAGAGTTCGTTTAAACGCAAATTCCTTTCCTTTCGTCTATATTTTCAAGTAAGCTTTTTGTTGTAGTAAATTTCTTTAAAAATATTTTACAGACTACTTACCACCTTGTTCAAAAAGAAAGGTTCATTCACATAGTGAACCGGACTAAACTGTCCGGTTCGAAAAATGTTTCTTCTTCTATCGCAAAAATCAAAGGCCCGAAAAAAATTGTTGTAAACAAAACACTGTCACTTTAGCAAATGTCAACAAGAATCGCTGATATTTGGCAGCCTTAACACAGACACATGTGGCAACCCACTTAAGTCCGGTGAATGAACCTTTCTTTTCGAACAAGGTGGTATATTTTTATAACAAAAAAAAAACCAATTTTTTATGCCCTTTCTTTTTTACTAGTAGATCTTAAAAGGATACAAAAATCTAAAACATACCTCCAAGCCCACACTTAGAAAAAATTATATAAAAAAATTTCACAGTTCCGGTTTTAATCAATGTGTTTTTACTATAAAAATGAGTCAACGCAGGTTCTCCCTTTAATTGATATTTTAAAAACTATCTATTTATATAAAACTAAGTTGCATTTTTTAAGAAAATTTAATAACAACAAGCAAACCATGCAACCATAAAATTGCATTGAAATTGAGAAAAAAATTAGCAACGATATAAGTTTGACTTTTTTTTTTTCTTAAGTATATTTTCGCAGAAGACCTGAGTAGAATTTTTTTAATAACTTAACCGGTTAGCGTTATCAAATATTTACCACTGTAAAGCAACAAGCACAACCAACTGAGTTGGTTGAAGTAGATAATAATAATAAAATACTGCATTTCATAATGACATAAGAAACAAAATAGAATTATAATAGTAGTATTCAATGAACGACGTATTTGTGATGTAAACTGCGTATGTGTGGTAAGTTGTATGAACTTACGGCGCATACGCTATTTACACCACAAATACGGCGTTACTTGAATACCACTAATACCAAAGGATTCCGTATAATTTTGTGTCATCTGTCTTATTTGCGGGTTGACTGCAGGGTTGAAACAGCCTAAAATTTTTTTACCAAAATCCAAAAAAAAAATATTCAAATTTAAGAAAAAAGTTTCACATCCAAAGCAAAAGTTTATCAAACACGATCAATCAAAAAATTAATTAATTAAAACAAGTTTTAAAGTATCTAACGAATATATTCAATCACATATATCATTTTAATGTACTTATGGCTGCATGAGATCAATATTGTATTATTTTTTTTTTTTGTTTTTTTTTTGTACACAGTTAACAATAATCACAGAAGTTATTTACTTGTATTTTTAAAAATAAATAGTTAATAATTATTACAGCATAAAAACTTTCATGTTGAAGCTAAGAAGCATATACGTGGGTAGCAAATCAATAGTGACAACATTTAATATGTGAATTTACCGTTATATTTATTAATCAAAAACTGACGCAAAAGTTAAATTTGTTGTAAAAATTATAAAAATTCAAAATTGCATTTTTAACTAACTTTCGTGACATGCATTTACTAATGTAATATTGGAAATTTATAACGAACATTTATTTTTACTAAATGAAAGATGGCTAAGAATGAAATTTTGAGTATTTAACACCTTTAACCAATTATGAACTGACCCATGTTCTCGATGAGTTAGAATGATGAAACTTTCCAAAAATATTTAGTTTGGTCTAACTTGGAAAGAAAAAATCAAAGTATTAAAAGAAACTAAAAATCGATTTGCCACCCCGAGATTTTTAATTTTCGAATTGAACGATATTGAACGATATTTTGCAAGCAAAGCCCAGCGTTTTGCGCCAATTATGATCACAAGAATTTCCACAAAACAACAAAATTATACAAAACGTATTTCGTTACACACCAGCGTTGTGTCAACCCGCGGAAGCCTCGTATGTCAATTAAACTTCATAAAAATTCACAAAAGTTAAATATAGAGCATAAGAAAGACGCTCGTATAAGAATTATATTTTACTTTATGTTTTTTAGATTTTTAGAGGTTTAAAATTGAAAATAAAAAGAAATAGAGATTCCCAAATTCCCCAAGCTTGGAAATGTAAATAAACGCAATTGTTCAGCCGTGAGCAAAACCAGGTCGATTAGATAAATTCTTAAAATTTTATATTCATTTTGGATGAAAATCTATCACTGTATGACCTCCAGGTTAAGAAAAGTGTACTGTTGCGTTAACGCAACGCTGGACAAAAATGGGTTAAGGTTGTCATTATTATTTGGTCACCCACTGTATATCGATGGTAAAGCGCATAAAAGTGAAACGCTTTTTTTTAGGTTTTAACTGAAATGTATTGAAATTTCAAAACATAACAAACTTTTCTAAAAATTTTTTAAAAAATTCACTTATCACTTTTCTGCGCTATGTTTACTTTATCGGACTTGTTTTATGTTTTAAAATATCACGAATATCAAGTAAAAGACAAAGGGAAACTTAGCTCTTTCAATATTTGTAAGTTAAAATCAATTTAGATGTATGCTCTTACAGATATTTTTGACCATGCAAAGTGCGGACTATTTCCACTTTTAATTAATTCTTTGAAAAGTATTGCATATGAATGGTATTCCTATAGTGAATAACCAAAGACATGAAAATTTCAAAGAATTAAGTGGAAAGATGATCTCATGTTATTTAGCATTATCAACATTATCACTATTGTGTCTACTGGCCAACTTGCCAACTGTCTGGACACTTCTTCACAGACACAAAGTTTGACAACTCATACGTATTCTTCACTCTCCTAACAGTACTATCTCATGTAAACCCGTGTTAACGTACAGTAAGGAGTATTAAAAAAAACAATAATTTTTTTTTGATTCGTCACTGCGAAAATTTACCAAATTCGAATTAAATTTCACGTTTTCACATCGAAAAAAAAATTTACCAGTTTTGGTAAAATTTTCACATTCTGGCAATGCTGGTTGACTGAAGTCTTCATGTTAGAATTTAATTAAAGTTAATTGCGTATTTGTCTACATCACTCTAGCAGACGATGCGTTGTACTTGTGTTGCGTTGGCGGTTAATATGAACATTCACCATGACATACATTTTCGAGCATAACACCCGAATAATGTTGGGATACAATTTTGACACAACTTAAAATAATGAACTCTATGTTTAAAATATAGGATTATGTCCCATGGGCGCAGCCAGGATATCAGCCAGGGGGCGTATATTTTTTATAAGCTTGAAGTTTGATTTATAAAAATGTTCTTTAGCTAAAGGGTATTTTTTAGAGGTATAGTATTTCCTAAAGAGAGAGCTGTCAAACTAGTTGTCAAAGTAAGCACATGTGTTTAATATTTGTGTTCTGTATATTTTGGCAATTTACCATGCAAAGACTAACACCGAAACAACGTTTACAAATTGCGGAAATTTGTTTAAAAAATGTGCGTTCTGTACGGGAAACTTACCGAGAATTTTTACCGTAAAATCATCTTTAGCATTGAAGCACATTTCTGGCTTAACGGGTACATAAATAACCAGAATTGCCGTATTTGGAGTGATAACAATGATGAAGAGACTCTTCAGGCTAGCTTACATCCAAAAAAGGTTACTGTCTGGTGTGGTTTGCTTGCCGAAGGCATCATTGGTCCATACTTTTTCAAAATTAAAGATAGTGTCAACGTTCATTTGTCAATTGTGAGCTCTACAAGCAAACGATTCGCGACTTTTTGGTTTCCCACTTCAATATCAATTGTCTAAGTGTTAATTGGTTCCAGGAGAACGGTCTAACAAGCCATAAAGCGAGTGAAACCATACCGAATCGTATCAAGAAATGGGCCTGTCGAATTGGCCAGCTAGGTCATGTGATTTAACTCAGTTAGACTACTCTTTGTGGGGTTCGTCAAGTCACTGAGCTATGCTGATAAGCCAGCCACGACTGACCAGTTCGGGATTTGGTCAAAACACTAAATTCCATAAAATTTGTGAACTAATAAGCGAAAATATTTTCCTTTTCCTTAATTTTTCTGTTTTAAATTTAAAAAAAAAAAGTTCTATACCTCTTAAAAAAAATACTATTTAAAAAGGAGTGGAAATTTTAAGTGGAAACACTTGAATTTAAAGTTAAAGACCTGTATCAGGTAGACAAAGCGGGAGAGCCCCCTCTTAGGGTCCAAAAAGCATAAAGAAATAACACAAATGAGGCTGTTAAATTTAAAATGGGATGTTTTTAAGATCAACTGTGATATTGATGTTAATTTTTTTGAAAACTTCACTTAAATAATGAAACAATTTTTTTGGCGCAGTGAAAGATTAACTTTGCTTATAAAAGTCATAATCATTATATTGGAATTTATCTCCAAGGAGTTTGTATATTAAATAATCAGTTTCAATGCACAAAAAGAGAATATATATGAAAGTATACCTAGAACGAATATAATTTTATAAATTGAGGAAAATTAGCTTGAAATTTTTTATGCAATATCTAAGCTTATTAGATCCAAAACTTTTGAAAAAGCCTTCATTTGAATGGATTTTTTTTTTTAATTTTTAAAAGCTGTATAGTGCTAAAAATACATGAACCACGAAATTTAACACATTATGGGGTATTCCATGTAAAGCAAATGACTGAAAAGCTTGACCATTTTATTTTGTTGTTTCCTTGGTATATAAGACATCGAAAATTTCCAACTTGGCACAAATATTTAGCCTTGTGCGCAGTCTTTCCCAAATAACAGGTTTCGGAAAATCACCTTATTTCTAAATATTCTTTTTTTCGAAAAAAAATTCTCAATACAAAAATTAATTGTAAAACATTTTATACAGTCTAATTATATAGTGATTTGATGATTTTTTAATCATGTTACCAAGTTTTCACTAAAAAATTAACAATTACAGTTTTCTAAACTTCGGCATTTTTAAAATTATTTTTATTATATTTAAAAATTAAAAAACAATTTGGAAGTTCAAAAACTTTTTTTTCAGTTTTATAATTAACAAATAATTTAAATATAAATCCACGACCGATTAGGTTCTTAAATTTCCAAAAAAAAAAATACTGTCTCATTCTCTTTATAAAAATTTAACCAGCTGATTAATTATTTTTACATTAACATGTACTTATTTGTATGAGATATCTTAAATAATAAATTGGGTATAAGATACTGGTGCTGTTCAAAAACCAGTTTTCGAATTACGGTTACTGAAAAATAGTCTGAACTTTAAATATGACTTTTATCGGAGTCGATTACTCTGCTCTAAAAATTTTATTAAAAAAAAATATTAACATAGTAATTGTTATTGGAATTGAATAAAGAGGAAATGAAACTGTTAAATTTTTAAAGATCTTAAAATATTTTTTTTTTTTAATATTGTTTAAATTGTCGAAATCGTTTTCGATAACAGTAATAGTATTTTAGCCCTTAATGATAACTCGAACTAGGGTTCACACAGGTTCAAATAGTTGAACACAAGCTGGAGATCAATGAAAGCGTAAGATTGCCAAAAAGAAACCAAATCTAAAGACAAAAAAAATTTTTTTTTTAATTTTTCATAGCTGATTTTTATTTTGATTTTAACAAACTGCAAGAAATCTAACCTATTTTTACCGTTCACACTAATATTGTTGAATTAGTAAAATTTTGTCAAAGAGATTTTTACATTTTGTGCTAATTTTCGGAATAATACTTTTTAAAAGAAAATTAAAAGTTCTCAATTTGAACCATTTTTCAACAAACCATAGGCAAAAATCAAAAAGTTTAATACTCAAAATTGACTTGTAAAATAAAACTTAAATAAAATCTCCTCATCTCACTTATGGTCATTTAAAAACAGGCATATTCACAAATAGTTTTAAAACGAATTTGCTTACAAATTTCCATATCCTTTCTTTTAGTTTTTACTGATATCTACTTATAGATTTTTTGCCAAAACCCCCCCTAAGGTAAATCCTGGCTACGGGCCTGACCTGTATAGTTACAATTTTAAATGAACGTTTGAATTATTCATAATATTAATAATTTTTAAATTTTCTGATGTCTGGGTGTCGGCTGGTCCCCTCGCTACGCCCATGAAATGTGGTGTGAATGGAAAAAAAAATGTTTATACATTTTTAATGACGGTTGACAAAGCTATGCTAGTTAGTGGTTCGACGGTTTTTTTAAAACGTCTAGGTACATTTTCTGCTCAGCCAAACTGGACTGGACGGGTATGATGATGATGATGAGACAAAGACGACGAGACAGAAAATTATTTTGAATTGCAGATGAAGCATTTTAAAATATAACTTGAAGTCTTTGAGGCAACTATAGTGGATCAAAGGATGCTTTATGCACTGAAAATTTTACATGTTTGCTCAAGTTGTTGCACAACAATTGAAAAGATTCACTTAAACTTTATAAAGGGTTATTAAATTTTAAGGGCCGATGCTGATTTTGAATACGTATAATACAAATTATTTAGGAAATTATTGTCATTTTTTTTATTGTGATAATATTGGTATGGTTCAATTATGTATGGAACAAAATATCGGCCAAATAGCTGCCGTGACCTCGGCAGCACACCTCCATCCGATGGTCCAAATTTTCTATGACGCTGAGGCATAAGTGAGGTTCTATGCCGTTAATGTGCCGAATTATCTCATCCTTTAGCTCTTGAATTGTTGCTGGCTTATCTACGTACACCTTTTCGCTTATAGCGACCACGTGAGATAACACGGCAATTGAATTTGTTGCGCAAAAGAGCCATTGTTTCGTTAGCTGTGTGGCTGTGGCACCGTCCTGTTGAAACCACATATCATCCACATTCATATCTTCCAATTCGGGCCATAAAAAGATCGTTATCATCTCACGATAGCGAACACCATTCACAGTAACTGCCTGACCGGCCTCATTTTGGAAAAAATACGGCCCGATGATGCCACCAGCCTATAAACCGGACCAAACAGTCAATATTTGTGGGTGCACTGGTTTTTCGACAATCACTCTGGGATTATCATTCACCCAAATGCGGCAATTCTGCTTATTGACGAATCCACTGAGGTGAAAATGTGCCTCATCACTGAAGATGATTTTCTTCGAAAATTGATCATCCACTGTTGAGATTTCTTGCCACCATTCTGACCATTGATGACGCTTGAAATGGTCAAGAGGCTTTAGTTCTTGAGTCAATTGCACCTTGTAACGACGAGCGTGAGAGGTGCAATTGTTGGGCTCGACGACGAGTTGAAGTGGACGGCTCTTCAGCCACACTATCGCGAACAGCAGCAATATTTTCTGCAGTGCGAGCTGTACGAGCATGGACTGTTGTTTTCACAAATTTTTGCATGGTTTTTCCGATTGTACGCACATTTGGACGAATAAATTGACCGAAAAAATCACGATGTGCACGATATGCATTTTGATTTGAACGCCCATTTTCATAATAAGCCTGAATAACCTTAACGCATTGCTTGATTGTGTATCTTTCCATGGTTCAAATTGAGTTTGTCTGAAATTGAGAAATGTCAAATAAAATGCCGAAAAAAACTTGATGTTTAGGTGTGGTTCATATTCAACATCGGCCCTTAAAATTTAACCACCCATTTATAAAGGTCATTGATTTACACAGCGCCAAAAAAAATCCTTATTGTGACTGTAGATGCAGTATTGGACGATTTTTTTCCGTACCGCAACGCAATAATTGTAATGGCTTGTAATGGCTGCGTTACCAGTAACGACATCAACGAATGAACGCTGTTTTCCACATAACGCCGGTTAAAATATTACTTGCGTTCTATTATGTGCGCAAATCGGCTGAACGGATTGACTGCGCTTTACATTCATTGGGGCTTTATGTAGATGTTAATTTCTTTTCCGTACCCCGACGCAATAATTTTTTTTTAGACTTAACCAGCACTCAGGGGATGCCCCCTATAAATGCGAAAGCATTGTGTTGATTCGGAAGACGGGTGATAGTTAGTTGGAGGGTAGAAAGATGGAGTAGTGTCGGTGAAGGTTTGTTTTAAATTTACACAGAATGAAACTGCCGGGAAACACGCTCACACGGAGATTGTTCCACAATTTTACTGAGCGACCGAAGAACGAATTATCTCGGTAATGCGATGTTCTATTGGGCAAAGTTGCAATGGTAAAGGGATGGTCTTGGAGAGCTGCCCGAGTGGACCTAGGAAACACACGAGCTGGTGGCGTCAAGCCATGTATCTCTTTAAACACTTCCTATGGTAATACTTGTAGAAGGCTTAGGCAACCAACATTGCGACGATGCCCAAAAGAGTTGAGAGAAGATGAAATATTTTCATTACCTATCAAATATATCGCACGTCTTTGAATCCGGTCCAGAAGCTCCAAATATGATCTTGATGCCCCTGCCCAAATGTGCGAATTGTACTCCATTTTCGGCCTAATATATGAGGTATAGATCAAACGAAGATCAGATGGAGTAAAGTATTTATTACACCGTTTTAGAAAACCAAGGCACTTGGCCGCTTCTTTTGACACATCAAAAATGTGATGATTGTACTGAAGATCTGCTTGTATTGATATGCCTAGAACGTCAAAAGCATCTGACTCCGTAAGATCTACACCGTTCATATCGAGGGTCTTGCTAACATTATATTCTACTCTATTAGCAAGACCCCACCATAAGACCCCCATTCATATGTTGCCTCTTCCTCTCATTCTCCAAAGAGCTCGGGCGTTTTTTTTAAATGAATATGAATGGCAAATGCCGCTGTCATCCGCAAACAAATGAATTGGGTTGTGAGTCAACGACAGAAGGTCATGACTGATTTGCATGTCAATCTCGTAAACCCATATTTCATCACTAGTTAAAATGCTTTTTATAATGTGGGGTCGGCATTGATCGTGTCTTCCCTTATCACCTTTACACGTTTGAGTTTTTCTATTAAGCGTTTCATACCCAAACAATCATGTACAATGGTATAAGACGCAGAAATTTCAGCAGATATCTCTCTTAAACTTATATGGCTATTTGTGATTTCCTTCTTTTTATTTAGGTGAACTTTTATGGAAGACGTTGACGGCCGACCAGGGCGAATCAAATGTTCCATCACATCTCGACCGCTTTTGAATACACTGTACAACTCATATGCATGTGTTTTATAAAGTCAATTTACGATAAGCCTTCTGTAACATTTTCAGCTATTCAGCTATTCAGTTGACAGAATTATTCAACTGATTCTTTTTAAAATAATTTTTCTCAATTTTTTAAACAAATCAAATTTTAATGGTTTCAATTTACTTTTGTATAAAAAATCGATAAATTTCATTTGGAAATAATGAATGAGATGCTTAAATCATTTACCAATGTTTTGTATATGTTAAGAAAACCTTACGTTTCCAAACAAAAATATATTTTTAAAAACTTTAGACAAAGTTAATTATTTCATTTTTGTGTATTTAATATATATTTTTGCTATAAGCCAATATTTTTGATGTGTGTCAAAATATCTCATTCCATAAATCTAAGTGAAGAACTAAATAATAAGTTAAAAAAATGAAAAAAATTCATAATTCTCTGATATATTTTTATGTGTTGCATTTAGCTAAACGTCTTTATAAATTTTGTTTAACATTTTCTAAACACACATTTTTTATGAGTCGCCGTTCTTCTAATATCTAAAAAGCTACTTGAACAATCATTTTCTCATTTAGTACAATTATTTTGCATCTCATTAGTGATAAAAAAAAAATAAAAGAATTTATTTGTGACATTCGACCATTTTTTAATGAGCATAATTACCATAAAACCTTTCTGGGCTAAAACTTTGTCCAGCGAAAATGGTCAACATGACGACATGAAATATTTCAACGTTACACTGTTGTAAAAGTGCTGCTGAACTGTGTTATCAGCTGAGCTAACCACAAACGCTCTTATCAAGAACTCATCATCTCAAGCAAGCAATTAAGATAGTGTCAAGTTGTAGCTGAAAGGATGCATAGGACCAACGTGACCACATACTTTGTTAAGAGCAACAGGTTAGGTGACCATTTCATTGGCAGCATAAACAGAACGCAGACTTGCGCCTCTAGAACACACAGCTTAGTTAGCTACAACTGTCACAAATGCTGCCAAATACAAACACTTTGCTGGTCTGAATTAATGACATTGCAAAATACACCACAATAGCAGGAACAACAACAGATTTACACCCAGCTGGTCATCAAAATAATGATTACATAAATGATGATTACGGTAAGGCGTGTGAATCCCTTCGTGGTTTGTATGCAGTTGCTGTTGCTGCTGATAGCATATTATGG
This sequence comes from Coremacera marginata, assembly GCA_914767935.1. Lineage (NCBI taxonomy): Eukaryota > Metazoa > Arthropoda > Insecta > Diptera > Sciomyzidae > Coremacera > Coremacera marginata. The sequence continues at coordinate 45,923,150 of OU612044.1, read as the reverse complement.
TTGCTGATAGCTTGATAATATGATGTCTACTGTGTTTTGCTAAATCTGTGAAGATCTGTGAAGATGGCAAAAATTATCCGAAAATTACCATTAATGATGAGCTAAAAGATACAAATCGCGATAATGAGTTGAAATCAGCAAAGCAGAAGTTAATACAAAATTGAGAATATTTTTTAATAAACAAAAGCTGAGTTACTATTTTGAGTCAATGTTTAAACACTTCAAACACATAAAAAATCATGGGTTTATACAAAGGTCATTCTTTATTTTCGTTAATATTTCAAAAATTAAAAAAAAAAATGTGTTTGCTTTAAATAAATTATCAATTTTTCAAGCATTGATTAAGCTATAATCAACATGATGAAAATAAGGTGATTGCATTAAATAATTTTTAATTTTTCCTCAAAATTATACCTCGGAACATATATATTAAGGAAAAAAAAAAGAGAACGCCTCACAAAGGGAACTATTCTACAAAAATATTTCAGATAAACGAGTAATGCTACTTAAGACCTTTGAAGACAAAAGTTATGTCAAAGGCATGTATTAAGAAGTTTTCCAATCTTTAATAAATCAAAATAAGCCCATACTAAAAAAAAACTTTAATCCCATATTAAATATTCAGCCGTAAACTTTAAAAATGCCGATACATGTGTAATCTTGTTCATTCCTCCTACAATAATCCATTGATAGAGGTCTTACTTTTTGTAAGAAATTGAAAATAGTTGAGATTTTCAAATAAGCCAATGTCTTAAGCTACCTGTTTCTGGACTCATAATCAATGAAAAGCAACCTTTGATTTTTAACCATGCAGTTTCTTAGCTTACAACACATATTTTGAGGAAAAATTAATGGATTTGCAGTTTTCAGTCTAGGTACACTGTTCTCAACTTTTCTTTTTACAAAGTTATTAAGTTAAAAAACATGACTTTACATATTTAAGCAACATTGGTTGAAGATTTAAAGTTTTACTGAACATGGATGTAAAAATTTTGTTTGATCCTTCAACAAATTAAAATATAGAGGCCATTCGACGTGAAGGGAATAACCAACAAACTATTATTATTTCAATTTACATTCTTTTTGGGTATAGTAAAAATCTATTAGTACCAAACTTTTATAAAATCATGGTCTAGTCCAGTAAATCAAAATATGATTTTTTCAAGAAATTTTATTAAATGGCTTATGGGAACGCAAATGATTTTTCTCACTTGAATTTTTCATTCTATTTAAATTCAGTATTTTTAGTAATTTTTACATTTTCTTACTAACTGTCAAATTTTAAAATTTGATCTGTATGGCTTAGGAGATATGCTATTTCAAGTGCTAAATTTAACCCCTTTCGCCTCAAACAAATTTTGATTGACTTAAATTTTGTGTTTACAGAATTGAACAAAGTTTTTATATAGTAATTTTTATGAGAAATAGAACCTTTTTTTTAGGTATCATATTAGAAATTTAAAATTATTTTCATGAGAAAAACCTATAAATTAAAAATGTTTTAAAATTGTTGTAAGCCTTGACATTTTTTAAAACAATTTTTTACTCAAAAAAATGTGTGCAGAGTTACAAACATTCCTGTCAAGTTTTGAAATAGAAATTATAGTGATTAACGAGATAGAAAATTTAAAATTTATTGTTTTTTAATAGTATGTTTCATTACTAAATATGTATACAGTGAGTCGCTTAATTAAACGATGCACACGTTAATAAAAAAATAAACACCAACATTTTCTAACGCTAAAACACACAACAAAAACTTGATCGAAAAACCCTTGGAAAATGTGCAAAACGGAAAAACATAGGTTTCTAACGCATTTGCGTGTTAGCCGACACACACACTAACTCACTCACTCACACACATTAAAATAACACATGAAAATCTTTTGTGTTTTGGCGCACGCACACGCAGGTACGACAAAACCAACTTTATTACCAACTATTTAGTTTATTTTTGCACTTGGCGCCGCGCAAAAGTGCCTCAAAATATGCAGAAAAAACAAAACATTTAGCTATAGAAAAGTTTCATAGGAAGCTTCTTAAATTATTTGAATAACATTATTCTGCATGCATTTAGCACGAGGTTAGCTACGAGAATAGGGCAAAACGAATATTACTCATGCACACATAATTGAAGTCATTCATACGTTGACGGTAAAGAGACACACACACACACACACCCCAGAAAGCGCAAAATTTGCATAAACGAATAATGAATTTTCGCGCCAGGAAAAATTGTCATGGCGTATAAAAACAACAGCAAAAACGTATGCTTCTCTGTGTAGGTGCGTTTGAAATTTTTGCGCTGAAGCATAACAACACTGAAAAGAAACAAGAACTGTTGTTAACGCGCTGCGATCCAGTAGCAAAACAAGTTATAAAATAACGTACAGAATGTTCAAAACGCGTTGTTGGAGAATGAAAATAATGCATTTGGTGAGCATAAAAATGCATGAATTTTTAAGAATTTTTTTATGTTCACCCGAATTTTATATTCGGTGTCGACAATAAAATGCTTGACAGCGGCATAGCCGGATCACTGTTGCAGAGCTTGTCATTTTAGTGAGCAGTCTATTACAATTGCCACAACCCTAACGTCGATGTGAAAGTCAAGCGTCGAGAAATGCAACCGATTTTTGTCGAGAACATATTTTTAATCGAGAGTGAACATCAAAGAAGAAGCAAATAATAAAATGTAATATGAAAAATTTATATATAATAGAGATAAGCATAAATCAATTTAAAGATTTGGTAGACCACATGGAACGTTAAATGGCTTTTGCGAAAAGTTTCAAATAAGGTTTGGCAAAAGTGGACTTAAAGCAAGAGTGGCAAATCTCAATAGTTTATGTGGCGGCGATGGCTGGCAAAAGGTATGAAACATTTATGCAAGTCCATTGAAGTAAGTGATGAAAAACGTATAATTATGTTTGGATCGATTTAAATCAGGCCTGGGCATTCTAACACAGTCGAAATCGCACACACTAAGCTCATACGGTTTCCAGCGCAAAGTGACATAACCCAGTAAGTCCAGAGTAGATGCATACACGAAATATCCATACACGAAAAAAAAAACTAAAATTAACCGCAATCTCTGAAATTCTTGTTTTACCGATTTTGTATGCACACAGTTCACATGTAGTTTGTACAGAGTATCATGCATACAAAAATATACATTATGTATGTGTGGTAAATGCATGAACCCTGCATAGTCGGGTTTAAAACAGAAGCAAACTGAATTCGGCGAATTCTAACAAACTGTAAAATATTTAAATGTGCAAAACATAGCAGAAGTGATCTCCAGTATTGCTGGAAGTTTTGTGGTGGTAGGTAGTAATGCGAACATTTTTTAACAATATATTAATATAACTATTAATTTTAATATCACTGTGAAATGTATTTACTTATTCATTTATTTATTTGCAGTATTAGTTTATAGTTACATACATACATTTTCAGTGCATCCATACAGTCTAAAAATCATTATTCATACAGTATCCAATCCATACAGTATTAATAATATTTCATGCAATCGGCAAAAGTTTTTCTGCATGCATACAATATTAATAATATTGCATGCATACGGCATTAGTATTTACTCGTGCATACAGTATTATTATTTATTATTATAGTATTTATTTCCCTTCATACATTCATTTTTAACATCGAAAGTGTTGCACACATAGGAAAATGGTATAAGAACAGATTAGAGGAATTGTAATTCTTAATTTTTTTTGAATTTGTTTCAGCTAAATGGACTAGTGGTTCTCGAGTTATGTCAAACAAAAGAGCCTTAAACGTGAAAAATTCCCCTATACGATAGTTACTAACTTCAAATCGATATTAAAAATATTTTGGCAGGCAAGAAGACAAAACGAATGATGCACAAGTTCTTCATTTTGGGCCTACTTTCACGTGCAATTGTCAGAATTGAGTCCTAAAATTATGTGTTCAAAAATGTTGGACTGTGTAAGGTTGCGAAAAACACATTGGAGCATCAGAGATGGATGACTTGGATTCTTTATTGCTCCAATATGTTTTTTGGGTCGGCTGAGCAATAAGCTTTCACTATGTTCGCAATCTTAGGCAAAGCACAATAAAGTGGCCGCAACTTAACAGCATGAAGTTCGTAAAACGACTGATCGTATCGAATGAAAGAACAAACGCGCTAATGATATGTTGTCGTGTTCAATAAGGCAACGCAGAAGCGAGCAGACGCAGCATCACAGCATGAATTTCGCACAGCGACTGATCGTATTATTTTATGCAGTGTGATAAGTTTTCAACTCGACTAAAAAGCTTTTTTAATTAAAAACTGTCAAATGCATGCGAAAGCTATCGGCCCATGGGCGGCTTTTTGTGCACTCCTGCTCTAGATCTTACCTTGGAATTTGAGAAGTATATAAAAGTCAAAGGGGGGTAAATAAGGCGTCTCTTATGCTATTGAAAGCATTGTATACTTTTTAAATTTAAAATACATTGCTAACAAATACATGCTACATAAATTCATTAAAAGGTGAGTTGATGGATTTCGTTAACAGTAACGTCATTATTAAATACTGCAACAATAGGTTTGTGTAAGTGAAATATAATACGTGAACATCGGAAGTTGCATGATTTACGAATCTTGAAAATATCGCATTAATGGTTGTGCCATATCTAGTCGTTCGCAGTGTTCTACCAGAAACTAAATATAAATTAACTTCTGAAAAAATTCAAAATTTTTCATATTTTTTCTTTTTGAGTTTATTTTGTAAACATATTTTGTATTAAATCTCCCGTTATGTCGGTGCAATAAAAAAGGTTAGCTAATTCTAAGTCCAGCAAGTTTAAATTAATTGAAATCGGTTAAAAATTTGTCGAGCTATTTAATTTGAAATATTTTTACTTCACTTCAAAATCACCAAAATAACTATGATTTGTTTGTTCTTACTTGCGAAAAACTCGTTTCAGGCAAAACAGCATTTTTGTGCTGTTTTAACAGAAGTTGTTATGCTTAAATTTTAAAATTTAATAACTCTGATTAAATAACTGATTTCAATGAAATTAAACTTATTTGAATTATAATTAACCAAGCTTTATATTATTATCAGTTATAATAAAAGGGTACGTAAAAACAAGCTATGAGCAATGGCTACGATGCGAAACACACAAAACAATAAAATTTTTTTGTTGTGCTGCGCTAGCTGAGCTTTAAAAGAGAAGAGCAGAGAGCAGCTCTGAATATCTTATTAAAATTCTCGCAACACAAGCTCGTTAAAAGAAAACGACCAAGCCACGCTTGGCATCGGCAATGACTTCATACAAATCTTTACATTTTATTGAAATATACTTACTATTCGAAAGAAAGATACCCGTCTTTGTGGTGTAGAGCAAATATAATATTCTAAAACATATTTCATAAATATCGGCCTTGTACAAAAATTAGCACTTCAGTTATTTATAATAGCAAAGATTGCTGCTGTGTGTATTTTGTTGGTATTTCTTCGTTGTTGAAATTTTGCTGCGCATAGTCGCGTGGCTGAGACCCGAGCACCACAGCTGTCACTATACGAATGACAGAAACGTAAGGCTTGAGTTTTTATTCAATGCTTGATTTCACTCGCTATATAATTTTCATACCGCTGGCTATATATGAAATCGGTTCTCAAGGAGTAAACTCCAAAAATCGCATCCCTATAAGCATTTTGAAGATCGTTGGAAGAGAAGTTTGTTTTGAAGACACTTCCCCGATTCGCCTATATGTTTGTTGGAAGATGAATCGCTATTTGATCTTTTAATGACTCTTCCGCGAATCGCCCATATGTTTGTTGGAAGATGAATTACTTTTTGATATTCCTGCGACTCTTCCGCGATTCACCTATAGGTGTGTTAGAAGATGAATAGCTAGTTGATCTTATGATGACTCTTCCGCGAATCGCCTATATGCTTCTGGTGGTTAGACGATCTTCTAACCACTCTTCCGCAAATCGTCTAAATGTTTGTTGGAAGATGAATTACTTTTTCATCTTCTAACGACTCTTCCGCGATTTGCCTACATGTTTGTGAGAAGATTAATCACTATTTGATCTTCTCACGACTCTTACGCGAATTGACTATATGTTTGTTGGAAGATGAATCGCTATTTGATCATTCAGGCGAATGAGAAGCTACACAAAATTCAAAATTTTTCCATATTAAGACAATAACAACTTCAAATTACTTAAAACATTTTAGCTGATATTGAAAAAATCCTAAGAATATTTTTGAATCATTTTGAAATCCTTAGAATATATTTGAAAATTTTTGAATTGCATCAAAGTAAGCACTTCGCAGAATTTAGAATTTAGTTCAAAATTGGTGCAGGTCTTAAACAATTAATAGAAAGAAATATTTTCCAACCATTCATTCGAAATAAGTTGTCGACGAAGTTGTCGTTTCACGAATCGCTCAAAGCCCCCCTAAGACTTTTCTGCGACGCTCTTAGAGATTCCCTAGCGAGCCTTTAATGCGATTCGTTCGCGACTCTTTTTCACAATTCGCTTAAAGCTCTCCCCAGAGACTCTTCTGCGACGCGTCTTAGAGATTAACTAGCGAGCCTTCAATGCGATTCCTTCGTGACTTTTTTTCACGACTCCCTTGCAAGGAACCAACTACTCACAACGGAGGATTCGCTGGCGATGAAAATGCGAGTTCACGAATCGCTCAAAGCCCCCCTAAGACTTTTCTGCGACGCTTCTTAGAGATTCCCTAGCGAGCCTTTAATGCGATTCGTTCGCGACTCTTTTTCACAATTCGCTTAAAGCTCTCCCCAGAGACTCTTCTGCGACGCGTCTTAGAGATTAACTAGCGAGCCTTCAATGCGATTCCTTCGTGACTTTTTTTCACGACTCCCTTGCAAGGAACCAACTACTCACAACGGAGGATTCGCTGGCGATGAAAATGCGAGTTCGCTGGCGATGGTTTGGCGAATTGTTAACACTCGCTGGCGACGCTTCTGCGATTGTAAATGTTTGTAGGGTTATAACAAACGTGACTCGCGTGCTACTGGAGGAGGTGTTTTTAATCAGAAAACTATTTCTTTGTTTCAACGGCGAAACAAGTTATGTCCAATATTATGTGCTTTTCTTTTTCCCTTGCCACAGAAAAAATACCACAACAATACCAGAACCGCCTTCTGAAATAGCATCTAAAAGAGATTCAGGCAAGCTGCATTAAGGAGGGGGTAAGGTTTATTCACCCTAAAAATTTCCAATTTTTACCAATTCTCCATTTTTACGAACTACATTAGTGGAAGTAACTTGAATTGATGTAGGTATGTATAATAAAGAAACATTTGAAGAATATCTTGTAAAAATTATATTGAAAAATGTCAACAAATAACAAAATGACGACCGTGTTCCGGAAGCACTTCCAAAAAAGTGGTTTTGCGGTGAACAGCATAGCCCATCCGCGGATCAACTGAAATCAAAAAAATAAGGTATTTTGAGGAACTAATGAGATTCCCAAGATAACGCTTTCAATTTTTTTTAATTTTTTTAGATTTTTGTCAAAAAATCGATTTTTGACAAAAAAACGACATATCTTTTACTGTAAAATGAAAAATAGGCAAAGAAAAAATAAAAAGTTGATAGCATTACCTGATGAATTTAACTGTAAATGAGTGTACCAAATTTTAGAACAATCGGTTAAGCCATTTTGGCTGGAATGTGTTCACCAACTTTGAAAACACGACTTGTGGGAAAATCGCTTTAAAGTTTTGTACACTGCGAAATCGACGTTCGAGGTACACTTATTTAAAAATGCTCCGTTAGTCTTACTCGGATCGACTTAAAATTTGGACACAATTTTTTTTGAGAAGTTATGCATTCATATAAAAAACAATAATAAAAAATTGTTCAAAAATAAAATTGTTTCAGAACTGCTTATCTAATTTGTATGAACATTTGTAATTCTGTACTTGGCGGAGCCGCTGAATGTACAGGTGACCAGCAGGTCACAGGTGATTGCTGATGAACATGAATACGTATGCCAGGAAATTCCTACCACGATAAAAGCACTGTATGCACCAATGTTATTTGTAATTTCACAGGAACTTAGTTGAGCGATCTACTGCAAATGCTATTTGTAGAAGTGTTAAATCAAGGATTTACGAGTATATTTGTAAGGACACAGAGCGCCCACACACCAAATATAAATTTTTCGAAGGGCAAACAAGGAGGATTGTTAAATATTATATTTGGCAAGGATACCGGTCACCCATACTCCAAATATAATATCGCTGGACAGTTGCAAAGACGGCTATTCAGCGACTCTTCAGTAACAGATTCTTCAGATTCTTCAGATAAAAAGATTCGATTTTGGACTGTGTGCAAGGGATAGCCTTATGTCCACTTTTGTCAAATGGAAGTCATTACTAACGCAAAATGTTCAATACATACACAAAAGCCAATTTCATGGCACATCCAAACTCACCATAAATGTGCAAGACTGTCAAATTGCTTGTTATTTATTTATTATTATTTTATTTTTACTTATACGAAATGAGTAACAGAATGTGTTACAGATATTAACCATAAAAAACTTCAGTGGTTTCATAGGACAGCCAGTTTTTTGTACACAATACGTGAGTTTCGCATAAACAGTGAGTTGAAAAAGATGAAATCTGAAATAACCTTGAAAAACATTAAGTTTCCTTTCTATTTATCTTTGATTGTTGCGCAGCTGTTGTCTCCCTCTGACCAGTGCTTTTTGATTGTAAAATCAAATATTAATTGACGTTTGGAAAGTTGTGCTACAATACTAAATGCCTCATTTAGGACACTTGTCTGTCAAATATGGTATGTTACACTTAGTTTTCTGTTTGACAAGGCTGAAGCATCATTCTTTCTGCTGTTTTCTATTCAAACCCTGTTTTCTACCTATGGTCTAAATTGTTTTCAGCTTCGGACAGTAAACATATATTGTCGGTTGCTTGGAAGTATTTGCATGAAAGAAAAGCTCTCTCAAATTCCAGTTTTTTATTTTACCCGCTATTCATCAAACAATAATGTCGTTGTCGATAGTGGAGCATGCATAGAGTGACCATTGTTTTTTGTGTAAAAGCGGGACGCTTACGGAATTTTATATATAAATAAAAAAAAAATATACATATATAATCTGTGGATGGTTCACATACGATTATTTAATCCTAAGCTAAGCAGAGGAGGTACTTTTGGCAATCAGACACAGTCAAGTATTTAAAGTTAGATAATTTAATTAAAATAAAGAGTATTTGAATACAAAAAAAATATTAAACGTAGGAATTTATAAATAAGTATTAATGGAGATCTGCATTAAATACAGAAAAATCTACCAGAAGCTTAAATATTGTAATAAGATTAACCGCTGTAAACTGTATTCTAAGCTTAAGGTTTAAGGTTCAGATGCCAAAATTTGCTTGCAGCACTTTGGCTGACAAACTTGTCTATAACAATAACAAAAACAATTTCCACACAACAAAGTTTTTGGCTTGAAGCTAAGATGAAAACGGAAAAGGAAGTAAACTTCTTATTAAACTGCAGCTGTGTTGGCATTTTCAATGCTGTACTTTTTTTCCGCGTGTGTGAAGAAATACAAAATAACTGCATGAAAAACTTTTTTATTATAGTTTTTATTTTATATATAATATATTAAGTTGCGAAGTGAAAAACTTTATCACTTTTGTATTTAACTAAAAATTCATGTTTGAATAAATAAATTTTTAATTAGTTTCTTACCGGAAATTCCAGAAAATTTAATTTCGTGCTTAATTTAATCAATGTCACTTTATTAAGATGAATAATACCTTGAAAAAATATCGCTCTCCTTATAACAGGTTCGCTCATTTATTATGAAAACTTTAGTAATTTGCTGCTTTGTAGAATTTCAAGGACTTCGAGCAGAAAACATCATTAGTGAAAGCTTATATTGAAAATTGAGACTAAAATATAAACAAATGTCCAAAAGTTTTCTTGCTGGTAAATTTTCGAACAATGAATGTTAAATTTCTCGAGCTTTTTAATGTTGAAGAAAGTTTACAATACATAACTTGGTTTTAATGATTGTCAAATTGTTTACCTTTCTACAGAGTTGCCATATTTGGAACGAAAAATTTTACAGCATGGTTGTTGTTGTTGACAAAAGTTTGCATGTTTTATCAGCGGCGTATCTAGAAGCATTGCCAACATGGCGGCTCCTTAGTTTGTCGCCCCTTTTTTACAAAACATTTGTTGTACAAACAATTGTTATTTATTGCCCAAAAGGTTAATTACATTGTTGGAATTTATTTTATCACATAATTTGTACACTATAGCTTATATGGCAAGATAACGTACACTAAGAATAAAACCATATACATAGAAATTACACAAGTTGACTTCTGTGGAGAAAAAATTAACAGTAGAAGAACTTATGTATAAACACGAATGTTTTTGTGTCAACTATCATTTAGGTTTAAATCCAAAATTTTAATACTTTATACAAAATAAAAATGTTAAAATTATGTTAAATTATGTAAACGTTAAAATCAACATGGTCGAAGGCAGTGAATAGGTCAGCATAAGTTTATTGTTAATTTTCCTCTAGTATTTATCTCGGTGTAGACGCAAGGTAGTAATTGTAGATCTCGGATACGTTTTCATGAGTTTTAACTTAGAAAAACTACCTTCACAATTAGCAATACTTAAGGCAAAAATTAGAATTATATGCAACATGATTACAATTAAAGAACTGTAGATGAACGAAGCTTATAGCGCTGCACACAGAGGCCGTTGTATGGGAGGCTTGGCCAAAATTGATTTTTTAAAAACTAGGATTTTGAAAAAATGTCAATGCAGTTGTAATAAGGAGGATATTTCTATGACAGCTTAGAAATCTTTTGCTTTTCTGATTTTCCGTTTAGAAGATACAGTGGTGGCAACTTACCCTTTTTTGGATATTTTAAGTCTATTTTTATGTGCAAAAAATTAAGCCAATTCAAAAGTCTATATTTTTAGTTAGAAATGTGCTATGGGAAGAACTTGGGAAGAACTATGGGTGTACTTTAAAGAAAAGTAAGCTTAGTTTTTATATGATTAATTAAGTATCTTCCCTTAGTAACACAAAAACGTATCTCTTGTGGGTTTCTTATCTAGATACGTTTTTGTGTTTCTAAGAGGGCGATATAGTCTTTCGACTTTCAGAAAATGCTTTTCACTTTGCTTGCACTTTGCGCAAACTGAAATAAAGTGCTTCAAAAATATTTACCTCTGAATTGACAAAATCGTACTGTTCAAATTATCACCTACTAAACACAAAATAAAAAAAGAAAACAACCGGCTGCAAAATTACTACAAAAGAATTATCTTAAAATTATATTCCTTTTAATTTCTTGGTCATATTTGATAATTTATTTAAACATATTATTACATATGAAATCTTATTATTTTAATTTTTTTCTATTTGTTTTACTATTATCATAAATATATTAATTTCTTTATGATTACAAAAGCCTTTAAGGTCGGCGCTAATATAATCAGACATTTAATCAGAAGCGCCAACTTCAAAGCTTTTATAATCATAAAGAAATTAATATATTTATGATAATAAAACAAATAAGAAAAAAATTAATATAATAAGATTTCATATGTTATAATATGATAAAATAAATTATCAAATATGACCAAGAAATTAAAAGTAAAAGTAATTTTTAAATTATTTTTTACTTTGTAGTGATTTGTAGTCTGGTGTTTTTTTTTTAAAGATTTTATTTCTTCCTTTTTAGAGAATACCATATGTTAAATTTTCGATAAAAATGTATAAACAACAATTGTTCTGAAAAAATTTGTTCTATAAAACTCTGAAAGCTTGTTGGTTATTTTAAAAATCTATCTCTTAAATTAAAATCAGATTTCACTGGTTTTGAAATAATTATACCCATTCTTGTAACTAGTTTTATTACTCTAGTGCAAATATTATTTGACATAAAGTGTTTTTCTAATATTGCCTAGCCCCTTTGTTAAATAAGCGCCCACTTTCTTGAGTGATATTTGTAATAATTGTGCCTACCCCTGTACTTGATTTCAGTACCCCAGCGTCAATATTAACTGAGATAGTGTTTATTTAGTATTGTCACGCCCATTTGTCAAATAACGCCAATTTTATTGACCGTAATTTGTATTAACTGTGTCTACCCCTACACTAAATTGCAGTACCCAAGTCTCCATATTATTCGAGATACAGTAGTATCTAGTATTGCGAGATTGCCACGATTGCACCTCCGCGTTAATGATATCAATCTGTTCACCAAAAATTATGGCAATCGAGCATATGGTTTAGGAGTTATCGATGTACATACATTTAAAAAAAAAAAAAAAAAAGACAGAAACACAGAAACAGAGAAACCGACGACCTTGAGAACCTCCTCCTTTTGGAAGTCGGTAAATAAAGAAAATGTTTAAACGTAGGTTTGTACTTAACTACAACATTACAATCCTAAATATAGTTCGAAACATAAAAAAAAAACCAAAATTCGTTTTTGAGATATTTTGATTTAAGGCTACAAAAAACGAACATTTTGAGAAGCATTTTTTTTTTTTTTAACAATAAGATTTTTAATATTTGATTTTAATTTATTATTCAAAACTTATCAATTCTTTGAAAACTGTTTATTTCAGGTTTTAATGATTTTATTTCGTTTTGCAACACTATGTTCAACTTGATCTTTCTTTTTAGCCAATATTTCCTTGAAAAAAATTATTCTAAATTTTGTGCATTCCATTTTGTTTTCATTTTCTAATATTGATGTTTTTGTGCTGAAGTAAGACCAGTTAAAAATTTTTTGTACGTCTGTTGAATTTTATATTATTGAATTATTAAATTAAATTTCTCATATTTAAGTGCTATTATATGATACCTTTTTTGTTAAAGTGTGCAGAAATTAAAGTCAATAATAGAATGAAAGGTATTTAAATGAATTTAAAAGACTTATATCGTGTTTTGGAATATATATAAAAAGTTTTCAATTCAAAAAATAGAAAAAGATGCTAATAAGTGTTTGTTAGAATTTTGTTGTTAAGTAATTGTGTCCACTGCGGTGCACTTAGTCGTGTAAGAACTTGCATGCTATAAGTTATTAATTTTGGAACCTGGCACAGTGTTTCGTTTAGTACAAGCTAGCGGGACAAAATTATCTTTCAAGTTTTTATTGCTTACCGCACAAAAATGATAAGAGGATCATTTTTATTTCATATTCGAAACAAAAAAACGTCTATTCTACGATTTCAGGGCAGTAGATGACAAAAAATACCGCTTTATGCTTTTTGAACAATTTCTAAAATATTGGAATCAAAAATTCTCCAGATTTCATATGATTTTTATAATTTTTTTAAACTTTTTTTTTTCGTTTTTTTTTTTTTTGTGTAATTTTATTCACCCAAAGTTTGCTATTGTGTTCTGTGTTCAAACGAAGAATTTGAAAAGAATTGTATTTGAATTAAAAAAACAAATTTAATACTCATCTACTTTTGGTATTGTTTATGCGCCATTTGTATTTATTAAAAATTAAAAAATTGGAATAAAAGGTTTTGAAATATGTATTATATGTATATGTACCGGTTGTATGGGAGGTACCACGCAGCTTTATGATATCTTCATATGAGTAAATTTTTAATGTTAAGATGGTCCGAAAATAGTACACTACCAATTTTAGGGAAGATACGAGGGCCGTTTGATAATTCAGGGAATTTTTTAACTGTCCGCATGACGCTTAGTTTGTGTTTGGCAGCCATTGACAGCAGATGATCTTGTGAATTTTGGCGAAAATGGAAAAAAGTGAATTGTGCTCATCAGGCCTTATCTTTTGCGCAAAAAAACCATCAGCCAAACCAAGGAAAAGCTTAATAAATACTATGGGGACTCTGCTCCTTTGATTGGAATGAATTCCAAATGTGATTTACTGAATTCCGATGCGGTCGTACAAGCACAAGTGAAGCCGAACGTTCTGGACGCCCAAATGAGGTCACCATACCAGAAATGGTCACTAAAATTCACAACATCGTGTTGGCCGATCGCAGAGTTAAAGTGCGCGAGATTGTTGAGGCCGTAGGCATCTCAGATGAACAGGTGTGGAATATTTTGAGAAATCATTTGGATATGAAAAAACTATCCGCAAGATGGGTGCCACGTTTGCTCACTCTCGACCATAAACACGATCGTGTGACTGATTCAAAGGCGTGTTTGGCGATGTTGAACGAAGATAAGAAGGATATTTTCCTTTGATTAGTAACTGTGGACGAAACATGGATCCATCACTACACACCAGAAACAAAGGAACAGTCGAAACAGTGGGCTTCACCCACCGAACGTGCCCCGAAGAAGGCGAAGACGGTGCTATCGGCCGGAAAGGTAATGGCAACAGTACATATTTTGCGATGAATGCGGTATAATCTACATCGATTACCTTCCACCGAAAAGAACGATCAATGGCGAATACTATGCAGCCGAATTGGACCGTTTCAACGACGCTTTGAAAGATAAACGTCCCGATTTGGCGAGGAGAAAAGTGCTCTTCCATCAAGACAATGCGCGCGTTCACAAAATTCCATGAATTAAAGCACGAATTGCTTCCCCATCCAGCATATTCTCCAGATTTGACCCCCAGCAACTATTTTCTGTTTCCAAACATGAAGAAATGGCTCGTAGGAAAGTGATTCACATTCAGAGAGAAGCTCATCACCGAAACAGAGGCATATTTTGAGGACCTTCCGAAAACGTATTTTTCGGATTTGCCGTAAAAATCATTCCTTATTTCATTTTTCACTGGATTATCAAACGGCCCTTGTACATATGGATTTGGAGCTTTAGCCAACCCTCGCATACAAGCGGGCCCAGTGTGCACCGTAGAAAACGGCAGTCAAAATCTGCAATAACTTAAAAAATCCAATTATTTTTAATTACAATGGGAAGATTTTATTGCACTGACTTACAACTATTTGAACACAGTAAATAACGGCTGTAATAATAAAATTTTCTGGCCGGGTGTCGCCTTAAGCACCCTTATTGCTTATTTCTTCTGAAAAATGTAGGTGTGCTTTATGAGAGAATTACGAAATAACTGTTGAAGATATTGATTAAAAAAACAAACATTTTTAATTTTTTTGTGGCTTCATTTCTTCGTAATACAAAAAATCCCTGAGGCACCAAAACAAAAATTGGAGGGCAAGATTACTCAGAAACTCATAAGGTGGTTGGCTTCAAATTTTGTGTGGGCCTAAAGCAATTTATTTTTAGGGATTGGCATCGATTTAGTTTTTATATCGTACCGTATATACCTACTTTTAGCCACAAATCTTAAGCATTCTTTTAAATTTTGGCTTCCGCGAGGCACAATTTGGAAAAAACTCTAAGTCAATCCCTGGTCCCTAACATGATTTTTTTTCAGATTTTCCAAATCCAAGATATCCTGCCCGCCAAAAGGGACATGTTTTTCTGGGGACTTTATTATTGCGAAGAAATGACGTCACAATAAAAATATTACTTTTTAAAAATACACAAACATTTTTTATTCAATGTTTCTAACCGTTATTTCGTAATTCTCTCGTGAAACACACCTAAATCTTTCACAAAAATGCATATAAGTTCCCTTAATACAGAATATTAAAATAACGGTATATTTGTAAAAAAAGCAATTAATTGCTCATAACTGAAGTATTCAAGCTACACGATTATATTTTAAAATTGAACATTAGCGCTGTTTTTATGTGATTTCTGGAAAATAAAAACAAGATTCGTGTAAGAATATCACTACTCAAAATTCAGATTTTTAGAGTTGTACATGAAGAAATGTTGCTTCTGAGTACCACCGTTACAAATTCCAAAATCAAAGCTATCAATTATATAACCAAAATAATCACCATCCATTAATAAATTTTCTAGCATAATTTTTCTTTTATTATTCAAGAAGTGAGCTATAATAAAATGGAATTCTTTAAAAATCTAAATTTTGCACGAAATAAGCGATATGTTCTTATATTCATCAAACAATCCTATTGTATATTATTTGCTTTTCTAATAGCACACCAGCGTAAACTACATGTCTTTATGAAAATGATTTGAAGATGATTATGATATTCTTTACCCAACGAAATCTTAATTTAGGTTTTTGTTGTTGCTGAGTTATAAAATATCGCGAACTCGCACTAGCATTTAAAGCAAATAAGGAACACTGTTTCATTTAAGGGTTAATGAATGGAGCAATGGTTTGATAAAACTGTGCGAAGCCTTAAAAATTTAATAATATATTGTATGAAAGCAGAACCATATATCGCCTCTTCCTTCGAAATGTTTCGGGATGCCCCCGCTTACAAGTCTCAGAATCATTGTGCACAGAAGTAACGGAAACAAATTTCTGGAATCTTTCATTAATAATGATGAAGATTATCGTTAAATATAATTATTTTTATTATTACTGAGCTACTCGTATAATAAACATATGTTTTTATATCTATTTTTGTTCTGTAACTGTAGCTTCAATGCCGCCCAGGCAGAACCGACTCCCTGCCTCACCCCCAATAGCTACGCTGCTGAATCTTATATTGGTGCGTTCAAGCAAGCAAAATTATTCAAAATATTAACATTATTTTTGCTTGAGGAAAATAAAGTTTTATACAAAAACCTATAAAAAAAAAATAAGTTTTATATTATTCGTTAAATTGCTGTACATAGCACAGTTGTTTGAATGTCTATGGAAAATGTTATCTTAGAGTTTACAATTAACACTTTGAATATTAGGGAAATGGCTAAATTGTGGATTCTTAAGAAATATATTGTAACTTGGATACCAAAAAGGTTTCTTGCCACGAACACCCTTGGTAATTTAAAACATAACAGGAAAAGATTGTTTACAAATTTTTATCAAAAAGTCACTTGCCTAAATGCCTTTATAATCATAAAATGTCTGTTGAAAGTGTCGTACCCAAATTAATTCGAGCTTAAATGGATTCAAATATAATCTCATACAGCCAAACATCAATTTTCAGTCACTCGGTAAATTTATTATACCGAGTATAATATAATAATAAAATATATTATTATATATTTCAGCGTTTAAATATTTAGCTTATTTAAGTTTATTTTGTATCTCTATTTCAATAAGCTTAAATAAGCGTTTACTTTAAGCGCCGACTAAGATTAGTCTTGGGCTTGATCATGGTTTTGGGATTGGGATTTGGTATGGTCTTGGGCTTGATCATGGTTTTGGGATTGGGCTTTGGTATGGTCTTGGGCTTGAATTAAGACTTGGGATTGGTCTTGGGCTTGATCATGGTTTTGGGATTGAGCTTTGGTATGGTCTTGGGCTTAAATAAAGACTTGGGATTGGGACTGAGATAAGCTGAGGCTGCGGCTTGAGTTTGGGCTTGAACTTGACGTTTTGATTGAGATTGGGCTTGGGCTCGAGCTTAACGTAAATAATAAGTTCAATTATAGTTTATAAGAACAAAGAAGATGGTGTGTCATTAATTCGGCTCCAACAAGAATTTTAAATTTAGTTATAATTCCCAAAAATGGTTTGCCTTAAAAAATTATATAAAGTTATCTTCAGAAATTCATCAGCAAACAAGTTGACATAAGAAAAACATTATGTCAACTTTAATTACAACAGTTGTGTCATAAATTTTGTTGTTTACGTACAATAATATTATTTTTTTTTTTGCCAATACAAATACGTATAAGACGTAGCTAAAAGGTAAAAAAAAACACATTTTATTGATACCAACAACAGGACTAGACACCATTTTTAATTATAATTTATGACTTGCTAGTTCTTTGCTGGAATATGTTGGAAGGTAATATATACATGTGTACAGTAGCGGCCCGCTCTTCTATTAATAATGGCGGAAATTTTAATGTGAGGCTTCGATAACAACAAATAAGGTAATAGCAACGACTTATTATAATAAGTTTATGAAAGGAAACCAATGAAATATGAGAATCTTTTGCAGCACCTAATATCCTTCAAATTGTTATGGACTCATTTTGGTGTTGGGTGCTGCGCTAGGACTCTGTAAAAGATGGTTGTTTATTTAATAGGACAGTAATTCATCAATTAGTGGTGGCCTTGGTGAATAGGGTAGAGTGTGCGGCCCATACACCAGAGAACCCTGGTTCGAATCCCACCTGACACTGAAAGTTTTTTCAATTGAATTAATTTTTCTGTTCGGCCGTCAGCTCTCTGCAGACAATGGCAAACCTCAGAGTGTAAAAAACTGCCATGAAAAGCTTCTTGAGAACATAAGCCGTTCGGAGTCGGTATAAAACTGGTAGGTCCAGTTCTCGATCATTTGTGTTGAAACATTTCACAACACACACAACATAATTGATCATAAGAAGCTCGGTCAAAGTCCTTTCAAGTGCTGAAATGGCCATTTCGTTTCTTTTTTTTTATTTTTTTAAATACCTGTTTCTCGGATTTTATTACAAAAAAAAAAAAAAAACGAAATGGCCATCTCAGCCCTTGAAAGGACTTTGACCGAGCTTCTTATGATCAATTCTGTCTAGAACTGGACCAACATGTTTTACGCCGACTCCGAATGGCTTATGTTCTCAAGAAGCCTTTCATGGTAGTTTATACTCTCTGAGGTTTGCCATTGTCTGCAGAGAGGTGACGGCCGAACAGAAAAATTAATTCAATTGAAAAAAACTTTCTGTATCGGATGGAGGATTCGAATGGTTCGAAATTTAGATTTATTTTTTCAACTTTTTAAGTTGTAATATGAATCCTTTCCAAAAAAGTTGAAATTTTCAAGTTAATTTGGAGTAAACAAATTAGTATATAATGAATTTTAAACTACTTTTGATGAAATTTAAATCGTAATGAGTTGAATAAATTAACTTTAAAGTTGAAAATTTAAGCCTTAAAGTATAAAAATGGGAAAACATTAAATTTTTCAACTATTTAGGTTGATAAATTAAACCTTTTGGTCAAATTATTCAACGGGAAGTTGAAAACTTCAATCAAAAAGTTAAAAAAAGAAATAGATAGTGAAAATTTTTCAACCAAGATGTTGAAAATTTAAACCGAAAAAGTTGAAAAATTAAACTTAAAGGTTGACTTTTCTAACCGAAAAAGTAGAAAAATTTAACAAAATGGTTCGCTTTCTCAACCCAAGTAGTTGTAGAATACAATTTGAAGACCGACTTTTAAACTGAAAAAGTAAAATTTAACTAAAAGTTGACTTTTTCAACCCAATAAGTTGAAACATTTAACAAAAAGGTTGACTTTTTCAACCCATTAAGTTGAAAAATTCAATTAAAGTATTAGTCCAGAATTATCCTTCACATAACCCATAATGAAATAAGTTGGAACAATTCCACGTCCACAAGTCCACGTAAATCCATGTTGTCCTTTCAACGATTGCTACTAAACTAATGAAAAGCCATAAACAATTCTTTTTTTTAA
Source organism: Coremacera marginata (assembly GCA_914767935.1). Classification (NCBI taxonomy): domain Eukaryota; kingdom Metazoa; phylum Arthropoda; class Insecta; order Diptera; family Sciomyzidae; genus Coremacera; species Coremacera marginata. Next base: position 45,903,715 of record OU612044.1, on the reverse strand, counting down.
ATTACAGAAGGCGCCGCGTTGAATAATTTTTTCAAATATTTATTAAAGAAATTTTTTAATAATGGCAGCAGGCTACGCAAACAGAAACAATTCTAGTGTAGAAAATTTCATTATTCAAGGTCAAGAAACATTTTCAACCAAGTAAGTTGGTTTAAGGTCTTTCGCGGCGTTGCACCTTTTCGGCGAATATTTTTTGACCAAAATATATGGGATAAGTCTTCAATAGTTATACTGTAATAATGAAAAAAAATTTTGAACTAAAATAAATTAGAGCTTAAAACAGAAATTTTTAAAATGGTGTCTTTTATCTTCGCAAAACTCCCGGAGGCCCTTAACTGAAGGTCATGTTTTTCATCAAGTTTTTTAAAATAATATTGATTATACTTATTTAGAAAATGTGATAATAATTCAAATATTCCATAGAAAATATACACCTAAAATAGTTCGATTTAACTAATCGAAAATTCATTCCATTTATTGTTTAACACTTAAAGACAACCTTCTAAACTAATTGGAAAATAAAATAAGGCACGATAATTTAGGATTTTTCTCACAAATCTACACGAAAATAAAAGTTGAGCAACCTAATTAATTTATAAAAAAAACTGCTGTTGCTATTAGTTTCTGTATCTCTTTTGTTTTGTGACAAAAACCAAAAGTAACGAACTTTTTTAAAACATTTAATTAAACATTATGTAGTTCTGGTAACAACTAAGTGAAAAACTTTCTATGAATCAAAGACCAAAAATAATAAGAAAAAAATTGCTTGGCCCAGTCTGGCCAGCTGCACTGTATAGAGATTTTATCCTCCTATTTCTGTCCCATGTGCGCCACATAAATTGTTTCGGAACTTAATGACAAAGGAATGTTGAAAATATTTTTTACTTTTAGTTAAATTTAACTTGTTTTTTGTGTGTTTTTGTGTAAAAGACATTATGACGTTGGCACAGCAGTTAAAATACCTATGGAGTTAAGGTGTGAAAAGGATATCGCAAAGATAGGTTCACTTAAAAAGATGATTACTGCATTAGATTTAGTTAAGCTTAGAGCTTGGAAATAAAGGTAATATGAGAATAGGATGATATGAGATTGATTATAACCTTATAAAGAGCCAAAAACAGCTAAGTTTGTGTTATAGCGTTATCGTTATGTTATGCAATGCAACTTGACCCATTTCCACGATTTTGCAAATGTTGCAAATTTTAATATAACTCAACGTTAGCAAATCACGTCTTACAATATTCTTCGAATAAGCTAGCTATATTTTGCAATGTAGCATCCGGCAACGGTTAAAACGACTCTTCAAATAGCGCCTGCACCTTCTACCAGGTAACGAGGTATGCCGCCACATGACAAACATGTTAAAGTAACACTTAAGTACCACACCACAGCGCCATGACGATAGAATTTTTGTCAATTGTGTCTGGCCGTAAGCGAAAAAAGGTGGAAGAAAATGATTAAGGAAAACGTGTGAAATGAATGAATATAAAAAAAAATCTAGCTTATAAAATACGAAGGAGTTTATAAAAGTAGCAAAGTGTACATACAGAAAAGAAATAGAAAATATGAAGAAGAGGATATGCCGCCATGAAACGGAAATGGGAAATTAATGGAAAACGGGAATGCACAGAAACGTGTTGAGATATTCTTTGATTGTAAAAATGTTTGCAGGAAACAGGCGATAGAGTGGTGTAGTTGTAGAAGATTGCAAAGATAAGAAGCAAGAAATAAATTTAAAGTTTTTGAAAAAATCGCAAATTAAAGTTTGTTCCCATGAATGCTGGAGATTTTTCAAATTTTTATATAAAAGAAGAAACCAAAAACAGTCATTACCTACCCAACACTGTCACATTAAGTCGCCAATTTCTTGTTGATGTCCTGTATGTTTCCCTCAATGCGCAACGCTGTCGGTTTTCGAAGCAAAAGACGTGCTCATCGTTCTTAAAGACGTTGCCACCGGCACAGGGTATAGTTTGTTGTAATAGATGTCCGTGCATTGAACCTGAAAAGAGAGAACAAAAATTCAGAAGTGGTTTAATTGATATGAATAAATTATATTATTCCTTATTTAATTTTTGATCAGAATGCAAAAACTTGATTATTTTTTTCAAAGGATTTCGATATAAAAATTGAGTTATTTCACGTGACCTACAAAATTATAACAAATAAAGCGAAGAATTGAAACAATATTTATGGAATGAAAATAGAAGGAATACTATGAAAGCGGAATAAGGTGAAAAAAAATACTTCAAGAATATAGAAAAAAAATTCCTGCTGTAAAGAGTAGTATTGAAAAGAACTCAAATGAGTCCAATCGCCATCGCGCATCAAGATAAAACATTTTTAATTTTAAGCCGTCAACTAAAAAGCGGTGAAGTTGTGAAATAAAAATATTTTTATTGATAAATAATACTCTTTGGGAACATATAAAATTTATTGAACTTCCTTAAATTGTTTTTTATTCTTCGAATATAGCATGTGTCAATTCTAAGTTGCTGCTTTTATGTGACGTTATGTTAGCACCTTATAGCATTTAGCACCTTATTCCATGTAATTAGAAATACTTAAATATTTTGAGGATTGACTTTTTATGTTTCAAGAATAAAGATTTTGTCAATATAAAAAATTTATTTTTTTAATAAAAAGGAAATTAAATTGTGTTCTCTCAAATTTAAAGCACATGTCATAAACATTTTCTAACAAATACCAACAGCTATAAACTTTTTGAATATCCCCTAAAAGCACGCTTTGACGCAAATGAGTGCCATTAACTTGGCTAGAGCAATAAAATAAGCACACATAAACAAGTAGGTACACACATATCCGAGTATGTGTCTGACTGCTTACAGCTTTGTATATTTCCATTCAATCTTTAAAAACATCTTACTACTGTCTGCAAAAAAAAAGGTGTTTTATATTTTTAATATAATTTCTCAAATAATTTCAAGAGTTTTTTAAGCTCGTGAGATATGAACGCCAATATTTTTTTTTTTCAAAATTAAAAAATAATAAAGATAGAAATAAATTGTAAAACAAAAAAGTACTTTATTTTTTATAGCCAGTCTTGTACTGTTATGGTCACAGCTGCTATCGCTATTTTACCGAAAAAATTAATTAAACACGCCATTTTTATTTTAAATTTTATTGCTTATCGCAGGCAATTTAATCTGTTAATCGATGGCTTAACACATTTTTTTAAAAACTAATTTAAAAAATAATTTGTAAAAAAAAAATTAATGCATGATATTATTTGTTAATAAGGTATATTCCTGAAAAAAAGTCATATTGGTTTTTTCCTTATAGCACAAAAACGTATAATTTTTTTAAAAACAATTTTTTGTTCATTATTAAAGGAACATTGTTAAATAAACCTACATTTGAGTTGCACTCACTTAAGAAAATTCGTCCATCTGCTAAACTGATCTGTACTGTTCAACAGCTACCGGCCTAAACTGATCTGTACTGTTAAACAGCTAACGGCTTAAACTGATCGATAATCAATCAATCAATCACAATATCGATAATCAATCAACCAATAATTCAATATGAATGAAATACTCAATGTACTTCAACAACCTATGTACGATGAGAGTATTATAAAAAGAGACTATCATACTTACTATCCATACCAAAAATCGTTTAAAAATAACGATGAGATTCGTATACCCATTCAAAATCAGGATCTCTTTGTCTTACCAAGTTAGAGTATGATTTACATTCATGGGTTTATAGTAAATCAGGAAGGAGGAAATGATATAGAAACAACAGGTGTGAAATTTAAAAAACAACTTTGTTTCATATCTGTACGATGAAATTCGATATGAAATCAATGGCTTTGAAGTTGATCGTACACGTAATCTTGCAATTTCATCAACCATGAAAAATTTCGTATCACTGAATAAAGCTGAAAGTGGCGCATTAAGAAACGCTGGTTGGGTTACTTTGCAAAATTGGAAATGTACAAGATAATTAAAAACGAAAATTTGGTAATACCAATTGCGTTTAGAAGTTGGAACTATCATATATGTAAATCCTATACTATCAAAGGAAACAAAAGTTTTATGGAATGTAAAGCTTTCACCGCAAAATGAAAGACCACGATTTCTTATAATCGGCTTACAAAGAGAAAAAAGTAAACAGGAAGGGAATATATTTGATCATTGTAATATATCTAATTTAAAAGTATGTATATAAACTCTGAATCATATCACTATGATGATTTAAATAGTCGCTTTGAAATGGGACAGTATGCTGTGCTATATGATATGTATGCAAAATTTCAACAAAGTTATTATATGCGGGAACCTAAACCAAGGCTATTGCACCACTTATTGTTGTTGTTGTAACACACCGAAATGAAGCAGTTTAAGTTGGACCTATTGATGTACGAATTGAATTTAAAACCGAAGCAAATAAACCGATTCCAGATAGATCTTCAGCCCACTGTTTAGTAATTCATGATCGATTAATTGAATATTCACCTCTAACATATGAAATCAGAAAAACTTTAATTAAATATAAGATCACTTTTTTCCATTAATAAAATTATAAAATTTGTTTACATAAATTGAAATCCGTATCAGGGTGGGGATGGGTGACGTCATCAGCATATGATGACATAAGTCGGCTTCTAAAATGTTCTAGAAGTTTCTGCATCTCGAAGCTTTAAGGCAGTCTTCTCATTGCGCAACTTTTTTTTTTTTGACTTTTTTTTTTTGCATTTATTTATAGCTTGGGTAGTTGTGAATATGCCCCTAAAAGGATTTTTAGAAATTCGAAATACTTTAGAAGATACAGCCTTTTTTGTGAAGCAAGGTCTTCGTCAAAATGAGCTATAAAAAAATTACTTCAAACTTTATACGCGTTTATCTCGAACCCACGTTTTTCGAACTGGCGGCCATGATATCTCCAGTTCAACTGAACCGATTTTCATGAAACAAAGTGGAATCGACGCAGAATTGTCACCATTCTCGGGTGAACCTCGACCATAATTTTAAAAAATTTTTTACTATTTTTTTTTACACTAAACTACAAAAAAAAAACCCGAAATTGAAATTTTTTTTTTGAATGGCCGCCATTTTGTCAAAAAAAATCACAAAATTAAGCTTGAGGTTCACCCCAGAATTACATCTATACTGATTATAACCCCGTTTTTTTTTTCATTTCAGACGCTCCGGAGACCCGGAATCGTGGCCGCCGTGACGACACCTTTTTTTTCACCACCCACTTTGAAGTCTCATTACTTTTTGAACAGCCCACGTATCGAGGCAAAAACAATTTTTTTATTTACTTTGAACCTTTTGTAATACAATAAATAAAAAAAATTTTCAATTATTCTTTGCGTTTTCAAATAAGAATTTTTTTAAAAAGGGTCCAAAACGCGGGTTTTGAATGAGAAGACCGCCTTAAAGACTCTTGAGTTTACTTAAAATATAAGCCAGAGGCGGAGATTTTGCTGGACGACTTGACCGGGGGATTGAAACTTGTACCTCAGATGTATCCCACTAATATACGCCTATGTTTCAAATGGTTGTCATCCAATTCTTAAACTACTTATACAAATCTAATACACGCACCTTATACTTAGCACCGTTATGATAAATTTATAAACATTTCTTTAACCCTTCAACCTTCTCCGTACCTAAATTGCTTCCACCCCTATTAATATATATATTTGTAGTGTATAACCGATAACCGATATGTAGTGTATAAAATTATAATCAACGCTTAAAAGCAAAGACATACCCCAAACTTGCCAATTTAAAAGTTTAAAGCAAAGACACCCACCTGATACTTACCGACTTTATTAAATTTATAAACATTTCTTTAACCCCTTCCACCTTCGCCGTACCTAAATTGCTTCATTCCAAATAAATATATATATTTTCACAAAGCAAGTTGACCAGCAGAATTTGAGTCTTGCTATAACGAATTCGAGGGTTAAGAAAAAGCAAAACGTGCAAACACTGATAAGAACTCGCTTGACTACAACTACCGATAATGTAGTGTGTAAAATTATGATCAACGCTTAAAAAAGCAAAGACTTATCCCAAACTTGCCAATTTTTAAAAGATTAAAGCAAAGACATACACCCAACTTGCCAATTTTAAAAAGCTTAAAGCAAAGACATACACCAAACTTGCCAATTTTAAAAGTTTAAAGCAAAGACATACACCTTTGCAAATTCTTAGCAAAAAAGCCCCCACTAGATGGCGCTGGTTCGGAGTGACGTCATCGGCTTGCGCCTCCGCGCCTCCTGGTCCAGAACCGCCATATTGTATCTACTCAGGATACTTTTTTAACCAGAATGTGGAAATCAGTTTCTCCGGATAGCGCTTTAATGCTAATTAAAGGTTCATGACAAGTTCCCGCTAAAGAAGTAAGTAAAGTAGTGCCATCCACCAGTTTTTTGTTGGAGAGATCTGGTAGCAGATGAATGAATCGAAGAAAATCTTCACCTATGATAGGCTGTGATACTTTTGATAAAACAAAATTCCATCGAAAACAACGAGGAAGTCCTAAGTCCAGTTCTAACAGCTTATCACCGAATGTTGGTATTTCTGAGTTGTTAGCGGCGTACAGTATTAATTTGGCAGGTAGTTTAGAGGAATTGTAAGGAAATACAGAAATAGCTGCTCCAGAGTCTATTTAAAATTTATGTTTTGTTTTGCGTTCTATTATAAAGAATCGGCCAGATACCTTGTATGTAGTTTTTTTTCTTCAGTAGGCAGAATTTTTCGCATATAAAACAAAACGCCAAGCAACACTTCAAAATTTGATTCCTGTGGGAACATCAGTTTAGTCGTTCCTTGCCTTTATTCATCATTAAAAAATCAGCTTAAAAAGTGTTATTGGGATTTTTGGGAAAACAGCACTATTTTCCCATATAAATCAGACTTTCAATACAGAGGTCGCTTATGGCACGTTTAAATATCAATATTTTTTCTCCTAAAAATTTCACAGTTTACCTCTGTGTTCGTAATTAACGATAAAAATAAATGTTTGTTCCATACAACTAAGGACCACTCTAATGCTCATGGTAAAACTATACTTCTTTTGTTACAAACATATTGCGGACATATTTTTGAACACATCAATTAAAATATCTTTATTTGAAAAACGACTTGATATCAAATTTTTTTTGAAATATTGCTCTGGTGTGTGTAACTTTCTTTATTTGTGGATCATAAAAAGGTTTTTTCTGTATTTGGGGTTTAAGTAATTTTATCTTAATTTTGCTCTTTGCTCTTCACGATTGTCACAATAGCAAATGCTGCACACTCGTAGAATGTAGAAGAATGCAAAATGCAAAAGGAAGCATTTTGTTGCTTATAACATAACTACATACATAAATATATACAATATAAATTCCATTTTGCATGCTCATTAATTTCTGAATGGTAACAAAGTGAGGTTAGGCTATAATACACGAACTATACAACAACACGAGACAGTCAGACAATTAAACCTTTTAAATGACTTAAAAATTCTCAGCATTCTTTGTGACATTAAATGTAAGGAAAATTTTCATGTTTTGCTTCCACTCTTTTCTAACTTTGTTCTTCTGAAAATACTAATTTTTGTTGGTTTGAGGCAATTACTAACCCTACACTACAGAGAAAAAAGAAATTGTCTCTCACTTTCTATGCCCAAAAAGTAAAAAATAACTCGCTGTTACTTTCTCGTAAAGAATAAAGTGGATTTACAAGAAATGTTGACTGAATTTTATGTGAAAACTTTTCGCTTCGCTGTTGTTACTTATATTTAACTACTCATTTTCATCCCGTTTTGGTATAATTTTATTGCTACTAATTTGAAAGTTTTAGTACTACAAAGTAATAAAAACATTCTTAAGAATAAACAAATTATAAAAATAATTTTATGATTCAAAAGGAAGAATAAAAAAAATTAATCGTTGAGTAACAGACATCTAGACCGCGACAAAGAAGCAAGGTGGAAAGCCATTAAAGTATGAACAATTAATTTCTTCCCTTTTTTTCATGCTATCAATACAAACATTTACATTTTCTTACCTACTTTTTATCTGCCCTAACTTAAAGGTGAAAGTTTTTATATATTGGAAAAAAAAAGAAATTAAGTGTTCAATAAATAATATGAAAATAATGTTCAACAAATAATGTTAATAATAAGCAAAAAAGCTTACTTTGCCGCTTTTGACTTCAAATGACACCAAAGAAAAATTGATATACAAATTTATGACCTCTCTGAACTGGTAAAAAAGAGTTTGAAGGATCCAACAAAACTAAAAAAGAAAAGAGTATATTTCTGGTTAGAAAAATTGTCAACCCTTTTAAAGACCTGCTGTTGAAATTTCAATTTAAATAAAGTAATTTTAACACAAAACTAAAAAAAGTATGTTATCCTTCCAAGTATATAAGTTTAACCATTTTCACTGGAAGATGAAAAGCCTTTTAAAGCTTTGTCTTTTTGAATGCATTTCAATATAGTACAAGAAACGAACCAAACATTTTTCTTTTGATAAAAATATAACGAACAAAAGTTTATTTGTTATTATACAGTAGAGCAGCAAAGGAATGCATTCAATTTGATTTTATTTACAAAATGGTGAATCAGTGAATATCAAAAAAATAATCCATTCAATAAATGCAAAATTGATTCATATATCAAATCTTTCATCCAAATTCAATTTTAAGCTAGTAAGGAATAAAGCTTCGGCAGGGTCGAGGCAAAAATACCCCCCGCGACTATATTTTACTATATTCGAAGTCTTTAGCCGTCTTTAAAATGTCAACGCATAATTTACAAAAATATTTTTGCCATACGTTTAATTAAATTTAACATTTAGTGCAACATGGAGTAGTCCACTACAGCCACGATTAGGATTAATGGGCCATCAGAACTCTGAAGCGTACCGTTGTCCGGAGATTTATGTGTTCCATACGCCATTTTGACAATTTTGAGTTAATGGTTGCAAAGACCCGGGTTTGATACCAAATTTTTCAAATTTGTAATGCGTTTTTGGCTATCGCTTACAGAAACTGAGATATTTCGTGTTCATTTTACTTTATATCCCTTTAAACAGAAATTTTTGGTGACCACTTGCTTCATACACGCCATTGAATGGCGTACATTTCAGTAAAAAATTTTGTTCTGGATTAACGAAAACCACTTTGCTCTACGTGCATTTAAGTAACATAGTTGTGACTTGTTATTATTTTTTAATTAACTATTATGTGTTTTCTTTTTATTATTTTTATTTGTTGAAAAAATTAAAAAGTAGATCATGTTGGAAATAAGAGGTATGTTAAGAATGGCGAAGTATTTGCGTATATAGCTTGATTGACACTATTGTCATTATTACTATTAACAAAACATGTTGTCAAGGATATCCAAATACAAGCCTATAACCCTTGTTGTGCGTGAGCTGAATTATAACGCAATTTGCAATTCAGATGTTAGAAAATATTAAGAGCTTAAGGGATCACAGCGATAATCACGCAAGACTACTGATGAGTTGTTGTAGAGGCCAACAAAACAGCCGTCTAGTCTGCTATGTGATATTACAGGGTGTTGTCGGTTGTTTTCTTCAGAAAGCAACATAGACCTAGAGCTCGAAAAATATAATTCTTAATAATTGCAAAACTTTTAGAGTTGTTGAACACATAACATAGAAGTTATGAAAAAGGTCGTAATTAGTTTACGAAAATAGCTCTTCTTTTTGTGGTTTTGTAAATAAAACTAGTAAGGAATGAAGCTCCGGCAGGGTACTGGAGATTAAATACCCCCCGCGGCCGTATTGAAGTATATTCGAAGTCTTTAGCCGTCTATAAAATGATTATGTATAATCTACAAAAATATTTGTCTCATACACTTAATTTTATTTCATATGCTAAAGAATATATGTGCAAAATTTGGTTGGTATGTGCAAATTCATACCAACGGTGTAAGATAATTTCATTTAAAATTAAATTGGCGGCCGTGGCGCAGTGGGTAGAGCGTGTGGCCCATACGCCAGAGAACCCTGGTTCGAATGCCACCTGACACAGAAAGTTTTTTCAATTGAATTAATTTTTCTGTTCAGCTGGCACCTCTTTGCAGACAATGGCAAACCTCAGAAAGTAAAAACTGCCATGAAAAGCTTTTTGAGAAAATAAACCGTTCGGTGTCATCAACACAATTGATCATAGCTCAAAGCTCTTTCAAGGGCTGAAATGGCCATTTCGTTTTTTTTTAAATTAAAGTGCCACGCACCGTTCAATTGGAGCCAATTTTCTAAACTGCTGACTGCTCATTATTCCAAAAAATATGGAAAATTTGGAAGAAGTCGGACAAAGGATATAGAAGGAGTTTGATATAAATGGCACGCCCCTCTCTAATTCCGTCCAATTTTTTAAACTCCTCACTGCTCATTATTTCAAAGAATATATTTGCAAAATTTGTGTGATATTAGCAAAACGGTGTAGAAGGAGTTCAATTAGAATTAAAATTCACAAGCCCCTTGTCCAATCCCACCCACTTTTGTAAGCTTATAACTTCTAAATATTCTAAAAAATATGTGTGTGAAATTTGGTTGAAGTCGGAGAAACGGTGTCGGTAGAAATATATTAAAAATAAAGTGCCACGCCCCTGTCTAGTACAGCCCACTTTTGTAAACTTCAGACTGATCCTTACGCCAAATAGTATGTGTGAAAAATTTGTTTTAAGTCGGACAAACAGTGTAGAGGGAATTCGATTAGAGTTAAATTGACACGCCCCTTTTCCAATCCCACCCACTTTAAAGGCTTAAAACTTCTCATTATGCTCAAGAATATATGTAAGAAATTTGGTTAAAATCGGATAAACGGAGTAGATAGAGCTAGTTTCAAAATAAAGAGCCACGCCCCTTGTCTAGTACCTCCCAATTTTATAAACTTACTCGTAAGATTGCTCAAATTACCCAATTGACACACGGTGTACAAGAAGTTCGATTAAAAGTAAGATGCCACGCCCACTTTCCAAGTCTAAGGTCTTCACATTACACCAACTGTGTATAGAGAAAATATGTGCAAAATTTGGTATGTGTTGGATAAACGATGTGGGTGGAATTTGGAAAACGAAAGTTTTTCTATTTTGATGACGTCACGTTGTATGGGAGGTAGGCATGGCTTTCATCCAATTTTTCCAAATATCATAAAGATGGTTCATACTGTATATCAAAGCTCATGTGAAAAATGTCGAGACATTTCTTTATTTTTTGTGGATTTGTAATCGAATTTACGTTTTAAATAAAGCCAATTGGTATGCGAGGTAGGCGTGGTTTTCGTCCGGTTTTGTTAAATATCATAGAAATGTAATGGTCTACATTAAATATCAAAGCCTATGTGGAAAATTTCAAGACCTTTCTCCAATTTAAGCAGCTGTTTAAGAGTTTTACAGTTGCTACAAAGCCACTTTGTATGGGAGGTAGGCGTGGTTAAAAATCAAAGTTTACGTGCAAAATTTGAAGACATTTCTTTTATTTTTGTGGGTTTTTAAGAGATTTTAAAATTACGGCTGTAATCGTGTCGACAGACAGACAGACGGACAGACAGACGGACAGACAGACTGACACTCGGAAATCGACTCAGGAGGTGATGCTGATAAAAAATATATTCACTTTTCTATACCTGCCACCACTCCTTATTGGCGTTACAAACGGAATGACAAAGTTAATATGCCCGTTATTTATCATTTTTGTTAAAAAGCTTTACTAATATCTTCTCTTTTGTTGTTTTAAATGTGTGAAATTTTTTATTAATGCTACTGTGCTCTACGTATATGGGTTCACATCAAAATACGTTTTAAATGGCGTATAGAGCAAAGTGGATTTTTTTCCGTTAGAAAATGCCCTTTTGTGTGTGAAATCAAGGATTAGGAAATATGTTTTTGGGATTTCCATTTTCACATTAATTTATGGTGAGACATTTTGGAAATCCCATCGTACAGTTTTTGAAAAAAAGTACATTAAATCTTTAGCTTCGTTTTACTCAAAATGTGTTTTTTTGCACGTAGAACACATGAATCCCCGGAAGACGATATTCAAACAAAGTTCATCAATTTTGGTAAGTTTTGTCATTGGGGTAACAAATTACTCAGTGTGGCACAAATGTTACTGTTTCAAATTGCTTACATCTCCATACTGTTGCATTTGTTTTTTTACATAAAATCTCATATAGTTTTATCTATGGCAAGGAAAGTTTAAAAAAAAAATTTTCTACCTGAACCTTTTCAGCTGCAAAGGCATAATGGAATTATGAAATTGAAACCTGAGATGGAGTTTTTAAAAGAATATTTCTACTCCCCTTTTCTAGTCGCGCCCACGTTTTGCATGTTGCTTGGAATATATCCTACCATCTCCTATGCCAAATATCAATACCATGTTGCAGATACTTACTGAGATAAGCTGCATCTTGCTGTATAACGAAACGAACACTTTCGATCGTGCGAGACACGGTAAGCACTACATTTTTTCATACCAAATAATATTGTCGCTCGTTTCTGAGTTCGTTATAGGTCTTCGTTTCGTTATAAAGCCTCCTTGTTTCCCAACCTCCCACTTTTCTAGACTACGGACTGCACATTATTCCAAAAAATATTTGTAGAAAATTTTGTTGAAGTTGGACAGACTCTAAAGAAGTTCGTTTAAAATTAAAGTTCCACGCGCTTGTCTATCCTTGTCTACCCTATTTTCTTGAATACAAACAACTCATTATACCAAAAACTATATACATTCATGCAAAACTTGATTGAAGTCGAAAAATCGGTGTAGATTTAGATCAAAATTAAAGCGCCACACCTCCTGTCTAATCTCGACTACTTTTCTAAACTCTTCACTACTCATTATATTTAAAAATATATGAGCAAAATTTGGTAGAGTTCATACTAACGGTGTAAAAGAATTTCGTTTAAAATTAAAGTAGACTACAGACTGGACTGCTAGACTAAACTACGGACTGCTCATTATTGCAAAGAATATATTTGTAAAATATGGTTGAAGTCAGAAAAACGGTGTAGAAGAAATTCGATTAAGAGTAGAGTGCCACGCCCACTGTCTGATTCCACCCAATTTTCCAGACTAATCAAACACTGGACAAACACTATTGAAGAATTTCGTTTTATATTAAAGTGGCATATCCTCCGTCTCATTGCGTCCATTTTTATGAACTACGGACTGCTCCTTATGATAAATAAAATTTGTGCAAGATTTGGTTTAAGTCAGACAAGCGGTGTAGAGGCAGCTCTATTATAATTAAATTTATACGTCCCCTTGTCTAATCCCACCCACTTTTGTAGGCTAACACCTGCTCATTATACTAAAGATATATGTGCGACATTTGATTAAAATTGGAAAAACTGTGCAGATGGAGTTAGACTAAAAATAAAGAGCCACGCCCACATTATAGTACCACCCGATTTTATTAACTTAAGACTGCTCAAACTATCAAGGCTTATATGTGCAAAATTTGGTTAAAGTCAGACACACGGTGTAGAAGAAGTTCGATTAAAAGTAAAATGCCACGCCCACTTCTCTAGTCTAAAGACTTCACATTATATCGAAGAATATGTATTCAAAATTTGGTATAGGTCAGATTAACGATTTGGGCGCAATTTAGGTACATTCAGATACGATGACATTCAGTTTTATTTATATAAGAAGGTTTTTCTACTTTGATGACGTCACTTCGTATGGAGGGGAGTTTTTATTAGATTTTGCCAAATTTAATTCAGAGGGTTCATATTAGATATCAAGGTTTAAGTGCAAAATTATAATACATTTCTTTCATTTTTGCAGAGTTGAAGCAAGCAGGTAGGCGTTGTTTTCACCCGATATGGCTCATTTTTTAACTCCACCTGTACGTTTTAGAAGAAAATTGTATTTTCCACAGACGGATACACAGACGGGCATCAATTCTAAATCAATTCAAGTATTGAATCGACTCAAGTAGTGAATAATATGGAAAATATAGCATTTATTTTAATATTCAAAATCAATCCAGATTACTTTTATAAAAAACGCTTTTTACAATACTATGTTATTTTTTCTAAAATATAATCAACGTACACGAAACAACAAAGACTTACATTTTATCAATATATCTTATGAATATTGATAAAATTATGTATTGAGGCAAAAATCGGAATTAAGAAAAACACGAAGCTGCACAAATACAAAAAGATTGCTTTGATTTTCATTACGATTTCGTTTTTACACCAATAAATATTCATGCCATCTATGAAATCTACTAGCAACAACAACAAAGAACGAATTGTGCCCTTACTCCCAACAATAACAACGACGACTTCCCTCTAACAAAAGCAGCAAAACCTGTTTGTTCTTCCAATAAACAACGTGGCAGAAACTACCTCACAACAGGAACTTCTTCTATCTAGGCCGCACAACCAACCACATCCAGTGTTGACATACAAAATGAACGAACCAACATCTTAATGGGATCCACACCTGAGGTGTATCTTGTTAGGTTAATGACAGCAATGACAAAAGAATTTCTCCGTAACGGTTTATAGGTTTTCTTTTTAATTGTTCTTCCACGTGTTTGTTATATGGCACTGCCTGATAGTAACTAACAGCTTGACTATATTAGGCACTCCTTATATATAAATAATACAAGCATTAACTTCCTTTCATATTGTGTTTTTTTAAGCTAGCACTAACTTTGATTTTGAACAGAACTCATCAAATTTCATTAAATAATCATTTATTTGTGCTCATAGCCATTTATCTGAGTGAATACATTCTGCAATTAGATAGAGAAAATTTTGTGTAAATGGACAATCGGGCAAATCGGCTTGTTAGGTTCAAATGATAACATTTTCAAAAATATTTTGAAAATTATACATTTGCCTTATGGATTTTAACTGTGAAAAAATACAATTTTATTCTTAAAAATTCAAGGAGACTCTTATATGTTGCTCCATCAAAGGGAATATTGACCAAATTTCGAACACTCTATTTATTTTAATTTATTTACATATTAAAACATTTTTTAAACGCACCAAATGTGATCAGTATCTTTCGACAAAAGTGAGTCAACTTCCATCGATAAAATATTAACATTGTGCTAATTTGTAAATGTATAACAATTGGGTGCTTGTCAGTACAAAGTTAAAATTAGTGTTTTGTACTAAGATCTATTAAAAATGTAAAATAAAGTCGACGTTTCCGAACATTAAAAAGTTTCCACTTATCACATTTATAAGTTTAACTGGTATAGTCAAACCTATTAAAAGAATATAATCTACCATTAATGCGTTGTACTTTTGAAGGTTATAAAAATTCCGATTGAATGCAAAAAATTGGTATGAATCTTGATCCCTATCGATTACCCATGTGCAAAAAATGTTATTTATGGTAAAAGTTTGCAAAAATGCATCTTGCACGTTTTCCAGCAAAACACAGAGCAAAAATTGTGTGCCTCTGCACCGCCATTAATAACAACAACGAAGTCAGCCTGGAGATTTTGAGAAAAAGCGACGAACAATAATTGCTAATAGGTGTTACTACGGGCTCAGTAAGCAACTAAATTCTAGAGCCATCTCTCGATCGACAAAACTAACACTCTACAAGACGAACGTCCTACTTCTTCAACTTCGTTCTACTTTGTGCTTCTTTATGGAGCTGAGACATGGGTAGTTTCGCAAACTGACGCAGCTGCTCTGGGGGTGGTTGAGAGAAAAGTTCTTCGCAAAATCTTCGGTCCTGTTCGAGTCGGGGTCAAGTCCATCGTATGGACAAAGAAGCTCTAGCGAAAAAGGTGGTCGAGGCGAGGGTCGTTGGTCAACGACAATGAGGCAGAACATGCCTCCGATGGATGGACCAGGCCGAGGAAGCCCTAACAGCACTTGGTGTATCCGATTGGAGAAGGCGCGCGCAAAGTAGAGACGCCTGGCGAGAGCTGATGAGGTCGGCCGAAACCCGAACACGGGTTGTTATAGCCACCTAAGTAAGTAAGTTTCAATGCATCTGGACAAGAAATTCCGTTGGTAAAAAACAAGTTGAAACACACTCTCTGCTCAACTTTTTTCCATTAAGAAATTCGGTCAGACTCGAGGTGAACTTGTTTACGAAGCAATAAAAAAGAAACTACGTGAAATATCGCGCTAAAAATTAACACCCAAGCCTATCATAGTGTTACCAGACTTAAAAATAGACTTAAATTTTTATTAAAATTTTCACTTTGGAGAGTTGTATAAAAAATGTTATAATCAAAATGCAATGTTTTGTACATTTAAAGATGGTAAATTTTATTGGCTTTTAAACAAAGGCAAATTGGTAAAAATTTTTTTAATCGTTTCTTAGTTATATGCAAAATACTGAAGAAGAAATTTCTTGTTTTTTCGAAATAATGAATTTTTGGCGAAAAATCCTTTAAACGTTTTGCGCGACCATTTACTGTTTGTTTATATTGATGTTTTATATACCAAAATTCATGTTTTTAAGAGTAGAATCAGGAACCAGCGTGTCCCGGGACACTTTTCGAAAAAGTTGAAAAAATGAAATGGTCTAATGTACACGTTTCTACACCGCCTATGAGGTAGTGTGCTTAGCGCTTTTTTGACGTTGTTTCCCCGGTAGGTATTTCATGAAATATAAATGGAGTATTGAAAACGACGAAATGATGGTGTAAATTATTTCATTCATAAATAAAAAAATAATTAGGAAAAATTATTCGTCGGACTCGTAACCATCCAATGGAACTTCAAATGTACTGTCTTCGCTTACAGCGCTCATAATATTATGGCTAATATTTGTGCATACTAATGTTAAATGTTCTAAATTGAAGCGTTTATTTCTTAAAATAACTTTCTGCAAAAAATAAAAACTGGAGGACATTTACATATATCTCACACTGCACCTTCAATATATCCTCTCGAATAATTATTCTGCTGTAGCTGCTGCTGTAGCTTCAAGGATTCTAAATAATTTTTTTTCGTACCAAGCTTCATTTAAAATATCATGGTGGATTTTTCTGTAATAATAATTTGATCACCATACTCCAACTTTTCTTACAAAAACTTCAATAAAACAAATAAAACACACCAAACTATAGATTATGTTAACATATTTATGTGCGAAAAATGTGGAAAAACTTGAAAAAAACTACAACAAAAAAAGGTTCTTATTCCGCAACCACTGCACACAATCGTCGTGCTTTTTAATTACAATTTAAACGCTAGCGTAGTCGGTGACCTACATTTCAGAAACAAACAAGAAACCGACCCCATCGGATATTTTGCGGCAGGTCATATAGATTGGCAACGTTGGGTTACCATACCCTTAGAGCACAACACAGTTTTTAAGGCTTAATTTGTTTGACCTTTTTTTCTACTTTTTCTTGGACCAAACTCTCTACGCCGAATTTGCTGTTCATATTAATTTTGGTGTATTGACAATCTGTATACTCGAATCTGCATTGAAGTTCAAATATTAATGATTTCTATTTTGTATGAATTCCTGACTAAAGTCAAATATTTTGTTTGAAGGAAGATATCGTTATAAGAACAGAAAAAAAATAAATAATATGGAAGCACAAACAGAAATATGATTTCTTATTGGACAGCATATATGACTCATCTTCATACAAAAATGCTTCTGTATTTGTTCTTTTATCTTCATTTCTTTTATCAAAAACAAATCCATAGAAGAATTTCAACTCATTAAGCAAATCGATTTGGCTTTCATTTAGAATTCTAAGTTATGAATCGAGTTCTTAATCCATAAATCTTTGTTCATTCAACTGTGATTTTTAATATTTTGTATTTACATTTTTGTTTTTTCTCACATTCTTTTTGTACACTGATCTTATCATGTTATGGTCTGGATTTACGTTTTTCACTTGTGCGTTTTTGCATCTGATTAAACATGGATATTTTTTGAGCGCATTTTGCGAAACTTTTTCTATTCTTGTTTCATTATTATCTACCACTGTAGCAGCTGAATTGTTAACCTCGATTTATTTTTCTATTTTTCTTTTTGATATCTTTATTTTTCCTATCCAAAAATTTGCTTTAGTTATTTTTCAGGATTTATTACTGTTGTGCATAGTTTTTGCATACTTTGTGGCGATTATAAAATGTTCGTATTTTTCTGAGCTATGGTTAAATAATTCAAACTCATGATGAATAATTTAAAAGAATTTAAGTGATGGATTTTATGTTTTCTTTTAGCTTAAGCATGACTTATAAGATTCACTGACGATTTTTGCCAAAAATTGATTTAAAAAGTTTTTGCGTAAATCATGTTTGCTGAAGAAAAATATTTTAATCTCTTGTTAAAATTTGTTGAAAAAGAAAGCTCATTAAAATTTCATGATTATGAAAAGTATATCTCAGCTGCAGAACTTCATTAAATATAATTTTATAAAAGATTCTATAGCATCTAATGAAGTAAAATTACGACTAAAAAAGTAGTAGAAAATTTACGGTTCTATAACCAAGCTAACTCAATCTTAATTACGTAAAATTAATAAGCAACAAGACGATGATTACAACGGGTTGAAATGTATCGCGACTATGAGCACGCAGGATGAACAAAGTTAAAATAAAGAAGCCTTTCGGCGTAAAACATAAATTATGAAAGCTTTAATTGGAAGCCAACATTATAGATTATCAAACGGATAAAAGATTTCAGGCCAAAAAGGAAAAAATAAACGAAGAGAATTAAGGAAATAAATTGCCAAATAATTAACAGCAAACCGAAGTTAAGCCTTAAATTACTGATAAAGAAATTGCTATTAGCACATTGATGACGAAAAATGCCTCAGAAGGAAAGAAAGAAATTGTTTAAGAAGGGTTAACCTTTGCAAAAACGCCAACAACATTTTATATAGCTATGTATGGATTATTACAGTAAAGCTATTTGCGGCATAATGTTTAAAGAAAGAAACCCACAAAAAAACCGGACAATGAATTGGTATTTGGTGCCAACCGGAAATTGTTGACGACTTAAAGTAAATGAAGTCTAAGTGCTATCATAAAAATGTAATTGAATACGAGACAACGAAAAAAAAGGTTAGTTTCATGTTTAAAATGTTTGAAAGTAGCTGGCTGCTTGTTCACACATTTCCTAACACTACTGTTAAAGTAGGGTCTGGTAGATGCATGTTTTAAAAATAAAGAAAAGCGTATTAAAATAAACGAAAACTCATGCAGCAGTAGATTGAGTAAATATTACAAACCAGTGCAAATTGTTAAAGGAGTAAATTAAAAAGAAAAGAGCTCAAGAAAAATAAGGGTAAGAAGGCAAGGATATAATAGAAATGCATAATGTAGAAAGCAATAACAAGCTTTGGGAAACGAGACACCAATTTGTTCCATATTAAAATTAAAAGCTATGTAATATTAAGAAATTGTATGAAACTTCAAGAAAAGCAAAGGTGTTATTGCTTTAAGACCGTTAACACTGAGCCATATTATAAAAGAATTGGTCTAAGGAATGATTATTAAAATTCAATGGATCTCTATTCATTGGTTTAAAGGAAAAGATCTTTGATTTAATGAACTTTTTTGCTTCCAAAGAACGCATTCTTTAAATGACCGTACGAGTTCATTGATTTTAAGGTTTTTACAGTTAAGGAATCTTTTCTTTGGAAGTAAGAACTATTTCCTTGATTTAAGGTATCATTTCAGTTTTGGATTATGGAAAAAGTAAGCAAATTTCTATTTATTTATTAGATACAAGCTGAATACCCGGCTTAACTTGGCAGTTGATATAAATAATTTTCGATTTCATTAGTCGATTTGAAAAAACTTTTGTTTTTTTTTTGTAGTACAGCGCCCTTTGGGTTCAAGATATAGCAAAATACATAGCGCCAAACGACTCACCGCACCCGAACACTACTTATAAAATCATACTTAATGTATGAGTTGTTTTGAGTTTTTTAAGGTATTTGTACAACAGCGCCCTCTGGTTATCGAGATAGATTTAAAAAATAACGCCAAAGTCCTTTCGATACTCGATAATCAAATCCTATATATCCGATATACAAATTTTTATCTAAATCGGATGAACGGTTTTTGAGTGTTTCGCGATTTCTTAAGTGATTTGTACTACAGCACAGTACAGTACATCTTTTGTTTAAGATAGCGCAGAAAAAAAGTCCAAGATACCCACCATATCCGAAAACTCCTATGTACAAATGTTAACGCAAATCAGATGTACAGCTAGGAGTTTTTAAAACATTTATACTGTAGTGCCCTCTGGTGTTCAATATAGACCAAAATAGATAAGTCATAAAAACTACCGTGCCCGAAAACCCCTACATACAAAATTTGTGGAACCTGATCGCAGCGCCACCTACCGGATCCAATTGCGAATCTGAACCATCCAGGGATCCACTTAAGCACACACAAAAAATTTCATCAAAATCGGTGCAGCCGTTTAGGAACAGTTTAATAACAAACAACCGTACAAATTCCACAACAGCGCCCTCTATTTTTCGAGACAAAGCAAAAGAGATAACACCAAAACAGTTGCCGTACACGAAAATATTTTAATAAAATTTTTCATCCAAATCGGATGAGCAGCTTTCTTCTTTTTCACGATTTCTTAAGAGATTTGTACTACAGCGCCCTCTGGTATTCGATATAGTATAAAAAAGATAAGTCTAAAACAGTCACCATATAAGAAAAACCCTATATACCAATTTTCATGAAAATCGAATAAACAGCTTAGAAGTTTTTTAAAATAGTTGTACACAGCGCCCTCTGGTGTTCAAGATAGAACAGTGTAGATAAGTCAAAAAAACTCAACGTATCCAAAAACATCTACATACAAATTTTAATGCAAATCGGATGAACGGTTTCGGAGATAAGCTATAAAAACAAAATGCTTTCAATACGATCGCAGCGCCACCTACCGGGTCCAATTGTGAATCTGAACCATCCAGGGATCCACTCAAACACACAAATAATGTCACCAAAATCAGTGCAGCCGTTAAGGAACAGTTGAATAACATACACCGTACAAATTGTATAAAAGCGCCCTCTAGTTTCGAGAAAGAGCCAAAAACATAGAACCACAACCCTTGCCGTACTCGAAAATCGCTATTTACAAATTTTCATCCAAATCGCATGAGCAGTGTTGGAGTTTTTCACGATTTCCTAATGTTTGTACTAAAGCGCCCTCTGGTTTTCAAGATAGCACAAAAAAGATAAGTCCAAAACACTCAACGTATCAGAAAACCCCTATTTTCCAATTTTCATGCAATTCGTGTGCACGGACTAGGAGTTTTTCGAGGTTTTCCAAAAAATTTGTACTACAGCGCCCTCTGGTGTTCGAGAGAGAAAAGAGTAGATAAGTGAAAAAAAACTCAACGTGTCCGAGAACCTCTACATACAAAATTTTTAAAATATTTGTACTATAGCGCCCTCTGGTGTTCAAAATAAAATAGAGCAGAAAAGTCATAAAAACTCACCGTATCCAAAAACTTCTACACACAAATTTTCATGCAAATCGGATGAACGGTTTCGGAGATAAGCTAAAAAAAAGAATGCCAGCGCCCCCTACCGGGTCCAACCTTTTTTACTGGATAAAAAGTAGCCTATATTATGACCGGGGATGTAAGGAACCTAGATGTCAAGTTTTATTAAAATCCATCCAGTGGCTTTCGCGTGATGCTTTAACAGACAGACAGACAGACAGAGAGACAGACAGAGAGACAAATATTTTGAAAATACGATTTTCGGGCTCAGCGTCATTCAAAATGTCCATCGCAAAAGGAATTTAAAAAAAATATTTAATGTACAGATTTTTTTTTTACAATTTTATATATACAGGGTGTCCCGCAATTGAGTGCAACTATTTACGGAGCTGAAAGGTTATATCGAGCTGAACAAAAAATCGTATGAGATGAGGTCTATTTTCACATTCTTAGGAGCTACAGGGTTATTTAATATTTCACGACTTTGATTCACGTTATTGTTTCTAGCAGAAAAAATAACTTACATAAAACTTATTTCGATAGCTCATTTTCAAGACAATGGAATCACCTTTCCAACGGTATATCAACAAACCCCACCAACTTAACCAACTTCTGAGCTGTGATCGTGTGAAAATTAAATCAATCGGTTGAAACTACTAAATTTCAACTTTGAGTGCAAATTTCTCAGAATTTTGCGTAATAAATGAAATTTTTTTTAATCAATTTTGTAATTAATTCAATATTCTTTTAAATGACACCAAAAACATAAACTTATCTTTAAAAATAAAAAAGTTGCCTGTACTAAAAAAATTATACTTATTAGAAAATAATGATAAATAATGACATTACAATTAGTTATGCAGAAGATAATATCATTGTTTTCTAATAAGTATAATTTTTTTAGTACATCCAAAAATGTGGTCGATTCTTTTTTTAAAAATATTGCCCAAAAAAATAATTTTTTAAAGATTTTTTGGTAGATTGCCTTAGACAATATGTTAATAAAGAAAATAAAACAAAGTTTTTCGGCCCAGCCAATCCTGAGATTAACTATTTGCCACCGGATTGTTGAGCACTTCACTTTAACGCCATCCATAACTCATACAAATTATGAAAATTATTTTTTTTCTTTTTTTTTCAATTTTCAAAGATTTAATATCTAATAAAGGGCTGAAGTTATTAACTTTAGAATATTGCTCACTTTTTCCCTATTCGAAACTGTAATGATACCTACAGTGAAGTTTAAGGTAAGGCTCGATGGCATTTTAGTTGGCAAACTACATTTTTTTTTTTTAGTTCTGCTGCTATAACCACTCTACACTCTGCTTCATTCTGCATTGATTCGTAAAACCCACACACTTGCAATATTTCTTTTGGAGAATTTTTCAAAATCTAAGTTTTTTATTGCATAACATGCGGTGTTTTTTGGCAATATATCTATTTTTGCCGCAGTTGTGTGGCACGATTTTGCCTTTAACATCTCGCAACTACTCCCTCGCTTTAACAGTTTATATGTATAAACAATCGTTTTTTCAGTTTTTTTTTTTTACTTGTAACATTATTTTTTTTTTTTTACTTGTTTCCATGTGAAAAAGCGTTTAACTTTCAGCATTTGCTTTGGAAAAATCCCATGGTGTGTATGTTTATGTATGACCTTGTGCATATGTTACTCTGTGTGCGTGTTTGTGTGGTTATGTGATTTTGTCAGTACATTTTTTATTCAAGCATACATTTCTTTGTGCCTCCCCTTTTTTGTTTCCCCTTTTTTGTCAATCGTGTTTTTATTTAAGCTTTATCAGGATTTGAAGAAATGTCCTTAGAAAACAAGAAAATTTCAGAAAATTATTAAATTTCCAGTAACTTTGTAATAGATAATTTGTCCGTTTTGATTTTTTTCTAATAAACAATATGTTAATGTTTATAGCAAGAAAAAACAGGAATGCTTTATTACAAAAAATATTTTCTCCGAAAGAATATTCAACTTAGGGCCACTTAGTTCACAGAGAGGGAAATTTATCGCT
This sequence comes from Coremacera marginata, assembly GCA_914767935.1. Taxonomy (NCBI): domain Eukaryota; kingdom Metazoa; phylum Arthropoda; class Insecta; order Diptera; family Sciomyzidae; genus Coremacera; species Coremacera marginata. Next base: position 45,880,254 of record OU612044.1, on the reverse strand, counting down.
GAGTTAATTCCATGATTTTTCCAATTTTTCATTTGTTCACAGTGAGTTAAGCAATGACTTAAAATGGTGGCGAGATAGCTTATCCCCAGAAATATTTAACTCGTACAAATTGGTCATCACTCTAATTTTACAATTTTTTTCATTAATTTGGTGTCAAAATATATAAACAGAAAGTTTTAATTTGTCGAAATAATTAAATTTTGAAAAAAGTAGAAACAAGTTTTCGAATCACAAAATGGATCTTCTGGAGCACTTTTGGGAGAACTGGAGCAACGACGATGACGAAGTGGAAGTGAATTTGCGGGCCGCACGCAGACAATATAAAATGCAGGAACGCATTGGTCTGGATAAGAGGGATGACAATAACTTCGTATATCGTTTTCGATTGGCGAGGGCCGCATTCGTACGAGTGATCCAATTGATTGAACTATCTCTGCGACACACACGTGGTGGTTAAAATACTATAAAATTAAATGTTTCAACGCTGATTAATTTTTGTACTGCAGATCACGCTATATTCGACCGGTGACTCAATTGTTGGTAGCATTGCGATCTTACGCGCTTGGATCGATGCAAGTGAGCATAGCTGACTTCGCCGGTATTTCCGTAACGTCAGTTAGTGTAATTTTGCGCAAGGTGACCATCGCGATTGCACAGCTGCTACCAAATTTCATCAAAATGCCACGCACAAATGATGAAAGGCTTGCGGCAAGCAGTAAATTTTATAAATTTGCAAGATTTCCGCGTGTGATTGGCGCTATTGATTGCGCACACGTCAAAATTCAGTCACCGGGTAGCAAAGAAGCAGACAACTTTCGCAATCGAAAAGAATGGTTTTCGATAAATACACAGGCGGCGTGCTCTGCCGACATGAAAATAATTAACATTATAGCACGTTGGCCGGGTGCATCGCATGACCAAACCATTTTTAATACGTCCAACATTAAAATGGAACTAGATGAAGATGTTTTTGATGGTTTTATCATTGTCGGTGACAGTGGATACAAAAACAGAATGTATTTGGCCACACCGCATTTGAATCCAATCACTGCTGCAGAGCATTTGTACAACGAGAGTCAAATACGGACGCGCAATGTCATCGAACGAGCTTTTGGTGTGTGGAAGCGTCGCTTTCCTATACTTGCAATGGGTATGCGTGTGCGTATTGAGACCAAAGACGGAATAATATGCGTTTATGCAGTGCTATATAACAATGCCATAGATGAAAAAGTTCCGGTAGTACCAACCAACATCGATGGATTCGAACAGATGTTGACGGATTATTATATGCCAGAGATTATTCGAAATGAGGAAAATACGGCACGCAATGTTCGTGAGTCAGCGCTTTTGCCTTACTTTAGGCAACTGTTGACGACAGGATATACAAATGAATGAATAGTCTTCTATTTTATAATAATAATTAGCCCATACGCGGAAAATAAAACATCTTTTCAGAACATTCAGGCTTTTGACCACACAAAAAATGTGTTCCTTTTTTGTTTCCGTTTTTACATATTTTCCGAAAAAAAAAATATTTTTTCAGTTTCGAATGCACGTTTGTTGAAATAAATTGTACATAAAAAAACTTTTTCTGAATCCAGCTACAGGTGAGTGCATGCTTTCGCATTGATCAGTCGTGTTGTTATTTGAGGCGTTCTTTGAAAAAGAGACATAAACTTGTAACTACATTTTTTGAGGTGTACCATATAAGGGTTAAATTAAAACAAAACTATTCGGTTAATTTAATGATTGGACCAACTTAAGACATATTTTTTAGATAAAATTAAAAATATTAATTACCTGAAAAAATGTGATATAAACAATTTTCAACTTGCTTTGTTAAAGTGAGGGTACACAGAATGCATATTTACATATGCATATTTATATAGATACAGACTGCTTGACACCCAGCCCAAACTACTGTGCCTAGAAACATGAAATTTGGTATACACTTGCTGCTGATAGTGTAGACGCTGACACAAAAGGGATTTTTTACCCAATTTTAACCATTTGGGACATAATTTTCAAAAACGTTATCATTTTTGTTGTTGTTGCTTTCTCTTAATTTCATTCTCTTCGAACACGCCGATAGTATGAACAGAATGAACTTGTCACCGCGTCAGCGTCAAAAATACTGTTCAACTGCTGCTTGCTTCATATAACACCTGCAAAGACATTAATAATTGTTTATTTTGTTCAATAATTTGTGGTTTATTTCGAGATGGCGCTGCGACAAAGATCGCCACTGACGCCGTTCATTTTTTTAAATTTAAATTTATATAAATTATTTTAATAAACAATACAAAAAACATTCAACGATCGTTCGACTCATTGGATCGTGCGACACTTGAAGATCTGACTAGACAAGCGAGACGGAGATCGAGAACGGCTGTAATTTCTTTTCGAAAATTTCAGGTGCATTTCGTGCTGATCTTGTTTACACTACATGCTAAATTTGTGTTGCCCCGTAAACTGCCGAATGCGCAAATTGTGCTCTTTCTTACTCCATTTATGTTCCTCCGCCAACTGTTGAATGCGCACATTATGTTCCACCATCGCTTGCTGTTTACAAAGTTGTATATACGACAATTCACTTTCTAAAACTTGTTTTTTTTTTAGCTACCAAGTCATTGGAGTCAGTTGTTTTGAAATCTAGTCGTTTTAGTAAAGGATGTGCTTGTTTTCGGAGCATCAATGGAGTATATTCTGACCAGTTACTCAATGGCAAAGGCGAAACGTTTTCTTGACATGAAACAGGTGCAAGAGCTACTTTCAAGTGCGGACGCGTTGAAACACTAGCGAGAGATTCTTCATGCACAGTATCATCATTCAGTAGTAGTGTGATCTGATTCTGAATTTGAAATTATACAAAAAAGTAGTTGTAAAATCAACTGGCCAAAATAAAATACCTGAATGTCAGTAACTTACTGGCTCTCGTCGTCGTCAATAGGAGTTGCTGCAAATTGCGAAAGCGGCGAATCAGAAATATTAGCTATTTTTATTATATTAGCGAAGTTATCTCTCACTGCGGATCTAAGCACAAAACGCTTTTTTTTCGTCTACATGCTTTACTTAAGTTTTGCTTCGGAATACAGCTGCAAAGCTCTCTGTAAAGCCGCTGTTCAACCCTTGTGCAACCGCTGTTTGGCCAAAAGTCCTGCAAACACCTCTTATTCAGCCGAGAAAAGAGTTTAAAATTGTTGTCCGGTCGTTGTTAAAAGTATTAATAAAATATTTTTGATTTTTACTCGGCAAGTCTTTTTTCGAATAACAAAAAAAATCACAATATTTTGAAAGTTCTGAGCAGATATACTGAATTATTTGAATGTATTTTAGAAGTGTGACATAATTAATATTCTTTATATAACTAAATCTGCACGCATACTATTGTCTAAGCCAATCAACAGGTTATCCCGCTTAGCTGCATGCTGCTTCCATATAGAGGAACCTCCTCTTAACTCTTTACTCCTCCTAGCGATAAAACTCATTCAATTTCTAGCTAATAAATTATAAGAAAACTTATTTACTTAGCTTTACTTTTGCTAAGCACTCATATTCTATAAGTTACAAAAAAACCTTAAAACAAAACAAAAACAAAGACAACAAATTTTTGCTTCACAAAGCCAGACAGACAAACAGAATCCAATTTTCTGTCGTGGCAGCCACGCTGTTACTTTCTACTACCTTTTTGTTTACTTTTTTTTTAGTATTTTTTTTTTTTTATATTCTACCCCACAGTACATTTATGCTACATAAATAAAATTATTCCAATTGTTGTTGGTTTTTTCATTGTTATCCTTGTGTTGCTCTGCGTGTCCTTGAATTTTCTGCGTTGAAAGTATGTCCGTTACAAAATAAATAAAGACAGCCAGAAACACTGAAAGCATCACAATAAGACAAATATGGCAGAACGTCATGAAGTGTGCTATACAATTAAACATGCCAGAAAGAGAGAAATTCGACAAAAAGGATAGCACAAGAAAATGGTTGAACATTACAAAGCTTCACGAAGATGTTGCAGGAAACACAGCAGGAGCAGCGTAATAATGAAGGCTAGCAAAAAATCAACCTAGACAGCGCTTTTCATAAGCGGGATATGCTGACAGGATATACTGCTGAGCAGTTATATGATATAAAAATAAATCTTCTAGGTTTATGACTGAATATCTCAGGAAATTCTTTGCAGCGATGTTTTGCTTTAGTACGCCATTTTGAATATTTTTTGAGCTCGCTTGATTACCAGGTGCTGCAGTGGAAATATTCACATTATCCCACGGTTAAAATATGTCAAAAGTTTTGCCCAAAGTTAATACTTGTGTATGAAAAGGGGTTGATAGCTTCTGTAATGAACAAAAATTAGCGAATTAAAATTTTAATAATCAGAGTTGCACATTTAAAGTTTGCCTTGCTAGAGATTAAAATTTTAATTACTTACAAAAAAAAATTATGCCGAAATAGGAGCGCACTTAAAAAAAAAAAAATTTAATCTTTAGAGTACAATGTTTATTTTACTTTTATTAAAGGTCATTGAATTTAAAATGTCCTCAATATTAGCTTTTACATCCCTGTGAACATTTAGCAGAGCTAGACCATTGATCCTATCTCCTCCAGTTTTACTCCTTATGTATATTTTAAGTCTTCAAATAAGATATTAGTGGTATTCATTTAATATCGTATATATACTGAAGCGTAAAACTATAAGTTTACGCTGCGCGATTCTCCGAACCCACCGTGAATAAATATTGATTAAGCTGTGTAATTGTATAGAAAATAAGTTTCTATCACAAAATTTTCTTAAATCTATATTGGCATTTTTGACATATGGCAATACTTTACCAATTTTTAGAAATTTTTCGCTAGCGCAAAGTTACTTAAAATGTCACATAAGACCACAGTTTCATGAACGAATTATACGTGCTGTTTGCACAACGATTTTGTGCGGTAAGCTGAGTATATTTACTCACGTACAATTTTGTTGTTACAAAATACGCTTCTGTAAACTTACGGCAAATACGCAACATACATCGCTAATACGCAGTTCTTTGAATACCACTGTTATATTAAGATGCACATCGAATAAAATAAGTAGGTAAGGAACTATGTTCGGCTTGACCGAAGTACATTTTCCACCTACCGTTATGAAGCAACTCCAAATTAATGATGACGTTAGTTTGTACGGGAAATAGGCAAATTTTAAGCTCAGAGTACATTTGATATAAAGGCTTAACAGTACGTTCAAAAAGTCCATAGGATAACACATAGATGGCGTTACTAGATTTTTTTCCATATGAATTTGACAACAATCGGACAATTGATTCGTGAGTAATAGCATTTTGTGTAAAACTATTGTTATTGAAAAAAAAAAAAAATTGAAAAAAGTGAATTTCGAGTTTGGATAAAGCATTGCTTTTTGATGAAAAAAATAGAGCGAATACCAAACAATGGCTTGATAAACATTGTCCGGACCCTGCTCCAAATTGATGCTTCAGAGGAGTAATTGGCGCTGTTAAACCGCAATAAAATCGAATTCTATCGTTGATATGTGACAATGGATGAAACATGGCTTCACTATTACACACCAGAATCCAAAATCAGAATTAGCTGAGTGGAAGCAGTCGACGAACCGAATCCAAAGCGAGCAAAGACCCAATAGTCGGCTTGTAAGGTGATGGCGTCTGTATTTTGGGATGCGAAAGGAATAATATTCATCAACTATCTCCAAAAAAGGAACCACCATCAACAGCGACTATTACTGAGCACTTTTGGATCGATTGAAGGCTTAAATCGCCAAGAAACGGCCACATTTGCAAATGAAAAAAGTGTTGTTTCACCAAGACAATGCACAGTGTCACAAATCGATGAAAACGATGGCAAAATTTGAAGAATTGGGCTTCGAATTGCTTACCCACCCACCGTATTCTCCAGATTTAGCCCCCAGCGTCTTTTCTCTGTTTTCAGAACACAATAACGACAATAACGTACAATAAGTAAGACAATAACGGAATTCAATCACTTCTTAAACATTTAAATTGATGGTGTAAAGTCACCATAATTTTTATCAAGCCTTTTCTTGGTTTCGGTGGTGGTTTTTTGTGCAAAAAATAATGCTGTCATTTACTTTTTCCATTTCCATCGAAATTCCCGAGGTTGTGTTTTTTCAATCGTTCTCAAACACAAACTAAATGACGCATCTTGCTCCAAATTTGAGAGTTGTCTATTAACAGAGGCCGCATTCAGCGGAGCCAACAGTTGGAAACAGTTGTGTAAAAATTCACTAAATGGTACAATTATGGGAGCACTCACTAAAACTGATCAGGTAGCGGACGCCATTTAATCGAGCGAAAAAATTCTATTCTACATGAACACAACTGTTGAGTGTTTTAACACTTAACTGGTACACCTCAAAATATGTAGTTACAAGTTTATGTTTTTTTCAAAAAACGCAAAAACAGATCAATGCGAAAGCATGCATACACCTGACAGCTTGAAATGTACTGAGCGTTAGAAAATGAATGGTGAAATAAATGGTTAAATAATGAGAGAAATATACAGGGTATCCCGCAATTGAGTGCAACTATTTACGGAGCTGAAAGGTTATGTCGAGCTGAGCAAAAAATCGTATGGGGGGCGGGGGGACTATTTTCACATTCTTAGGAGCTAACAGGGTTAATTAATATTTCACGACTTTGATTCCCGTTGTTGTTTCTAGCAGAAAAACTAACTTACAAAAAACTTGAAAAAATCAGTATAAGTATATAAATAATTAGTTATGCAGTAGATAATATTATTGTTTTCTAATAAGTATAATTTTTTCAGTACAGCCAACTTTTTTATTTTTATATGTATGTTTCTGTTTTTGGTGTCATTGAAAAGAAAATTAAATAAGTTACAAAATTGGTCTTAAAAAAAAATTTCATTTATTACGCGAAATTCTGAAAAATTTGCACTCAAAGTTGAAATTTGGTAGTTTCAACCAATTGATTTCATCTTCATACGATCACAGCTCGGTAACGGTTAAATTGGTGGGGTTAGTTGATATACCGTTGGAAAGGTGATCTCATTGCCTTAAAAATGAGCTATCAAAATTAGTTTTAATAGCCAAAGTCGTGAAATATTAATTAACACTGTTGCTCCTAAGAATGTGAAAAAGACCCCCCCCCCCCTCCCATACAATTTTTTACTCAACTCGACATAACCTTTCAGCTCCGTAAATAGTTGCACTCAATTGCGGGACACCCTGTATATAATATTTTCTTTTTTTAAGCATGTTCACATAGACGAAGTGTACCAGTTAAGGGTTAAACTTTGACTATAAGCTCTAAGCTTTGCCATCTCTTCTAAGGCTTAGAGCAACAACACATTCAGAGGAAAACATCGCTCTTTAAGGTATCGCTACCCTAATAGTTGACAACAGTTGACTCCGCTGAATGCCGCCAGATAAAAATTAAGACTTGCCAGTGTTGCATTTGAAGTAACTAAAAAGCGGGAAAATCAAAACAGTCGCTGCATTCTCAAATTGCCCTCGTAACATTCACAGCGATTCAACACACAAAATTTCATTAGCAATACAAAATTTGTGACAAGTTCTTTGTTCTATATTTTTATTCATTTTTAAAATCTTAAAACACACTTGAGATAAACTGACAAAATCGAGCACTGTTAATTAATTAAATGACAGATCGTGCTCAAACTTCACGTCAGGTTAGAGGTCATTTGGGTGGGCTTTTTTAATGATATATATATGTATTAGTGAGTTAAAACAATTCTTAAATTAATTAGTTTATTTATTAATTAAAGCCACTTACGCTTGACATTGAGAATATTTTACTTTACTTGATTCCAGACAGAATTAATTGTTTCAGTTGTACAAAGTGTTATTCTTTTTATTTAAATTAACTGGTTTTGCTTTAAAAATGTATGCGTGTCACACAAATCGAAAAATTCAAACGTTGATTTGATATATTTTTAATATTCCTTTTGTATTTTTCTCGAAAACAGAAACAATTAGAACAATTCCACGCAATGATACGATTTGCTGAAATTATTTTTCAATAAGCATTAACAATAAAGTTTTTTTTTTAATTTTCTCCGATGTTATAATGCTCACGAACAACCAACGTTCGACACTCTTTTATTACCAATTCGCTTGAATATTCCGGCAACACTGAATTGATGGAGTTTTTTAAATTTATGAATTTCATGCATTGCGTGGAGCCCGCATTTATTATTGGCGCAGTGTGGATGGTAAGTTTTGTCCTCTCTTTTTCATTATTTTTGTGAGCAAGTAAGTAAAAGTCTTTAGTTTTGAGCGTAAGTTCAAAAAATGTCCCCATTGTTGCAAGTGCGCAAAAGCAGTATGTTGCAAAGAAAGTGCATTTTTGCTATCATACCTATAAAACAGTATCATATCACAAAAAAATCTACGATAATCCTTAATAATAAACAATAATAAAACAAATTATCGATATTTAATATAATGCCAACATATTCTTGCATATTTCATTTTTTAATGATTCAATTAAAATATGTTTTTATCTACTCAGGTAAATAAAAAAATGTTACCTAGTAAAGGTCGTCAGAAAATGTTGCCAAATTTTTGTGGACTCTCTCTACGACAACATACGTGCACGAATTTACGATATTCTTCATCGCTGTCCTTGTTTAACAATGAAATAGCGTGAATTGTTTCTGCATAACAACAAACTAAATGCACCAAATATGTTGCCTAATTAAGCAGAAATATTTATGAGTCTTTAATTTGTTTAACAAAATAATTAACAACATTAAAAGTTTTTTATATAAGAACGAATATACATTGAGAATTGAATAAGGATTATATTGTATATTCTATATTATACTGTAGTGAGGAAACATTGAAGTTTGATACATTTTTTTCGACAGTCAAGCACCTACATAGTTTTTGCAATTTTATTTAATCAAAACCAACCGAATATGTACCTTCTTATTTGATGAAACAATTGGTAGTTATAACTAGATAGTAAGTAGATTTTTATTTAATTGCACATTTTATCTGAGCATATACAACTGTTCCTGGCTTTTACAGAAATGATTCTCAACAAAAATAATTTTATTTACTCCCCAAAATTTGCATATGGGTGGTCATACGTTGACACCGCGTCACTGACATTTTTTCTAAAATGAGATAAATATCTCATAAAAATTCGACATTTTCAGCCGCATCTAAAAATTATATTGACATTTTTCAAAAAATTTTGTCCGAACATGCTCTTTCAAAGTTGCATCCACTGACAAATTAGTAGTTCGATTTTCACTCTTATATCTTGATGACTTTTTCTCCGTTTTCAAAAATAATATAGATTTTTATTTCTTTTTTAAAATAATGCAATAAAGTTATTTTTTGTTATTTTAAAATATTATTTATTTAAACATTTTCATCTTAAGGGCTGTTAAGATTTTTGCTTCTATAAATATTTTGCAAAAACTTTGCATATACAGTGTTTAGCAAAATCTAAACAATTCTCTCTTACCACAAGAATTAAGTTTAGAATTATTTTTATTGCACAGTCAGGGGAATAAGAAGAGATTTTCCTTCAAACATTTATAGTGATAAAAATATTCATTAAAAAACCCAAGCATGTTTCCTTCGGCAACGAAAAACGAAATGGCCATTTCAGCCCTTGAAAGAACTTTGACCGAGCTTCTTATGATCTATTGTGTAGTACGTGTTGTGAAATGTTTCAACACAAATAATCGAGAGCTGGGCCTACAAGTCTTATGTCGACTCCGAACGGCTTATGTTCTCAAGAAGCTTTTCATGGCAGTTTTTACTCTCTGAGGTTTGCCATTAGGTGTGTTTCCGTACTTTACACTGTGTAAGATTTGTGTAAGTTTAAACTGAGAGAGTAAAAATGAAAAGTGAGCATAGTTGCAAAAGTACGGAAACAGCTTCTAGTAAGTTTCAAGTACAAAACAGCTGATTTTGACTGCGGACATGTCAAACGTAAATTGCGCCAATTAAAATTATGTCAATTTGCTTGTGAAGTTGATGCTTGTTCTTCTCAATGCTTGTTCTCACTTTACTCGGAGTCTTGAGTTCTAGCACTCTCTGTGCACTTTGTGTGCTCGAGAGAGCGGTTTTATGCTTGTTCTTCTTCTCCCATTTTAAGCACAGAAAGTACGGAAACAGAAAATAGTGTCCCACAAGTTACACAGTGTGAGTACGGAAGCACACCTAATATCTGCAAAGAGGTGACGACCGAACAGAGAAATTAATTCAATTGAAGAAATTCTTTGTGTTAGATGGAGGATTCGAACCTGGGTTCTCTGGCGTAAGAGTCACACACTCTACCCACTGCCTGTTCCTTCGGCAACAGTTTATTAAAAATCAAAAATAGTCCAAAATAGACTGTGCAAAATCTTAGCAACTTTTACTACAATTCTGAATAATATTCTTAACTTTATTCACGTCACGCTGCACAGTATAACGAGTGGGACAAAATTAGGTATGGAAAAAAATGTTGCAAATTTATAAAAGTATGCAAATTTATAGTTCATAGTCTTATATATTTAAATCTAAAAGAACTTTGCGATATCTTTCCATTTGTGTTTCAATTTTGTTAAATTTTCCAAAAATTTAACAAAATTTGAGTTTTTATAGTTTTGTACTGAATATTTTCCAAAATAGAAAACATTTTAATATAATTCACATACGAAACTTTAACAAAGATATATTTAACAAGTTCCTGCTAAAATTATTATAGTTTAAAGTATAAACAAAAAATTTTCATATTCCATAAAAAAGGTCCTAGAAATAAAAAAAAAAAACCTAAATTTCTGTATACAATCAAGGAAAAAGGACATTTTCTTGGTTCTTTATTGAAGCGAAGCTTTTTACTCCTCGTTCTGTGATTTGCTTGGTGTGAAATCTGAAAAATTTTCGACAGATTTTTTCTTGGAAATTTGATGGTTTCGTTGTTGCTAGTGCTTATTAAAACATGAAAATATAATACTTTAATATTATATACTAAAAATAATTTTTTGGTCTGCCCATGGGGATCGAACCCACGTCCTCTTGAACGAGAGTCCAATGCACTATCCACTAGGCCACAAAGACTTATTAGATACAGTTGTTAATTTAATATTAATTATAACAAAAGCTATGATGCAGTAGATCGTCACCATCTGTCAATAGATAGAGGATTGTGTATTTGCTATGCTACAACTATCAAAAATTTGCTTTTATTTGCCATAAGGTGTCTTTAGCATCGGTTTGTTTGTATTGTGAATGCCTTTGTGGTGCTGTTAGTACGAAGAAAATTAGCAATGCCCACAAGTGCGTTTTTAAGAATTTTTAAGTCAAAAAAATAGATGATATCAATAAATATGGAATTAACAAACGCATGTATGAATCAGTGCAGCCAAGTTCACAACCATGTGTGGAGAGTTAAAATGGAGAGTCGCTGGCATTATATGGCCGAATATGTAATTGGCGTGGAAATTTGACATTCAACAATAAAAAAATAAGCAGTAAATATGTTTTCTGTATATATGTAATTTATTTTATGTCATTTTAAATTTTTGAATTTAAAAGTTAATTTATTTAAAAGAAAAAATGATTAAGCTATCAAATCTATGTAACTACGAAAAAGCTTCGCTTCTCTCGTGTGTCCAACGACGCACCTGTGTTTTTTTTTAATATGTTTTATAACAACTCTTTCTCAACACAGTTCCGAAGGTTCAGCTGGGAGAACTCAAAATTTTATATTTTATGACGTTTTAAAATTTTATGAGGGTTAAACTACTGTAGGGTTTCATCAGATGTTTATCCAAAGCGAAGGCGTCGTCACCTTTAAAGTAAAATGGTAAGGATTCAGCTTCGCCTAATCTACTTTCGGCAGGCACATTTAATAAATTAATTTGTAATGATTTGTAGAGTAAACTATTGAAGTATATAGTACTGTCCGATGATTTTCCATTCGCTCCGACATTTATATATATGAACCGGCTATGAGCATAAACTGCCGCAAACAAAACAATACTATTTTGCAACCGTTTTACCACAGTAAGTTATTAGCCTTAAAGCTTAAATGCGATTAAGGGGACTTATATCCTTTTTTGTGAAAAATTTTGATGTGTCTTATGAAACGATTACAAAATAACTGTTGAAGAACTGTGGTTTTGTCTTGTGACTCAAAAATTACTCAAATACTAATCCGACGATTGACTTGAAAGTTTTTGTTTCTTTTTAGTTCTGCAAAATCGCATTTTACCCTCAATAATAAACTTTTTTCTTGAAAAAAGTCGACATCAATCCCTAATCTTAAGTGTGTTCTTTAACCGTTTTTTTTTTTTTTTTTTGGTTTTTCACAGATTTTCCAAATCCGAGATATCCTGCCCACCAAAAGTGACATTTTTCTTGGTGCCCCATAGATTTTGTTATTTCAAAGGAATGACGTCACCAAACAATAAAAAACAGGTTTTCTTTTGAAAATAAACATGTTTTTTTTTAAAAATGCAATAATTTCTAAATCAATATCTTTAAACGTTACTACGTAATCCTCTCTTAAATCACACCTACATTTTCACAGAGATGGAAATAAGTTCCCTTAACTTAAAATTTAATTATCATCAAAAAAAGAAATACCAGCATTTTCTATTGCTTTATTCAGCATATTTGTGGATGAACCGGAGGACACAGTTCTTCGATGATAATCTGCAACGCGAGTTGATGTTAGGGTCTGGATATCAGCCATAAGAAGAGCAGATTCGGAAGGAGGCAATTGCTTAAGCTGCGAGGATAAGCTTCTTACAAATAATATGAACATGTCATCATCGTCTTGGTTTTGTTGCGAAAGTGACGGCTGCTTGAGAGAACCAACTATCGCATCGATGGCCTGGTCATATTTCGAGTAACTATTTTTTCTGCCAACCTTTGCTCGGACATTCGGTGCCTCTTTTCGAATAGGCTCTTCAAAGTCGTCTTCTGATGACTGTATTGAAACATTCCTGTGTTCCTCATCCTCTACATCGTGCAATGTGTTTTCTATTGTTGAGTCCTGTGAAATTCAATTAAAATAAATATATTATGAGCTAAAGTGCTTAAAGTGCTTACATTTAAATCTGGGAAATTATCTGACGAAAGTCTAATAATTTCATTTTCAGCCAAAAACTGCATGTCGTTAAAATAAAATAATGTTGGCATATATACATCCCCTGACGCTCCAGATTTTTTTGCAGCACTAACTTTGTTTCTTTCCATATTGTAAACGGCTTTCAGTGATTTAATTTTTTTTTATAGCATCGGCACTTAAAATTCATTTCTTTTCCAATTGATTCCCAGGCAGAGTATTTGCTATTCATTTTCCACAAACATTCGTGGTTTCTATATAAATTTATTAATTTTATGATTTTTAATCTACTCCAATCTTCATTTGCCGCCATTTTTACTTCAAATGCAACAGTTGACATGTCAAAAATATTGCTCACAGAAGGAACATTCTATGCAGCGCAATATTGCCATTCAATCGTTTGGCAATATTGCCAGACATATTTCCTTGGCCGCAATTTAGCATCTACACTGGCAATATGTAGAGCAATTTCATTTAAGCAATATTACATTGCCGCAAATATTGCTCGTGGAGACGGTGGGTTATTCGATAGATTGGACATTTTTGAAAAAAAACAGAGCAGAAACGAATTTAATTATAAGCACAATCGTCCGAAGAGAAGACAATGTACTTGCCTCAATGTGCTCATACATTCAAGTGTATGTTTTTAAGCCAAGCCAAATTTGGTGCCACCAAATTTACAAAAAAAAAAAAAAAAATATCAAAAAATACAATAGGCACCAAACCTCATTTATTTTACACCGAAATTTTTAAATTCAAATACAAGCAAAAAAAAATGCATGTATACCTAAATATACTACTTCTAGAACTTTAAAATTCATGTATACCTAAATATACTACTTCTAGAACTTTACGTTCCAGAACTTTTACTCGAAAAGGCTGTTTAAAATCGGTGGACAGCATTACTCGAAAACTATGATAAGGATCGCTACCAAATTTTAGATCAATTGTTAAGCAAATATGATAGATACTTTTGATCATTCGACTTTTATTTTGGAGAAATACTTTTTTAAAAGCCTATAAAAATTACTTTTTTAGTCACAAATCAGTTTTTTAGCTGGCATTTTGAAAAATCAACATTTTTCTAAAATTTCTAAAATTTTCGATTAAAAGCACAAACAATTTTAGCAGAACCTTAATCATTTGTTTTTTTTAGAAACTACGAATTCTAACCTAGCTAAACTACGAATTCCTGCTATATGGTTTAATATTTGTTATACAAAAATTCAAAAACTTTTCTTCAAAACATATATAATTATAATGTAAAAACAAAATTTATCTAAAATAAACCGTAGCTTAAAAATAAAACTTTTAATACAAGGTTTTTTCGCTTAAAAAACTTTAGTAGGCCCTATACAGACTCCGCTTTGAAAAAATTTCTCATTGCATTTCTACTAATTATTAAAAAAAAGAAAAATCCCGAGACTTATCCGACATTAGAAAAGCCCAGATATTGCCTTCCTTTGTGCACATATATGTATATAAGCATATGGTGTTCCCACTATCACACATAAGCTACACACTAAACATAAACAATAAAACACTTCACACAAAACTACTTTACTTTATAGTTTTAAGCATTCAAAAAAATTCTAAAATTCAATCAGTTTGTGAAAATTATTTAAAACGATAACACAACGATATAAAATTGTTCTAAAAAATATAATTAAAAAAAAAGTTGAATTCAAAAATAAAAATTTATAAAAAATACAAAACATTATCTGTTCGCACCAAAACTATACAGTATTTATTTAATTGGAAAAGTAGACTTAAAAACTCAAAGTTACATTATTAATTTTTTCGTACTTTATTATTATTTTTAATTTATTGCAGTGACAACTTGTTAACAACAATATTTATGCAGAAATATGCAAATTATTCGCGTGCATTGCAACTTGGTGGCGCTTCTAAAAAAATCTTATGGATAGCCGCTAACGGCACCATCATTTACAGAAGTAGCTGAAGCAGGCAATCCTGCAGTGACCAACAAACTACTGGGTGATAGTAAAACGAATGCCAGCCAAGATGAGGGCAATTAAGTAGCTGGCAACAGCAGCGATGGAAGAAAACGACAAAGCTTCGCCAAGAAAAAGAAAATACACTAGCTTACATAAAAATAAAACCCACAAGCACAAGAAATTACTGGTATACAAATACTCACACCAAAAAAAAAAAGTGCAATACTGAAATTTGTCATTGTCGTCCTCCTCATGTTGGTATGAAATATTTTTCTTGTTATTATATTTATATTGTTGTTTGTTGGTATAATGTGATAAGTTAGCTGATTAATAATAGCTTAAAATTAATTAATGCTCTTAAGGCAAAACATTTTACAAATAAAGCAGTTATAGCTATAGACTTTAAAAATGGTGATTAAGCAGAGGGAGCAGAGGGCTTAGTATGACTTGGAGGTCGTGATAAATTACTTGTCGATGCACCTGGTAGAATTAATATTATTTTCAATGAATGATGAATGCGAAAAACCAGACAGTCATCAGCTAATCAAACAGACTAAAGACAGTGAGGCGACAACAAGACAGACGGAACGACATCCATCTTCATGAAGACTAATTTATTAGAACGCTAAAATAATTGCAAAGTTGTTGCAAAAGTCTCCAAGGAAAATGCGCTGAATTACAGTCACCTTTTCTCCCAACAAACCAGAGTAATGAACAACTTTATTGAAGCCTTCAAAACGAATTCAAAGTTCGTTATAGCGAAGAGAACAAAACTACATATCGTCGTTGAGCGTGCAATACCGCGTATCCGCCACTTGCACATACACACACACACGGTGATAGAAAAATTCTACAGGAGTGCAGATAAAATGCTTGCTTTTAAACTAGTGAATGGATGTTCAAGTAAACTAAAACATTTAGTGAAATTAGATACTTGCTTTGCTCTGAAATCAGCATTTATTGGAAATTAAAATCCAAATTTCAATGTTGGCCTTTTTGCAGTATTGCGAGTGCCTCCCTTAGACCTATTTTGACGAATTTTCTAGTTTCGTCAAAAACACAGAATTTTTTTTTTGTTATAACTTCTCAAAACTCTCAAACTTCTGAGTTTTTTGGTATTTTTTTTTTTTTAGGTAAAGAAATTTTTTTTACAAAATATATATACTCAAAAAGCGAGTCACATAACCAAAATACAATTTAAAATAATTTTCTTTATTGTTTTTTATAAAAAAACAATATTTTTAAAACATTTTCACAGTTTTTAATTACTTCATTTTCTTCATATAAAATGGTGTAGTATAAAAGCATCGCATTTATTTGTTATTACAGATATTTTCAAAAATCTTAGATTTTTTGTAACTAAATTAATATGTAGTTCTTTACGGTATACATTTTTTTAAAAAATAAACAATATTTTTTTATTTTCGTACCCGTTCGAGCATTGTGCAACGGCGTAGAAGAATTTCATCTAAAATTAAAGTGCCACGCCCCCTGTTCAATCCCAAATTTTCTAGACTTCAGAATGCTCATTCCAAAAATACGTGTCCAAGTAATATGTGTGGAAAATTTAGTTGATATCAGACAATGACTTTCTAAGCAGCTTGCTTAAAATTTAAGTGCCACGCCCCTGTCTTACTCCACCCAATTTTTTAGAAAAATCACAGTTCATTATTGCGAAGAGTAAATGTTGAAAATTTGGTTGAAGTTGGACAAACGCTGTAAAAGAAATTCATTTTATATTAAAGTGCCACACCCCCTGACTAACATCGCTTAATCTTCTAGAATATGGACTACTCCAAGGAATATATGCGCACAATTTAGTTTAAATCAGACGAACGGTGGGATTGGAGATCGATTAGAATTAAATTGGCACGGCCCTTTGTACAATCCCACCCACTTTTGTAGGCTAAAACCGATCTTTATGCTTAAGAATATATGAGTTAGAAGAAGAGAAGAGTGGAGTTAGATTCAATGTTAAGTACCACGCCCCCCGTCTAGTACCGGCAAATTTTATAAACTTAGGACTACTCAAATTACCAAGGAATATATCTGCAAAATTTCGTTGAAGTCAGACACACGGTGTAAAAGAAGTTCGATCAAAAGTGAATTGCCACGCCCACTTTTCAAGTCCAAAGATTTCATTTTGTACCGAAGAATTAATGTTCAGAATTTGGTATAGGTCGGTCAAACGATGTGGGTGTAATTTGGGCATACACATACACATACACACGATGACATTCAGTTTTATATATTTTCAAGGGTTTGTATGGGAAGTAGGAGTGGTTTTTATCCGATATTGCCAAATATCAAAGTGATGTTTTATATTAAGTATCAAAGCTTATGTGCAAAAATTCAACAGATTTATTTAATTTTTGTGGATTTTGAAAAGATTTTACAAAATTTCAAGGCATTTCTTTAATTTTTTTTTTGGATTTTTAAGAGATTTTAAGGTTAAAATAAAGTCACTTTGTATAGGAGGTAGGCGTAGTTTTCATCAGATTTGGCTCATTTCCGAACTTGATCTTTATTTTTTAAAAAAATAGAAGCTTATATTTTGAATTTTTAATTTTGAAATCGTGATCACAGACGGACAGATATGCGGAAATCGACTCAGGTCGTGATGCTGACCAAAAATATATAAACTTTTCTATGCCATGCCTCCATATTGGGGTTACCAACGGAATAACAAAGTGAATATACCCCTTACGCAGTACACGTTTGGGTATAAAACTATGTCTCTCAAAGCAAAAACCCTTAAACGTAACTGGTCTTTATCCTATTACAGAATTGCTTCAAAATCGAAAAAATTTTACAACATTTTAGCAAATTGCAACTTTACAGCATGAACTTACTGCAGCAATATAAGGACGCATTTATAATGAAATTGATTGTAATTGAAATGTTTTCCTGAATACCATTTAGTATATTAAAAGGATATCGACTGAAAATATCATCGTGTTTAATGGTCTTTATCTAATGATTAATGGAATTTTCATGACTAAAAGTTAATCACAGATTTTAATTTTGCAATGATTTTATTGGTACTTTCAGAAATCCCTTCCATTCCTGGTTTGGTTATTTGAATAATTTGTCAACATAATTTTCCTTTTCAGCATTGACATATTTGATGTGTATTAATTATTTACAATCTCAATTATTGAACTAATTCAAGAATTTTATAATCTAAGGATTTTCATTTCAAATTCATTCACTCTTATCATTAACAACAATCTGTCTAAGCAAAGCGTTGAAATTTAATGATTGCCTTTAATTTGTTAAAGGTTTTGCTTCTGCTAAATTTGTTGCTTAAACCCTCATAAAAGTGATGACACGATATAAAGAAATGCAATTATTTATAGATTCTTAATTCCAGCCGGGACATTTTCTCGGTTTCTCGCTTAAGAAATCATAATAAAAATAAATGGGAAAATTACGAGAAAATACTTGCAGAAAATAAATTCGAAATCCAATTGGTCTTAAGTTGCATATAAAAATTAGGTTAGCTGAAAATAAAAAATTAAATAAAAATAAATTTTTTTTTTTGCAAATTTGTTGTCTTTGAAGCAAATTAAATCTGTTCATTTGAACACAAAAGTCAACGTTAAAAACATCCACAGTATATCAATTGTCACATATCGCACACTAAATACAAAACAGTCACAACTCAAAATTTACAAATTTTTACTTTTTTATGTAAAACTATTCGTAGTTTTAAAAAGAAGATGATTCCTTTGACTGTCAAAATTCTGTACACATCTTCTTTTCCTATAATTTAACAAAAAAAAAGTTTTGTCTCATTGTTTTGTACTGAGTTCCTTCAAAAATTAAATAGTTTTTTTTCTCTTAGATATTTTAAAATTTTGAGTTGTGACTGTTTTGTATTTAGTGTGCGATATTGAGATCTAGAAGTAGTTTTTGTTGCCTTTAACCAAGATTGTTTTTCTGACTATGTTGGTCCGTCCTTCTACATACAATGTATATCCTGAGCAAACGAAATGTCATTCGAACGCCCGAATCAAGTGAGCGTTCATGTGTGCCTGTAATTATCTGAAAACGTGCACCAAAGTACCCTTAGTAAGCTTAGTGTGAGTGTGACTCCATACATATGTACATACATTCACATTGCTTTTGCTTCACCAAGCAAGTTCTATCTTTCCATCGAAAAATCTATGTTCGGAAATTTCTTTGTAATTCTGATTGTGTCCCATAAAAGGTCACATTTGTTAGATTTTAATCAGCAGACATTTTCGAGACAGCCAAATTGAGCAAATCTCTTTGATTTAGAATATAAGCAGATTTATTTGGTATGGACAGAATCTACAATCATGATTAAAATTTGTTGGTAGAAACGGTAATGTAGCATTACGATGTAGGATTTATATAATTTCTGGGTGAAAAGGCAGAAGAAAAACATTTCGATATATTTGAAGTTAAAGAACTACGAATACAGCTGGAAATATGTAAAATTTTTACGTAGATGATAAGTATCATATTAGAAAAATGCTCAAGCTTGTTGAATAAGAAAAGTAAAAAACTAAGTTCGTATACCGAATAGAGCAACTAATTCTAGTTCGAAATTGGGATGAGAACTATACGTACTTACATGGCGTTAAAATTAAAATAAATTGTGTTGTGAGAGTTATAAAATGCTTGTACAAAAATGATCGAGAACTGTACCAAAAGGCTTTTTAACGATTCCGAACGGCTTATGTTCTCAAGAAGCTTTACATGGCACATTTTTACCCTCTGAGATTTGACACTGACGGTACAGAGGTTACTGCCGATCAGCACTGTACAAAGGTAAGTGCCGATACGGCACTTTTTAATCTGTTTATGTAGATACTGCGTTCTATTCTGGAATGATACCTAAATTTTGTGAAGATGCGACAATTCTGGTTAAAATATTTAATTTGGTGACAAAAATTCGGAATTATTTTACAACCTTAAAGAGGTTGTATGACTAATAAGGAAAATACAATTAAATTAATTTTGATATTCGTGCTAGATGCCGCAATATTCTTTATGACGGCAGTATAGGCGTTTGTGGTAACTTGTATTGCTCAGGTCCTATTATACATAGAAAGATGGTGAAATGAATCATAAAAAAAAATCAAATCATCAGACCCATAAAAAATGCTTATGAAATAATTTCTTCATATTGAAAAAAATGATTAAATTTTTTTTTGTTTAAAACTTGATATTTTACTTTAAAAATTTTTTTTGTATAGCATGCAGTGAGTTGGAATCATCAATTTTTTTCTAGTGCACATTTTAACTTGTTTAAACATAAATTTTTTTAACATTCTGACTCATTAAATTTTTTATTTACAGCCTCTTAAAAATTCGAATTTTAAGAAATTTGCTGAATTTTTTTGACTTTGGTGTCAAATATCTATGGTGGGCACTGGTTAAAAAATTTGAAATTTATTCACAATAAGGAACATATTGCCCTGTTCTGTAATTCGTACCTTAATTCCTGTACCTGTAATTCGTACTTTTTCTATCGTTTGGAAAAAATGTGAGTATTTCATTAAAGTTATCTTAAAAAGCTTTAAAGTATTCAACTTTAGGAGAAAACACCAGAATTCAGGCAAAGGAAAAATATTTTTTGACTATATGGAAGAACACCACGATCTAGCCAAAAATTTTATAAAAGGAAATCGATTCAATGCCGAGTCTTTGTTTGGCGGAACTAACATTATATTCCAGCTCTTTACGTACAAGAACCTCGTCACAAGCAGTAAAATACAATTTCTTGATTGACGGCTCATGACTTCAGCTATTTTTTTAAAATTTGCCTCCATCACCTCACTAATGCCTGGCAGTATAGTTTTGACAGGTCGCCATCTCCAAAGAGTGGCGACAAGTATGCCCACGAAGATTGAAAATTTATAGCCTGGAACATTTCACTTTATAAAGTGAAGTACTCGTGAACTCTACTATCATTGCAAATAGCATTTGCAAAGGTTGAGAAGTAACTGGATGTTCCAGAGCCATCTTTTTCAGTTTGGCCCTTAACGGACTTCTCCATTTTTTGAATTTTGACCTCAAGTGAATTTATTTTTGCCAATAAATTCTCTTCAACTTTTTTGTGGATCATCTCTTTTTCAAACATATCTGTTTTGAGGGCCAAGTAGTTCTTGCGATGATGATCTGCAAGTATGCAAAGCTTGTGGCAACTATCGCAAACGTTTTCCTTCTTGACTTCAACTACTGCTTCAAAATTATTAAAGTTTTCAATTATTCAAGGTTCCAAGACTCCTGAAATTTTTTAAACTGGAAACGCTGTCTTCCTAAGCTTGGTATCTAGCAAGTCTTCTGGCTTAAAATTACTTCCACACATAAACAAATATTTCCTCTCGTCTTGAACATTTCAAGCCTCGATCCAAGCTTGGTGTTTAATCGGGCACGTTGGAAAAGAATACAGTGTGCCACTTTTAAGCTACTAGCGAAGCTCACAATTAAGCATAGGTAAAAAAATGTCTTCCTCATATGACCTAAAAATTTAGAAATAAAAAAAAAATTGCACTTATTGCAAGTTGTTCCTACCAGAGATCTGCAACGAGTCACGTTTTTGCGACTTATAGTGATTCATGCAAAACCGAGTTGTAGTGCGTGCACTTCAAACAAAAACCACCACTACTACTCGAAGCACTCTTGCTACAGAAAGAAAATCATAGTTCAATGTTTGATTCGTCAATCGAACGTCAAAGTCTACCAAATACTCTGCAACATCAAAGAACTTGTTATAAATCATACCGAAAACCCATAGCTCAAACAAAGTACTCATAGCTCAAGCTAAAGTCCCATAGTTCATTAGGAATGCGTGCGAATTTTTCCAGTCAAACGCAGTGGCTGTTTTTGAACTTACGCTCGCTGTTAGAAGAGAAGCAGGGTTACCATTGAATTTTTTATAACGAAATACATTTAATTGGATTTTAAGATGCAGTAAACACTTTTTTATAGAATTTCGCTGTGCGTTTCACGAAATGGTGTAAAAGTAAAATAACACACCTTGTATATAAAGGGAACTTCTCCAAAAGAAATAATAAAAATAAATTTCAATTTAATAAAGTTTGTTTATTTAAATTCAGCAAAATAATTATATAAGTAACTTCACGTATATTAAATAATATACTCAATAATTCAATATATATATATATATATATAATTATATATATATAATATATATAATTCAATAATAGCATTTATCAAACTAAAATTCTTAATTTATACCAGAGCTGGTAACCCTGAAAAACACATCATTCCTTTGAAGTGCTTGTGCATGTTGTTCACAACATGTTGTACTTATTGAAATGAAGTTAGAATCATACCGACTACGTTCGACTGTGAGTCAGAGTATGACTCTTGAAGCATTGGATTTAAGTTGCGTGTTATGAATGCTTCAACATTTTTGATAAGTCTGAATATGAAGTAGAAGCCAAATTAATGCGTATATACTCGAGTCAACTATGTTTATAATGACTTGCTGCAGATCTCTGGTTCCTACCAAGAACCAGGCCAGTAGCCAAGGAGGGTATTTTTGGGGTTCAAACCCCCCCAAAGAGTCTAGAGAGTATGGCATAATAATACAAATAGCACTATAAAATCAAAACGCAATTTTTTTAAGAGAAACTTGTATAAACTCTTCTAAAAATATTATACTTATTTTGTTGCTTTTATTTTTACTTGCAATTAAATTTCCGATTTTATTTTATTTCAATTTAATTTTTAAATCTAAATTGAGTGTAATTTTAAATATTTATGTACTTTTAGTGACTTATGCTCTTCATATAAGGTTCTAGTAGTCTTCAGCATAAGGATTTATTCCCTTTAATAAAAATTTAAATAAATAATAAAACTTTAAAAGTTTCAGTAGAAGTCATGATATCGTATTTATATGAGTTTTTTTAATTTTATCGAATTTTTATGCGAAATGGAACAGTTCCATTTTAAAAGAGTTTAAAATATTTTCTTTTGAATATAACTTAAATCATCAAAATTAATTTCGAGAAAAGTTATATTTCGGTCTTTTACGATAACTCGAACTTGTACACAAGCTAGGGATCAATAAAGGTTGAAGAAAGCCAAAAAGAAACCAAATCTAGAGACCATCATTACTTGCATCTCCTATTTATCTCCTATTTATGTGAAATGTCCCATTAAAGTTATTAATCAAGTTTCAACCGGTGAAGTTATCAAAAAAAACTTTTAATCTTTCATAGTACATTTTTATTTTGACTAAAATAAACAGCCAGAAAACTTTTTATGTTATCTCTAAAACTAATATTGTTGTATTAGTGAACATTTGTGGTTAAATTTTTATTTTATTTTATTTATTTATTTTTTTTTTATTTTTTGATAATTTTCGCAATTGTACGTTTTAAAAGACAATTAAAACATTTTGTTATTTATTATTAAATAAAAAGAAAAAATGGTTTTGGGATTTTTAACGCAAATTATCGACTAAGACCCGACTAAGATCCAATGAAATTTATTGAAGAAACTGAGAAACATATTATAAATCAAACAGAAAGCAAAAAAGACTTAGTTTTGTGGAAAATATTTTCAAAAAGCATGAAAAAAAAAATAATTTTGAATAATGATTGAAAAAATATCAATTAGTCGACGAGTTATAGCCAAAAAACCATATAAACAATATGTTGAAAATCGGCATTTGACTGCAAAGTTCGACGGTCGATTAAAAAAAAATTCGAACTAACATAAACAAACGCCGCGATAAGGGTCTTCTAATTTAGCCTCTATTTTAACCCCTCACTCTGAGAATCGACCTAACTTTTGCTAACTTGAATTTGTTCCACAGTGTAATTTGACAACTAATACGAACTAAAAAATTGTCATGATTATTATTAGGTGTAAACGCAGCGTAAAAGTATGTAATATGTGATACAAAACAATTTACTTTAATCTATTCAACTTAAGTTGAGTTCTTATACAATATAGGGCCATAATCTCTAAAAAAGCGACACTTTTTTAATGTTCAGTTTTCAATAGCAAACGACAGTGTTATAATAAACCAATCAACACTCAAAAAAATCACATATCTTAGATCAGGCCCGTAGCCAAGAGGGAGTTTTAGGTGTTCAAATCCCCCGCTTAGAGTCCAGAAAGTGTATTAAAAAACATAACAATAAGACTAATAAATTCAAATTTTGTCTTGGTTTTTTAGATAGACAGATAATGATTTAAAAAAAACAACCGACTACAAAATCACTACAAAGTAAAAAATAATTTTAATAAAAATACTTTTCCTTTCAATTTCTTGGTCATATTTGATAATTTATTTAAACATATATAAGAAAAAAATTGAGATAATTAAATTTCATATATAATAATATGTGTAAATAAATTATCAAATATGGCCAAGAAATTGAAAGGAAAAGTATTTTTATTGAAATTATTTTTTACTTTGTAGTGATTTTGAAGTCGGTTGTGTTTTTTTTTTTTAAATTTTTATTTCTTCCTTTTTAGAGAATATGATAAATTTTCGAAAAAAGAGTATAAACAACATTAGTGCAATTGTTCCGAAAAAATTTGTTCTATTAGATTCTGAAAGTTTGTTGGTTATTTCAAATATCTGCCTCTTAAATTTAAATGAGATGTCACATGTTTTCAAATTATTATACCCATTCTTGTAACGAGTTGTATTACCCTAGTGTCAATATTATTCGAGAAATAGTGTTTTTCTAATATTTATCTAGTATTGACCATAATTTTTAATAATTCTGCCTACCCCTGTACTACAATAAATTTCAGTGCCCTAGTGTCAATATTATTCAAGATACACTGTTTTTCTAATATTGCCACGCCCAGTAGTAGAAAGCCGCCCACTTTCTTCACCGTAATTTTTACTAATAATGCCTACCCCTTTACCAAATTGCAGTACGATAGTACCAATATTATTCGAGATATACTCTTTTTCTAATATTGCCACGCCCATTTCTCAAATAACTCCCATTTTCTTGACGGAAATTTGTAATAATTGTGCATACCACTACACTAAATTTCAGAACCCTAGTGTCCATATTATTCGAGATACAGTGTTTTTATAATATTGCCACACCCATTTGTCGAATAACGCCCACTTTATTGGCCATAATTTGTAATAGTAATGCCTACCGCTATACTAAATTGCAGTACTCTAGTCTCAAAATTATTCAATATACACAGTTTTTCTAATATTGCCACGCCCATTTGTCGAATCACGCCCATTTTGTAATTGCCCGTTATTTGTAATAATTGTGCCTACCCCTACTCTAAATTGCAGTACCCTAGTGTCAATATTATTCGAGATACAGTAGTATTTAATATTGCGAGATCTATTATTGCCACGCCCATTTATCGAATACCGCCCACTTTTTTACGGGCACCTCCATGCTTATCATATCTATCTGTTCCCCAAAAATTATGGCAGCAGGCATATGGTTTAGGAGTTATCGATGTACATACATTTAAAAAAAAAAAAAAAAAAAACAGAAACCGACGAACTTGAGAACCTCCTCCTTTTTGAAGTCGGTTAATTACTTGAAGATGCAAAAGTTCCAACATTTTCAATGCAATTTTAAAAAACTTCGCTTAATTAATAAACATTTTTTGGCTAAATAAAAGATTAGTTTCCTTATAAAAGTTATAATCATTATATTTGAACTTAAGTGCAAGGAGCTTGTATATTAAAGAAGCATTTTTAATTGAGGATTTTGATGATTAAAAGCCCTGATATCAGGACAAATATATATTTGAAATTATACCTTAAACGAATATAATTTTATAAATTGGAAAAAATTTGGTTGACATTTTTTATGCAATATCCAAGCTTATTGGACCTAAAACCTTTTAAAAAGGTTATAATTTTTTTATACAACTTTTTGTTTGAAAAGCTGTATAATGTAAAAAATGCATAAAAAAAAAACGAAATGGCCATCTCAGCCCTTGAAAGGACTTTGACTGAGCTTCTTATGATCAATTGTGTTGTGTGTGATGTGAAATGCTTGCTCACAAATGATCGAGAACTGGACCTACATGTTTTACGCTGACTTCGAACGGCTTTTGTTCTCAAGAAGCTTTTCATGGCAGTTTTTACTCTCTGAGGTTTGCCATTGTCTGCAGAGAGGTGACGGCCGAAGAAATTAATTCAATTGAATAAAATTTTCTGTGCCAGATGGAGGATTCGAACCTGGGTTCTCTGGCGTAAGAGTCACACACTCTACCCACTACGCCACGGCCGCCACAAAAATACATGAACCGCGAAATTTAACACATTAAGGGTAAATTGACAAAAAAAAATTTCCCATTCTTTTTTGTTGTTTTATTGGTATATACGTATAAGGCATCTAAAAACTCCAACTTGGCACAACAATTTAGACCTATGCGAATTATTTTCCAAATTACAGGTTTCGGAAAATCACCTTAAATCTAAATATGTTTCTTTTCCGAATAGAAATTTTTAATAAAAAAAAATATCTAAAACATTTTATACAGTCCAATTCTATACGGATTTGATGATTTTTCAAAAAAAATTTTTCAAAAAATCATCAACAAATTCAAAAGTTAAAAAAAATTTAATTTTTAACCCATGAAAGCCTGACTTTCCGTTGAGCTAGAATGATGAAATTTTCCAAAAATATTTAGTTTGGTCTAACTTCTTCTTCTTGGCCTGATCAAATTCTTAAATATCCAAAAAAGTTGCTGTTTAATTATTTTTATAAAAATATATCCAGCTGTGAGTTATATAGGTTATATAGGAAAGAAGTGCTAATTTTAAAAAAAAAAACCCAAATAACAAGAAAAAGGAGTTTTTTTCGAAAAATAAAAATTACATCTCTCCAGGTTTTCGTTAAATTTTCATGTGATAGCTTATTTTAAAGAAAAATTAAATAAAAACTAACTTCGAACCAGTTTTTCAAATTTACACTTATACAAAAGTTATTTAGAATTTTTGACAAAATGTTACGCTAGCAGCGTGATGATATAGGCGAATCTATAGTTTTGGTATCTACCAAAAAGTGCTCAACGCGCCTTAAAAATTTTTTCACTTCGAAAATTCTGAAATATCGTTCTCCTAAATTTACTATCTCTCTATCTGAATATAAACACAAACAATAAGTTCAAAATACTTTATTAAATATATATTAAAGTAGCTACATATTAGACTTTATCATATTGGAATGGATTGCAACGTTGCGGAGAAATAAAATACGATGTCAAATATTGCTATTTATATACATATATTACATTTATGCCGTTGATGTCATTTCGACTTCGCATATCATCTTCAACTTTTAATATTTCCATAGGGCTCTCGTAAACTGTATCTTGGAATGTAACTCCATCCTGAACAGGAACATAATTATTCTAGATGCAACAAGCTTGTATTATTCGCACGCAAAAATCTATACTTACATCGATCGGGCGGTAAAAAATGCGCCACTTATTGGCCAGAATACCAAATGTGCATTCAACTAAACGACTAGCTCTTGAAAGCCTGTAATTATAGATGCGTTTAGGGTAGGTTAAATGTTTTTGTGCATACGATCGCAAAATATGGTTAGAGAGACCAAATACTTCATCGCCGACGACGAAAAATAGCATTTCACATCCATCATCGTCGTTTGGAAGTGTTTTTGGATGAGGGAAATTAAGCAGATTTTTAGATAATCGCTTACCAATGTTGGAGTTTTTAAATATCTCTGAATCACTTGAAGATCCAAATGCACCGACATCAATAGCCATAAACTTATAGTATGCGTCCGTCCATGCCATTAATACGCACGAAAAAAACTTTTTATAATTGAAAAATGACGATCCAGAATGCATGGGCTGCACCATTCGAATGTGCTTGCCATCGATTGCTGCAAGAACGTTTGGAAAATTTGTGCGTTGATTAAATTCTTCGGCAATTTTAACCAATCATTCGTTTCTTTATTTATCATATAAAGTGGCTGGAGTGTATCCCACAACGCTTGGCATGTACTTCTTACAATTTTTCTTATTGTCGATGCTCCCATTAAATACTCGTAAGACAGTGCATTAAAGCTATTTCCCAGTTGCTAAGTACCTAAAAAGTAAAAAAATATAATTTAATTTTTTTCAGTTCAAGAAGTTAAAAAAAAATGGATCAACTTGAGGAGATGTTTCCGGGGGGAATTAATTGCTTAAAAAACCATGAAGTCAGGCAAAGCTCCAAGCAAAAGGGAGATATATATATACTTTGAAAAATTACTTTTTCTTGCGTCCTGCCTTCAACCTTGACCTACGGAAAGTAACGTCGAGTCCGTTGAAATTGAATCTGATGATAGCAATGATACAACTCTAAAAAGCACTGCATCTGCTACACCATCAAAAAGGGAAAAAAGAGAAAAAACCAATCAGAAATCTGATGTTGATGCAGCCCTAATAAATGCCTTAAAACAAAGCGATGTGGACGATGATACAAATTTAGCTCTTTCAATTGTTCCTTCATTAAGGGAAATATCTGTGGACGAAAAGCTCGATACAAAAATTCGAATTTTAACCATTTTTAAAGAAACATTTAGTGCGAACACAGATGCAAGAACCTTTAGATTCTACACAAGGAACAAGCTTCTCTGATGCAGAAGAAAATTCCTATCAACAAACAAGACATACAACTGAAAATTCCTATCAAAGAAAAAAGCATACGCCTGATGCAGAAGAAAATACCTGTGATACAGTACAAACTTATTTTTCCAGCTTCACTGCTTCCCAACAAAATGATTTTTATGAAGAGGAATAATTTTTTATGTATTTAACAATCCTATTCTACCTAATTAACAGTTGTAAACCAGTATTTTTAATATTTCTATCGGCCAGTTTTTCAGTACGAGTTCAAACTGTATTCAAATTAAACCGTGTTTAACTCACCAAAATTGAGCGTTTGAACTCAGTTTAGGCAAAAAAAATATAAACACATTAAATGTCCTTTCAAATATATTTATTATAAATATCAATGCTACAATGTTTTTAGTTTTATAACCGAATTTATTCCAAAGTTGAATTTTTTAATAAAAAGAACCGTTATTTTCTAAAAAATGTACGTTAAGGTTACAAAAAAAATTTTTTTTTAAAAGCCTTTTGCTTGATCTCTAAAAATATGTATCTTTTTTTTATTTTACACTATATTACATAAAATTGAAATTTTCAATTATTCAATTTAATAAAATGGAAAGCAATGTCCGAAAGTGATCGCCAAAAAATTACAAATATTTTTCACTGGCTCGAAAATCCCGCTAATTCATATAAATATTATAGCTACAATGTTGCCGTAAAAACCATTGTTTATTGTAATGGCGATATTTGAAAATATGAAGTAAGAAAGCAAAAACTCTAAGGTAAATATGAGTGAAATAAACAACTTTCCGTACAAGGGCAAATCATTGTATCATAAAAAAGCACTATAAAAAATCAAATAATAAATCATATATATTATATATCAAATGAAAGATAAATTTTCAAGCTCTTATAATTTACTCTATATAATTATAGTAACGGTAATTTTTAAGAAAATAACGGTTTTGTGTAAGAAAATATTTTTTATTGCATAAAAATACCTATAAAGTACAAAGTACTCAACAGATTTAGTTCATTTAAAATTTTTCTGAAAGCCTTATATATAACCTTTTAAATAATAGTCAATTTTTTTCATAGACCTTATAACAAAAAAAAAATTTTTTAAATCGATAACTCGAAAACAAATCGATAAATCGACTTTTCCTGTGGCTATTCTTATTTTTATTGATAGTACACTTCGAATCCATCGTTAAATCGCGGCGACCAGTAATCTCCCCTTACAAAGAGCAACAAAATATTTCGTACGGAAACACCATTTTCTTCAGCCCATTGGATGCATGTAATGAATGAACTAAGAGCAGTGTTTGCCTTATTTTGGTATTGGAGCCGAAGTAACCTCAAGTTGGACCATGTTATAAGAACTACACTCAACCTCTCTTCCACTGGAACTGCAAGTCGTAAAATCGTATTGCTTACTTTTATAACAGGTCCAACTACCCTCACCAGCTCCGAGAAACTAGACGCACTCATCCTATAAAACCCAAAGAACTTCTTTGGGTATTCCAGCAATTTGGCATGTAGCGCGTGGATTGCTGTATATTGGATGCACCCAAAATTCTCGCTTTTTAGTTTGTTTTCGCCTTCTTCTCTGAATTATTGGACATATAATTATTTTTTTGCTTAAAACCATCCTTTTGTCTGTTAACTGCTACAAAATGTGACATTGAAAAATTTTGCCTTTTGTAATATGAATGGGGAAAAGCGTTGCGTTTTGCAGATTGCAAATATGGATAAGCAAGTTTTAATAACTATTATAAAGGATATTGTAAGCGCCAGCAAAATGTTCAGTGCTGCTAAATTTATGATAAGCTAATAAAAATATGTGTTATTTTAATACCTAAGCCAAAATCAACATAAAATACAGTGCACGCTCGATAACGTGAACTAGTTAAAACCAAGTGAGTTGACGTTAGCAAAAGTGTTCACGTTTCCGAATGCCAAATAAGTATGAAGAAGATATGCACATTTTTACACATTTAAGTTAATATTTTATTGTATACATATTTGTACATTCATTTGTGCGTAACAGAAATTTATATCTGAGAAATAGATTGTTTAAGATAATATAATACTTTTATTTAAAAAAATCAGTCATATTTTTTTTGTATTTTCTGTTTTTCTAACAACTGAAACACAGCATTCTCCCTCAGACGTATCAGTACATTCAAATAACTTTGATCGACGTCTTCATGGCTAGCCCACTGTATCGCTTTGTTGAAAATTTGGACTGCTTCACTTGGTTTAATTTTCTCCAGTCCTTGTGAGATGCAGTCATTATCGTTGGATTCATCCTCCTCTTCGATATCGATATCGTTATCCGAAATGTCTACGTCTATGTCGTCGTTTCATTCCTGAACAGTCGGTAACGTACATTCAATCTGAAATGGTAATAACAACAACATTTTCAATAACTCACATATCTTTGTGAATGTCTGCGCACACGAACAAACCTCAGGATTTAAACTGTGTAGGAGATCGACGGTATGGCACATCAAGGGGCGAAGTTCAGCTATCCACTTTTCTTTTAAAACGACCAACGGCATACCATCCTCGGGATCATCATCGTGTCCCTCAAAATGCAAAATATTGTTCCAGCACCTAGCTAGAGTTTCTTGGCCCACACGACTCCAAGCGGCATCTAAAAGATTTATAGCTTTTTTTAATGTTACTTTTTTCATCGACTCGAGCAGATCAGATTGCGTCGCTGCTATTGACGCTAAAAGGCTATTTCTGTAGTGCAGCTTCGTAATTTTTATGGCATTCTGATCCATCGGTTGAATGAGCGGAGTAATATTTGGTGGCATAAACATTGCGAAAATTTGTCCATCTTCCGTTTTCAGTTCAGCTTCATTCGGATGGGGAGGTGCGTTGTCGATTAGAAGAAGAGCTTTTAATGACAACTTTTTTTCTTTCAAAAACGCTTTAACTTAAAAAATAATACAAACTATAAAAAAATGTATAGAAAAATCAAAGGAAATATTTACCTGTGGAACAAATGATTCATGAAACCAATCTTTGAAAATAGTCGACGTCATCCAGGCTGATTTTGAACTGTTGTAGTCGGTGGGGCACTGAAAGTTTTTAAAACATCGTGTATTCTTTGCCTTTCCAATTACCAAAAGCTTAAGTTTGTGAGATCCAGTGGCATTTGAACCACATAAGAATGTGATTCGCTGTGTCTCTGACACAACTCCATTTCAGTCATAACAGCTTTAAGTTTCTTTCTTTAAACGGCTCTACTAGTCGGGGCTGCGAAGACAGTTTTTCGCCTGAAATTTGGAAAAGCGGAACGCCGTATCTTTTTTTGAAGCCTTCAAGTCAGCCATCACTAGCGTTGAAACCACCTTCACTTTCCTTAAGTTTTAAAGTTTTAAATTAAGTTTCTTTGCTTTTTCTTTCAGCATTTGTTCACGTTTTGGGGTGTTCACGTTTTAGAGTGTTCACGTTATCGAGCGTGCGCTGTATGTCAATAGCGAAAAATTTTGTAAAACTCAAAACAATGAAATACTTTGT
This sequence comes from Coremacera marginata, assembly GCA_914767935.1. NCBI lineage: Eukaryota > Metazoa > Arthropoda > Insecta > Diptera > Sciomyzidae > Coremacera > Coremacera marginata. The sequence continues at coordinate 45,848,069 of OU612044.1, read as the reverse complement.
AAACTCCCCATAATAATGTTTTGCAAATGCAACCCTGCAATTGACAAACTATCCGGTACCAGTGTGCGCACCTACCACGAACTAAATAGTTTGGTCGTCGGTTGTGATCGTTGAAGCATCAAACTATCGGACGACTAAAAGTCTCTAGTGTGCGGGAGCTCTTAGAGTTTTACAAAAATTTGCAATTCAATTTCATACAATAGCAGATTGCTGCTGTGTGTATTTTGTTGGTATTTTGCTGCGCATAATCGTGCGGCTGAGAGCCGAGCACCACAGATGTCAGTAGACGAATGATTTCACTCGCTATATAAAATCGATTATTAAGGAGTAAACTCCAAAAAGTTAAACCAAAACAAACAATCAAATAAAATAAAAGTCAACAAGATATTAAAGCTATGTGCAAAAGCGAGATAGAAATACAAAAATGCTTAAAACACTGACAATAACCACAAAAAATGTGTAATGAATTCAATTTTTTTTAGGATTAATTTTAAAATTCATTCTATCTTGTCTATCTATTTTGGTTTTGATACCAAAACGACAAAACTTATCATTACTAAAAAAATATCAGCGCTCCACGATGCAACATTTCCAGTTGTCGGAACTAGTTCAGACATGAGTACGACTAACAAAGCCGTTTGGAAAGAGCTTCAGGTATTTAGATGCAAGTTATCCGACATATCTTAATATATAAAAGGCAAGTTCAATGCTTTGCACCTAATATCTCTCAAACTGTAATTATTTTTTGCCATTAGTTCAGGCTGAATGCATGCACAGAAAATTCATTTGACGCTTATCAGTGACATGCTTGCCTTTTATGTATGTCCATACTTTCAGTCTGAAAATTTTTAGAACAGTATGTTGTAAAAGCACTGCAATAATGGCAAAAAATAGTTAATTTGAGCGTTAATGCTTCCAACCCGTCGTAGGACAGGCTTTTATAGTAGCATTTTAATATTTAACTAATAACTAATAAATTGTGTTATATAAAACTTCAAACAGACAAGCCATTGATCCATCACCCTGCAGACGATATACAGAAAGTCTTCGTATTCGCTGATGTTCCTCATCTTTTAAAGCTAATACGAATTTTCAACTTATAATACAAATTAACAGATCTTATTGGATCATCCCTTATAACCAATCACCATTTTTTTTCAATCACCAAAGAATACCGAATTTTTAAGTAATTCAGGAAACGCGGAAACTGATGGCACAAATTTGTTAAATACATCGGTCGAGGTGAGTTTGAATAATTTGAACGATAATTCAAGCTCCGCAACCCAAGATCTCGACGCAGAAATAAGTGTTCTTTTTCCGGATGAAAACGATATCCAACAAGCCGAAAATTTTGAAGCTGATATTCAAAACATCGTTTTTGAAGAGCTGCGTGACGACGTCTTGCAAAATCTAGCAGGATTCATTTATTATCGAGATGGATCCAGAAGAATATAATGATAAATTCAGTTCGACGTGGACTCATGTTGATGAGTTATCTAGGGGTTACTTGAAAAAACTAACTCCTCAATTCCTGAAGCAAATACAGTCCTTGGAAGAAGTATTCTACCGTGTCAACCATGACAAAATTGTGAGTATAAAGAATTTTACAGCAACTTTAGTAGAAATGAGCTAAAACGTAAAATTATCCGATGTTGTGGAATCATACTTTTTCAAGTATACTATTTTTTTCCAGAAAATAGCCGTCTTCGTGAACAAAAACAAAAGCTTATAGGCAGCAACAAATTTCTGACAATTCGTTTGTAATAGCTTCAAGTCTGGATGCCGACTCAACGAAGATCAATTTCTTCTTTTGCTGCTTTGTTCTCACATTATCTTACACAGTCTTTACAGCAATTTGTACGTTAACGATTTTAGCTATTTATTTATTTATTACACTTAGATATATGAATTACTTCATTAATTTTCCTGAGTTTTATTGCATATTTTTTCGCGTTATTTTTGAGCAAATGGTTAATAAAATAACATTTAATTACAAACCTTAATAAAGTAAAACCAAAAAATATGAATTAATTTAGTTGGCTGCAAAATATAAACATTAAGGTGGGTAAAATTTTTTGCAGTCTGGCTCAGCAAAAATCGCAAAAAAAAATATTATTTAAAGTATCTTTTGGGAAGGAAGAATATACTTCAGATGAGTTTAGACTGAGTGCTTTTAAAGCAGTCGCTATAAATGTTGAAAAAATTGTACCAGAACTATGACCTGTGGCTTGTTGGATTAGAAGTTTCGGAACTTTACAGCACCAGCATTCATAACAGGTTTTTATGGACGGTATACAGTAGGCTGGGCCGATGCTATAAGGAAATTTTTATATGTGTTTTTTCGAAACACAATATGAACTTAAAGTTGCATACCTTTACGTAGTTTCAAAATAAGCTAACCATCTTTTAATTTCTTTAACGTTTGGACCTCTACCAGAGCTTTTATGACTGAAGCTTCTCTTATTTGTACTGCCTTTCCACATAAAAACAAAGGTATACAGCAATTTTATTAAAGTTCTGTATGTTTGCGAACTTTTTTCTTAATTCTTTTAGATCGCTTAGTCCGAAAATCATCATTAAATACAAAAAACAAAACAATAAAACTAAATAAACGACGATATGAAAAAAATCACTCATTCGAGTACGCCTCAAAAGCAAATCATATCGAATTCTGCAAAAACTGTGCTTTTGGCTGCAAATATGGGCAAAATTTTCTTTACAAAATACCTGATGGTGCTCAGATTGACTTACTCAGTCGGCCTTAGCATCAAGGACGAAAAAACACATCTGGTTCTATTTACGAAAATGTACAAGTCCTGGACAGCAAACTGTCATGGAGAATCAATGTCAATGAGAGAGTGAAGAAAGTCACCAATGCGCTATACGCATCCAAGAAGATACTGGATACTCACCTTCTTTGATGCATTGGATCTACGTAACGGTAGTTCGTCCAAATCTACTCTATGGAACTATCGTGTGGTGGCCGGCGGTGGAAAAGTCAACATACCTTAAATACCTGGAGGAAACACAGCGGCAGGCAATGATCTGCATAACAGGGGCGCTGCAATCAACTCCAACGAAAGCGCTAGAAACAATTCTATGTATGGACCCCCTAGACATACACGCAAAACCAATAGCCGGGAAAACGGTACAGCGCCTTACGGCGGCAAATAATATGCACAAACAAAGGTTTGGGCATTGTACTATCAGCCAGAATTTATCCAGTAGCACAGATTACATGATACCTCGCACAATGATAGACTCAAGAATATCAATACGCCTAGGACCGAACACCTGGTACTACGGCTTAGAACAAGCTCGGCGGGCGGTCAACATATTTACTGATGGCTCCAAACTGCGCACGGGAGTGGGAGCGGCAGTTTACTGTGCAGAACCAGCGATAAGTTAGCCTTATAAATTACCGGACCACTGTAGCATCTTCCATGCGGAAGTGTTCGCTATAAGGAAGGCCACAGAGGCTGCCCTTAACATAGACGCACATGACTCCAATATTAACATCTTTGTAGACAGCCAAGTAACGACCAAATCCATGTGCCCTACCATCAGGTTCAGAAATGCCCTGGCAAGCAGGGAAGCACTAGATGCACTCTGCGCTTCAAATAAAGTGCGCATCTACTGGATTCCAAGCCACGGGGGCATTGACGGAAATGAAAAGACAGATGGACTAGCAAAGGAAGGCGCCGGGCTGGGATCAGAGTTCATACAACATGTACCTATCCCACTACAAGAGCTGTACAGAAACCTCGGAGATAGGGCCGCATAAGCAGTGAGTCGTAATCGATACACGATGCAATAAACGGACTGTTCATTCTAGCACGACCGCGCAGAGAATGCAGGATAATGGTGGGTGTCCTCATGGGTCACTGCATGGCGGCAGCTCACGCGAAGAAGATTGGCATCACAACGGATGACAACTGTAGAAAGTGCAAGGAACCAGACACATTTATTATGCACATGCCCCGCTCTACTTAGATCGAGACTGAAATACTTAGGCGCACCGACGTTTCCGTCACTACAACATGTGGCCAAAATCTCTGAAAATCCTACTTAGATTCGTGAATTCAGCGCAAATCTTTACCGACTTTAAATAACTACCTACAGGTTCCTTACGACCGGTACCACTAAGGACCAGAATTGATCTATGTGAGCCTCCGCCAGGAGGTGGCCGGATTAACTTAACTTAACCTAACCTGATAAAAATTGAAAAAATTCATTTCGCAAATATTGCGTATTAAAATTTTTAAAAAAATATCGGCCCAGCCTATTATACAGTGATGTTCCCCGCCACGTCAACTGCAATTGGACAAAAGCTGCTCGGATATTTCGTGCTTACGTTACTACAGAAAAAACATCTAGTAAATTAAAAGCTTTGGCAATATACGTAATGAAGGTGTATGTTCCCATGTACTTCAGGGTCAAATATTACAATTTAATTGCATATGGTAGTGTTTTATTCCACAAATTTATACAATAGACAAAGTATCTAGCTCAGAAAGTATATTGCTTTCAATGGTTTACGATGAGAGAAAAAAAATTCAGTAAATGACGTTCCAGAAAATAAAATAAAGGGTGGTTAAATTTCAAGGGCCGATGTTGAATGTCAACCACACCTAAACGTCAAGTTTTTTCTGCATTTCATTTGACATTTCTCAATTTCAGACTAACTCAATTTGAACTGAGACTAACAGACTAACAATTTGAACCGTCATTTTTTCGGTCAATTTAATCGTTTAAATGTGCGTACAATAGGAAAAATCGTGCAAAAATTTGAGCAAACCGGGTCTGTAGGAGATGTGAAAACACCAGTGCATGGTCGTACAGCTCGTACTGCAGAAAATATTGCTGCTGTTCGCGATAGTGTGGCTGAAAGCCGTCCACATCAACTCGTCGTCGTGCCCAACAATTGCACCTCTCACGCTCGTCGTTGATGAGCATTATGCGTAAAGACTTGCATTTACACGCTTTCAAGGTGCAATTGACTCATGAACTAAAGCATCTTGACCATTTCAAGCGTCGTCAATGGCTCTTTTGCGCGACAAATTCAATGACCGTGTTATCTCATGTGGTGGCGATGTCAATTGGCCGCCAAGATCATGTGTTTTGACACCGTTGGACTTCTTTCTTTGAGGTTATTTGAAAGAAAAGGTGTACGTCGATAAGCCAGCAACAGTTCGAGAGCTAATGCATGAGATAATTCGGCACATTAACGGCATAGAACCTCACTTATGCCTCAGCGTCATCGAAAATTTGAACCATCGTATGGAGGTGTGCCGCCGAGGTCGTGGCGGCTATTTGTACGATATTTTGTTCCATACATAATTGAACCATACCAATATTATCATAATAAAAAGAAATGACAATAATTTCCTAAATAATTTGTGTTTTATTCAAAATCAACAGCGGTACTTAAAATTTAACCACCCTTTACATTAGGCAAAAACTCAACAGAAAAACATTAAGAGAGTACATAAAACAAATAATAAATTTTTATTGCACTGATTTCTTTAATATGATTGATTTGAACAACGATAATATCTTGTTTGAGCCCCCATATACAAAAGATATACCTCTGGAACATTTGAGAGATTTTAGTGAAAGCGATGAAGTGGTACTGAACATAAAAATACCATGCCACATTCAAAACACCGAACGTAAGGTACAAGAACTAACCAGTGCATCCAAACACGTAATAGAAAAAAAAAAACCAGGATTTCTTGCCGCGTCTGCGGAGTCTAGAAAAAAATTCCAAGATATCAAATCAAACAGGAATTTCATAAAAAAAAATATTTATTGCAAAAACTTTATAAGTACAGCAAATTTGTATGCTTGCGTGAAATGCGTAATTTGCTGAAATGAACTAATTAGCATCACTGTGCACTGTTCCTTTTGTTGCCTATATGTAGTACTTCCTTAGAATTTTTCACATATGTATGTAACTTCATCATTATATACTTGCTTTCATTTATTACTGCCAATAAAACATCATATATTTTTGTAACCCTCTGATTCTTCTTTAAAATCTTTTAGTTTTTAAAAATTTTTGCTTGCTAAAATAAAAAATTTCTTTCGATGGAAAAAGTCTTGCAAAATTTACATTGGCTTTGCCAACTCTTTAATAAATTTTTGCTACTTAACAACAGATTTTTCTTCACTTTTCATCACTAGAAATAAAAAATTTTAATAAAAAAAAAACTTTAAAAATAAATCTAGTTTCCTTTTTTCAAAAAGTTGCAAGGTCTAAATTCATCTAAAGTATATGGTTCGAAAGATACTTGAACTAATATGAGTCTTATGATTTTGCTGAGCAAGACTACAAAAAAATTTCTCGAACAATTTGGCCAACCTATATATACATATACATAATATGTATTACATAAGTATGCGCATAAAAGTATAATAAGTGAATAACACAAAACACGTACGGCGAATTGCTATTGTTGTGTGTTATTGAAACCACTTTTCGTTTCACTTCAAAAAAGAACTTTGACTTCAAAAAATTTCAAGTCCAGACATGAAAACACTCATTTGTGTTATTTAACCATTTTATGTACTACTTTACAGTTATGATAACTGCATTTATTATATTGTGCTACACAACTTTGGCCTAAAAAATAACTCAAAAAAAAGGGAAAATTCTAGATAAGAAATCTTCATGAGCCTGATGTGGCAGATGCTTAAAACTAACCCACTATAATAACAATGATAAGAACCACTTCTTGTTGTTGTTGTCAAACTAGGGGGATCAACATACTTCAAAGAAACGGAAAGGACAAAAAAAAACTACAACTACTTGTTGCATGAATACACATGCTGACAAACTTACACTCTTATGTATATACTTACTTGCGAATGACAGATGATTTACAGCTAGGTAGTTAGATGAACATAGAATTGGACAGCATTGTTGATGATGTTCAACCAGTTGGATGATTTCGAGGATGACGGGTGGGTGGCATTGTTAGTTGGCTGAATGGCTGTAATGGCATACATAGACAGACAAACTTTCAGGTTTTTTTTTTTGTTGCTAGGGGCTGTGTATATATATTCCATGGAACCTTTACTTAAGTTGGCTGCAGACTAATCTACTGCAACTACAACAGCAGCAACGTCAACCCATTATCACCATCATCATTTCACCATCATCATTTCATCATCATCATCATCATCATTATTATCATCATAATTGCGTAGGTTGGTAGTTAACAAGAAGACTTAAGGAAAAAAGTTTTGCCCATTTTTCCATATTAACCTTAACTGTTGGAAACAGCACGTCTATTTTATAAACTTGTGCAACCGTCTGATATATGTATTTTACATGGAAGTTGCGCTACTATTAAAAAAACTTTAAGCTGTGGCTGAGTTCCTAAATGCATTTATGCATCACTGACTTTTTCTTTAAATTGGTGCTTAGTAGATTTACTAAAACTGCGCAACTAAAGAATGCTTAAAAATAATAATCTAGTTCAAAGATTCAATTCAAAGAAAAAATCACTGATGCTTTACATAAATGCATTTAGGAACTCAGCCTGTTTAAAGAAAAGCAAAAAAAATTTTTGGAACGCAAAATTATCAGTTTTTAAAGTGAAAACTTCCAAGTTGGGTTCTTGCGCTTGGCACTAAAAATTTGAGGAGCGTTACTTTCAGAGCATAACGTAACGTAACAAAAGTATATTCTGGTTCTGTGTGCCAAACTATAGAGCACTTACACCCAATATTACAATTGACCATCTGAGACCGCTATTCGCCGTATTGTTCTCCGTTTTCGCACAACTCTTTTAATTGCGTACTAAAAATGAGTCGCTCCGAACATGTATAGTTCACGGAGCCATGTTCACAGTCGGACATGGTTCCAATCATCTTAACATGTCCAAACAGTTCCGGTTGCTATGATTTCTCTTTTCACTTAAGCAATATGTACCGACAGTTGGTTGTAAAACTGAAAGAAATAAAATATATATCTCTCCTTTTTTGGCAAGAATAATTAAAAGAAATGACAAATAAAACTATTACAAGATATATCGCCGTTCTTGTCATTTGCATTGTTTCTTTCATTTGGTTGCAAATGCAAACTGGCGGAACTAGATAGCTCCGGACATGTTTTGGCTCCGAGAGAACTGCTAGTGTTCATCTCAGGTGAATTGTTTCATTCATTTGGTTGAACATGCGAACTGCCGGAACTAGATAACTCCGAGACATGTTTTGGCTCCGAGAGAGCTGCTATGTATGAACATGTTTAAACAATTAAAATATATAGAATAAAGTTTTATATATGTAAATTATGTAGAATTAGGGTTCATTATATTATGCATACGAGTGCATATTAGATTTGTTATATTATCATATCCTTAGCAGACTATATTATAAATTTAGTACACAAACACAATTATCCCTTCTACAGATCAAAGGAACTAAATGGCTCCGCGGTCATATTTCCGGGAACTAGTTCCGCTGTACGAAAGAATCATTCCATGTTCATTCCGGCTCCGGAATGATTAAGCACAAGCCTAGTGCGTACTGAAGAGAACATTAAATCCGTTCAGGAGAATGTTAAGAAAGATTCAAACCGATAAGATTTGACGTCGTTCGCAACAACTTTGCCTTTATCTGTCCACTTTATGGAAAATTTTACGCAAAAAATCCTTCACCCAAAAAATAATTTACTAAAATCAAGAAAATTTTGTGCTAAAAAGTCATCATATCCTCTATTAAAGATGCACTTTTCTTAGTTAAAGTTAGTTTTATCCTAAGACTGAGGATATTTCCTTTAATTAAAGAAAACTTACTTAAACTAAGGAAAGTGCCATATTTAAATGCAGGATAAGTATGATGACTTTAGCGCAAATTTCCCTTGTTTTTGGTAAATTATTTTTTGGGTGTGAAGCCAAAAAAAAGGACGGTTTGAAACATGCGATGAATGCATAATTTTGGGTAATGAACCTGTAAATTGGCCTCCAAGATCTTGTAATTTTTTATTACTTTCTTTGGGGATACGTTAAGTCGCTAGTATACGCTGACAAACAAACAATAATCGACATATTGGAAGCCAAAATTATTCGTGCTATTGAGGACAATTTGCCACAAATGCTTGAAAAAGTGGTCATAAACTTTGCTTTTCGGATGACATTCAACAGATGCAGACGTGTTGGGCATATGTTCAGCTTTGTTGTGTTTAAGAACTAATTGCAGAATGTATTCTCACAATTGAATACAAATAAATGACTATTCAATAAAATTTCATGTGTTTCTTATGTTTTAAAAAAATCCAAAGTTGTGATATTACATGATCTTGGCGGCCAGAGGACAGGTTCGACATGCAAAATTAGGTGCTCACCAAAACGATTTCTCAACTAAGCTATTGTTTCGCGCTGGGTGTACCGTAGTATGTCGCCGACATCACGGGCAGCAAAAAGTACGTTATCATGGTGAGGTAGAAAGTGCTCGTCATTGACGGTTATGTTCTCTCCGGACTCATTTTTGAAGAAATATGGACCTATGATTTCACCAATACTAAACTACACCAAACAGTGCATTTTTGTCGATGTAAAGGTAGTCCTAGAATCTCTTAGTGTTGTCCCAATGAGGCAATTTATTTATTGACGCAACCATTTAGCCTGAAATGTGCCACGTCACTGAATAAAATTCGGCACGGAAATAGGGGATCTTCAAGCAGCTGTTGTAGAGTTCTTTGACTAAAATTTAAGCGTAGATTCAAATTTGGTGGCTTCAATTCTTGAACGAGTAGAATTTTGTAAGCCTATAAACCAAGATCCTGGTGTAAAATTCGCCAAGTCGTTTGCATACGAATGGCCAAAATGTTACACACGGCGTCGAATCGAAAGGTCACGATCTTCAGCCACACTACAGCCGCAATATTTTCCTCACTACGGGCTGGATATGGTCTATTCGGTTTTTTTCGTAGTACAGCTAGTATGTACTGTGACATGGAGTCTTTCCATGATGAATCGTCAAACAATACTGAATAAAAATAAAATGGCAGCATGACACCAGTCACGCATGATCTTCAAAAAAACCTCTTAATGAATCAAAAATTACGTATTCGAATAGGAAAACTAGGAACAAGAGTATTTTATTTTTTTATGCTTACTTTAAGGTATTTTGATCTCTTAGTTTTTGATTGAAATACGATGCCTCTTCAAAAAGTATCACGCATTTAGAGTTTTCTTAAAAATTATTTATTTATTCATAAATGTCTACTTTGTCCCTTCAAAGTAATCTCCACCAGTTAATTTACACTCGTGCCAACTTTTTTCCAATCCTTGAAACACTTCAAAGAATTATTTTTTGGGATCTTGTTCAGCTCCTCCTGCCATCTTTATCTCCTCAATCGTAGCGTAAATTTGTCCTTTCATGGGCCTCTTCAGTTCCGGGAACAAGAAAAAGAAAAGTATGGTGGCTGCGGCATTATAAGTGTGTTGTTTTTGGCCAAAAATTCAAAATTGCGCATAACTTGCAGGTAATATTCCTTATTGACTGTTCTACCCTGTGGCAAGAACTGGTAATGCACCACGCCCCTGCAATCGAAGAAAACTAACTGTAAGCAAAACCTTGACATTCGACCGATCTTGTCACGCTTCTTCGGTCTTGGCTCGTGCAGCAATTTCCATTGGGATGATTGAGCTTTGGTTTCCACGTCATAACCATAAACCTATGATTCATCACCAGTTATGACCTGGAGCAAATTTGGGTCGTCTCAAACAGAGTCCAACATCTTCTTGCCAGTGTTAATGCGATGCTGTTTTTGGTCGCAATTGAGCAATTTTGGTATGAATTTCGCTGCAACTCGTCTCATGCCAATCGATATGTTTAGGTCCTCAGCAACTTCTCTAACGGTGATTCGACGATTGGTCAATAAAATTTTCTTCACTGTATCAATGTTTTCGTCTGCTGTTGAGCTGTTCGAGCGTCCGGCACGCTGTTCGTCGTTCACATATTCTCGGCCCTCTGAGAATATTTTGTACCACCGATAAACGTTGCTCAGGTTCAAGGTAGATTCACCATATGCCACATTCAACATTCGAAATGCCTCCGCGCACCTTATTTTGTTTTTCACACAGAATTTGATACAGATTCTTTGATCCATTCTTTGGAATAGGAAAAAATCGAAGACGAGCCAAAGCACGTGCAAATGGCTGAACTTGTCGGCATAAGTAAGAGATATAAGTACCAACATAACGCCACAAAAAAATCAAAAATCGAATATATGTAATCCGCGGCTATTCATAATTCGCGATACTATTTGAACAGACTTCGTACTATGGAACAGATTTTTTTTGCTTATAATATTGAAACTGAAAAATTATTTTACTTAGTTTAAAAAATTGGTAAATTAACAATTTTGAAATTTTATGCATACGGATCCTTTGATGCTGAATAATTTATGAGTACAATACTGTTCCAAGATTTCTTTTGGATTTTTTTTATAATGGTGATGCTGTTTTTGTTAACAACCGCCAACACTTTTCCACGAACAAGTTCTCTGAACAAGATCTGAATTTAAGGAAAAACCTGAAAAAAATAAAAAATGTACTTTTGTTATATGCAAATTAATTTAATTAATTATCCAGCTATGTGTTCTTACGCATCCAATTTTGGCTCCGCTTTATCTGGTTCATGCAAGACGGCACATACACTCCGCGACAAAAATATAGCCAATTGAAATTTTTGAAATTTTTTATTTAATGAATTGATTAAAAGTTTCAAATATATATATATTTTAGAAAACACACATAAAAGAAGTGATTAAAATAAAAAGCGATATCCAATTACTCTGCTAATTGTTCTATACAACACAAAAACTTTATTTTTGGTACGACAAAAAGATAGAATGTAGTTCAAAAAAAGCTTAACGCAAAGGCAATTATTAATGAGTTTTAATAAATTTAGAACATTAGTAATGAGTGTTTCCTCCTTGTTTCTTCACAACTTCAGTTACACGATTTGGAAGGGATTTAAAAAGTTTTTTTATATATTTTTTCGGAATCGCCTCCCAGTTGAAAATAATGCTGCTTTTCAGTTCATCAACTGTATTGTACTGACGGTTTTCAGCGTAGACTTCTCTTGCAAGGTGTCCCCAACAGTTTTCAATAATATTAAGGTCCGGTGATCGTGCGGGCCATTCCATAATATTTACTTCCTTTTCTCTGAAAAATGTCTTTACAACTTTTGCTGTGTGTACAGCTGCATTATCTTGTTGGAATATCATTGGATTCTTCGTTAATCGTTGCCCACGATTAACTACTTCATTTGCAATTAAATTCAAGTAATCTTGACTGTTCATTCTTGACGGCACAAATTTTATTTCGGTTTTTCCACAATATCCAATTCCGGCCCATATCATAAAACATCCACCTCCATGTTGTCGTCGGCTTAGAATGCGTTCCTCTTTTCTTAAATCGTGATAATAGTAAGACCAACCATCTGGCCCGTCTAAGTTGAACTTTTTCTCATCCGTAAATAGCACCCTGCGCCAACGTTTTTTCCATGTAAGGTGACTTTCAGCAAACTTCAATCTTTGCGCTCGATGTTTTGCTGTAAGCGGCGGCTTCCTTTGTAATTTCTTGCGTTGAATAGTTGTAGATTTTTTTAATATTCTTTGCACATTACGAATATTGGTTTTTGCCCCAGCTGCTTCAGCAATTTTTCTGGCAGTGAGGCTCGAATTGGAAGCTGCTCTCAAAATAGCGCGCTCATCTCGCCGTGTTACAGCCCTTGGTCTCCCACTGCTAAAAGATTTTCCATAATTTTCGGGGTCTTTTAATAAATTTTTGATTACTTTTTGACTTCTTTTTAAATATTTTGCGATTTCACTCGTTTTCATATTTTCTTTTTTAAGACTCAAAGCCACTTGGATTTCTGCGCTATTGAACCATTTACCTCGGCCCATTTTAATTAATTTTTTTTTTTTAATCGAAAATAATACTTAAAGAAATCAAGCAAAATAGATGATGTTATTCTTGCGCGCACTTAGAATACATACACTAAATATAATTTTTTCAAAAAGTGCTATCATTTAGTCGGAGCTGTTTTCATACTTGCATATATAACGGGACTTTCTCTCTAATTATATGAACGTTATGCAATTAGAAAAGATCGTTCGACCACATGTTATCGTTACACTCAAAGAAAAATGTTTCCACATTCGCGATAAAAAGTATTAAAAAAAAAGTACAATTGGCTATCTTTTTGACGCGAAGTGTATAACGCCGCGGATCATCACACAGCCCCACCCATATCTGCGACAGACCTTAGCTGTTTCATTCTCAACATATTATTTTGGCAGGATAGAAGGACATTTTTTTGGGAGTTGATTGTTAGATTAACGAACAAGATTTTTTCAAAAACAATTTTTGAAAGCATCGAAGCACTTTTCATTGTTGGTGTGGAATGCTGAAGAATTTGCAGCAAAAGGACCAGACCTTCGGAAGGCAATTCCAATAGAGAAACGTATTGCAGTTGCATAATATGTGTGGTGTCCCCATTAACACACATACAAAAACACGTCAAACATCTATAATAAAACGCTTTACAAAAAATACTTTACTTTATATTTTATTTAAGAGTTAAGTATGTACTCAAATAAAATAAATAAATAAATAAATGTAAATCTTTACAAAATTTGAAAATACTTAATCCAAACGTCATTTTCAAACAGGCTTTTATCTTTTCTATCCCTTTCTCTCAATGTATTTCTTTTCCTTTTACCCGCTGCTTGTTTTTAGATCATAAAAATATAAAAAAAGCAAGTATCATATGGGCTTCAACAATATTTTGAGCTTTAATTTTTGCTCACTCATTCGAGAAATGAAATCCGAAAAAATTAAGCCTTGAAAAAAATAGAAAATAACGGTTATGATATGAAATGTGAAATAAAAATCATCCGTTACTGTTCCTGATAAAAATTTTATATTTATCTCAATAAAGTTTTATATTAAAATATTGCGAAATAAAAAAATTGTTTACTCTCAAGCAATTTCGTTAACATTTGTTTTTATTTGTCTTATGTTAATGTACCCGAAAAAGAAAAGTTTGATTGAAGTCAATAAAAATGCATTTTTTTTTAAACACTATCATAAAGCTTGTTTTTACGGGTGAAGAAATGCAATGCATGATAGCTGTGCCTTTACTTTTATTATAACATATTATATCATATAACATAGCGATTACCAAAAATGGTAAATAATACTTTGGCGATGGATACAAAACAGCAAAATGATGTCATTCAAGTATTTGAACATTACAATAAAAATCATTCGGACAGCAGAAAACGTACAACACCTCGTAATCTGAACTAATATCGTATGGAAAAATTTTTCTTTGGGTTATTTATATACCTACTTAAGTAGCTTCACTTAATAAAAATAAAAATTAATATTTTCCAGAAAAATCTACTTTGCAGTTGTGTTGCTTTTTGGAAAATATCCGTGCATTAAACCTATCGAATTATGCATCAAATACATTTTGCTATAAAAATCCTTACATGTATACAAAATTCATACAGTTAAAATATTCTTGCTCATGCTCTGTTAAAAAGGGTTAACAAGGTGAAGCTATGAAATTTTCGCAATATTTTTTTGTTTTAAATTTCACTTTGCAGAGCTGTAAAAAAAAGCATCACTTAATAAAATGTAATGCTTTTTTCATTCAAAAATGGCAAATTTTATTAACTCTAAAAAAAAAAAGGTAAATTGATAAAAATCCTTTCGTTACCTTTTTAAGTTATACACAGAATACTAAAGAAGAAATTTCTTGTTTTTTCGAAATTTCGAAATGATGGATTTTTACCCAAAAACCATAAAAGCCTTTTGCGCGACCATTTAGCGTTTGTTAATATTAATGTGTTACATATCAAAATTCACGTTTTTAAGAGTAGAATTAGAAATCAAAGTGTCGCGGCAACTTTTTGAAAAAGTTGAAAAAGTTGAAAAAGTGGGACGGTCTAATCTACATATTTCAAAAATTTAAGCAAAACGCCTCACAATAAAGAATGCAATAGGTAAAAAGGCAATATTTTATGAAAAAGGGATGAAACAATTATAAAAACTTTGTTCGTCAGAAAAGAGAAGCCCAGCACAATATAAATTACAAATTTATTTTAAAAAATTAATCAATAATGCAAGAACTGTGGCATTAAAAGCATTGAGAAAAGCCGTATCTACGTCATACTTCGCATCAATAAAGACAATCGTTTGCTTATTTTAATTTAAAATATCATCACAACCAGCTTGCCGATATATAGGATCTATATTATTAGGGTTAAAGCGAGGATATAATATATATGTATAACACTCAAAAAAAAAATTTATATGATTCAAACTCTATTTTTTATGACTGAAAAAAATTGTGTACATAAAAAAAAACGGCAGAGGGCGACATCTACATGTAGAAACGGCATTTTTTACTCTGTTAATGTAGATACTGCGTTTTATCCTGGCATGATACCTAAATTTTGTGTAGATACGAAAATTTAGGTTAAACTATTTAGGTTTGGGCCATTTTTATTTAAAATCTTTTAGAGGATACATGACTAATAAGGAAATTACAATAAAATTAATTTTGATTTTCATGCTAGATGCCGCACGCTTCCTTATGACGGCTGGTATACATAATGTTTGATAAGAATTTCAATATTAATTCCTACTTTTATAATCGCCTCGATATCTTGGCTCTGAATGCAATTTTTCCATATACTTTCTATGATGTTATTTATTCAATGGCTTTGAATAGTTTGGTGTACTTTGCTATAATATATCCATTCGGAAGTCGATCTAGTATATGGTCCGATGTTTTACTTTCAATTCCTGAAAAAATATAAGTCAATTTATATTACTGAATCGTCAAGGTCACTGTTGCCACACGAGATTTTTAAGACGAACTAAAATAGGTTGCTAGATGGAAGTATTTTTAGAGTTTTCGAAGTGCTAAGAATAATTTAGTAATTTTGTTTTTTAATATAAATGTATATTATACTTTTTGAGGTACATTTTCAGCTAAATTAACAATATAACATACATGTAATAATGAATAACGAAAAAAAATATTGAAATCAATAAAAAAAATTTAATCAGAAACACTAAAGTACATTTCAATCACTTATATGTTTAAATGAACAATGTCAAAGAAAATATTTCCAACATTCAGTTTGAGAGAGTCTACAAAAAATAAATTACATTACTTTATTTGATTTTACGAACAGCTATTACTTCAGTTTTATAAGTAAACATCATGTTTGTTATGCTTTGACAAAATATTCTTAGGAGTCCAATCAAAAAAATTATTTGGAAACTGCCAACCATTTCTTGTTGGATTTTTCATTTGTTTGGTTTGTGAAAATACTCTTTCAGTTGTTACACTACTATGAGGTAAAGCTACAACGCTTCTACGAATGTTCGTATTTTTGGGTACAACCGAAGATGTTGTAGAAACCAAGAGCTCTTGAAATCAGAATTGAAACCGAAAAATGTTAGATGTCTGTTAGATGTCACGGAAATCTATGTTATTCGATGTCACCTAAACAAAATATTTGTCAGTTTCAATTCTGATTCTAAGAGCTCTTGGTTTTTACAACAACCCCGAACAGTTCAAATAGGGCATTTTCTAATTTAAAAACGTTAAACTCAAACTCTTCAAACCTTTTCTAAGCTGAACTTGTAAGGAATGGAGCTTCGGCAGGGTACCGAAGCTAAAATACCCCCCCGCGACCGTATTGAAGTATATTCGAAGTCTTTAGCCACGGCAGATACGATGACATTCAGTTTTATACATTTACGAAAGTTTTCTTATTTTGGTGACGTCACTTTGTATGCGAGGTAGGCGTGGTTTTCATCAGATTTTGCCAAATATCATAGAGATGGTTCATACTTTATATCAAAGCTCATGTGCAAAATTTCAAGATATTTCTTTAATTTTTGTGGATTTTTAAGAGATTTTAGCTTAAAATAAAGCCACTTGTATGAGAAGTAGGCGTGGTTTTCATACGATTTTGCCAAATATCATAGAGATGGTTTATATTAAATATAAAAGCTAATGTGTAAAATTTCAAGACTGTTCTTTAATTTGAGCAGATTTTTAAGAGATTTTACGGTTAATATAGAACCACTTTGTATGAGAGGTAGGCGTGGATTTATATTGAAGATCAAAGCTTACGTGCAAAAGTTGAAGACATTTCTTTGATTTTTGTGGATTTTGAAGAGATTTTACTGTAAAAATAAAGACACTCTGTATGGGAGGTTGACGTGATTTTCTTCCGATTTGGCTCATTCTCGAACTTGTTCTGTTCTGTTCGCAAAAAGAATCTTATGCTTTGAATTTAATAGCGATAACTTTAAAATTACGGCTGTAATCGTGTCCACAGACGGCCAAACGGACAGACAATAGAACACACGGAAATCGACTCAGGTGGTGATGGTGATAAAAAATTTATAAATACTTTTCTATATCTGCTACGCCTCCTTATTGGCGTTACAAACGGAATGACAAAGTTAATATACCCCTTACGCAGTATACGTTGGGGTATAAAAATCATTTAGTATCCGAAGTCGTCATTCGCTTTCTAGACAATCGACATAATAATCTAATGAAATAAGCCTGGTTGACGCTCCGGTGATGCTCAATTCGGCTGATCGGCGCCGAATCTGCATTCCTAGGACTTTTTTGACACTGGCCGCTACGACGGCTTTGTTTTTTTTAATTTGCAACAGTCTCTGTCTGGTGGTGGCTTAAGGTCCTAAAGAAGCTTTTTGTCAAAAGAGAGTTGTTGAAAATATGCTTGGACTATAAAATAAAATAAAATATGCTGTTTTATGGACTATGGAGACAGGTTGTTTTGTCAAATGGCCGTTAATGGCCTTTTCAAAACTGTTTTAATTGTATGAGAGAAGTTGTTTTGTCAAATTCCATTTGAGGATAAAACTTGACAGAAGTCGATTTGCCGATTGCGTATTTTATCTTCTAAAAGTCGTAGAAATACGGCGATTAGACCCAAAAAAGGCATTAAAGTTTTACATATAATACAAAAATCTTGAAAAATTGCCTTATCTCGAGAGAAGTCGTTTAGTCAAATGTTCACAGATATGCATATTTGGTATCAAGAACGAAAAGTATTCAAGAGTCACATAATGATGTCATCCAATTTGTAGAGATAAATTTTATTGTACTTTTGTTGTTGCAATTTTAAACAGTATTTAGTCAATATCATGAAAAGTCCGTATCCGCAGTTGATTAATTGTTTATTTAAGCGTTTTTTATCTTAAATTTTTAACTATTTATATTCAAATTTTCCTCTGAAATTGACAGTGCTGTACAATTTGGTGTCAACATATCAGGGTTGCCTTACAATTCAAAGATGCAGTTCTTACCTAAAAATTACATTTTTGTTATAAAGTTCACAATATGGTTATCAAAAATTTCGTTTTACCTCGAACATTCCGCTTGTGTAGATCTTTGATCGAAAAAGTTTATACTTTACAAACTGTGTGGATTTTACTTGTTTGTTTGATATAATGATGAAAAAAACCATGATGCAAATATCTTCACTATTTTTGTAATATATTTCACTTAATGTTTTTTCGTCAAAAAATTCAACCTTTTCTGTTCTTCACATTAAACAGTTTCATGTCTGTATTTTAATTCATCGTCACACTACAACAGCTTTGATTTGCATTGTCATCACTAATTTGAATCTCTTTGCATACCATCACTAAATTTTCATCACTATCAGCCACATTTTCTAAGTAATTTGTGATGAGCTTATCAATATTTATGGAAAATAAATTTTTTTTCCCCCCGAATAAGTCCGATTCCGGTAAATCCTTATATTTAAACAGAAGAAAATTTAAACAATTTCGCACGTTGGTCATCATTATTGAACACTTTTGTTTCACTGAATTGATCACAAATTTTTAAATTCACAAATTAAACCAATAAAACTTTTCAATTTCAAACAGAAGCAACGAAACGTACAAAATAATATATAACTACTACTCCACTCCGTACGGGAAAGTACTAAGAGGAAGCATGAACGCAAGGTAAGCCCAGTCGAAACCTGTTCGTATTAAATTCTGGATATGATGGATATTTTTTGACATGCATACATATTTTTTTAAAATTGTATATTTAAGGAAGTGAAATTTCTTACTTATCCTTTATCATTTCTTTTATCTTTTTTAATTGAAGCACATTTAGCTCATTTAGCACGTTTAGCTCATAAAGCTTTTGAAGCACATTTTGCACTTTTCTCAACTATTTCATACAAACAAAGATGCTGTGGAGATCAAAAATTCAATTACAAAATAGTTTTTATTTAAATTTGCCATTTTCAATAGTCTGTTGCTGTCAATCTAATGAAAATTCTAACACGTTGGCATTATTTTCCATTTGACACTGGAAAAAAAATTAAAGCTGATTATTAACATATGTTATGAAAAAAATTTAATAAAATTGGTTGTTTATGTCTGATTCAATTCGATTAAGTGGCATGTCAGAATAAAAATGACAGTAAGAAGCAAATATTTTCATTTTTATTTATTACTTTTTTTATTACTTCAAAAAATTTTATGAATGAAGTTTTAATTTAGAATTCTTCAGAAATTGTAATTTTATTTATTTATTTAGCCAAACAAGGCAATATACTTATTCTAACTTATTTTTCTAACAGGTTGTTGTTGTATTTATTATTTTTTTTTTATTTTTTGTTTTTCTCTCCTCTTTCCTTGTTTTAGGTGTAGAAGATATGCAATTCTCAGTGGGCGTAATCCGCCCACATGAATCGACACATTTTCAAAAACACGTCAAAAAGAAAAGACAAGAAGAAGAACGAAGGGAAAACTTATATACTAAGCTTACATACTAACAGATTTTATACACATAGTAAAAATATGTACTAATTTTTAATACTCTGCTAAAATATTATTAAGATGGAAAGCTGAGTGGGAGAACAACTAAATTTTGTTTAGGTATGGGTGGTAGACGGCAATGTAAGAAGAGGCATTTGGATATGGGAGAATAGAGTTAATATTACAATGCGGTGTTTTACTTATTTAACATTAAAATTTTTGATTTACAATTTTTCTACAAATGCTAGATCAAGGAAATAGAAAAGGGATCAGAATGGTGAAAAGGAATTGGAGAAGATTCTGAAGTGAATTGTTGTTTAATAAGGGGGTAGTTATGTAAAGGAAAGTGATTTGGAAAGAGAACGCTTGAATCTGAATTTCGATATTGGCGGTGTATAATGCTCGCTGATATTATTAAATATTTAACAACATCTATTCAAGGGCTCGTTCAATGCGTAAATAGTGTTGCGATGCGATTCTTTTAACAATTTTGTATACCTTGTTCGCCTTATTGGTTCATTAAATAGTACCTACCTTGCTCGAGATGTATTCGCTATCGATGTTACCAGTAATAACATCGAATGTAAAGCATGAGCAAAGTAATATTCTCCTTGATGACAGCGACATTAAATTGAGGATTTTAAGTCTACTCTCGTATGGTGGTAAATTTGTATAGTCACGAGGATCGTATAGGTCTCTCAATGCAAAAAGCAAGAATTGTCTTTGAATAGATTCTAGCCTTTCACTATGCACTACAAAAGCTGGGTTCCAAATTATGCAACAGTATTCTTAGATTGGTCGTACTAATGTGCAGTATAAGGGTTTAGTTACCCAAAGGTTTTTGAATTCTTTTGCACGTCTTTTTATGAATCCGAGCATTTTGTTTGCCCTGGATATGATATGATCGTAGTGAAGGTTAAAGCGCATCTTACTATCAAGAATTATTCCAAGATCTGCTATGTGGTTGACCCTTTTAAGTTCTACCTTATTTAGCATGTATCTGCTATATGTGATTACGTTTTTACGGGCAAAACTTATAACGTAGCACTTATTTATATTTAAATAAAGTTTATTTTTACTACACCACTGTTCCAGAGAAAAAAGCTTATTCTGTAAGAATACTGAATCCACTTCTGATCTAATGGTATAGTATAATATTAAGTCATCTGCATATAAGAGATGGGGGACATCATGCAAAACTTCAGATATGTCTGCAATAAATATGTTGAAGAGAAGTGGGCCAAGATGGCTACCTTGAGGTACACCCGACGAGACAACAATCTTTTTAGACAAAGTACCCTGAAATTTTACATATTGGGATCTTTCACAGAGATAAGACTTGAGCCATTTCAGCACAGTACCTGATATACCAACTTTTTCTAGTTTCTTAGCTAGGATTTCGTGATCAACACGATCAAAGGCTTTACTAAAATCTGTATAGACTGCATCTATTTGGTGGCCCTTTTCCATTTTAGTAAGAATATCTGATGCCATGATTGCCAGATTTGTGGTTGTTGATCGTCCTTTACGAAAACCATGTTGCTGCTCGTTTAAACACGGATTAGTTACGCTCGTAAGTTTGGAACATATAATTTTTTCAAATAGCTTTGGAATTGCTGACAATATTGCAATACCCCTATAATTTTCAACTGATCTCTTGTCGCCATTTTTATAAATTGGCGTAAGATGACAAGATTTCCAAAAAGTTGGGAATATACCTGTATGCAAGGATTTGTTAAAAATCATATGTAACGGCGTAATTAATTGGTCTAAACATTGAACAAGTGAAATTGGTGGTATAAGGTCTGGACCTGGAGATTTATTTGAATCTAATTCTTTAATGGAAGATTCTTTAATGGATTTACTTCAGATTTTCCTTTTAACATTAAAATTCATAAATTTATTATGAGAAATACAGGACGAATATAGAACATATCTTAAATAACGGAATATTTATTAATTGTATTTAGAAAAAAGATTTTTAAAGAACAATGGCTTCAAATAAATAACTGTTTTATATATATGAATAAATTCAGAACGAGTGGTTATCTTAAGTATAGGTAAAGCGAAGATATTGCAATAAATAAAATGAAACAGCAAAGTGCAGTCATACAAAAGATAATATCCTTTATTAATGTCATGTCAAGTCATGACGGAAAATATAGCGGAAAAATGAGACTTAAAAACAGATGAAGCATATGAAATTTGTTAGCAGAGCAGCGTCAAGTATCTACAATACAACAATAACAACAACGATGAAAACAACAAAGAATACAATGCGCCAACACTTAGCGACATTGAATTTTTAATAGAAAATGAAACGGAAGACACAAGACGCCATCTTTATACTTATGCAATTGTATGGCCAACCATTTATTATTTATAAATTGCAAGACTTAGCTGCAAGAAAAAAATAAATACAACAAACTTAAGATAGAACGACGCCATCACATTACTACAGTAAAAAATATCGAAATAAAACTTTTAACAAAACACTTCGAAAAACTAAAGTTTGTTGTTGTGTATAACAAAAACAAACAGCAAAAAACCATTAAATATTATTATTAAAATTGCTGTGTCATAGTGTTAGTTGTCGAGAGAGCGAACGAGCAGCAAATTTTTCAAGCAACAGCTCGTTGAATAAGTTTGTTGTTGTTTTAGTTTTATTCGTTGACTACTTTCAGGAATGACATTTCAATTATTTCTTAAGTATCCCCATCCCCAGTATAATATTACTTCAGCTATTATGCCCGACTTAGGGCAGCTCAACAAAATATCTTCTTGGCACTTCCACTTGTCTGCACAAAATAAACGGTTATCATCGTGATATATTGTTGATTGCATTTTAATATGTTTTCTCTTACAGTGTAATTTTTTGCAACATTTCTATCGACACTTGCGACTTTTGTGATTTATAAAGATTTATAAAGAAATGTAGTTGCAAATTTAAATTTTTACACTTTTTAAATGAAAAATTTTAAAAGTTTGAGGATACAAAAGAAAAAAATTTGCATAATTATTAGGCAGGAGCAAATTTCAAAAGTGCAAAGTAACGATTTGGCTCAGGACTTATTCGCAAGGTCAATACCTTTCGAACATACCTAACATGCATGGGCGCAGTAAGGGTAGGGCAGGGAGCAGTTTCCCCCCCTTAAGATTAGAAAAATAAAAATGTTAGTAAGAATTTTAGTAAGAAATTCCAAACATTTTTTCTTACAATTAAAAAGCATATAATTTATTAATATTTATTCAAGCTTAATTTATTTTTTATTGCAAACTTACGGCTGACATATTTTTATTTATTTTTACTCACATGAAAAAATAATTTTCCCCCACGCCTGAACAAAATCCTGGTTACGCCCGTGGCAACATACATGTAAAGTGCAGGACATTTTTTAAAAACTAATTTTATAAAAAATCTCAAAGGTTGCTTCAGTTCGTACCAAGATGAAATGGAGCAACACAAAAGTTCGTACTTTTTTGATATAAGATGGCAAACAAACGTCCTCAAAGATGACAAACTATACAGAATAATTATATTGCAATGATTATTAGCTGACGAGGCATATTCTCAGCCAAATATTAATTATATGAAATTTTCTACTATCTAAGATCATCTTTCTGCTAAGGAATGTTCTTAAAAATGGCGATGTAATAATGAAACCATTGTATTATGGCACATGTATTATGGCAGTAAGCATAAAATGAGTCAATAATTATTAGGTAGAAAATTGGGTCTCAATATAATAACATATTTCTATTTCAAAATGTCCTTTAGCTATATGATGTTTAAGGAGGGCTTTATGATGTGTTTTTTATAATATTGTAGGCGACCTCAATAAATTTATAATCGCAGATTCTGAATATGGTAACCGATTTTTTTTTTATATTTATTCGATGCTGAGATATATAGTATTTAATTAAATAAAAACACAAACTAGTTTTTAAGGCATTCTAGACTACGTCAGTGGTTGAAATTCGACCTTTTCGACATACCACCCCCGAGCGATGCCGGGTATTCCAGCTAGAATTTTTTTGTTAAAAGCTATTCGGTGCACTCCTTTTCCCTACTCTGATTCATTTAAAAAAAAAATCTTATAAATTACTTGAAAAACTCCCTGAATACCATACCACCCTCGAGCCATGCCGGGTATTCCAGATAGCTTTTTGCTTTAAAAATTCGTCGGTGCTTCACTCTACTCTGATTCATTAAAAAAAACCTTAATCAAAATCGGTTAAGAAGTAGGAGCAAATGATACTGAACTGTTTTCCTTTGCCCATTTATATATAGATTTGAAGAATTGTTAAAAAATATTGAACAGATAGCACAGAGTGTAAAATCAAAAGTTAACTTTAAATTAATAGTGATTTTTGTAAAAAGACGTGTTTTTAAATGGATAACAATTTTCCTGTGCTTGGAGGTCTATGTGACCTACCTCAAAACCAACCGCCATCATATGACAACGTTGTAAAATACATTCTTTATATAAAGTGTGAACGAAGGGAATTAGTGTTGGCAGATATTAAAAAATGCGTTCAAGAAGTATTGTAATCACCAATTTATACTACCAAAATTAAATGTTGATGCAGACAGTTATGTGGATATGATATATCCATTGTGAAGGTATTTTCATGGTATAAAAATTAAGGTATAAAAGTTAAAATTAACAAGATACAAATAAAAATAAAACAAAAAATATATATACATAAATTTTGTAATGCAACTTTATGTTTATAAATAATGCTGAATGATTAAAAACTTTAAAAATTTGGTTTTGAAATAACTCATTCATCAATTCAATTTGTGCAAAATTTTTATCAGTGTAAAATATGGGTTCGTTTATTCATGTTGTTCAATTTTTATTTTCGACCACTTTTAACAAGTTTTTTATTCAACCTTTAAAACAATCGCCCCAAGAGTATCAAGAACCATAATGTTCAAACAACGTACGTTCCATCGAACAACATACGAACTAGAATGTTCAAATAACTTTCGTCGTCTGATTTTAAATTCACAATTTCCAGGTTTCCAAAGAAGAAATGTGTGTTCGATGGTGTGCCAATACCTTAAGATTAAAAGTATGTCAACTTTATAAACTTCGGATCTTCCTGGTTGCTGCCACTTGGCCTAGATTAAAAGCGTTTTTAAACAATTCTGAAATAGGAAACAGCATTGTCCAGTTGCTAAGCATGCTGAGCATCCTGAAACAACAGAAAAAAAAACTGAAGTTTTCGAAATTTTGCAAAAATTCTACAGTTCATGTGCAGGTGGTAACACCTCAACGCACTATCGAACACTTGAATGGCAGTTAATGCCAATTGTGTGTGTACAGCAAGTTGCAAGTACGACGAAGCAATAAAGCAAGGAAGTGAAATAATGCTGAGGTAACTGAGCTTTTATAAGAAAGTTTTTCTTCACTACTCTGGGGGAGAAGGTGTTAGTGGTTAAAATGTTGGTGCAGCATGTTGCGGTGTAGTGTGACAGCTGCAAACTCTCTTTCTAACCGTAATTGTGGCAAGCATTGAAAGTTTGCGGATGGAGAAGAAGGTGTGCAGCTGTTTTACGTTTTAGTTAGAAAGCATTTTTAATTTTTTATTTCTTAGAAATTAACATGTAGCTTCTCTGAGATATCTTAACAGGTCAGATTTCCTTTCTTACCTTTTTTTTTTTGTCTTTCTCAAATTCAGCTTGCAATCAATATTTCCGGAATAAATTAACTTTAGGTAACATCAAAGTTTATTGAACACATTAACAAATTTGCTAATTTTACTTTAATAAATGTATTGCAAAACGAAAAGAAAAATGTTTTTATTGTTATGATGATGTCAGATGATCACAAAATCATATATATCATATATGGTTTTTTTATAATGAAAAGTGATTAAATAATTCAGAAATTTGTCAACGGTTCAAAATCTTCGAGTAATTTTTAATACTTAATACTTTTCAAAATACTAGAAATTTTTTTAGTCAAAGCTGTACTTAAATTTTATAAAGTTGGAATAAAATTTGAACCAAGTACCTACGGTTTAAAATTTAATACAAAATAACCAAAAAGTAATAAAATCGGTTTCAAAAACTAGTACAATTAGAATAGATTTTGAATTAAGGTAGCCATATTAGATTTAATACAACATGTATTACATTTTAAGTCATGCTGTATTATATTTCAATACTTTCCGTCTTAATTTTGAGATTGTTTAGATTCAAAACTATTATGATTCAGATTTACTTTTCCGGTTAACAAAGCTTTATAATACATTTTTTGTGAAACATTTTTTATTTGATTATGGCGCACAATCAACGCTTACTACTTTCATTTCAATGATGTCGTGAGTTCGAAACGTACAATAGGAGTTAATTCAAAATTATAGCATAAAAGAAAAAAGAAGAAATAAATTGTGTAAACAAAACCAGTTATGTTTTTAGTACGCTATGGTTTTAAATCGGATACAACTTGTAATAAGATTTTTAATCCACATCAAAAATTTTCATCATAAATTTTAACACTGTTTGGGTATCGTCATATATACAGTACAGGATTTACTAAAATTTAGTCCAAGATTTTTAACCGTGTACAACATAAAATAATAACATGAAATAATTTGTATTCAACAAATAATTTCAGAGAACTTCCCGATATTTTTGACTATGGCACTGTTTACGCGTCATTTAAATTGAAGGATCATCCAAATTTTGTTGTGGTTTTCCCAGCGAAAAAAAAGATGAACTCTTTGCGAGAGCGGAAATGAACTTTCTACACTTCATCGTATCAATCAAAATTTTGATGGAGCTCAAGACCTGCATCAATCAATCACAGGCAACCGTGTGAATACGAACATATTCATACGATAAGAGAAAGAAAAAGAGAAGCCACGGGAGAAAAATAATAGCATAAGTAATTTGACACTAAAGGATAGGTTTGCTCCCTAGAAAATAATTTAATAGCATCACTAAAGGGCTGCAATAGACCCTGAAGGCCTACCTTATTGGGCCCCTTCTGAACCTGAATGTAACCCAACACCCTTCGCTCTAGTTGAGTTAAAAAGGCTACTCCCACAAGTACGCAAATAACCGTTAAAATTATTCTAACAATTGATAAGACGCTTACAAAGCTCATTTCTACTTGTAATTTACTAACATACATAAATTCTAAATTTATTGCACTAATCTGCCAAAATAGAGTTAATAACATTCTCCGCAAAAAATTTTATAATTTAAGTATTTAAACCTTTCGTAGTAAAATACTTTAATCTATTAAAGATAGAAACCAACCTGGCTTACGTCGGTCTGAACTCAGATCATGTAAGAATTTAAAAGTCGAACAGACTTATCTTTTAAGCGGCTACACCTAAAAATATTTCTTAATCCAACATCGAGGTCGCAATCTTTTTTATCGATAAGAACTCTCCAAAAAAATTACGCTGTTATCCCTAAAGTAACTTAATCTTCTAATCACAATAAGTTTATCAATTGGCTGAGATAATACATCTTATAAATCAGCCAACAAATAGCTATAAAGCTTTATAGGGTCTTCTCGTCTTTTAATAAAATTTTAGCTTTTTGACTAAAAAATAAAGTTCTATAGAAAATTTAAATGAAACAGTCAATATTTTGTCCAACCATTCATTGCAGCCTTCAATTAAAAGACTAATTATTATGATACATTTGCACAGTCAGTGTACTGCGGCCATTTAAAATTCAGTGGGCAGGCTAGACTTTATATTAAATACAAAAAGACATGTTTTTGTTAAGCAGGCGAATATTAGATTTGCCGAGTTCTTTACATAAAGTTTTCATTTAGATATATTTATACTTATAAGTATACTAATTTTTTCATGATTACTTTCCCCTTAAAATTACAGAAAACATTCTTATAAAAATTTAAAGCTTAATAAATAATTTTTTTACGGGATGATCAACTTTTCTGGTACTTACAACAACACTTTTAGTCGGCATCGGCCATTCAATCAAAAAATCACGTGTGAACAGCTATTCAATCAAATATCTCGAAGAGAGTAAAAGTGAACAAAAAATGCGATATTCTTCATTCAATTTGAATGACGTATAAACTCAGCCTATGCAAACTTTATACTCTTTGTTTCAGATTTTTCTACAATTCAACTCCAAACTTTTCAGCGTTTAAATTATGTATGTACATTTCATTGTTGATAAAATATCTTCTTTCTTCTATAAGATGCTTTTATAAACTAAGACAGTTTTGCCCTGATAGTGCATTAACTAAAATCTAGATACTATGCGATTTTTCACTCTAGGTTATAATAAGTGTTGAGCTGTTGTGGAGGTAGATATCTGCATAATATACGCCCCTTATTAATAATACAAAAAAGTCTGCTGTCAGAATAAATCTGTAAAGTAAATCGTTTGACTTCGTCTACTAATCAATTCAGACACCCAAAGATTTTACCGTTGAGGCATTTTTATTAATTTAAAGTTCTTAAAATATTTTTTAAAAGAAGTGGGTATATGCAGAATCCCATATCTGATACTTAGAACTTAAGAAAGAACCATAATTCAAGCGAAACTGTTCCTATTTTTCGCACTAACCACTATTGGAACTTTTTAGCAATTTTATCTGATATACTTTACAATAGACTCCCTGCAAATATACGTCTTAAAAGAATTGCTTACTTTTTTAAGAAAAATAGAGTTGTGGCTTCTTGAGTTGGACCACTCGGATATCGAACTCTTGTTGCAATCCATTAGCTAGATACTACTATTGAAATCTATTTTAGGAAACAAATAACACTAAGTTTAAAAGGCTTAAAAGTTGCTCTTAAGACTAATTTCGGGCCGCTGATCACTGATTAATTTTTTTTTTTGAGATATTAACACGAAACCTGTTTTTTAGCTCTTTTTTCCAGTTTTTGCAAAGAATCTCAAGAACTATGAGTTCTAATTTTACGTTACTGATTTCAGTGTAAAGGTAATTTCTTCTTCTTCAAAACGATATGCCATGTGTGTCAATTGAACTAGTGTTTTTTTGAGTTACAGACCTTCGAAGTAGAAAAAAATTAGTGTTCCCCCTTTCTCAAAATATCATATTTTTATTTGCCTTATTTGACTACACAAAAATGTTATAATTTTTTTTGCTTTGAATAAAATCTTAAGGTAATTTGATTGCAAAAATATTGAGGCTCATTTTTTTTTTTAATCAGACCAAAAATGTAAAAGTTACGACGTATTAAGTAAAGGCATACAATAATTTGTACATATCACAATATGCATTAGTTTATTATACCAACAAGAACTAAGCAAACAGCACGATTTATGTATTTATATGTTTTCCAGTTGTGTCTTTCATTTGTAAGCCCGGGAAATAAAATTTAAATGTACAATAACTCTTTAGACAAGTTTTGCTTTGTTTGTGATTCTTATATCTTCAACCAAAGTACCCAAAGGAATTTAACCAGGAACACTTTAGCAGCTTACGGGCTCTTTTTTGACTATTTCGGCCAGATTAGTGGATAGACCCTGGCCTCTAAGCTCAGTTTGTATGATTTCAGTAAAGGCGCAAAAAAGTATTCACCATTGGAAAACCAGTTCAGTGGAGAAATCCCATCGAACATGTAACTGATTGCTACTTTTGTTTAACCAAAATTCAAGGTAGAAAATTTCGAAAAGCTGTGTATCCAAGCGTAAGATCAGTAACAAAAACTGCACCACATAAAAAAACTAAAACTAGTAACAACCAGTCCAGGAGGAACAGAGTCTGATTCGGATTGCAGTACCAGCACTTTTTCGGAAGCAGAAAATCAAAAAATTAAACCAATAAATCAAAGGGAATTAAACGATGCGTGCCGTGGAATTAAACTTCACTTGCCGAAATGGAAATCGGAACTACTAGCTTCACGCTTGAACGAACGCATTCGAGCAGAATTTTTCAAAAACAGAAAAATTTTGCTACAGCAATAATATCAGCGAGCTGTTTGCAGCATTTGGAGAAAGCCATGATCCAAACGATTGGCGCTTATTTATTGACGGCAGCAAATATAGTATCTATTAAAGCCGTTTTACTACACAAAGGTAATAAAAACGACCTATTCCGGTTGGTCATTCCACAAATACCAAAGAAACATTCGAGACAATGAAAGAGCTTATTGAAATCCTGAACTACAACTTGTATAAGTGGAAGATATGCGGTGATTAAAAAAATCATCGCTATACTCACTGTCCTGCAGGTTGACTATACAAAATATAGTTATTTTTTGTGTCTTTGGAATAATAGAGCAGATGAAAAACATGCGTTTGTCACAATGTGCGTTACGTCACAACAATTTTTAAATTCAGTTTTAAAAATTTTTCGTTTTATTAAAATATTATTTTATTGTTAAGATTTCAATAATTTTTTATCAATAAAAGAATGCACCTAATAAAACGAACGGACCGCAAACCGAGAAAAGATAGCTAAAATTATCTTTAAGCCGATCAAATTTATAAAGGCATTTCTAACACCTTCAACATGTATAGCAGCTTCAAAACTGAAAGATCAAAAGCAAGTAAGAGCAGCAAACGGAGCTAAAGTAACGTTTTCTGCTGAACTGGGTATTCTTGATTCTGGGAATTTTAGAAAACTGGGCGGTCGTGACGCAGTGGGTACAGTGCATGGCCCATGCGTCAGAGAACTTTGGTTCAACTCCCACCTGACACAGAAAGTTTTTTTAATTGAATTAACTTTTCTGTGCGGCCGGCACCCCTCTGCAGGCAATGGCAAGCCTCAGAAAGTAAAAAACTGTCATTAAAATCTTCTTGAGAACATAAGAAGTACGAAATCGGCATTCATCTTGTAGGTCCAGTTCTTGATCATTTCCAATTCAAACATTTCAAAACACGCACAACACAATTGATGATATGAAGCTCAATCAAAGTCCTTTCAAGGGCTGAAATAGCCATTTCGTTTTTTTTCTTATATTTTAAATGGGATTTGCAAATAACGCATTGTGGATCGAACTTTTTACAAAGTTTGAGAGTTTGTCGGTACTTTGGAAGGTTAAAGCCAATATTTAAAAAAAAAAAACTGGGAAGGATCAAGCATGATGGCGGCCGGAACATACTGTTTTAGGTGCGTAACTTGTATGCGATAAAACGCGGATTCAAATCCCACCTGACACAGAGTTTTTTCCATTGAATTAATTTTTCTGCTCGGCCGTTACCTCTCTGCACACAATGGCAAGCCTCAGAGAGTAAAAACTACCATAAAAAGCTTCTTGAGAACATAAGCTGTTCGGAGACGGCTTTAAACTTGTAGGTCCAGTTCTTTATCGTTTTCTATTCAAACATTTCAAAACACGCACAACACAATTGATGATGAGAAGCTCGGTCAAAGTCCTTTCAAGGGCTAAAATGGCCATTTCGTTTTTTTTTTTTATTTTAAATGCCAATAACAAATAGCGAATTGTGGATCGAACTTTTTACAAAGTTTGAGAGTTTGCCGGAGAATTTTCAAAAAAAAAAAAAACTGGGAGGATCAAGCATGATGGCGGCCGTAACATACTGTTTTAGGTGCGTGACCTGTATGCGATAGAACCCAGATTCAAATCCTACCTGACATGTAAAGTTTTTTCCATTGAATTAATTTTTTTGCTCATCCGTTACCTCTCTGCACACAATGCCAAGCCTCAGAGAGTAAAACTGACATGAAAAGCTTCTTGAGAATATAAGCTATTCGGAGACGGCATAAAACTTGAAGGTCCAGTTCTCGATCATTTGTGTTCAAACATTTTCACAACACGCACAACACAACTGATGATAAGAATCTCGGTCAAAGTCCTTTCAAGCGCTGAAATCAAGGTTTATTAATACAGATTAAGTCACTTGAGAGAAGCTCGGTCGAACTGTCAGAATGGATAAAAGGAAATCAAGAAAAAAAAAACCTGAATCTGTACAATTTTTAGCTAACAGCTACTTTGACAGTTCGAGCAAAGGCAGAAAAAGAGTGCTTTTCTCTCAAGTGACTTAACCTATATTAATGAACATTGGCTGAAATGGCATTTTTTTTCTTTAGGATCAAGCATGGCTCTCTTTCTATTTATAAGCAAATAAATCCAGCTGCAAATTGTGAGGTGTTTAAGAAGAAAATTAACAATATTAAAACTGTGTTTAGAAGAGAGCTAAATAAGGTCAAAAAGAGTTTAAGATCATGCAGCTCAATAGAGTCCGAACATGTGCCTAACATTTGGTACTTCTCAAATTTAGTGTTTCAAAAGGACCAACAAACGCAAGTTCATGACGTTTTAACGATGGATGAAGACATGGACCCCATGCTTGAAGATTAGGTTGAAGCTATGCAGGTAACTAGTTATGCACGTGCAAAATACAATATAACAGGTCTGTTATTTCAAAATAAATTTTATGATGTATGCTTGTACATTTTGCATAGAAAATCCCGGAAGAACATAGACCAAAAAAATAGAAGAAAGTAAGATATAAAAATCAGCAGTAGAACACTTGAAATAAATTAAAACTGGACCTGATAGAGAGGATACAGTAGTTTTTGGGGAAGGATGGTCATGTCTCTTCAGAAAACTATCATCTGAACAACAATTGTTCACAACAGATCATCAAAACGTTTTCCAAACATTTTCATACCCCTCGAGAACTTCAACACCTCTTTCTACTAAAGATGAAAGAGTTGGTTTATTTTTAATTGCTTGCTTGTAGAATTCTGGTAAATTCTAATATGAAGAAATAACTGGTCGATGCTTTTTTTTATATTTACCGTTTAGTAATCGTACTCGATTTTATCGTGGCTATGCCTTAATGAAATGTGCAAATTCGTTGGGCTTGAATTTGTTAGTTTAAACACAGCAACATCGGTAAAGCGATTTTTTTGTTAATTTGTCACATGTGTTCTGTTCTTTTATGTTACTGGGCAGAATAGTAGGGTCTTTGCAATTTGAATGTACCATTTTAGTAACACAGAATTTATTTATTTTTTTTTCTTTCGTTTAAAAGCAGCTTTCCCAGTCGTCCAACGAGTGAATTTGCGGCCAGTGATCCCGCGAGCTTAATTCAATTCTCTCAAAATCTCGATCGCAAGGAAGCGGCGTATGACCGACCACAGGAAAGTGGTGATCATTTTTTTTTCTAATCGTTTGTTTTGAATGAGGACAACATATAATATCATATAATACACTGGCAAGACTGTTTTCCTTAGTTGTATTTTTTATTCGTGCTCTAGGAATAAATTTAAATTTGGTAATTTTCGTGAATTTATTAAGCAAAAAATAATTCGAGTTGGTTTGCTAAGCATTGCTGAGGATCTTCATCTTTATTGTTCCTAATTTTCATCGCTAAAAAAGCTGGAAAATCCTTTTCAAAATATTTGCATTCATACTATATACATATATATATTTCTTTTTATTTCAGTTTGTTTATTATCTAGCAACAACAACGTTATGTTTAGCTTGTTGATGTGAGAGCGAAACTTGGTTTTTAATTTCAATTGCACTTTGACGCTAGCTCACTATTTTGTCACTGGTGCTTCTCAAACTGTTTTGACAAATAATTTGTTTGATTCTCAAACTGTCACTGAAATAGAGTTACCATAGTACTTTTATTGCACTTTTTGTTACACTTTTGTAAATTATATTTCTTTCATTAAAAATGTACTGCAATTTTCGCAACTGCACTGTAAAAGGTGAATCTGACCAGCTGGTTAATTGCTGGTTGTGTGATGTTTTTTTTCATGTAAAGTGTGCAGCATTGAATGCGAGAATTTTTGATGCACTCGATGAAAGTAAAGGACTTCGTTGTTCTTGTACAGACTGCAGATCTACTGATGTAGATATTTTAAAGCTTATAAGGCAATCTCGAAGAGGCTTTTTAGATGTGTCTAAAGACTTGGTGGCGGCTCAAGCCAGATTGGCTGATTTTGAAGATTTGTTCAAAAAATTTAAAATCATGGATGAAGCTTCTGTTTCCCATAAGCCTAAACGACCACCCATGAATCTTCGAAGTTCTGCTAAGCCTGGCGCTATATCCATACCTCCGCCTATTAATAATAATGATTTAATTTCACTTTCACCTGTTTTGAGCTCACCTTCCAAAACGCAATCAACTGAGACTGTAAATAAAGATCAAAATGGGGAATATATTGCCCCTTATAATGAGGCTGCATCAGCTGATCTGAATTTACATCCGGTTGAGTCTTCTGAAGTAGTACCAACTATAGTCATAAGTGGTGACTCTCCGGGTAATTCTGGTATGAAAAAAACTTATGCCGAAGCCTGTACTGCTACTAATACTATTTCATCAACTTCCGTTATGAGCTCGGTTTTAACTGGTGATATACCAAACCAAATATTGAAAAAAGGCATTATTCTGCCGTCTTGTAAAGAACTTGTGGTTGTCCAGCCTTCTAGATCTATACTTGTATCTCGGTTTGCTCTTGATACATCCGAAGAAGACGTTTAACATCATATAAACTCTAAATTGAATATTGTTAACACGAATATTTCGGTTTACAAATTCAAGTTATCATATGAGCGTACTGTATCTTCTTTCAAAATAAATTTGCCTGGGAATCTCTTTAATACGGTATTAGATCAAGGTTTTTGGCATGAAAATACGTTGATCCACGAATATATTCGTACATCACAACCGAAAACTACACTGGCTACTTTACCTGTTCGTACTACTAAACAAAAAAACTAGATTGTTGCCTTGCATTCCTTATCTTATACCAAATGTTCGAGGATTAAATACAAAGCTAAAATATTTACATATTTTAAGCCAAAACCTATTTTTTGGCATACAGCGAAATCATTGTCCAATGTTTGTTTTGACCTTTAAATGTGTGACTCATAATATAGAGTTTTTCTGCTTGCACATCATATTTCTCAATATATTTTAGCAGGCAAATAGTAATTTCCAATGACCCGCATCGTGTATTATTTTCAGACCATGGAAGCATGTGACCAACTTCTGTCGCGCTGTTGTGAATACAAAAATTATAAGTCCACAACTTTCGTTTAAAAAACTCGGGACCAACCTAAGTTTTGGAGTGCGAATAGCTTGTTGGAAGTCTATTGTAAGTAAGAACAAGTGAAAGAGTTTGCTTTTTCAAACTCGAGCTCATTAATTTCATGAACCAAGTTTTTGCAGTTTTCTATTTTAATTTATGGAATCGCACTTGAACCATGTATCTAATTTTGGTATTTTAAAACCAATGTTAAAGTCCTCACAAAATGCTCTTTGGAACTTATCATGACTCAATGCTAGTTATTTTGAGCTAAGCACCAAGGCTTTTCTTTGAAATCATCAAAAGAGTTGATTGTGAGATCGCAATCAAAATATTTTTTATTTGGATTCTAAGTGCAACTTTAATGGATTACCACTTTGCAGAATAAACGGCTTCTAAGGGATGAGCGTTAACTCGATTTGTGTGCTTACCCCTTTCATCGGTCTTTGAAATATTAAATCCCATTTAAGTTTGCTTCTGAATATTTTTTCGGCAACTCT
This sequence comes from Coremacera marginata, assembly GCA_914767935.1. Classification (NCBI taxonomy): domain Eukaryota; kingdom Metazoa; phylum Arthropoda; class Insecta; order Diptera; family Sciomyzidae; genus Coremacera; species Coremacera marginata. The sequence continues at coordinate 45,812,714 of OU612044.1, read as the reverse complement.
GAATTTATTACGTATTCATTATAAAAAACTTTATTGGATAAGTAAAAGGTTATATAATGGAGCGAGTTTCGTTAAATTTGGAAAACAACTTAGCAACTAGAATATCCAAACCTAACTCTTAAATGCTTTCACTATAGCAATCTAAAGACAAATCGGAGCCATTTCCGGATATTATATTTCCGTAGATATCTAATGAAAGTTGCCGTCGGTCGATATGTCACTGTCACTTCCAGTGTCGACGAAGTCCAGGTCATCCACACTATTGTCGCTGAAACCTTAAAAAGAAATGCTTTATTATGTTTATAAAAGTAGTAATTTCGAATAATATAGGATCACTTACTATGATTCTCCATTTTACAGGACATACAGGACAACTTGATTCAATATGCTTGCACGAATAAAATTCAATTTGAACTGACAAAACTAACTTTCATTGTGAAATTGATCGCTTCCAAGTCATGAAGACACAAAAAATGGTTAATTTACAGTTATAGCTTGGCGTCGAATAGAACACCGCCATATGTTTTGGGATGTTGAGTGAATCGAGCAAACTGTACTGAAGAAGGTTAAGTTTTTTAATATATCTCTTTTAAGTAAGTAATTTAAAGATTCTTTTTTTTTTATTTAAAACTCCAATTTTAATTTTTCTAATAGCCAAACAAAGTTCGAGTTCAAACCACGCAGAAGCAGCTGCTATTTTATATACAATTTGACAGTAGAAGCAGCTGCTATATTATATACAATTATAACAACAGCAGATTGGATTATTATAATTGGATATTTCATTTGGCTATTTAATTGTATTTAGAGACGAATAGAGATATAAAAATATAAAAAGAGAATACGAGATTTCGGATTCGTTATCGCGGATCCCGGACGATTTAAGCTCTTTTAAATCCCGGAATTTTCTTTTCGGGATCCCGAGATTGTCACATGATATAATAATTTACAAGGTAGCCTTGACAACTATCTTTTTTCTCAGAGTGTCGACTAACACTTATCAAAATCCATGCAAAGTTTAATTTTTCAGCTGTTTTGCTGCTTATTCGTTTTTTCCTTTTCTATGTGTTGTTGACAAATGCTAGTCGACAAAAAACTGTCACTCCTACCTTGTAAATTGTTATATCATGAGTTCAACTACTATACGTATTTGATGTTAATTGCGATGTGTTATTTATTGTTTATAAGCAAGCAAAACACAAAGTTATAAACGTAGTTAAAAGTTTATATAACTACATATTAATGACGTATGAGCAATGCTGAATTCAATTTATACCTAAAACAACTAGTAATTTAATAAAAATTAATGGAAATAATTTTCAAAAAAACAATTCTCTATTATTGTCTATCTACCACTAAATTTACCACTTTTAAATACAGACCAACAGCAACTGGAATATTCAACTTATTAGCTGAAATTAATTTTAAAACAAATTTTATTTGCAACAGCAATTGAAGCAGTTAACAGAAATGAAGCAGAAAAATAATAAAATTTAACACCTCACAAATGTTATTATTTGAAACTAATTAACATTTCAAAAACCCGGACAGGTTCCATGTACTAAGACCTAAAACATAGTTAAAATTATTTTTATTCCTCATTTGAATGTATTAATAATTTGCAAAATAAAAATAAATGGAATAAAATAACAATAAACTGAGTTTGCACGTATTATAAATAAATGTTGGTGGACGTGGAATGGACCAAGGTCGGTATATGTTGATGAATATTGTGGTTTGTAGGGATGCATAATTGATTAAATAGGTTTGTTGCATAAAATAAAAAGAATATGAAAAAAATTAATTAGATTTTTAAACACAACAATTGCCGTTAACAACAAAAATAGCTTCCATTACTAATTTGTGCTGACAGCTTTTGCTAGAGAAAAAGCTGTTTAACTGCAATGTTTTTAAATTCAGCAATATCAATTGTTTTATTTCATAAAATTTAAATGTCAAACTGTTTACATAGAAAAAAATTTTTTTATACAAATTTGCTTTTAAAACCAATACAAATACAACATGAAAAAGTCAATTAACTACCTAACCCACAAATTTAAATGTTATGACAAAAAAGACACCAGAATATATGTTTTTGGTAAATGTTGATGCCAGGAACACAAATCCGCTGGATAATTGTCAATTGGATTGACAACTAGACGTAAGGTGAAAAAAGTCGGTAAACTCAATTAATAAAATGCAAGATTAGGCTTCATTAACTTTTAAGTTTCCGTTAAAAAGCACAGACAATAAAAATATTTTTCTTAAAAACATTCATTAATATTGAACACATCAGAATATTTTCTTCTTTTTTTTAATTTCTGGTATTAATAAATTACGGGGAGGAATTTATAAAAGTGAATCAGAGTCAGTGTCACTTATAGTATTCCCTTAACGCCTCGGAAACTGCTTAAACCTCGTAAGTAGTTAATTTTAAGCAACTTGGGAATTTTGAAAATATTTTTTATGGCATTTTTTTACGATGTTTAAGCTACAATTTCAGTGCTTAAAACATGGAAACAAGTTTGCTTAAATTTTCAGCTGTCAAAAATTTTTACATGTTGAAAATTTTTTTGCTTTTTAAAAATATTTGTTTATTTTTCTTTGTTTCTTGTTTGCTTTTCTAATTTTTGCTTTGTTGCAGCATGATAAATGTTTAAGATATGTTATTTTTAATTTTTTCTTTTTTTGATTAGCTGTTTTAGCATAGCATGACAAATTTATCAAATGTCTAAAGGTGCGTTCCTTTAACATAAGCTCGAAATTTTACGAGTTTACGAAATGGGAAACTTTAATCATTAAGGGAATACCATAAATGTCATCGATTGTGGAGTTAATGTTTTGACTTTCAAAGCTTGGGGTTTTTAGGAGGGAAATGACGTCTGCGGTTTTTTAGATTTTTTTTTGAGCTGCTCTTTTATTTACGACTATACTTGATATCAGAGGATCCGAAGTATCAATTCCCTAGGGACCTTTTTTTATTTTTAAGTATTTTACTATGAAAAAAAATTGCAAAAATTTTTTTATTTTTTTTTTTTATGTTAATTATTGTCTAAAGAACAATAATTTTTTTTTTACATGGGTCATATGAAAGTGAATAAAATTAACATATAAAACATCTTATTTTCTATTGTTGTTGTTGCTGCTGTTGGTCCATCGTGGCCTGTTCGCAAGTATGACAGCGGTGGAGGACTGTAGAATGCTCTCCGCAAACAGCATTGTCGCAATTGAAGCAGTAGGCCCTCGTTTTCCGCTGCCGTCCGTACTCAGAACGGCATAGGCGGCATGACGGCCTGTTCGTCCTTGGCGCAAATGCTAGTGAATTGACTTCTACCGGTCTTGGTCTTATCTGAAAAGATAAAAAAAAATAAAAAAAAACAAAATTAGTAGTCTGGTTGTGAAATTGGAGCCGTTTTTTCTTACCCTGACATCAAATGTCTCCATCGCATTGCGTATCTTTGGATGCTTCGTGATTTGGTTGTTTAGGGCCCGATTCTCAATGTTTGGCATTGCCAACTGCCTGGTGAGGAGCTGGAGAAACGCCCGTCGTCGACCACTTCGTTGGTTAGGCTGCATTTCGTTGTATATGGTGAATGCAGCAAGTGCAGCAACGTCTACCATATTGTAAAACATTGCTAATGGCCAGCGTTGTGTAGAGCGTTTGCACGAGTAAGTGCCCAGCATTTGGTCCATCACATCTACGCCAGATTTATTAGCATTGTAGTCCAGAATGCTGTAGGGTTTCCGCTTTGCACTGGCCTCGTCGACAGCGCAAGTATAATGTTGAGTAGACATAAGAAGAACAGCTTTGTTTCATTTTGGCACATATGAAGATAGTGCTATATCGCCATCGTTGAAGCCGAACAATGTGGTGAGGACAGGACGCTGGCGATTTTTCTGGAACTCCTGCGGTACGAACCTCTTATTTGAGCGAACTGTTCCAACGTAGCCCGTTTTCCTCCTCATCAAAACACGTGCCAAATCCAACGTTGTGAAGAAGTTGTCTGCATAAACTGTGCGGCCAGTATCCATATATCTCTCCATAAGCGTAAGTACAACAATTTGGCCCTGATTTACTTCACGATCCTGGTTTGGCAATTTACCAGAATAGATCATACCTTTGACGGGATAGTATGATTTGGAGTCACACAACCACCATACCTTTATTCCATACTTGGCAGGCTTAGAAGGAATGTACTGTGTGAAGCGGGTACGGCCTCTGTAGGGGAATAACTGCTCATCAACTGTCAATGACTCATGCGGAGTGTAAGTTGCTGCTAAGTTTGACTGCAACATTTCCCAAATATCATCAATTGCCGCAGTTTTGCTGGTGATTAGTCGCTGCTGTCGTGTATTTGCATTGTCGAATCTGATGAATTGTTTGATGTACATAAAGTGATTGTAGGACAAAGCAGCTTTGTATATTGGGTTATGTGTTGGGCCCCATAACTCTCTAGCAGGTTCGGTATCTGATTTGGTGAGTCCAGTATGTAGAATAATAGCCAAAAATGCATCAAACTCCTTTAGTGTGATGGTATTCCATTCCTTCATCTTCGTTGGATTTGCCAAATTCCATGCAGCTGTAACTTCCCTGGCTTTCCTATTACTTTCGCGTAATATTATGTACACTATGTCTTCACTGATGATGGAGCGGAATATAGTGAAGGGATCATGTACCGCTCCGTTTGGCCCTGGTCTTCTTCTTGTGAAGTCAACCACATTATGAGCTCGAATGCGAGAATTAGGAGGTGCTGCTTTACACCATTGTGTGCCATCTTTAACATAGTAGTAATTGTCATTTGTTTGCTGTGCATTGTTTTCTTCGTCGTCAACATCGCTGTCATCACTTTCTTCATTGACTTCGATATGTTGTTGAGTTTCTGCGTCCGAATCATCACCATGAAAACCTGGTTCATATATGGAGTCATCATCATTCTCAGCTGTATTGCCAAAAGCATCATAGGCTTCGTCATCGCTCAGCTCTTCTTGTATAAAATTAGCGAATCGTCATCAACTGCACGTCTTTCATGTACACTCATTTCCTGGTATCTTGTACTACGGCGTACAACCATTTCAGCAACTTCAATATTTTGGTCTGCCATTTCAATTTTCTTACTTTTATTTTCACTTTATATATCACACTTTACTGCTCACTGTCTGAACTTAGAATGATTTGGCTGACGAAATTAGAACCTCTTATATACTCTTTCATACGTCTACCTGGCCTTTAGGTTACCTGCACTATGCACATCTGCTCTTTGTATATAAAACAGATTAGTGAAGTATAGGTAGAAATTTTAAGAACTGGTTTATTATGTTTCCAACGAAAAGCAATTACCAAAATAAACTACCACTTTATTATGTTTTCAAGGAAGGACGTAATATAAATAGTGCAAAAATAAACTACCAGATTATTATGCTTTCAAGGACACAATAACAATTATCCAAAAATTACCAAAAATTCACAGAACACATCTGTGATATGTTGAAACAATAAAAAAATTATAATAAAGCGAAGAACAAATGCATTTATAAGTGTTTTATTGCATTTAGGGACCTGTTCACGCATCCGCGCATGTATTTGATTTAAATGGGTGTAGCACCTAAGCCATTGGTCGGATTGCCATCATTTTTTTTTAAACGATTCTCCACAAAATTCTCTTGGAATACATGGTAACTTTGGGGGGGTGTTGTCCTGGCCGAAATAGGAGTAAATTGCGTTTGAAAACGCAATAGGTCCCAAGGGACCTGTTACCGCATCGAAGGGTTAAGTCGACTGTTTTGTCTCGCATGGGACCGCCTGTCACTTTTATAATACTTATTGCGTGCTTCTGATGCATTTTCACCAAGAAAGTCTTGTGGTAATACTGATGACTCCATTATTTGGTAAACGTGTATTAGAACTTTGTGCACAGTTGCTGACAAATTATACCATAGGTACTTAGACATATATAATGAGGCTGTGGTCTGGGAATATTCCTGAAAGTTTTGGGGATTGATTTCCAGCTCGCTTTAAGATGTTGTGACAAGACTCCAGTACTGCTAAATTGAGCCCTAAAATTTCGGCAAATAATTTTACAATGTCAAATGCTCTCCTTGTAGAGTTTCCATCGTTACTATTTATGTTACCATTTTGTTTTGGCTTATCCACGTGTAAGCCCATTTCCTTCCACAGCATTTCTTGTATTTTTTCTTTCCATCCATAATTAACACTTTTTCTTCTGAATCTCTTATTTGCCATTTTTGCCAAACAATTCTATAAGAAATTTTAAGCACGAATTCAAAGAAACGTATCCACGCATGTAGCGGTTTTATACCATATTGCAAGCTTTCAGGTTTTGGTTTGAATTCCGGATAGCAAATATTATCACTTTCCATGAAAATTTTCGGCTGGCCCCACATATCGGGCACAACTGAGCAGATTTTGTCCCGGTCAAAATATTTAAAACTTTCCCGTCTATTATTGTCATATGAAGATCATAAGTTACAGAGATTTTTCTATTATCCAATATAGTGCATAGGTGCGGCTTCAGCTTTTGTATTTGGTTGTCCAGATAATTTTTTTCTGTAAGAATGTGTTCCCTGGTTTCTTTCACAAACTCTAATTTGAGCAGCCTACAAAATCTTACGGATTGTGGAGTTCGATTAAGCCATAAAACCGTTCCAAAATCACCTACTAGTTTTAGTGATATGACGGTAGTTGCAAACAAGGACTGATCAAAAGATTGTGACTCGTTCACACAAAATTTCTGTTTGTACATACTTTGACCAGTAGATCCGTCAAATCCATAACTTGCAATTAGTTTCACATTTGAAATGTTTGGAAATTGTTTGAATATTTCTTCCTGCAAAAGGATAATGCGAGAAACAGTATGATCCAACAAGTCCTTAAGAGGGACTTGGGCAACGGTTTCTGTAATAGTAATTCCCTGTGGCCTACAATTGGATTTTGCTTCCCTTACTTTGTTATAACTTGGATATTGAGTTTTGTTTAGCTCCCGAATGTTGTTGTATTGCTGTTTTGTGAAAGAGTTTTCAAGCAAAAACGCTACAGCCTCATTTGGAGTTAGACGTTTCGGTTCTGAACAAGCCCGAGATTTTTTTAAAGGTGGTTCTTTTGACGGTAGAAAAGTTTTTCGTAACATTAGTGATGTTTCCGTCTCATTACATTTTTTTTGCTGAAATTGCTGCAGCGTGCACAAGAAGAGAAGCATTGTGGTCTTGTTCGTCTGTCATAGCAGCGGCTAATTTCCTCTTTAGTCGGGTTCCTGCATGAGTGTATCCTACTCGAGGACGTTCTGCTCGATTCATAGTCGACGTACTACTCAGTGTCAAAATCATGTTTGACGATAGCCACTCTGAATGCATGGCCATGAACGTTTTCAAATTTCGGCTGCATTTTGGCAAGTTTTTATTTAATAAACAGGTCAAAACTTTTTCCTTTTTTCTCAATATCCCTCTTAATTTCAGGGCCTAAGGTATATGCATTAAGCTGCTCAAAGATCCACCTCGAAATTTCAGACGCTTCTTTATTTTTGTCTATCCAAACAGTCAACAGCGTTCCATGACAAAATTCAAACGTATCTGGAAGTTGACAAATATGAAATGAATGCGGCCAAAGCCGCAAAAAGCCACAAATGAAATTAGTAATTAGTAAGTACAAATGAAGTAGTAATTAGTACAGTATGAAATTAGTATAACTTTAAACACCCTTTGGGCTTTAATTTAACATAATTAAATTTTGGCACAATTTGGCAGAGAGATAGTTCTGGACTCACAATTCACGGGCACGAGGTTGGTTATCTTTTATTTTAAGGCATAACAAAACAATACACAAAAATAACATTTAACACAGACAAATGGAAAGAAAATTTGATTTATACACTCTACATACCTGGATTATTAATTTTCATTCTTAACAATTTAATTTTATTTGATCGTAAAAAATTTACACATCTTCGAATTCAACAAAAAGATTTGCCTCTTTTATACAAATGCAACAGCTGATAAAACACATGGCTTTAAAGCAACGCCAAAATTCCAGGCTTGCCATAACATCCAAATTTTTGATGATTACCTTACCTCCCAAATATATTCTTCAAAATAAATTTTTTTAAGTGCAGTTTTGTTCCAACAAAAATTTTGAATCTATGCCTCACAATTTCAATTCTGACCCAGAGTGCACTGGAGAGGTCATTGGTGAAAAATTCTTCTTTAAATGCAAAAAATACACGAAGAGATTTTTGTGAAGTTATTTTTGACCAAATTTAAAAAACATCCCAATTTCATATAAAAAAAATAAAATTATTTTAAAAATTAATACTGAAAATTTTTCAATGTTCGAAATTCAAATAATAATAAACAATATTTTATTTCTTATTTTAAAAACATTTTTATTACATTTTTTAAAATAAAGCAAAAAACAACAAAATTAATAATATTGGTTTTGAAATATTTGTACTTTGTTCAGTTCTTGTAATGAGATCATAGTTAATATACAACTAAATCTTAAAAAAAAGAGAGACTCTATGCTCTGATTTTTTTCTATCACGTCGTAATTTTGTGTTAAACACCTTTGAATATGTAAAAATTTCATACATTTTGGTATAACAAAGAAAAGTCAGGTGCTGGCTTCCATCTATGGTTCAGCGCTAATACTTGTAGAATGAATTGGTTTCGTCTGCAAAGCTTTCGTTCTCGCTTTCGTGTTTCAACTGGAATAGCGTATGACCCATCACTCAATCGAAAAACTTGAGTTTACGAGCATTCCTGTTGTGAAAATGACGGAGGTGCTACGATGCACGATGTTCGTGTTGTTGAAGCCGCATTTACGTTGGTCGACAACGCTGACAAGTATTTGACTCGAAGTTTTCCCAGTCTGCCACGAATTAAAATCTCATAAATAGCTTGCTTGGCATAAATCCGCTGGTCCGAAGATAACGAACTAAACGAGCACCCCCAACTTTCGCTTAAAATAGCGGCTTCATCTTTCAAACCTCATCGCTGCTTCACTTTTTCCAGATGACTCACAGCTTTGTGAAGAAAACTAGTGCGATCTTCATCGCTTTTTCGGGCAGCATTCAATCGAGCCCGCTTATGGTCTTGTGAAATACTCTAAAAAATATATTAATGTCAGATATATACAAAAATATTGCAAAAACTCTTACCAATTCTGATGCATCTCCGTCGTTTTCTTGAATTTGTACTGTTGATAGCCCCGGAACTGGGGTTTCAAAGTCCCTTAAAAACTGAAGGAAATTGAAGTTCCAAAGAGATGGAATATATACTTCCTCAGCATCAGCACCTGACTTTTCACTGTCTCTTATTTTCTTCAGCTCTCATCGGTACACACTTCGCACATTGTGAATTTTTTGTTTGAGTTTTTCGATGGTAGCATTTTTGTCAATGCTTTTATATTTTTGGAGCAAAGTTGTCCAAGCTGCATTCCGCAAATGTTTGTTTTTAAAATCATTGCACGTTGATTTCCATAAAAACTCAAGCGACTGATATTCGCTGAAAAGTTCACACCAGTGTTCATTTTCTGCAATAGACATTTTTTTTTTTATTTAGCAAAATTTAGCTAAGAAAAAATATCCATTTAAAAACACGCGCCAAGATCTAGATATGTGACAGCTGCCCGTTGCAGCTACCGATTATTTTGTGTAACATTGCCACACACGTTGCAATTTCAACAAAAAAGGCAGCAACTGCGATCAAAATATTAACGATTTTAATGTTGGCGTAACCTGAGTTACAATCGACGCAAGGCATGCCTCTAGTGTTCTAGATGTGCGTACATTTCGGGGGGTCAACATTGACTCCGACCATTATCTTGTTGCAACCAAGATCCGCATGCGATTATGCAATGCGAATAACATACGCACAGGAATGCAACGAAAGCAAGAAGTCGCTAAGCTGCAATTACAACGAACTGCCGAAGCCTACTCCGCTGAACTCTAGGTCCCAACTCAACCAACCAACCAACCTCTGGACCCGACGACTCCGGCGGACTTTGTGCGCATATATTCCACTCCATGCGCGCTGCCACTCATTGGTTTCCGAAGGCCACAACCTCGGAACCAATGGTGCGATCAGGAGTGTCGCATCGCGACAGCAGTAAAAAACGCCGCATATAGAAAAACGCTGCAGTCAGCTGCAACGCGAGCCGTGCGAGAAAATTACCGCGGAAAGAGGAAGGAAGAGAGGCGCCTTTTCAAACACAAGAAAAGAGAGTAGGAAAAGTGTGAGCGTGAGGAACTAGAGGTATACCAGGGCAAGAAGGACGCACGAAAATTCTATCAACAGGTTAAGTGTCTAACCCAAGGTTTCAAGCCCGCAGTATCCACTTGTAGAGACGAAAATGGAGATCTGAATACGGATACACAGTGTGTGCTGAGATTGTGGAGACGGCACTTTCAACATGTTTTTCTCAAAACGGCATTTTTGTAAATAGCGTGCATTATAACTCAAACAAATGTTAACCAATCAGTACGAAATTTTGCACACATATACATTTCGATATGGCCGGAACTCTGCGCCGGAATTGCAGATTAAGTTATGGAGTTGACGAGTTACAAAAAATCTACAATTTTTCTTCATTACAACTTTCAACATGTTTTTCTCAAAACGGCATTTTTGTAAATAGCGTGCATTATAACTCAAACAAATTTTAACCAATCAGTACGAAATTTTGCACACATATACTTGACAATATTGTCGCAAGTATGCCAGAGCGTGATTTTTGAAAACAAAAAAATTTTATTAAAAAAATTTTAGTTGTCTTTTCAAAATATATACGGTTCTATTTTTTACGCCATTTTAAAAAAAAAAATTTCCAAAATCTGGTTCTGGCATATTCTAGAGAATGTTACGTAAATATAAAAAAAGTTTTCGCTTTGTTTCATATGAATAACTTCGACGCTAGAATGCACGCCAATTCTAAAATCTGTCTTTACACTCTACACCATAACTAATATACAGGGGCGGACAAAAGTGGATACATAATTGAAAATTTTCGGTTAATTTGTTATAACTTTTTTTTTATTGAAGATAATCAAGAAATTATTTTTACATTGTATACCTTAAACTCTCTTATTTAATAAAAAACGGAATTGAGAATGTTCATTTATATAAGAAACTAAAAAAAAATCAAAATTCTTCGTTAAAAGCATTTATTCAGTTTTGTCCATTTCAGTTGTTTGACAAATTAGTACTTCGTCCATAGTCCTTTGTTTGCTAAATCACTTTCAATTCTTTTTGGCATACTTTCCACTAAATTTTGTATTGTTTGGTGTGGAATTTTCGCCCATTCAATATTAACTCTTTCCCAGAGTTCGGCAATATTAGTTGGAGCACGTTCGTAGTGAGAAAGCATTCTATTTAGAATAGCCCACAAATTTTCTATTGGATTTAAATCCGGGCTTTGTGCAGGCCACTGCATTGTTAGAAATTTTTGGTCAGCCAACCATTTTTTGACAATAATCGCTGTGTGCTTAGGGTCTCCATCATGTTGAAACACAATTTCATCTTCTGGATAAGCGCAGTCATCGACAACGTCGGGTAAATTGTCACGCAAAATGCTAAGGTAATCTTCCTTTTTCATAATTCCATCGATCTTTATCAATGGGCCAAGGTTCCACCATGTGAAGCAGCCCCACACCATTAAATGCCCACCGCCGTGCTTCACAGTTTGTTTAACTTGGTGCCTTTGAACCCTCTCATCGGATCGGTGCCAATAATACTCCTTACCATCCGACTGAAATCGATTAATTTTGGTCTCATCTGACCAAATTACTCTTTTGCAGTCTTCAATAGTCCAGCTTTTGTGATCTTTGCAAATTTTAAGCCTGGCTTTTACATTCTTGTCAGAAAGGGCTGGTTTTTTTTTTTAACTGCAGACACCAATCCAATCCTACGCAAAGCTCTCCTTACTGTGCGTTCACTTACATCTTTGTTCAATGCCTCTGCAGCAATTTTAGGTGTTCTCGCATTCCTAGTCATCATTAATCGTTCCACCAAACGAGCATCACCATCAGACAACAATCTTGGCCGACCACCACGACTAATAGGTTCGGTAAAATTTCGACGTTTTCTTACTAAATTTACGGTCCGGTGACATATCTTTAACTTAAGTTATATTTCGAGAGGAATATCCTTTTTCACTTAATCTTAATATGTCATTCTCAACTTGAAGTGAAATTTTTTTCATTTTGATTTTGGTTAATATTAAGCTGATCTTTAACACTTGTTTCTTTTCCAATTGCTCAAAAAAGAATAGCATATAAGTTAATAAAAAATAAAAAGAAAGGCAATACAAAAACAATTGCAACGGTAAATCCCATTGTAAACAACGAAACTAAGAATGGACAAAACTGGATAAATGCGGTTTACGAAGAGATTTGAATTTTTAATTTATTTTTATTTGAATTAGCACTGGTTTTTAAATATAAATTTGAAAAAAGAATCTAAAGTATACAAAGTAAAACTAATTACCTGATTATCTCCAATACAAAAAAAGTTATAACTAATTTACCAAAAATGTTCAATTATGTATCCACTTTTGTCCGCCGCTGTATATATACACTTTTTTCAGTCATAAAAATTTTTTTGGTATTCTTAATACAAGCCTCAATATACCCTCAAACTTTCAAATAAATCGCTTCAATAATTTACTCTTAAGAAATGTTTATTTTTGAACCTTAATATCATGCATTGCTTGCCTTAACACAAAGAGAACGATCGGGAACAGAGAACTGCACAAGCCTACTTCAAATCGATTTCAAATACTTGCTTAAAATACAAGTTAAAGCTAGCTTGAGCTTGATAATTTTCAATCAAGTCTGACTTCTGATTGAAAATAAATAAGCCCATGACAGCTTGCGACTTGCAAGTATGCTAGCTTCAGTGCTGCCAGGTGTCGGTGAAGAAAATTCCCTTTTTTTGCATACAAAATAATTATTTTCCCCGTTTTTAATATATAAATTAAAGCTTTAAAAAATAAATTAAAAATCAGGCTAATGACCGTAGCTTTCGGTGCAAAGATATAAATATAATATTATATTATATATACTCAATTATTTAATATGGATACTTAAACATTCCGTATTTACATAAACTTCGAAATAATTTTTATAAATCTTTAATAATTTTTTTTTTATACTAAAGAAATACTACCAAAAGATTGAGAATGAGAAAGTCTTTTGCTACGGGTAACATTTTCCTCTCAATAACATGTTGAATATAAGTAAGCAAGTAATTTACAAAATAATTTTATGAAAATTTAAACCAAAGCCCGATTCAACATAGATTAAATCAAACATGTTGTTATTTTCACATTCTCGTTTAGAGGTGACTTGTTTTTTACTTTTTTTAACCAAATAAGTCTATTGGAAGGCACAGAAATAAATCGGAACCATTTTTTAAAGTAAACGTCAGAATCAATGTTGTATAAAACTCTTTAGCAAAATCTTCGTAAAGATATATCTTAGAGATCTGCATTCTATATCAAGATTTCAATTTTGACTGAGAAAAAACGTGTAAAAAACATGCACAACGGAAATAATGTCAATGTTTTTTTTAACAGATTGGTTCCAAAAAGTATAAAGTTTTTTAAATTTTTCCATTTTTTAAATAGTCAAACATATTTATATTAAGTTAAATTAAGATGATATATTTTCGCTCGACAAGAAAGTTAAAAGAAATGTTGAAAATGCTTATTACTAGCTTTACACTTTCCCCGTTTTGATCATTATTTTCTCCGCATTCCCGTTTTAGTCGAAAAATCCCGAAAATCGGGGAAAATCCCGCCATCTGGCAGGAGTGGCTAGCTTACAAGCGAACGGCACGAAGTCCCAAGTAAAGGTTGCTGTCCACTGACGGCACGCAACGAAACGGCATGAAACTACAAAATATAACTACCCTGTGTTCTTATGTGTACATGCTCAACCGTAACCGGCGACGAAACGGCAACGACTATTGACGCCGACGAAAACGCCGGTGGCTATAAAATAAAAGAATTCTGGCCGGCTTGTCGTTGGCTTTGCTAATAAAAAATAAAGAATGTAACAATGAAAGAATGAAAATGAATAAATGTTTGTGACATGAGTCACAAAAATTACAGCAACACTATACTGAAAACTCAATTATGGAATAAAATTGAAGAAAAATTATATGTAACAGGTAAATACCAACGCTAATTTTTGCTTGCTTTTTTCATACGCTATTTTTTATTTTCCTTTGCTTAAAGTTATTGATATTATTTTTAGGAGCCGAATGTAAAAAATGCTGGGTGGGACTTCGAGACACCTACAGGAGAGCTCTGAAAAAAAAGAGGGAAGTCAGAAGTGGGAAGGCTGCTGTGAAACAAAAAGTATGGAAGTTCGAGGAGCATGTAGCGATCTTGGAACCGCATATGCAGGAGAGGGAAACAAAAACCTCTTTGAATGTTACCCTAACGCCAGATAATGCCGATGATGAATTCTTTGTAACGTCCGATAGTAGCGAAAATGTGATAGTCAATTTAGGAACAGCAACTTCATAATGCAAAAAGAAAAAAACTACCGAAAGTGTTATCCATGGCGGATACTGCGGAGAAGTTTTCGCAACGGAATCAGCACAAATTAAAAAATAACATATTTTCTATGGTTTCTGAGATAGAGCTCGAGGAAATAAATAATAGCTCATCTTCATCGTCGCAAGGTCTTTTTATGGATTCATCTCCAGTTTATGTGGAACATTATTCAGATGATAATGAAGGCTTCAGCGAAGAAATTATCGAAACGAGCAATGAATCAGAGCACAATGATTTTTCGACAGGAAGGCTTTTTTCAAATTATCAGCAAAATATAAATTTTTGATTGTGATCCAATTCATTGCACGCTTGAACAATTTCCTAAGTGTATTTTTTATCATCACATGGATAATTTTGCACATAAATTTGGGGTTGAATCCATAAAAAGCATTTGAGACGATGAAGATGAGTTATTAGTCTTTTCCATTTTTGATAGCTTTAATTGCTTTTTATTAATTTATTAAAATTTAAGTCTGAATTATATTTATAAATAATATTAACACAAGTTTTGATAAGTTTCTTTTGTTTACTTATTTTGTTAATGAAATCGAAATGCAATAAAAATATTTATTAAAAATAAAAACATATATTAAAATTTATTATTATTGAAATTGATTAAAAAGGAATTATCTATTAGAATTTTAATGATATTCATTTATTTTTGCCATTTAAGTCTTCCCTCTGGAGAACAAAGATATTCTTTGAATACATCTCTGGTGTGAAGCGCATCAGAGGAGGCATTACCATCTTGAAAAGGAAGTTTATTAGACTGCCCTTTTGGTATTTCACCTGACCAATTTTCAGTGGCATGGCTGCTAGTATCGGATCTTATGATGTTTTGAAGGACACACGTTGCTAAAATAATGTTATCGACATGTTCTGGTTGCGACTTGATCCTCCTGTTGTAAGTTTGGAACTTCTGCGATAATATTCCAAATGCATTTTCATTATGTTCATTAAAATGACGCTTTGCTTCGTCGTGGTGCAATGGGTTACCTGGATATGGGCGCAGAAGATAGGTTTTGAGGGGAATGCTCCATCACCAAGTACTACATGCGGAGCCTCAATTGTGCTGCTTTGAAGAACCTTCATGTTAGGGACGTTCAACTTGTTTGCTTGCAGTGCTTTCCTCAAAACGCTATTGAAAAATATGCCTCCATCACTATTTTTCCCATAAGAGCCGACATGAACCCTTATAAAATTTTTTTGTGCATCAACCAGCGCTAATAACACCACGGAAAACGTCTTCTTATAGTTGAAAAACAATGATCCTGTATTGTTCGGAGCTGTTATTGCAACATGATTTCCATCAAGGGTACCAATACAGTTAAGGAAGCCCTAAAGCTCCCAAAACTCATGCTGAATTATTTCCCAGCGCTCTTTGGTCGGTGTAGGCATTACAATCGGCATCAGGTGTTTTATAATTGCAATGCAAACCTCCTTCACCACTCGTGACACCGTGGAATGGCCTAGGCGATAGCTGAAGGCAATTGTTTGGAATGAGTCGCCTGTAGCAAGAAACCTGAAAACATAATAAAAATTGTGAATCTAATTCGCAAAAATGGGACACTTCTGGTGCTGAAATATTTACCTTAAGCACACAGCCAATTTCTGTTTTGTGCCAATACATTTCCTTATGTTGCTGTGCTTTTTTAGGATGTAGGGATGAATTTCAGCTTGAAGTCATTCGAATTGAGAGATGCTCATGCGATAGCAGTTGTAAAATGTTTCTTCGTCGTCCACAAGTTTTTTGGGCAGAGTAAAAAACTCACCGTCGATATGTCTTTGGACCAGCATTGGATGGATCCAAAACCTACCTGTGCTTTTGTTTTCCTCTTCGTCTAGAAGTAAAGCCACAATCGTTAATTGTTTTTTAGAGAATTTTGCGCTCATTTCAAAATTTTATTATTTTGCTGCTGATGTTTTCAATTCGTTGCCGGTCGGTATAGTGAGCATTGAACTTTACGTTGCCTTTTTGTCGCCTTTTTACTGATGTTTCCTTTCGTGTCGTCAGTGGGCAGCAACCTTAAACTGATGCCTTCGGCAAAAAGCTTGAAAAGCTTGAAATATGAAAGCAAGTATTCAAAAAATTCAATGAGCTTTAGGAAAAGCTCGTAGGAAAAGCTCGTTCAAGATGGCGACTAGGATTGCCACCTATATTTTATTGTGTTTTTCGAATTCTTGTAATTTTGAAATTCTGACAACGGGTTTGAATTCGAATCTAATGTCACAGTTTTAAAATTTAAGATGGAGGATAGGCTTGCCACCTAAATTTTCACCATAGTATTGCCACCTAGTAAAATGTATTTTTAAGAGTTTTAAACATCATTTTACAGTGTTAAGGGGTCGCTGTCTTCGAATCTGATGTCAGAATTTTAAAATTCAAGACGGTTAATAGTGTTGCCACCTAAAATTTTTTTATTTCACGAATTCAATGCTGGAGCAAACACTAGGCAAAAATGGGTCGCTGAGTCCAAATCCGTTGCCAGAAATTAAAAATTGTGTCAGTTTCATTATAACAGTGTTGTCACCTACCAAAAGGTTTTTTTAAGAGTTTCAAACATCATTTAACAGTGATAAGCGGTCGCTGACTTCGAATCTGATGTCAGAATTTTAACATTTAAGATGGTTAATGGTGTTGCCACCTAAAACTTTTTTATTTTCCCGAATTCGGTGCTGGAGCAAACACTAGGTTGCTCGTCTTTTGATCAACAAATTGCACCTACCTTATAATTTTATCATGGGGGACCCTAAAAATATTTTTTTTCAATCCAAATTCACAACCAAAAAAAAAAAGAAAACAAAAACAAGTATTTATAAGTTTATTTTATTTATATATTTATTTATTTTTAGTATTTTTCGTTTTTAAAAACAGAATTCAGGAATAGAATAGCATCTGGTATTTTTGGAACCAATCTGTTTCGTTTTTCAACTATAACATTACCAGCAAGAGAAAAAACTCTTTCGCTTGCTGCACTGCTGGCCGGAATTGATAAAATTTTTTTAACAAGTTTGAAAATTGAAGGAAATGCACTGGCATGATGCTCCCACCATAGCATTGCATCGAAATTATTTTCAAGCTTAATCCTCATATTTGAAAAGTTTGCAATTTCTTCATTCGCAGTCATTTCTGATATAGGAGGTTCACTGATTAACACATCAGAAAAGAACAAATTGAGCTCGTGTGAATATGGTGCGTTTTCTAGTGCTGATATTGATGTGCTTGCTGATTGATTATTTGATGTTAGTGGGCTATTGTGGAGTGTGGAATCATTGTGAGATAGTTTCTGTAGCAAAACTGTTTTACATCGGTGGAATCACTTTCACTTAATACGCAGTTTGTGGGTGGATAAAGAAAAACAGCGGATGTAAACCACAATCCGCTGTTTTTCTTCCGCTCAAATTCAGCAACCATTTATCGTTTATTTTTATTAAAATGTCCTTTTTTAAGACTTCGATCTCTATGGGGTCTTGTGAATCTGTTGCACAAATTTTGCGAAGAGCTGTAATCGATGGGTACACAAAACTTATTGTCAGATACTTGGTTCCTTGTAGTTTTTTGATATTATCTCAAGACTTTCGCACATTTTGACTAGAGCTTTTAATGTAGATAAATTAATATTTGAAACTTTATCATAAGACTTCATAAATGTTAAACCAGTTATCATTTATAGACTTAACCATATTAAAATGAGAATTCCAGCGGGTTGCACACTGGCTTTTCAATGTAGTTTGTAATGACCTGTTTTCCAGGTTCTATAGCTGTGACAGCAAAGCGGCTGTCCAAGGTCCTTACAATTATTTCTATCGACCTCTAAATCAAAGACAATGATATTTCTGGTAAACGTTACAATTAATTTTTATTTAACTAGCGCGTTTAACAAGAGAGAAGAATAATTTATTAGAAGAGTTAATAAATTATATACTCAAAAGGATTTAAAATATACTGGAATGTGTGACAGAAATACAAGTCTTAAGTTGGTTAGTAGAATACAGAAATTATGTGTGATTAATTGAAATAATTTATATTTTGGCTGTGTGAGTACAATAAATTATATCACCCAATCCTGAGACTGATTTGCTTCCGATGCTTGGCTCGCTGATTCGTTTCCTCCGGTGGCAGCGTATCGTGGCTGGACTCTGAGCGCAGGTTCTATACTTCGGTGATGCTAGTCTTTTCCTACCTCAGACGGGGCACAGGGAGGGGTCCTATTCTGCTTGATCCTCTAACACGACCAGGGTTATGAAACCTCGCTATCGTGGTCTAACTCCCCTAACAATGGACAGGGTTAAAACCTCGCCCCACTATTGACCTACTCTGGATCTGTCGTCTTGCCCCGGTGAGTGTAATACCGTCCCGTCCGCCTGTCCAGTCGTCTTCCAGTCCAGCTGAGTTAATGAACCACGCTACTGGCCGGAAGAACGTCGTACTTGTCCGTACACGGCGGTTTCTTACGTCGGTCGATACCCTAGCTTGACTAACTGACGGTTGTTTCTAGTCCAGCTGAGTTAACAACCACGCTACCAGACTAGAAAGGTGTGGTCCGTGTAACTGTAAATGTCTGCGTCTGACTGTACCCTGGTTCGATCTCGGTTAGCAAGCTAACACCGCTCGAAACCTAGTCTGAGTTATTGAAACCACGCAACTAGGCGAAAACACTATCCTAGTGACCGTGTAGGTCCCGCGGGGGAAGATGCAGCTCAGGGTTACGGAAACCACGCCACTGCTTAATTATTCACAAATTATTTCACTTGTCTGTCAACTTGTCTGTTCACTATAACCCTATCCTTTTATTTAAAAATGCCTTTAATTGTTCTGATTCTGCTTGCACTATTCACACTTCACTAAATTTAATTTATTAAATACCTTTAAGTCTCCCTATGGAGTCCAGGTCTCGGGCGCTTATTAAGCCGGTAATTTATATTTAATCTTCACAATTTGTCGTCTCTGCCTGGTCGCTGCTTGCAGGTTCTATCCTGCGGCTTGGCTGCGACGCTGGTCCTCTGCTGGCGTCGGTACGTTTGTCCGCTGCTCGGGTGACGGTGACTGCACGTTGGCTGCGACGTTGGTCTGCTGCTTGCAGTTGCTGCTGCACCTTGGCAGTGACGCGTGATCCTCTGTTGGCGTCGCTGTTTTTTTTTTAGTCTTACCGTCTCTACTGACGGTCCGTATGGCTGCGACACTTCGTTCACGCTGTTTTGACTAAGATGTTTTTTACTTGCCGATTCTGTCGGCTCTTATGGTTTACTTTTACAAATTATTACGTGTTGACTCTGCAAGTTCTATCTCCAGACTGACCACGATTGAGTGAGCTTTCGCTCTTTTATACTTTCTCAATCGTGTCATTGAGTGGAATTGATTATGGGGTTTCTGATTGGTCGGCTTGCTATGCTCTCTGGCAAAGCAAGTGTGTACGTGTCATGGCTGGTAGTGTGCAGCTGGTTTCCCTGTGCTGCTTTCTCTTATGTCTTGTTGGGATAGTGGGTACTCGTCGGCATCATTGTGAGCCGTAAAGCTGATATCGCCTGACTCTCCCGTTAGTTCTGCTTCTAGAATGATCACATCGTATGATTCTCCCGTTATGGCGATGGTATTTCCAATACATGAAATTAAATAAAATAAAATAAGTTGAGTGGAATGGGTTGTGAGCTACCTAGGTAGGAACGACTCGTTCTATCATATGCAAGTGCGCTCTTTTCTTGTCTCCAGATTATGGAGCGTGAGAGTGCCTAGCCCTACTCTTTCCGATAAGATGAAACTCATTTATTTTGAAATTACTCCATGCAGAGTATGTATATTTATTGTATGCTAGAATTTTAATTTAACTTAAACTAAATTGTGACAGGGGCGCAGCGGGTACTGATGACGTGGCCCTAGGCCCGTATATGCTGGTGTTGCTTCATTTCGGCTGTGGCTGAAAAGAAGGTAAAATTATGAAGGGTAAAATTGGTCATAACAATTTTAGTCCTTACATTTCCCCCTACTTAGCCGGGCGTTCGGAGACATACTCGGTCCCGAGTCTGTCGATCACGACCCGGAATTGACGGCTTCCAAACGTCACTAGCGATCGGATGCGTTTGCCTGGGACCCACCGTTGACGTCGCTGGTTGATGAACTCGCGCAGCCCGAGATAAACGACGCTGTCTGCGTCAGCTGGCGCTGCCAGAGCGGTTGGTGTAGTGGCGATCAAACTCGGTGCCTCGATTGATAGGCACGTTTCCTCGTCGTGGGTAACTTTAGGCACCAACTCACCCCAGCTGATCGGTTCTTCATCGTCGCATCTGAATTGTGGTGCAGCGTAGTCATAGGTTTGTTCTGGATGTGTTTCTGGCGTAGTGGTACCTATGATGTGCCGTATCCACGGGGTACTATTCGGCGCCGCGGCCTCGGGCGCGTGGGTGGCGCTAAATTGGCTCGGTGGTATGATTATGGTGGGGCGACTTTGTAGTCGTATGCCGCTGTCGATTGGGTTATGGCTGGTTGTGGCGCTACTGGGCGCTTGGTCATGTCTGGTGGTGGCGCTACTAGGCGCTTGGTTATCGCTGGTGTTGATGTTGCCATGACTAGTGTCGGTCGATGGTGGTGACCGCGTTTGGAGTTCATTTTTAAATACGAGAGCTTGTGTGGCCACATGACTCTCCGGTTGTGCTGATGGGTGATTCCCGTTGTCGTGGTGGCTTATCGTGTCGGATCGCGTGTCACTGGATGGACTGTTGCTGCTTGTAGAAGAGCTGGTCGAGCTGCTGCTGGAGGACGTGACATCCGACGAACTGCCGCTGCTCGAGCTGTCCCGTCGAAATCGGCGTGGAGTGGCGTGCGATCTCTTTGATGTCGCCAGAGGGCTTCGTTGGTCGGTGGTTATCGGCGCTGTCGTTAGCTGTGTGTCCGGCAAGTAGAGTCTTGGTAGACTGTTCCGAACTGATTCACTGACCATGCTCTGCATGAGTTCGGCGAGTGCGCGACGCTTCTGCATGGCGTCGGCTGGAGGGAACCAACCCTGACCTCCGACGTCTCGCAGATCTCTCGTCGGTTGCTGTAAGAATAGGTCAACGAAATGCAGAAGAAAGGCGCCGCAATCGCTGAGGTTCGTCTGTTGTGGCACGGGCACAGCACAGCAAGGCATATTATCTGCTGAAAACGTAATCGATACGTCGTCGGTGTAGGTGGCCCGCCATTCACTTTGCAGATAGCTACGCAGAACTGGGCCCACGTGACTTCTTGGGGCGCTGGCGAGCGTAACCATATCCAGTAACCATATCCATCCTCGTTGCTGTGTGGGGCCTGGCCGGCGTATTAGGCACACGATGGCTTCGTACCAATGAAAGGATTCATTGATGGGTACGATAATAAACGATTTTTGGGTCAAACTGACTCGTCGGGTCCACCGACGTACGCGCTCGTAGCATTCTTGGGGCGTACTCTTTTCACCGGATCGTGTCAGCTGCGAGAAAAAGTGCGTGCTGAAGATATGCAGGTCAGCTTGCAGACTGGGTGATTGTTGCCGACCTAACCATGCCAAATAAAAATCGATGAGCGTATCGTTCAGGAACAGACCGCATTCGATACGTTCGTAGTCACTGGTGTAGAGCGTGAGGCTACCAGGACCTGGTGGGTAACTGAAGAGCACCCGCGGCTTAGCATTGGTAGGTGGTGCATACGTGATGCATGCAGTTGTCCTTGACGTGGTTGGCGGCTCGTTGCTCGTGTTCACAGTACTGCTTACAACTGATGGCCGGTTTACGGGTGGCCCTGGCTCCTGTGGACGGACGTAGCGAAGCTGTGCCTCAGGTGTGACGACGTTGACTGGGTCGTCTTGATCACTTATGTTGGAACTCATTGTCTTGTTTTCGCTGGTTGGTGGTGAAGAACGTTGTCGTTTCCTTTGAGTCTCGCTCTTTTCCAAATTATGGTCCGTGTTTTGGTGTGTCGCTTATAAACGTGTGTTGTCTTCCAATTAGGTTCAACGGATGGTTTAAATTTTCCTTTATGCACTACTTGAATACAAACTGTATCACCGGTTTGCATTCTATTTGCCAGGGTTGTATTTTCCTGGTTGCTTATTTGTTCACACGCAATCGATGGTTGTGCAACTTCAGACGTGATTCTTTTAAGGCTTGATGGTTGGCTAAGAAAATACAAAAACAAATATAGCGAAAGTTGGTGGCGACATTGATAATGATAATTGGGCAAGTGGACTCCTATCTACATCTCACTTGCCGAATTACCGTATCCAAAACAGATACATTTTGCTTAGATATTACTACGAGTAAAAGTGACAGCTGGTGTCGGTGCCAAGTGACAGTCGAATGGAAAATGGTTAAGTAACCATGATTATTGACCGCGGGAGACAAAATATCTGTGATCCGACTACTAATCATTGTGGGTAATGCTGGGAAATTACAATTTGGTGACGCAGCTGCTACGGCGTTCGGGTCCCACCTTAGTTCTTGTCCAATATACTACACTATGTATACTGATCATTCTAAACTGTTCCCTGGGTGGTCCCCATGATTGGTCTGGCTGGTAAAGTTTTTAACAATTGTTGACGCAGGTGCCTCTGCGGGTATACAGTTGTTTCGGCAGGTGCTGCTGCTACTAAGTAGGCCGTTGTTTCAGCAGTGGCGGCTGCTCTAAATGGGCCGTTGTTTCAGCAGTGGCGGCTGCTCTAAATAGGCCGTTGTTCCAGCAGTGGCTGCTGCTCTATATGGCCGTTGTTTCAGCAGTGGCGGCTGCTCTAAATGGGCCGTTGTTTCAGCAGTGGCGGCTGCTCTAAATAGGCCGTTGTTTCAGCAGTGGCTCCTGCTCCATAAAGCCGTTGTTTCGGCAGTGGCGGCTGCTCTAAATAAAGACTTAGTTGGTCCCGTGTCCTGTGGGGAAATTATATGCATGAGTTCATATTGAGGAATTCTTCCTTACCCGTTTACAGGAACCAATATTGATGGCGTAGATGTTTGTTGCCCTTACAGTTGTTGTTGCAGTTGCGGCTGCGTTTTCGCAGTTGTGTCGGCAGATGCTGCTGCCACTTCGCAGTTGTTTAGGCGGATGCTGCCGCCACTTCCTCAAGGCTTATTTCTGAAACTTGGAAAACATACTTTTAATGGTCGACGTTGGTTTCGTCGTAAAATCTTTTAAGTTCGCTTATATGTGCTTTTCGTATACGCGACTCACCTTTCTTTCTGACCTGTACTATTACTGGTGACGTGTACCCAACAACGCGATATGGGCCATCAAATTTGGGTGCCAATTTTGACGCAAAACTGTTTATGGCACTGGACAAAGGATGTTGCTTAATCATGACCTTATCTCCGACAGCTGGTTTCCACTCGCGGCGGCGTAGATTATAGTGTCGTGCCAGGTCTTGAGTGGCTCGACTGAGATTACGACGAACCATGTCAAAGATTTCTTGTAATTGTTTTGCTTTGTCGTTTGGTGGCAAGGGTTCTTGGCCGGTACCGGGTGTGTGTTCATCAAAGAGTGCACCAGGCAGTCGGGGTTCACGTCCTTGTACCATGAACGCGGGACTGTAGCCAGTCACCTCCGATCGACTGCTGTTGATGGCCAGTGTGAGTTCTGGTAGTCGTTCATCCCAAGTTTTATGTTGGTCTTGGCTGAATTGTGCAATCATAGTCTTGATAGTTTTATTCGCACGTTCCGTTGGATTTTCCTGCGGTGTGTATGGTGCGGTAAACTGTTGCTTTGTGCCAATTTCTTCTAAAAATTTCCGAAATGAACGGCTGATGAACTGCGAACCATTGTCGGTGATGAGGACCTTGGGTACCCCAAAGCGGGCTAAGATGCGATCTCTAAATCCTTTACACAGGTTGTCACTAGTGGCTCGACGCATTGGAATGACCTCGGTCCATTTACTGAACTTGTCGAAGAAAACAAGTATCATGGTGTTCCCGTGCTTAGACCGGGGTAGTGGTCCTATAAAGTCGGCGCAGACGACTGCCCAGGGTTCCTCTGCGATGCGCGAGAGCATCTTACCTGCTTGTGCTTGTTGGCTTACTTTGTATCGTTGGCACGTCTCACAGCATCTGACATAGCGGCTGACGTCCCGAAATAGTCCGGGCCAATAATAACGGCTGGCCACTCGTGCGATAGTCTTGCGGATCCCTAAATGTCCGGCGCTGGGTTGGTCATGATTCTCCCTCATGACCCGTGCACGTAAATGGGTAGGGACGCACATTTTCCGTGGAGCGGCCTCTTCATTGCCGATTTGATTCGGTATGTGTCGGTACAAATGTCCGTCTTCTTCGGTGTAGTCGGCGTATTTTTCAGGGTTATTACGGACTTCCAGTTTTCTCTTTTCCAGCCAGGTGCAGCGTGGTTCATTTTCGACTGCCCTTGTTATGTGACATAAGTTTTCCAGTGGTTGCCGTGATAAAGCGTCGGCCACCACATTTAATTTTCCCCTTCTGTACTGGATCTCAAAATTATACTGCTGCAACTCGAGAGCCCAGCGCGCTACGCGCCCGGAGGGGCTCTCTATCGAGTTCAGCCACTTCAATGATAGGTGGTCCGTGATAACGGTGAATTTGTATCCTTCTAGGTAGCACCTCATTTTGCGAATACCCCACACGATGGCCAAACATTCTTTCTCGGTAGGGGTATAATTCTTTTCCGCCTGTATCAGGTGTCGGCTGGCGTATGCCACTACGCGCTCCGCCCCATCGATCTCCTGAGTCAATACGGCTCCTAATCCGTAATCGCTTGCATCGGTTTATAATACGAACGGTCTGTTGAAATCCGGGCAGGCGAGGACTGGGGCCTCCGTAAGCTTCTGTTTCAGTGCTTCAAATGCCTGTTGTTGCTCTAATCCCCACCGCCAGTGCTTCCCTTTTTCAGCAGTAACGTCATTGGTTGTGATATAGCGGCGAAATCAGGTACAAACCGTCGATACCACGAGGCTATGCCTAAGTATCGTCGTAGTTCTCGGATGTTTGTAGGCGGAGTCAGCATTTTAATCGCAGCAATCTTATCTGGATCGGTTTGAATGCCTTCTTCGCTTATAACGTGGCCCAGGTATTTAGTCTCGGAACGGAAGAACTCACATTTCTCTACGTTCAGCTTCAAATTGGCTTCTCGCAGTCGTTGGAAAACATTTTTTAAATTCTGTAGGTGTTCTTTCTTGGAGCTGCCCGTGACGATAATGTCGTCTAAATAGGCGAAGGCAAATGGCTCCAGTTCGGGTCCGATTACTCTGTCCAATGCTCTCTGAAACGTCGCTGGCGCTGAGTGAAGGCCGAATGGCATTACCCGCCATTGAAATAGCCCGCGTCCTGGTACGGTAAATGCGGTGTATTTCTTGCTGGTGGTCTCCATCGGTATCTGCCAGTAGCCGTTCTTCAAATCTAGGCTACTGATATACTTGGCGTTCCGCAGTCGGTCCAAGATGTGATGAATGCGGGGTAATGGGTAAGCATCGGGCACTGATTTCGCATTTAGTTGTCTGTAATCAATACAGAGTCTCCAGGTTCCTGTCTTCTTTTTTACCAGAACGATGGGCGCGCTGTGCGGACTGTGTGATGGTTCTATACATCCTTTAGCAAGAAGTTCATCGACTTCCTTGTTGATGATTTCTTGCATTGCTGGATTTCGTGGAAAATATCGTTGTTTCAGCGGCCTGTCGTCGAGCATGACAATTTTGTGTTTAGCGATGTTGGCGGGCCCTCGTAGAGTCTCAAATTTCTTGAGCTCCTCCTGAAGGAATTTGTCTACCTCCTCGGTGGATACCTCTTCCTCTGGTCGAATCGACGTGCACGCCGGTGGTACCATGGCTACCGGAGAGTCGTCCTTCAGGTGTACCGTTTGTCCTCCACAGCTGAAAGTGGCTCCAGCTCTAATAAGGAAGTCCATTCCTAGTAGCAGGTCATCAGCTACTTCAGGCAAGATTAGCAGGGCGACCTTGCATCTGCATTCTCCCATCTGCACTTCGATCACCAAGGTTTCTGTGACCCCTTTTAGTGTGCCGTCTGCCATGCGTACATTAATTACTGTTTTCTGGCTATCTCCTGCAGCTCGTAGTTTGGTGGCGAGGGTTTGACTTACGAAGCTACGCGTGGCTCCGGTGTCAATCGTGGCTTCAGCTTGTAATCCTCCTAGGCTAACGGTGGCAAAAATGCGTTGTTGGTCATACATCAATGTTCTTCTTCTCCGCGAGGCGTAATAGTGCGGGTTCCGTCCTCCCCTCTGAACTGGGCGGAACCGCTTGCGTTTCCCTGACGGGTTGGACAACAGTCGATTGTATGTTTTCCTTGACGTCCGCATTCTCGGCAGAGGATGGCGTGGGCGTTGATGCACTCGGACTGTCGGTGACCGTCCTGGCCACATCGTCGGCAGCCGGTATCTGGATTGAATCGTGGTCTTTCATGTCGTGAAACCAACCGATGTTGTTCGGGCTGTTTTTCGGCTATCGCTCTGGCAGGAGTCTCACCCTCGTTTCTGATGCCTTCAAAATCATCGGCTAGCGTGATGAGTTCTTCCAGCGTGGTGAAGTCTTTTCGTCGGATGTAGAGTTGATAGTCGAGATGGCAGTTACGATACAAGCGTTCCAATTTTTGTTCTTCGGTGAAGTTTGCTAGACGCATAAGGTCTAGGATATCCAAGCAATAAGTCTTAAATGTTTCCTGTCGTCGCTGTAGCCGGCAGCGGATCTGGTCTTCTAGACGCTCAAAAAAACGGGTGGGCAGAAAGAAAGTTAGAAAGCTGACTTTAAAATTCTTCCAGCCCTGCCATTGCTTATCGTGGTTTCGCCACCAGACGAGAGCACGATCCCTCAATAGCTCGGGCATCGCTCGTGGTAGGTGGTGGACATCGACTCCATATACGGTGGCTAATTCTTCGACCCGTTCGATGAATCCTAGTGGGTCATTGCCTCCATCGTAGTGGGTGCTCCACCTTCTCACCTGGTCGACGACATTATTATATCGGGTATAATCCGTTCTTTTTATTGACATCTCTGGAACCGGATATCCTGGGAAGCTGTCTTCACTAATTGGGATAGTAGTAGCCGATGGCACTGCGCACGGCCGTGGTGATACAGGTCTTCTATCTGTATGTTTTGTTTCTAATTCTTGTAGTCGTTTTTCCAATTTTGTTTCATTATCTGGGTCGGTGGCAAAAGTTGCAAAACGCTTACGCAGCTCGTCCACTGTTCCCCCCTCGTCAAAGCCGAACTCCTGGGCGTATGTGACGAGGTCATCCTTTCTCAGGGCGTGGATCCACGATGTCTTGACCATGTTTGAGCTTAAATGCGATCTCGCTCACAACAGGTTATCGGGACCGAGTACCTTTAAGTAAATAATAGTCAATATTTTCTGATCGCGTAGACTTTCCCCCAGTCTATACCGATTTGTTCGCAATTCTACCCCCAATCAGGCCCACAGCCGGTCTTAAATATAGAAGCTGTCTACCGACCGACTCGGTAGGCCTCGCAAGTGAGAGTCAGAAAGTGTTATTCGTAATTTACTTATCTTAACTATCAAGTACCTGTTACCTCCCTGTTACTAGATTATTCAAGAAAAAAAAAGAAAAATGAACAACTTTTAAGTTTCAATTAATTAATAGTAGATTAATAATTGATATTTTTTTTTTCTCTTCGCCTTGAGGCGGCTAGGGGTCGTTTTTTTCCCCTTAATATGTCAGGCTGGTGTAACTATTGTTCAATAAATAAACATATACAGAAGGAACTTCTTTAAAGCTCTCTGCATATGCCGATTGGTCGTAACTACCGATTGTAACGAACGATTGTCTTTGATTTAGGGTCCCTGCTCGGGCGCCATTGTAATGACCTGTTTTCCAGGTTCTATAGCTGGGACAGCAAAGCGGCTGTCCAGGGTCCTTACAATTATTTCTATCGACCTCTAAATCAAAGACAATGATATTTCTGGTAAACGTTACAATTAATTTTCATTTAACTAGCGCGTTTAACAATTGTTATATATATATATATATATTGGATTTAGAAGAGTTAATAAATTATATACTCAAAAGGATTTAAAATATACTGGAATGTGTGACAGAAATACAAGTCTTAAGTTGGTTAGTAGAATACAGAAATTATGTGTGATTAATTGAAATAATTTATATTTTGGCTGTGTGAGTACAATAAATTATATCACCCAATCCTGAGACTGATTTGCTTCCGATGCTTGGCTCGCTGATTCGTTTCCTCCGGTGGCAGCGTATCGTGGCTGGACTCTGAGCGCAGGTTCTATACTTCGGTGATGCTAGTCTTTTCCTACCTCAGACGGGGCACAGGGAGGGGTCCTATTCTGCTTGATCCTCTAACACGACCAGGGTTATGAAACCTCGCTATCGTGGTCTAACTCCCCTAACAATGGACAGGGTTAAAACCTCGCCCCACTATTGACCTACTCTGGATCTGTCGTCTTGCCCCGGTGAGTGTAATACCGTCCCGTCCGCCTGTCCAGTCGTCTTCCAGTCCAGCTGAGTTAATGAACCACGCTACTGGCCGGAAGAACGTCGTACTTGTCCGTACACGGCGGTTTCTTACGTCGGTCGATACCCTAGCTTGACTAACTGACGGTTGTTTCTAGTCCAGCTGAGTTAACAACCACGCTACCAGACTAGAAAGGTGTGGTCCGTGTAACTGTAAATGTCTGCGTCTGACTGTACCCTGGTTCGATCTCGGTTAGCAAGCTAACACCGCTCGAAACCTAGTCTGAGTTATTGAAACCACGCAACTAGGCGAAAACACTATCCTAGTGACCGTGTAGGTCCCGCGGGGGAAGATGCAGCTCAGGGTTACGGAAACCACGCCACTGCTTAATTATTCACAAATTATTTCACTTGTCTGTCAACTTGTCTGTTCACTATAACCCTATCCTTTTATTTAAAAATGCCTTTAATTGTTCTGATTCTGCTTGCACTATTCACACTTCACTAAATTTAATTTATTAAATACCTTTAAGTCTCCCTATGGAGTCCAGGTCTCGGGCGCTTATTAAGCCGGTAATTTATATTTAATCTTCACAATTTGTCGTCTCTGCCTGGTCGCTGCTTGCAGGTTCTATCCTGCGGCTTGGCTGCGACGCTGGTCCTCTGCTGGCGTCGGTACGTTTGTCCGCTGCTCGGGTGACGGTGACTGCACGTTGGCTGCGACGTTGGTCTGCTGCTTGCAGTTGCTGCTGCACCTTGGCAGTGACGCGTGATCCTCTGTTGGCGTCGCTGTTTTTTTTTTAGTCTTACCGTCTCTACTGACGGTCCGTATGGCTGCGACACTTCGTTCACGCTGTTTTGACTAAGATGTTTTTTACTTGCCGATTCTGTCGGCTCTTATGGTTTACTTTTACAAATTATTACGTGTTGACTCTGCAAGTTCTATCTCCAGACTGACCACGATTGAGTGAGCTTTCGCTCTTTTATACTTTCTCAATCGTGTCATTGAGTGGAATTGATTATGGGGTTTCTGATTGGTCGGCTTGCTATGCTCTCTGGCAAAGCAAGTGTGTACGTGTCATGGCTGGTAGTGTGCAGCTGGTTTCCCTGTGCTGCTTTCTCTTATGTCTTGTTGGGATAGTGGGTACTCGTCGGCATCATTGTGAGCCGTAAAGCTGATATCGCCTGACTCTCCCGTTAGTTCTGCTTCTAGAATGATCACATCGTATGATTCTCCCGTTATGGCGATGGTATTTCCAATACATGAAATTAAATAAAATAAAATAAGTTGAGTGGAATGGGTTGTGAGCTACCTAGGTAGGAACGACTCGTTCTATCATATGCAAGTGCGCTCTTTTCTTGTCTCCAGATTATGGAGCGTGAGAGTGCCTAGCCCTACTCTTTCCGATAAGATGAAACTCATTTATTTTGAAATTACTCCATGCAGAGTATGTATATTTATTGTATGCTAGAATTTTAATTTAACTTAAACTAAATTGTGACAGGGGCGCAGCGGGTACTGATGACGTGGCCCTAGGCCCGTATATGCTGGTGTTGCTTCATTTCGGCTGTGGCTGAAAAGAAGGTAAAATTATGAAGGGTAAAATTGGTCATAACAATTTTAGTCCTTACAAGTTGTTAAGAAATATTGTATAATAGTTTTAAAACCATCTGTCGTGTTAAATGCTCCCTCTAGCACATTTGAAAACAAATGGTTTGAGCAATTAAGTCGTACGCAATGGTCTAAGGCTTTTTTTACATTCGCTCCTCTATCTGTAACACATATTAAATTTTCCAAGCTTTTAACGCCAAATTCGAGGAAAATGCCTTCAAGTTTACTTTTTATATTTTCACAACTTGACCTTTCGTAGTCCATTGGCTTAATACCAAGTACTAGTTCTTGAAATATACCTTCCTCAAAAAAGTGAAGTGTTGCACACAAAAAGTTGCGTTTTACGAAGTCATCCGTCCGTTGTTACAGAACCTCGTCCCTCATTGACAACTTTCTGAATTTTGTTCTAATTTCATTTTTCGTTTGCAGCGCCATTACAGAAATTTTTTGTGACACAGTTGTGGGATCAGGTAAAAGGTTATCTAAATCAACATTTTCTCCAAATTATGATCCAATGAGAATAAGATTTCGAGCTAAATTTTGAACTCATCTCCCGCCAAAGCAGAAAATGTTCTGCAGTCTCCTACCACCCATTCCACACAAGCATCAAACAAATGTGCAAATTTAAAGAACTCAGTTCATTATAATATCTTACTGATAGTTCTTTTATTGAATAATTTGTAATAGTTTATACATAGCATAATAATAGTACAGAACAGCAATTCCCAACCGTTGGGTGGCGGAAGGATTACAGGTGGGTCGAGACTCGACCTTTAAACTATTAGAAACCACCGAAGAAACCATCAGAAAAGATAAGATAAGAAAGATAAATGATAAGAAAAGCATACAATACAAATAACATTTTTTTTTTCCACCATGGACCGATGGACCGTGGAGGTATTCCCATAACTAAAGGTGGGCCACCAGTTAGAAAAGGTTGAGAACCAGTGGTATAGAATCTACACTATTTAGACAGATCAATTGTGTAAATGATGTTTAAAACTCTTAAAAATACCTTTTGGTAGGTGGCAACACTGTTATAATGAAAATTACACAATTTTGAAATTCTGGCAACGGATTCGAACTCTGCGACCCATTTTTACCTAGTGTTTGCTTCAGTATCAAATTCGTGAAAATAAAAAATTATAGGTGGCAACACTGAACATCCTAAATTTTAAAATTCTGACATCAGATTCGAAGTCAGTGACCCCTTAACACTATTAAATGGTGTTTAAAACCCTTTAAAAAACATTTTAGTAGGTAGCAACACTCTTATAAAAAAATTACACAATTTTGATATTCTGGCAACGGATTCGAACTCAGCGACCCATTTTTACCTAGTGTTTGCTCCAATATCGAATTCGTGAAAATAAAAAAATTTTCGGTGGCAACACTATTAACCGTCTTAAATTTTAAAATTCTGACATCCGATTCGAAGTCAGCGACCCCTTAACACTGTTAAATGGTGTTTAAAAACTCTTAAAAATACATTTTACTAGGTGGCAACACTATGGTGAAAATTTAGGTGGCAAGCCTATTCTCCATCTTAAATTTTAAAACTGTGATATTAGATTCGAAATCAAATCCGTTGTCAGAGTTTCAAAATAACAAGAATTCGCAAAAATAAAAAAAACAAGATGGCAACTCTATTCGCCATCTTGAATTTTTAATTTTTACATCAATTTCAAAACCAGCTACCCCCTAAAACTGCCAACCACGGAGTCCACAGACCCTTAAAAGTCTTAATACGCTTAAGATTTCCCTAAACATAAATTCAAATTATTATAAATTCAATTAATTGGATACTTGCCAGCTTACAAACTTTTGCCGATCGTTTCAAGCTTTTCAACTTTCTTACCCGACAAAGTAAGCCTCAACAAGCCAAGCCAACGAAAAAGCTTGAATATGACTTGTAATTGTTTCGTATTTTTGTAAGCAGGCCAAAGCTTGCTTTTTCAAGTTTGGATACATACTTGAATTCAAGTACTTGAAAAGTAGGCTTGTGCAGTTCTCTGATCTGGAATATCAGATAATAGAGTTAAAACAGTTAATCTGCTTAGTGGAACCGTTAAAGAGAAAAAAAGCTTACCCGGTAAGTACATTCATGCATACAGCATCGAGGATGTATGGAGCTGCGTGTGTTGCTCAACGTCATTCTGCATTCTGCAATTGAATTTCACTTATATTAAATTTAATGCTTTATTTAGCTTTGCACATCCACTTCTCAAAGTTTAAACCCACAATGAGGGGTTATATTTTTTAAGCACGACTATGCATGCAGGGTTCATTCTTAAGCATAGATCCAGCATGCATGATACTCGGCACAAACTACATGTATACTGTATGCATACAAAATCAGTTTAACGGAAATTTATAGAAATGCAATTTTTTTTTTAACTACGTATGCTCGGTACATTCTTAAGTACTAATACAGCATGCGTATTTTGGCATGCATACTACTGTGTATAAACAAAATTCCAACAGTATGGCATAAAATAGCGGACAAACAAGAACTTCAGCGATTCTGGTTAATTTCTTTTTCATGACTGCATATTTCGTGCATGCATGCTACCCTGGACTTACTGGAAATGAGAGCCAGAAAAAGAGATGATACGCTCTGGGCTAAATTAAAAAATTCAAAACATGTAGCACCCCTTTTACATTGATCAAGACTTGAAGTCAAGTTTTTTTGACGTTCTCTTTTGAACTTGACGAAAGCTTTCACATTGATCAAGACTTGAATTCAATTTCTTGTCTTCTTTCCTTGTATTCTTAAAAAATAAAGCGAGATAGGTAGCAAGCAAACTGGATTTTAATAAATTTGCAAAATAAATTTTGATTTTTGGACACGATGGAAGTAAACAAAATATTTTTGCTTAAAAATGTAATGCAGTGCACTCAAGCAGCTATTGAAGTGTTTTCGGATGAAAGCGACGATGAAGTTGTCCTGGGTAAGCAATAAGTTTCCATACATTTTTTCATGTTTTAAATATATTACATAAATTATCAGGTCTCCTTGATTTATGCCAAAAGGCAGCCGATTTACCTGACAAGGAAAAAAGCAAGCACCAATGGTTAAAACCTTCTTAACTTCGACGCAGTTCGACTTCTTATTAAACTTAATTAAGCCAGACATTGAGCGCACCAACACACAACTAAGGGATGCAATTCCTCCGGAGGAAAAATTAGCAATGACACTGCGGTTTCTTGCTAGTGGTATGTTTGTGAAGTGTAAATTAATTTTGCATTGCAATTCATTCTTAATTTTTTAATAGGAGAGTCATATAAGAGTTTGAACTATCAAACAAAGTTGTCGACATCATTAATATGCCAGGTGGTTCCTGAAGTGTGCACAGCATTATACATGAGATTGAAAGAGCAATATGTAAAGGTATGAAAGTTTTTTCATTACTTCTTTAATAGATTATAATTGATTTTCATTTAACATTTAAAGATGCCAAGCAAACCTGAGGAGTGGGAAGGAGTTGCTAAAGAATTTGCGTTGAAGTGGCAATTTCCGAACTGTCTCGGTGCTCTTGATGGCAAGCACATCACTTTTCGGCCACCGCATAATTCCGGTGCTTACTACCATAATTACAAAGGTACCGACAGTATAATTTTACTTGCGTTGGTCGACGCAAACTGCAAATTTATCTTTGTGGACATTGGTTGCAATGGGCGGTCAAATGACGCTGGCGTGCTCTTGGAAAGTCCTTT
Source organism: Coremacera marginata (assembly GCA_914767935.1). Lineage (NCBI taxonomy): Eukaryota > Metazoa > Arthropoda > Insecta > Diptera > Sciomyzidae > Coremacera > Coremacera marginata. The sequence continues at coordinate 45,778,412 of OU612044.1, read as the reverse complement.
TAGACGAAGAAAAAGGCTTGCCATCGAATGCAATAGTCTGTAGAGGACGCAATCTTCCCTCTGTTATAGTTTCAGATGATGCCTTTCCATTGCATAGGCACATTCTGAAACAATATCCGTACCACACGAAGAGCAATGCAAAGAAAATATTTAACATGAGGCTTTCCCGGGCAAGACACGTTGTGGAGCATGCGTTCGGAATTCTTTCCAATAGATTTCGCGTGTTTTTAGCACAAATGAATGTCCGCGTTGAAACAGTGGAAAAAATAACATTTGCATGCGTGGCACTTCACAACTTTCTTGTTGAAAATGACTTCAATTACACGGCAAGTTATGCAAGCGAAGAAAGATCAACGAATAGCACCCCAGCAAAAGGACTTTATAATCCACGGAAAGGTGAAGCCGAGAACATAAGGCAGCAATTCATGGAATACTTCACCGAAGAAGGCAAACTCATCTGGCAAGCAGCTAAAATATAAAATACTTTCCAAATGCACTGGGAAAATCGACATATTATACATTGTCTTCAAAATGTTTTAAAAAACAAGTTGGGTTTTCCCCAATTACATTTTATTAAACATAAATTTTCAGAAAACTGATAAGCACTTTGTTTTCTATTTCATTTTTATTTAAAATAAGTTATGACAATAAACATGAAAATCAGACTTAAATTACCCAAGTTAGGATTTTTTACTTTAGGAAAAAAGTTAATTTTTCTTCTTTTTACTTTAGGAAAAAGTTTCATTCTTCTTCTTGTTGTATTAAAAAAATCGCAAAACTGCCTATTTGGAGTATTGATTTCAAGAGCACATTTTAATTTTATAAAATTCAGTTTAATCTGATTTAATTTATTAATTTCTTTTAATATGTATTTTATATAAGAATAAAAATGATCAAAAATAATGATTTCAATATCACATTTAAATTTTTAAATCACATTTGTAGCAGTGCCATCTGTTAGACTGTAGCAGTGCCATCTATTAATCTGTAGCAGCATCTACTAATCAAATCAAATTTATTTATTGAACCATTGCCACTAACTTCACATTTATTCTCAAAAAGCTTTAACTTAAAAAAGAACCAACTTCACTTCACTGGCGTAAGCTTAACGCCTGAAAGCTTTGACAATATATAAGAGTGATCAAACATATTATCGCATCATTTGTTGTGCGACGCTCCTTGGGACTAGGTAAAGTAAGGTTTGGCTCTAGCGGCAATGCATTGGCTCGGTAAGCTGAACAGCGTCAAGGTGGTCGCTTGCCTTGTCGGTGTGTTGTTGTCGTTGTTGCTCTATGTGCAGTTCTTGTTGAACAGCGGAAAGCTGGTCGGAAGAGCGGCACACATTTTTTAAATAATTTTTTATATAAAATAAATCCAGAGTCGTTGTGCTGGACATGTAGAACGGCGACAAGCTGGTCGCATGTTTAGCACCGCAAATCCTTGGTTTGAAAATGTTTTATCACTCTGATATATACAGTGGCATCACCAAATAATCGGACAGTTACCTTCATCTGAAACTTTTCGAAACATAAGCAGCTAAATTTTTTTTTTTTGTTTTTTTAATTATTCTTAATATTTAATTTTATTGATAATTTTTAAACATATATACATAAGAAATAACAAAAAAACATAACAAAAACATATTTTTTCTGCAAATAACAAAAATTAACTCAATTTTTTTGGCACAACAAAAAATCGGACACTTAGCATTACTTTTAGAAAAAACTTATAAAAATGATATTAAACAAAAATTTTAATATTTTGTTGCGTATCCGTTGGCTTCCACTTCTGCTTGTAAGCGATTTGGCATTGATTTGACCAAATTTTGGCAAACTTGGGGTGGTATTGAGTACCATTCTTGCTTAAGCGCTTCTTTGAGCTGTACAAGCGTGTTAAACTTCCTCGTGTACACTCTCTTTGACAGTTATTCCCACAAATGCTCTATAACATTCAAGTCCGGAGACTGAGGAGGTGTCTGCAATAGTTTGGGGCAGTTGTGCATTAACCAAAGATGGACCAAAGTCCTGATAGAATGCAAAGTTTTCTTTGATTCCCAATTTTTCTGCGCTCTGCTTGACGTTTTCTTTCAGAATGTTAAGGTGGACAAATCTGTCCATTTTACCTTCAATAAAATGGAGATTGCCTACGCCAGCAGTAGACATACAGCCCCAAACCATCACAGAACCTCCTCCGTGTTTGACTGGTGCGCGAGTATTTTTTGGCTCAAACTCTGCGTTCGGCTTACGCCACACGTATGCCCTACCATCCGAACCATGAAGATTGAATTTGCTCTCGTCTGTATATAGAACCTTTAGAAATAAAATAAACTTATAAAAATCTGAATTTTGCCACCATACGCAGTTTTTATCGTATTCCAAAATTCACCCGATTTTAATAAATATTCCTTGGCAAATTTTATCCTAAGATTTTTGTTCTTTGGGCTTATAAAGGGCTTTTTCCTTGCAATTCTGCCATGAAAATCGTTGCTATGCAAGGTGTTGCGAATGGTGGTAAGGCTAACTTCCTTCCCTGTTTTGTTATGCAATGAAACTTGCAGCTCTTTTGCCGTTTTGAAAGGATTTATTTTTATTTCTTTTAGTATCCCACGCTCTTCTCTTTCATTCAAAATCTTTCCTTGCCCTTTTCTGCTTTTATAAGTTAACCGAAATTCATCCCGATATCTTTTTATTATATCGTGAACGGTGGATTTCGGTTTTCCAACAAGTTCAGCAATTTCTCTGGTTGATTTTCCATCACCATTCAATTTAATAATCAAATGCTTGACTTCAAAGGAGGTTTGCTTTCCTTGTGGTGCCATGACGCTTCTAAGGCAAAAACTTACTAATGATATTGAGAGCAAATAATAAACTAATAATGCAGAACAATAAAAAGCCACTCAATTGCATATAACGGAACTTTTTTACGATCTTCTTTGCGCTGTCCGATTATTTGTTGTGGCAAAAAAAAATGAGTTCAGTTTTGAATTTGCCTAGGGAATATGATTATATTTTTTTTTTGTACAGTTTTCATGTAAATATATTCTAAATATACCAATAAATAGAAATGCTTACAATATTTATAAAACAAAATAGTTTTTATTGCATTTATTTCAAAAAGTTTCAGATGAAGGTAACTGTCCGATTATTTGGTGATGCCACTGTATATATCTCTCTTATTTTGAAATAATATCTTTCGCAGGTTCTACACAATAATTTTTTAAATTTTTCCCTACACACTAATTGTAACGTGATTTGTTTTAATAAATAATAAGTCTCGTACTAAACATTTCAATTTTATAAAAATTAAACTTAAATCTAATTTCACTTATTTTATATACAGTGTAATGTACTATATGTTAAATAAAAACAATTTAATTTTTTTAGAACTTCAATTCAATCTCATTTTATTTATTTTAAAATGTAATGTATTATATACGGTGTATTGCAGTGTACATGTACATCTACATATACAGGTACATGTTGAAAAATATGTTCGAAAAAATAAAGTAAAATTTTTTAAATTACTTACAGTTAAATCTACTTTGTACTGACATTAATGTCCCTGTTATGTATAATAGCTCAACTTAAGCTGACTAAATTCAACTAAGTTTTATCGCATAACTTATTACATACATTTCAGGTAAATCACGTAGTTTGCCTTATTCTTTTAAGAATTTTCAAACAACAAGGTTTAACTGAAATGTATGTAATACGTTATACGAAAATATCTTCTTGAGTCTACTCAACTTAAGTTGAGTTATTATACATAATAGGGACCTGAATCTGCGTATAGCATCATCACTTCAAAACTCATCAAAATCATCAGCAGTGAACACTCCGTCCATAAACATCTCTAATATGTCTCTTGGCGGAGAGACGGATCGTACTGACGACGTTGAAGTGTGCTTCGATTTTTCAATTTTTTTCCTCCAATATCTGTTTAAGGTACTCTGGACTTCCCAAACCGCATTTGGCTGATCATCCTCGTCCAATTCCTCCATTTGCTCGGCAACCTGCTTTCCAAGCCAATCAAATTTTTTCTTGGTCTTCCTTTGCATTATTAGTTCTTTCATGTTGTCAAAATCTTTTTTGAAAGAGACCGCAGTAAGTTTTGATGGAGTTTTAATCTTCTCCGATGTGGTGGATTTATTCGAGGTGCTGGCCTGCTCATCATAAACTTCACTTTCCTATAAAAGAAAAAAAAAACAATGTCATTACAAACTCCTCACATTTAAATGTAACCCAAGGCATTACAATGTTGCAGCTGCTGGTTCTCATCTGACTGTGAATTTTGAGAAAAGACAGCTCTTCATAACACCACAACTTTGGCTTGTATATATCGTCTACTCCAGATCCGCTTTTTTTTGAGCGATCAATTAAGCGGCACTCCTGCAGGAACTGAGTGCGAAGTCCCTTCCACTTCATCTTTAAATCCTCCACTGCAACGTTTTGAGCTAGTTTCTTCATTTCTATGAAAATTATATTGAAGGCGTCTGATTTCTTTTGCCTGTTCAGATAATCTGCGCAAGACACATTGTATAAGCACTCGTGCTCCTGATAAAGAGCAATAAAGCTTTATATTAACTCCTTGTTCCACTTGAACGACATTTTTGGCCATAAAAATATATTATAAAAAATATCTACAAAAACCTCATTAAATAACTCGCACACAAATTTTACTGCAACTGAAGTCTAACAAACTCACATTGATATGCGAAAAATAAAATAAAAAGTACTGTCAACAACGCGAAAATAACAAAAGGAACACGAAAAAATTGCCGGTACAGCTTCAAGTTTTTTTCCCTTCCATCGCTTCCGATGTGCGGCGAATTGCCTACAAACTCTGAAACTTGACTTCAAGTTTTGATCAACGTAAAAGGGGTCTAGGCATAAGTCCCATGCTAGACATGCCGATATTCTTTTACCGATTTTATTATTTTTTCTTTTATTTCGCTGTTTTGTCGTCCATTGCTTGTAGACACGACGATTTTGCCGAACGATGTTTGCTTGCTGTTTCTGTTTTTTCATGTGAGTGAATGAGTAAGAACGATAAATCGTCGCAAAATCGCTGGTACGAACGATTTTTGGACGATTTTAATGTTCGCCTTCTCTTCGGCTCCTGCGTCCACAAAACAAAATCAGTGCAAGAAATCGTCGTCATATCGGCATGTCTCATGATACAAGATGTCAGCATGTCTCGCTGAGTGTTCTCACGCGTCAACGAAGAGTGGATAATGAGAAAGAAGATATATGTCAAAACGACGAATTTCGTAGAAATTGCAAATGAAGAAAATATTTTATGTTTCCAAGTTGCAAACAGTGCGGTCGCGGGTGTTAAATTTGTGCTAATTTAAGTGAAAATATTATAAAAAAAGTATAATAAAAACTATAAAATGTGAAAGAAGTCTTAAAATTGCAAAAAAAAAACCTGTAACAGTTTTAACCTAAGAACAACTGCGAAACGTGAGCGTAAAGAATTTCGGGTTGAACAGCTGATTTTGACATCTATCTCGCTTTATTCTGCTTTCTACTCCATTCCTCTCCGAGTCGGCCTTACCTTATAATTCTACCATGGGCATCTCTAATATGGGACTACGTTAAGTTAAACTCGTTGTTGTATTTATACCAATAATATCAGGTTTTTACTTGTTTTATCTGTTTGTACAAGTAGAATGGATGGTTCTTTGCAGACCTTTATAATCAATTAATTTAACGTTTTAGAGGTTAGTATAGACAAATGAGATGATAAAAAGTCATTGTGTTGAAAGCGACTGAATTTTTAACAGAAGATATGCCAGTAACATGTGTAATTTTGTCGCAAAACATGGATTGGTGAAAATATTCGAAAATATGCTATACCATTGGAACCGAAAATCCGTCAGCTGTGTTAAAAATATGCGGCATGGAGTTCACAGCATCTTTTAGGCTGTTCGAAAAGCATTTTACTCCTTTTATTATTTATTTATAATTATTAATTATAAATTTTTTCAATTTACTATCTTAGAAAATTGCTATTATATCTAACCTTCACCTATATTTCACAAAGCACTGCCTTTTGTAGGGTAACAGCTTAGAAAATAAACTTAACAGTAAATTGCCTCTTTATCTCTCATATGGTAACGTACATTTTTTAACAATAAAAATTTCTTGATCTTATTTGTATTCGCATTCATTTAAAGGTGGAGGAAGGAGCGTGGCCAAATTTAAGTATGCAATGACTTATATGAAAACGAAAATAATAGGTCTGTTCCCGTACTTGCATGTTTGTGAAAGCTTTCTCGTAAACGAAAAACTTGCAAAAGAGAGTGATAATGAGAGAGCGAATCATTTCCTCTCTTTGACAAAAGTTGCAAGTTTCTGCTACACAAATTTCGTGTAGTAAAAACTTGCAAGTTGTCATGTGTTGACAGAAATGTCAAAATTTTCGCTATTGCTTTCAGATTCACTTGAAATAATTAAATCAATGAATGCAGCTACTTTTTCAGATATTTTTGAAATCTTCAATACATTTTTCGTCAAATTTACAACATACGTTTCTGACGCTTGATTAAAAGCTGGAAGTTTACTCAAAAGCGTTTCAGTAATTTTTGCAACTTTTATTGCTCAGAGACAATTTTTTGCTTACTCTCTCAAATTTTGTAACTTGCAAGTTTTTGCTACAAAAGTACGGGAACAGACCTAATATATATGCCAAATTTTTTATAAATTCTTTCAGCCGTTAAGATTTGCTTAAAAGTTTAACAAATCAACAAACTGAAAATTAATTTTATTAATATAGATAACAGTTTCTCAGCAATCAACAGAGTTTGCAGCCAACGAATAGCCTTCCAACATGCTATAGTATTGCGCAGCCACAGTAGTAGCTCCGTTTTATGAGCGTACAATTGTTTGTTATTTTACAGTGGAACAAATAAAAAATTCGTCTTATTTATAGTTGAGCGAATTCTTCCAAAAATTAAACTGAACAGCAGTTTCACGTATCCACTGAGCTACAACACTCAACAAAAAACGTAACACAAAACAACAGCAATTCTCACTCTTGGAAGCACTAACTGCAGCAGGAAATATCGCTGGCTTCATCAAATTGGCAATTCTGGCTGCCAACGATTCGTCGTTAAGTGTCCTGCTTCCACAGTAATGGCACGAAACTCGCGCACTCTGTTGAAATTCAAATTAAATTGGAATACACCGAATTAAATCATTGTTTACGACCAGCCTTGACACTGGTAACGCTCCAGAGAGTGTGTATTTTGTTTTTCCATTTTTTTGCATCTTTTTTCTAAATACTTTCAATACTTTTGCGTTCTCACTTTTGACTCTTGTCATTTTTGCTGTTGTCGTTTGCTCGTGTTTTTAGCGTGAATGTAATTCTTATTGACATTTTTCACTGTTTTCCATGGAGTTATAGCACATAATCAAGGGAATCTGTTTGAGGCGGGTTGAAGTGGGCGTTTAAGGTTGATGGTAAGTAAAATGTTTCGTAAATTTTGCATAGCATTTGTAATAATTTAAAATTATCAACTTTATTAGTTTTGAAAGTGCTTTTTGCTCTACGCGAGATTTCATTCTACTTTTTTACGAGTCCTCGTTGAAGTTAGACGATAATTGATATGAGCATCGTATTCATGAGTAGAAAATCATTGCTAAATTTTAATAAAAATTTTGAATTTGTAACTTAAAATATAACCAAGAGCAAATAAACGTTGCATTCAAATTGAGAGAGCTTAGAGAAAAAATTAAAAGGAAAAGGTAGCGTATATAATAATGGGTCCATACTCCTTAAATTAAATTATTCGAATTCGAAAATATGATACTTGACAAATGGACTTTCACATTAAATATTTTCGAATTCGCATTTTATTTCATCCCTTTGTGCATAACGCATTTTCGTTACTTGGCAACGTGAATGCGATTATCAAACTCATTCCATTGTCGGAAATTTTATTCGAAAGCTTCTTGCCTTACGCAGATGTGCGAAAATAAATATGTAAGTTTTTATATTAATTAATACATTGCTTTATGCTTGTTTATATATTATTTAATTTACGCGGAGTCTCCAAACAACATTTTTACAAAACCAAGGTAATTTGAAATGATGAATTTTTTGAGGCGTACACAGATTTGACCAAGGGCCTTTTGAAAAAAACACCAACAGCCAAAACGTGGGCCAACAATATCTGGCAAAAGCTGGCAGATGACTTAAATGCTGCAGGGCCACCTCGTGATGTTGTTAAGGGGAAGAAGGTAAGCATTTTAGTATTCTCTGTTAATATGGGAGTATTAGGAAATTAAAGAAAATATAGGTTTGTGCAGATTACAAGAATCACCTCCGGTTAAAGCTACGAGGCAACAAAACATCCCTATCAGGCACAGATGGTGGCCCATCAAAATACTGCCCGCTTAGTTCATTGGAGGAGCAGTTCATGGAATTGCTCTCTATGGATGAGGCAATGGACGGTGTTAGCTCTGCAATGGAGTTCAGACCAAGGCATTTTTTGCCGCACACAATTATGCCTAATTGTGCCCAGTCTACTCGTGTTGAACCACAAATCGGTTGATTGAAGATGCCAGGGGAACGTCATCTGGAATCGTCAATACTCTCACGTGTACACTGCAGCGGCAGCAATCTTTATCGAATACAAGAGGCAAAGAAACCAAAAAAAATTATCATGAGAACTCCATAAAAGTTCTCAAAGATATACGCTATGGTTTACAAAAGCAGTCTAAGAAAAGGCTTGAGTTAGACGAAAAGATGGATCATGGGTAGAATGCCAGATATTTTTTGGAAAAATCGGGATTTTACAAACAAAAAATTGGGACATGAGCAAAAAAATTGGGACAAACATGTTTACATCAGCAGCTTACAACATATTTTTTTTTTAAACAAAACTCATTGATGGAAAGCCCAAATTAAGAAAAGAATACATATGGAAACATAATTCTGTAAACTAAGAATTTTCCCTGCAAGCATTTTTTATCGCCTCAGAATCGCCAGAGAATCGCTTGTGACGTGCCAATGCTAGGTAAGCGCATAAAATTAGAAATACGCTTTTTTAGTATATGCGTAAAACACTAACAAAAAAACACAAGTACGTCGTAGGTACAGGTACACACGAGAGAAGCGAAATTTTTTTTTGAAGTTTCATAGATTTAATAATTTAGTGGTTTTATTTTAATAAAAAAGCTTTAAAATTAAAAAATTTAATATAACATAACGTAAATTAAAAACCCACGTTAATTTTCATAACAGCCAATTTTAATACATTTCATTTTTATTTTATTTATTTTATTAGGTGGTACATTCATTGTTATTTCAACGTTCTTGTGGGCAATTGTTAATTTTTGCCGTTGCTGGTAACATCTTGTAGCCATAAGTAGCAAGTGAAACATTTTATGTGTAATGTATTTATATGTGAAATATCCAAAACACAATCCTCTACCAAGAGATTATTGAGATCTACTGCAACATAGATTTAGTAAAACATACTTGATATTGAATCAACAGTTGTTCTTAACCGAGGTATTTGGATCAGTGGATAGTGTATTGAACTCCTAATCACATAGATGCGGGTTCAAATCCATGCGGAAGATCGAAGAAATATTTTTAATGTATTGAAATTACATTTTTTCGTTAAAATAGACGCAAAGAAACATCAATTTCTAAGAAAAAAGCTGTCGAAAAAAGTGTCGGTTTTGAGATTTCACTCAAGCAAATCAAAGAACGAGGCGTAAAAAGCTTCGCTTCAAAAAGCTCACCAAACATGTTTGCCTAGCATAACCACGGCACTGAAAGATGAGAAAATCGCCGGCAAGCTCATTTGAGAGTCATTCGGGTATCGCCGACTGTAAACAGCTGAGGCCATAAAAGCGATTCACCGAGAAGATGCGTAAGCGAATCACCTGAAGAGTTCGTAAGCGATTCGCTGGGAAAATTGGGAAAATTCACGAACTAATCGCTGACGGGGGGGGTAGGGGGGGGAAGGGCCTTAAGCGATTCGCTAGAAAGAGTCGCTAAGAAGGGTCCTTAGCAATAGAATCTCTTAGAAAGAGATCTTAAGGATTCGCTGGGAAGAGTCGCAAATTAATCGCCAAGAGAAGTCTTTAAAGGGATCAAACGGTTTGGCAAAACGGGTTCTGGGGTCCTCAGCGAAATGTTGCGTAGCATCATTGTTTAACGTTAAAATTTTTTTATTGATTAAGTAAAAGTATTTTACTGACATATTCCAGAAAATTAACATATTTTAGATATTTAAGAGAAAAAAAAATATTAACATTTCAAGCATATCAATTGTGATTTAAAAGCGATCCATCTTCCAACGATCGGCGGAATGAGCGAAGGGAGGATTTGAGAATGTTTCACAAATTTACAATTTGCAAATCTAGCAGAATTATGTAATATTTTGTTTTTAAAACAAAGCTATAAAGTTGTTTACAGTCCATTGCAATGGTAAACTTTATTTGTATATCTGCTTTCACATTTTTAGTGGTGAGACGATTTCAATAATCCGTCCAAACTGACTCGCTCACTGAAAATAGTCGCTCTGCATCAGCATTTCTTCATTGGTATTGAGTCAAACTGAAATACATTTAAAATATTTGGCAGGGGGCCTGATCATAATAAGAAATTTAATAATTAAAATTATAATTTTTATATTTTTACATTTGGTACAAATTTAGTCATGTAAAAATTAAACCATAGGAACTATTTTTGAAAAGTTTTTAAAGTAATACAAAAATAAATTGTATTTTGGTTAATCGGGAAATTTGGCGTCCCGAGTAAGGTCTTCGCGGTACGTAAATTTATAGACTGAAAGTCGGGACAACCCGCGCGGGGATCGGGACCTGGCAGCCCTTATGATAACCATTCCTGAAAAAATATGAAATTTTATGAAATAGAATATACAGAATTCCAATCTGTTTACTTTATATTACCTAAGAGTGTGGTAGTGCACAAACTTTTTAACCAGGGGGTCTAAAAGAAATTACATCTGCAAAATGTTACATATCGGTAAAAGTTTAAAAACTTACGTTTTATCGAATCTTCATTTATACTACCTGCACCCGTCGATTCTTCCCAAGCTTCCGCCTTATTGTAACTCACTACTTTCCACTCTACACCTATGATGTTATCCTCGGCAAAGCGCTTGTAATAGGGCTGCGATATGTTTCTGCAAAACGCAATTTTAAATAAATTTTCACTCACAACGAAATAAATAAACAAACCTTGAAGTTACGTTTTTTCCATTAAAAATTCCAACAGCATGTTCTCAGTCACATTCCATTGTTTGATGGGGTTAAAACGCATACGCTTTGTCTTGGGCTGCAACAAAAACATTAAAAAATGCAGTAAAAACAGAATAATCCAAACAATCACTTTATGCCACAATATTAACCATTTTTTTCGCCACTTTCCTACTTTGTGAATTTAATTCTTAATTTTCTGACAAATAGGCGCACGAATATAAAAAGAGGAAGAATAAAAAAATGTAAACAAAATCAGCTGATCGAATAGGACACTCTATAAACAATCTTCGCAATTTTGTATGCGTCTTTTCGCAATTGTGCATGGGAAACAACATCATTGTTAGCATGGCAGTTGTAAAAAAATACAACAATAGGACGATACAGCGCAATGTGACACCTTGCGAATTGCCTAATTATTTTAACTTTAATTGCTATAAATTTATTTGGAAACTTGTAAGGATGGAGCTTCGCCAGGGTACCAAAGCTAAAATACCCCTCCGTGGCCATATTGAAGTATGTTCAAAGTCTTTAGCTACGACATACACCATGACATTCAGTTTTATATGTTAACGAAAGTTTTTCTATTTTGATGACGTCATTTTGCATGGGAAGTAGACGTGGTTTTGATCCGCTTTTGCCAAATATCATAGAGATGGTTCATATTATATATTAAAGCTAATGTGCAAAATGACGTTCAAGACATTTCTTTAATTTTTGTGGATTTTTAAGAGATTTTACGTTAAAAGTAAAGCTACTTTGTATGGGAAGTGGACGTGGTTTTCATTTGTTTTTGCCATATATCATACAGATGGTTTATATTAAATATCAAAGCTTATGTGCAAAATTTTAAGAGATTTTACTTTTAAAATAAAGCCACTCTGTATGGGAGGTAGACGTGGTTTCATCCGATTTTCCCAAAATTCATAGCCAGGATTTAAATTGAAAATCAAAGCTTACATGCCAAATTTCAAGGCATTTCTTTATTTTTTATGGATTTTAAAGACATTTTACGGTTAAAGTAAAGTCACTTTGTATGGGAGGTAGTAGTGGTTTTCAGCCGATTTGACCCATTTTAGAACTTGACCTTCCTTTTTTAAAAATAAACTTATATTTTAATTTTATCGCGATAGCTTTAACATTAGGGACATAGGGAAATCGACTCAGGGGGTGATGCTGATCAAAAATATATATATTTTTCTATGCCTGACACGCCTCCTTCTGGGCGTTACAAACGGAATGACAAAGTAAATATACACCTTACGCAGTACGCGTGGGGGTATCAAAATGTTTCAATTTTTAAAGATAACTTATAAGGATAAAAGATTAAAAAAACTTAATTTTAAAGAAGGCATAATTATTTTTACAGTTAAATTTGATACAAAACAAAACTTAGAGATTAGAAAAATTAATACAAAAACTTAACAATTTAATAAAAATATAGCCGCCTTTAGCTTCTATTACATTTTGAAGGCGTTTAGGTGCCGATTCCACAAGATTTTTCAAAATATCTGCCGGAATTTGCTCCCAGACATTTTGTTTCAAAAATAGTCTCATTCCTAGTCCGAGTCAAGCAAACGCTTCGCTTTCCTTTAATATAGACCCACCGATTTTTTATAACGTTTAAATCAAGACTTGGTTCGATTGTGACATGGTGACATGTGACATGGTGCATTCTCTTTTTACGAAATAAATGACACCAATTAGCTTGTCACCAGATGGAAATGCATGATCTTAAGACATCGAAATATTTGTATTGGTTTATCGTTCCATGAATTGGAACCAAAACATCATGACTACAAGAGGAAATGCATCCCCAGAACATTACCGATCCGCCTCCATGGTGATTTGCTTGTAAGACTGGTGCTACTTCTTTTCGTGTTTTCCTTGGAATTCGGACAAATTTCTTTCTAGGTGAGCCGTGATATTCAAACGTACTTTTATCAGAAACTCGGTTCCAAAAGCTCATAGTCTTGCAGAGAAAATTGTTGGCAAATTTGAGACGTTTGATTTTATTTTCCGGCGTTATATACGCTATTTTCCTAACGGAATGTGTACCGAAGTGGAATTGGAATTGTGCGTTCGCTTTCTGGATTCTGAGAAAAAAAATTTGTATCTTTAACTCATGGCATTTTTGAGTTAAACCAGGGTTCTTTGAGAACTCTCGTACAATAAGCTGGTCTACTTTAAGTATTGTCTTACGCTTTTTGCCAGAACGTGGCAATTCTTTCAATGAATTTCTTTTTTTGTGATTATTTATTTGAAAGTGGACGGTTTGTTTTGAAAAATGTAACTCGAAGCATATTTCTTTGACAGAAATACCGCAATTATGGTTCTCTACGATTGCACCTCTGATTTCAACACTTAGTTCAACATTTTTTTCAATAAAATTGAATAATTATTTAATACTTTGATATTAATTGCCGCTAAAATGCTTTTGCCGCTAAGAAATTCTTTCTCTTTGTAATGAACGACTTACTACCTCAAAAAGCGTGGCCTAAATGACTTCGCTTATTCAGACTTGAATTCCTCACACCATGTTTTTACAAAAATTTATCACAATAAGAGAGAATCGTTTACCGTTAGATTTTATTCAACGACCACGTGTGATGCCAACATTAGTCCAAATATTTATGCCGATCACAGTTATGTACGATTCACTTTTCTTTGTTACACTAGTATGACGTACTATCCATTTTCGATCACTGCTTTTAAATACAAAACATTAATTTAATCTAATATATGAAGCTGAAATTCCAATGCTCTGTTTAATTTTTTTACTTGTAGCAAACTTTATCAGTATTTCAAGAAGTTAACGAGAATTGATGTTCGTTACCAAAGAAATGATAGTAGTCCGCGAGCAAAATAGTAACAACACACGAAGTTAATTGGCAAGCTAGTTGCTACGAGTATGTTGCTGAAACTTCAACATATTGCAATATTCTATTATCTTTCGTTCTATACAATAACAACATCTAAACATACTAACTAAACAATATGAGTTGCATGCAGAAATATAACTCCTTTAATGGCAAAAATGCACACATTTCCTTTTTTTTCTTCGTTTGCTTTTCAGAACGAAAAACAAATTTTTATTTGTTTTTCATTTTTGGGTTTCTTTTGTTGCAACACTTTTACGCACCCACTGAGAATTATGCTGCGTTGTTATTATAGCTGAGTAGCTGAATGCACCGAAAGAAAAGAAATATGTAACAACGAAATGATTGCACCTTCGAAGGTGTTTGTTTTTCTTTCTTTTATGCTAGCACTATAGTAACATAATCAGAGGCAACAAAAAGATTTTGTTGTTAACAGTCTTGTTGATCGGATGCATCAACAAGAGAAATGCAAGTAATTGTTTTGGGGGAATTTACTTCACAATTTTGCAATATTTAAACAGCAATTTTCTAGGTTCTTAGACGCATCGATGTACAAAGAAACTTTAAAGAAATAAATTTATACTTATAACATACATGCAATGTGACCAATATATGAGCCGCGCAGAGCAAAGGTGGCGTTAAAACAATTTTTTGCTAAATAGAGTTATAAGCCTTAAAGTGAAGAAATTACCAAAATTTACGTAGGATAATGATTTCCAAAACTGGTGATAAGAAGAAAGCAACGAGCTGGATAGTTTCTACTTTGAGGTCTTAGGTTAGGTCTCTTTTCTAGATTACCACGTACACTGGGGCAATAGAGGTCATAGGGAAAGTCCACGAAGGCATTCAAAAATTGAATCGGTAAGCAGTGGCAAAATATTATTGTGTAAAATTTAGTCATATTTTAGTAGAGAAACACGTTTACTCAATTTAACCCAGTTATCTCATAATTCTGTGAGTGAGAGAGATTCGCCTTAACCCCTCGTCCAGTCCCGTGGAGTGTGAAAGTTCCTCTAGTGAATATATAAATAATTTTAGTGGTTTCGCTTCGGAGTACGATCTAGGAACTGAGAATAATATTTCTTCGAAAGGCAACGTATCAGATAACCTTTTATCATTTTTATTTTGAAATGTACATATGCATCACTTACTGAACTCAGCCCAAAATTTTGAACAAGAAGCAGTGCAACAAACACCTACTTTTCATTGCAAAAAAAAAAAGAATTGATAACTGTTTTCTATCACTCTTTCTGTTGAAGTGGAAAAGAGATCCATTGATGAAGAAAGCAGACAAACGACAAGGTCAGGTATGTATCCATATTTATGTTAGGGATGTGACAGAGTTGAGTTAGAGAAGTGACTTTCTAATATCCACATGCGCAACAAAGCATCCGCCTAACGCAACAAAACATTACATTACTATTTACTATTATTACATTACTATTAAGCAATCTAATTTCATACTGTAATGACGAAACTGAAAAAGGAAACTAAGCCGCTGCCCTTACCATGGCCCTTCCTTAATAATGGTCTAGCTATTTTCTACATGAAGCAGTTAACAATTTTTCATTATTGCAGTTCCTCCTGGAGTTCAAAGGGGGCGTAAGCGACCAAAAAAACAGGAATTCCTGGAAATGAAATATTTGTAAGACTTGTAGGAATAGCGGGTAATTATATGTAACTCGTAGTGTCAACACCATTAAGGGGAAAATATTTGAAGATCCTGAAGTTAACTGCAGGAAGAGTTGTAATGAAAAAATAGTAACCAGCAAGCGAAATTCAATTTTTTAAACTTTTGGCAGCTTCCCAATTATTGCACACAAAATGTTTATATTCGAGGGCTTGTTCAATCTAAATTTGTGACAGAAAACGACACAGATATGAATCACGTTCGCACAAAACTGTTTTCACAAATTAGTTTTTAGAGTTGATGATTTTGGCATAAATGTATGCAAAAAAATTCTTTTAAGATACATTGCAAATAAGTGAAGGGAGGTTATACAGATGCTTACGAAGGTAGAAAGCGCTTGCTGAGACTGATTTAAGAGGGAAAAAACTCGTGGAAATAAAATAGATGCTAGTAGTGCTCAAGAACATATAAATTCATTTCCATCCAACCAGAGTCATTATACAAGACAACACAATCCTGATCGGCGTAACCTTCATCATGAACTTTCTAAGAGAAAAATGTATAATCTTTATGGGGATTGGTGTATACTAGACCGGTTCATAAGTGTATGGGGAAAATAATGTGTAGTTTTTACTTCGGTCGCGCGTCCACTTTCTGAAAGTTCGAACCCTAATTTGCACAAAAATAGTTTAAGACTCAAAAAATTTTGACCTCTAGAGGTTCCGCAAATCGTTTGAAGGTCATTTTAGAGCTTATTTTGTAATGACTCCGCCATTTTTCTGTGCGTTTCAACACTAAGAGACCTATCGAAAAATGTTAACCCTACTAGCTCCTCACCAAGATACCATAGATGCTGCTCAAACTTTTTTAATGCAATTTCTGCTATTTGGGAACTAACACGTTTGTACCTATGAAAGAAGAAATTGCTACTTTAAGAAAGCTTATTCAAAAATTCAGTTGATTTGCATACCTTTCTAAACTCTGAAGAACCTCTAAGTCGTTTTTATGTGTTAAAGGAAGTGGTGACAGAAACCAATATTTGTTATACACTCCCTCCAACAACAAATAAGCATATATCCTTAACAAGTTGTTTTTCTTGAGAGGACATAGGGAACTGACCTTGGAACATCCATATTTTTCATGAGTAAATGGCCTTACACATCCATCTTGCTCTGTGCATAGCTCCTGAAAATCTGAAATGCATCTATTTTCCTTGTCCCCCCCAAGAAAAATAACAATTAGTTGCAACAATTCGGCATAATCATGTCTTGCGTGGTTGAACAATAAAAATGAATAATTTTCTTTAGATAACGAAGGCATAAATGGGTCAAAGATATACCAAAATGTGTGATTTGGCGAAAGAGTCATTACAAAATAAGCTAGGAACCAACAAGTCGGTGAAAAAGGCTTCACGTAAGACAACATATTTAAATGTGAATTTGGACGATTTTGTTACGATCAACACTCAACTTTTTTAAAAAACTCCATATATCCACTGAGTTTATTAAACTTGACCCTGCTGAGTGGCCTAATAACGCATATGTATGTATGTGCTCAGGAAATGGTCACACAGCTGAATGTAATTAACGATTCAGCAGAGAGAAGCGTAGCATTAATAACAGAATTTAATAATTCAATAACTTCTAATAAAGAGCAAAAACAATATTTGCTGCAAGTCGTTGATACGCACAGAAATGCATTAAATATTAATATTAAAAATAATATATAAATGTAGTATTTTTAATTTTTTCGCAAGTTATGGTTAATAAACTGTAAAATATGTTACACCCCAAGAAAGCCTTAGTTTTACACAAATATACAAAATTACAAAAAAAATATCGGTAGAATCAAATAAGAAAAAAATTTTGTAGGGGAAAACGATAATTTTTCGTTGTAAAATAAAGAGTAAAATTGCATTTTTAAAACTACGCCAAAAATTACCATATGCATATTTTAAAATAAAAAAAAAAAATTAGACTGAATTATTAGTAATTGTTTCCTATCAAAATATATTCCAATTGTTTTTTCGTTTAGACACGGCATTTTCAAAAAGGTTAAAGTCCCAATATAGCTCTAAAATTACCTTCAAACGATTTGCGGAACCCCTAGAGGTCAAACTTTTTTGGGTCTTAAACTATTTTTGTGCTTATTAGGGTTCGAACTTTTAGAAAGTGGACGCGCACCGGAATATTTTAACACTTTGTAATGTCAACCGGTCTAGTGTACACACAAAGAAAATAAACCTGTAAAAGAAAAGTATTATTATCATTTTTTCAGAACTAAATTTAATCTGCAATTTAAGCCTCCAAACAAAAATACATGCAGAAATTTCGATGAACTTCGTTTAAAGATTGCAATTGAGGCCGACATAAAATAGAGTTACAAAAAGAAAAGGACGAACATCTTTAAGAAGCAGAATTAACTAGAGTCTTTGAAACGCGACAAAAACTCGATTTCAAGTGATTACAATGTGTTCACTTTAAATTTACAAAAGGCACTTCCCTTTCCAAAAATGGAGACATCTGTTGCTTACTATAAAAAAAAATTTTTCACTGTCTGCTTCATATTTCATCGTACGATTATTTTAAACTTTTTGTATACTACTTATTTGGTACCTGCCTTTTTAATGAATATATTTCTTCAATATATTAATGAAAACTAAAAATTTAAGTATTAATTAATTATATTACCTTTATTTGTTGCAAGATAATACTGTTAATTAAAAAAACATTAGAAAATGTTCAAAGTGATTGATTCAGAACTCAGCAGAATGTATCAGCATGGTCAACTATTCCAGGTTCAGATTTTTATTAACGCGCGTTGTAAGTAATTTTTTACAGTTTTGCAAATAGTTTGTTTTATTTTACGCGACCATGAGTTCAAAAAAGGAAATTTCCTCAGATTTTCGAAAAATTGTTATAAAATTCCACAAGGAAGGCAAGCAAGGTAAAATCGAAGTCTACAATTCAACACATTGTCAGCAATTTAAAAAAAAAAATGGAAATGTGGAGTATAAATGAAGTCGGTTAAAAGAGAACGGGCCGTCCTCGTATATTAAACAGTAGAGATGAACGAAAAGATCTTCGTGCAAGCAGTAGTAATAGCAGTAGAGGCTTCGCATAATATGGTAAGTAAGACAAAAATACAAAGAACTCTTCATCGTAATGAATATTTTTCACGAACAACACGTAAGAAGCCTCTACTAGTGCTACTAATAAAGGAATACGAATAGTTTTTGCCAAGTCTTCACTTGGAAAAGAATGTCGATTTTTAGCGGAACTTTTCACCGACGAAAGTAAATTTAATATTTTCGGCCACGATCAATCATCAAAAGTTTATAAAAAGCCGGGTACAGCTCTCCAATCAAAGAATCTGGCTGCTCAGTAAAACATGGAGGAGGAAGCGTGATGGTATGGGGGTGCATGGCAGCTTCTGGATTGGGAAAACTAGTTTTCATCAGCGGTAAAATGAACAAGTAGAAATATTTAGATATTTTAAAGATGAATTTGCCGCAATCTGTTGAAAAATTGGGGCTCCCTGCAGACTATATTTTTCAACAAGACAACGACCCCAAACATACCGCGCATGTTGTCCGGGAATGTCTTCTGTACAACACAAAAAAACAACTCTATGCTCCTCCACAGAGTCCAGATTTGAATCCCATTGGACTTGTATGAGATTATTTGGAAAAGCGGCTTATAGCATGTTCACACACAGGCCGAAAAGCCGCTTTTTAGCTGAAAACCCACTTTTCAGAAAAAGGTGTTCACACTTGAAAAGCAGCTTTTCATTTGACAGACAGTAGCCATATGTTTGTTATTATAGTGATTTTTTCCATTGTGTTTGGCTTAGCAAATAAAATTCTTTAAAATAACTTTTTTTCTTGCAAAAATGATTCCATTTATTTGGATATCGATGGCTACTGCGTTATATTTGGCTTTAAAAGATAACTGGCTAAAAAACACCGAATTTCTGGATATCAAAATTTGTAAACGGCAAAGTGAACGTCGGCAAGCATTAGCAAATATATTAAATTTGCGTCAGGAGCAAATCTGTACTCTCGTGATGGCAGCATCACTTATTTCAACGAATCGATTTTGCTGGGAAAATGTAATGTATCGAATTTGACATCTTGTTGTGTATTAATATAACCTTGTCTACAGCAACGCTCAAAAATTTATTGGGAGGTCGACTGCCAATCACTTAATGATGAAAGGTTTAAAAACACTTTTCGCATCAGTCGAGTCCTTTTTGGAAAGCTATGCAATATGTGAAAATGTTTGAAAAAAGAAAACACAAGAATGCGTTCATCCATATCTCTTCCAAAACGTATTGCTGTGGCTTTGTATGCATTAGGCTCTTCGGCGGAATACCGAACGATTGCCAGTTTGTTTGGAATTGGCAAAAGCACAGTTTGCGAAATTGTTCTTGAGTTCTGCGATGCTTGTTGGGACCAGCTTAGACCGCAGTATTTGAACGCTTTTCCCTTTACCCGGCCTGCAATTCAAGAGTATGTGAAAGGGTTTGAAAAGCTGGGGTTTCCTCAATGTCTTGGTGCAATCGGTAAAAGTTAAAAAATATCAAAAAATTTGAACAATGTAATAAAATTTAAAAAAAAAAATTCTGGGCTTAAGATGGTTGTCACATTGCGGTTCATCCTCGAGCTGAAGATACCGTGGACTATTATAACTACAAAGGCTGGTATTCTACAATTTAACTAGCATTGTTGGATGCAAGGTAGGCTATTTAGTTCACATAAAACTGTTGCATATGAAAAAATTCAGTTTTACAGATACCGTTTTATGTACATTAATGTTGGTGCTTCAGAAAATGCAGTGATTCTACCATTTTCGAATCTTCAAGATTGAAACAGAACCTTCTGCGTTGTAATTTATTACAGGAAATGATCAAAACAATTAACTCCGTTTAAGTTCCTGTGCTTATATTAGGACATTCAGCATTCAGGTTTTCTACGAATTTGATGAAACCATATCCATTTAGCATGGAAAAAGATCGTCAGCAAAAATGTTTTAACTACGCTTTGCCGAAATGTCGGCGAGTCGTGGAAAATGCCTTTGGACATTTAAAGGCACGTTTCCGGCGTATTGGAAAGGGTATAGATAATAAAGTGGAAAACGACATGTTGCGTTTTGCATAATTTTTTAAACGACAATAATGATCACATTAATGATAGCTGGCTTCAATCCCAACGATTATTCGATGATGGCAGAGTTCAACGAGAAGACTTTGCAATGATTCATGATCACCTTGTGCCACCTGAACGAATTAGAAGTGCACTTGCTTTTCAATTATGTATGTATACGATATTATGATTGCGATATGTATATAATTTTATTTACTAGAGTACCCCAGTGCTTGAAATCCGACATTTTCGCCATATCACCCCCGAGTGACGCCAGCTATTAGAGCTAACATTTTTCTTTAAAAAATATTCGGTGCACTCCTTCTCACTACTCTGTACTCTGATTCATTAAAAAAAAAATCATCAAGATTTATACTTTCCCTCCCCCTACTCCCGTAGTGTGCACTGTTAAAATATTGTTGCACAATTTAAGTTTTCTATATGCAAGCCCATATCACCAGCATAAGGTTTTTATTTTAGTCATTATTATTATTAGTTTTTTTATTATTATTTTTTCAAAAAAATTACCCAGTTCGGAGAGCAATTTTAGCACTCCATTTTTCGCTCCAAAGCGATGAGTTTCGAGCGAGTCGTTTCCCTCATGGCCTCCATATTTTCGTTTATTTTTTGTTGACTTTTATCGAAACGTACCAAGAACTCATTAAAATTAAATTTTTTTAATTTTGCAGCATCTCTTGGCGAAGATGTGCTCGAACACGAACAGGATGGACCGTCTTCTTGAGTTTCAATCTCAGGTGAGACTGTTAACGTGGGCGAAACAGCGGCCGAATTTGGCTTCGTAAAATTGGCGTCGATGACTTCAACGTCTAGTTCATAATCTGTTTTACAGAAGGCCATACAGAAGGGCTGCAGCCTGTTGTGCCTTTTTCTTTCCTAATTAAGTAAACATACAATTAGGGGTTAATGATACAAATAACACTATAAAATACTTTTAATAATATTCTTACCTATATTTAATCGTTAGATTGTTTATTTTTGTCTTGGCTTCCGGTGCATTTATAAGAAGCCCATGTATCTGCATGTCGCTGGCCATTTCAGAATAAATGTGAGTATTTTTCCGTGCACCGCGAAACTCCTCTGAATTCTCCTCCCACAACTCCACAAATATCGCCTCATGAAGGTCACTCCACTTCACGCGCTCCTTGTAATTTTTTTTTTCCATTTTGAAGATATTTTCCAATTGGGAAGAAAGTTTGTGCACAAATCAAAACAAATAAAAACAGACAGACGAAATGCCAAATATCAGTGACAACTTGGATTTTTGTAATAGATTTTGACTTTACTTCAACGAACAGACTTCCGAACCAGGGTTGTTCTAACTTTTCAGAGTTTTTCGCTGAAAAGCAAACAAATATAAGCTTTTCATTTGACAGTTCTTCTATGGCGAAAAACTTAAAATCATGTAGCTTTTCAGCTGAAAAGCCATTATAGTTGGAAAAGCGGCTTTTCGGCCTTAGTGTGAACATACTATTAAGAACCATTACATTTCTTCCATAAATACGTTGAAAAATGCTTTACAACAAGAATGGGATTAAATACCTACAGAATTCACCAACAAACTGATTTCTTCGATGCCAAATAGATTGCAGCAGACAATTTTATTAAGTGGTTGCACAACAAAATATTAAATATAGCTTTAATCAACTTTTATTATAAACGTACGATGAATTTTGAAGCCTCAATTTTGTTAATTTTGTAATATTTTTTGTTTTACACCGTTAATTTGCAATAAACATAACTTAAAAAGTTAGTTAACACTTTTTTTTTTGTTTTTATTATTATATCGATGAAACATATGAACAAAAATAGGTAAGTATCCAAATAAGTATTATTATGGTATCGTACGATGAAATATGAAGCAGAATGCATGTGTTCAATCTAGGGTCTCATTCCTTAAATAATGATAACGGATACATGCATATGTGGGATAAAACCGAAGGAGGTAGAAGCTTCCAAGATATTGTATCATGCGTAATTAAACATTTTAAGGAATATGTTAAAAATTATATCTGCATATTCTGATTCTTGCACAAGCCAAAAGCGGAAGTGTAAAGTTTATGTGCAGTTAATGAAATTAGTTCCGGATTCTCACATGCAAGTTAGAGAAATAAACCACAAGCTTATGGTTCCTTGTCATAGTTTTCTTCCGAATAATTTAGAAATAATTATGTTCGAATTATTGGTGTTATTTAAAACGCTATTCGCAAGAAGCGGCCGTGACGCAGTGGGAAGATTGTGTTACCCTTACGCCAAAGAACCCTGGTTCGAATCCCACCTGACACAGAAAGTATTTTTCAATTGAATTAATTTTTCTGTTCGGTCGTCACCTCTCTGTAGACAATGGCAAACCGCAGTAAAAACTGCCCTGAAAAGCTTCTTGAGAACATAAGCCGTTTGGAGTTGGCATAAAACATGTAGGTCCAGTTCTCGGTCATTTGTGTTCAAACATTTCACAACACACATAACACAATTGATCATTAGAAGCGTGGTCAAAGTCCTTCCAAGGGCTGAAATGGCCATTTCGTTTTTTTTTTTTGTCGAAAGAAGCAATTTATTTACACACCACATAATTAGGTGGATATTGTTCAACAGTGTAAAAGACAAACCTTTTATTGTTCATTTAATGAAAAAGGAATTTCTATCATCAAGACTTCCGAAAAGAAACATGGCCATCAATTGCAATGGCTGAAATTATGATGGATACAGTATACACGAGCATCACCATATCATTGAAAATTTATAGAAAGTTTTAGTTCAACCGATATTTTTTTCCAAGTGGACTTCAGAAGAAATAAAGTAGGCATACCTCAAACACTTTCTGAAGTAAGCCAAGAGTAGCTCTACAAAAACAATTGGATTGTGACAGCAGTAAATAAATTCCTCCGGTGCATCACAAATGTTTCAAAAATTTGGCCGCAAATGAGCCAATACGACATTTAGATTTAGATGAATTGATTTCCTAGTCCGGCTAGTTGACAAAACGACGAATTTCGTAGAAAATGCAAAGTAAGTAAATATTTCCAATGTTTCCAAATTGTAAGCTTTGCGGTCACCTCTGTTAAATTTGTGATAATTTGAGTGAAAAGTTTATGAAAATAGTGTAATACCTAAAAAACTTCGCATTGCTATAATGAAATTTTACAACGCGGAAAGTTTCTTCACGAAACTCTTATCAGAGAAGAACTTCTTTTTCTGCTTCAAAGGAAGCAAACATTTTTTGTCATTTTATTAAAAGAGTAAAAAAATCAAACGTCGATTCAAACTCTTTTAAAAGATGATCAAATCTTAACTGACTCATTTGAAAAGTGAACCTATTAGCTGGATTCTTTGCATATAATTTCACAATCTCGGATAGCAATCCGCCACCAATATTTGTTGAAAATAAATTTTCTTCTATCCAGGAGATGTATTTTCGATCGACAGCAGTAAGAAGAATTCTTACAAATCTCAACACAAATATAACCTCTGGTCCTGATGGCATACTACCCAATATGCTTGAAGCGTGTGCTTGACCTTTACGCAATCTTTACAACATCTCCTACTAGACAGAAGTATTCCATATTGTTGTAAGGTCGGAAATATCCTGCCGGTAACAAAAAAGTGCGATGCCGCGAACTCCGCAAACCACCCCCATTGTGACGTGATTCAGATATAGTTCAGATATAGGGAACAAGGAATGTTTATGGGGACAATTGTCTTTTCCATTGATATCAACCCGTAAAAAGCGTCAGTTTGATGAATGGAAAAGGTTATTGTGGAGGAACCAGTGCTGACCCCTAATTCAGTCCTATCACCAACTTCGACTTACAACCCAATTCATTCGTTTGAGGAAGAAAGCAGCATTTGTCATTCATGTTCCTCCTAAAAACTTTCGAGCTTTTCGGAGATTGAAAAAAGTGCAAAAATATGAATGACACACTTGTTAAAAAAATACACTTGCGAATAGAATAGAGTTTAATGCTGGCAAGACCTAGTATGAAATCACGAGGAAAATAATAGCCTCTTAGCTCCCCTGAATTGAACGATTTGAATATTGTGAAATTAGATATTCTTGACATTCTTGGCATTTTAATAAAATCAGGTCTTCCTTGAAATTATAATATTTTCACAGTGCAAGAAATACTTCACTCTATCTGACCTTCTCACACTCTATACCACGTAATATCATGTCGAAAGTGGAGTGAAGATCTCAAATTTGGGAAGGTGCTTCAAAACCATATTTGGAGCTTCTAAGCCGGATTTAACTGCTAGCGATAAACTTGATAGGAGATAAAAATGTTTCATCTATTCTCAACGCTCTTGTGCATCCACTTTACATTGGTTTCCTAAGCCTTCTGTACAGATACTACCATGGGTGTTAAAGGAAAGAACATTGCCTGACGCCACCAGTTCGTGTAATTCCTAGAACCACTCGGGCAGCTCTCCAAGCGCATCCCTCTACTATGCCTCAAGTAAAAATCACAGAAAATTGAAATTCATAATGGAGTTAGCACTTAGTGATGTATTTCTAATGGAAAAGTTGGACGGGCATCGGACAAGGGGTGAGACTCCGCATAAATAAGCCAAATTTTTGATATCGAATAGCTTTGGAAGTAAAAGTCACAGAACATTGAAACTCAGAATCGAGTTACTAATTAGTGATGTACCACTACGGGAAACTGTGACCGGCATTGGACAATGAGCGTGGTGTCAAACAAAGGATCAAATAAAAGTTTTGAATATATTTGTTACTTTCCAATAAAGTTGCCGGGTATAGTAACGCAATCGGGTATAAACAGTAATTAATAAAAAATAATACACTTCAGTGAATATTTATTCATCATTTAAGTGATTGATTACAAAAAAAACAAAAACTATACAAAAATATTGAATACTATAAATAAATATTTATTAAATATTTAATGACTATGTATGTTATGCATTTCATGAAAAAAACAACTACACGAAAATTAATATACGATAAATCTGTATTAGTGTTCAGTTGAAATGGTATAATAATGAAATTTCAATTTATAAGCTCCCTGTAAATATGTTGAGGTCAGCAACTGCAATAATTCTGATTCTGTTGTTGATGATGTTTTGTTGCAGCCTGTAGTGGTCCGTGTTGATGATGTTTGATGTTGCATGAGGCTCTAAATCATTATTTGTGTCCTTTGTAGAACCCACTTTGCATTAGAGTGCTTTCTATTCTATTCAATTGGGGGCGTACAGCTCCGGACATTGGATGCGACAGCAGAGGTGCTTGTTCCGCCTCTTAACGCTTGTAAAATATGCAAGCTGCGGTATGATTTGATTGCATTGGAAATTGAATAGAATATGTTAGGCATCAATTTATGTCTAAATATCAGTGCAATAAATCACGATGAAAACAGAGCAGCTACTGCAGCTGCGATTTGCTGCAGAGCTAATTGATGCAACTATTGTAAAATCGCGACGTTAGGTAATGCATTGATTTGTTGTAATGTGGTTATTCTCGCTGTGGCAGCTTTGTAATTTTAGTCGATTATTCATATAAATGAAAATGTTTAAATGATACTGAGTTGAATTTTAACAACAAACAGTGCACCAGACTGTGGCAATTGAATATTTTTAATCCAGATTTGACGTACGATATTATTAAAAGTTTATTTATGGCTATTCTTCATTTTATATCCAAAAGATTTCGCATCTGGCTATAACCATTGCTGAGCTGTACCTGTGTTTTTGTGGTTGAAAAAGTTTGAATCTTTTTTTTTGTATCGGAAATTTTTTTGTTGTCAGACGAAAAAAGTATCATATTACGAATCACGATTTTATCACATTCTACAAACAACAAAAAAATTGTATGCAAAATTTGTTTTGATAAAATTATTCGCTAACTTAATTGAGTCGTAAATGCTTCTTCATCAAAGCTAGGATAATTAAAATCCTAAGCATATTTAAGTTTAAATTATTTTTAAAGTAAGCAAAATCCATTTAAAAATTGACCTTTATTCCTTCTAGTGCCAAAAGAAAAGATTGTCCTTATGTAAGCAACAACAATTAAATCTGTTCTAACACCGATTACTCTCAAATGACCGCTTTTCAAAAAGCTTAATTTTTGTGATTAATGTGAACTATTATTCTGAAGTTAATAAACGATAAAAGCTGTACATTTAAGACATTATATCGAGTGCCTATATTCATTTTCCTCTACCTGCAAAAGTACACGTTTTCAGGAGAGCGAAAAAACCGTTTCATCTTCTTATTTAACAATTTTTGAAAAATCGATCTTCTACAATGTTGCTCAAAAATGTCCACAGACCACTGTGCATAAAAATTTTTTCAATTTTTGCGCTAGTTTAGCTGCTTTGGCAGATAATGGGTTATGTCCAAAAAAAAAAGTTCTATAAATGCAGATAGAGGTATTTGTATAGTAGTAAAAAATGCCATTTTTTGTAAGAAATCAACAGTAAAAACTTTGCTGTTTTTATCATTATGAAAAGAAAAGTTAAAAGTCAAAGAAACTGATATATTTACATGGGAATCTCAAGTTAAGTTATGTTATTATTTCGTGTGTATTTGATTTTGCCATAAAAATTATGATATTCGGTTAGAATTACAGCTTCAAGTTCCTGTTCATGTTTCCACTTGTTCGATGCGATTGAAAATTGAGTTGTATGCAACTAGGTCGGTGTCGTATGTGTTTTCAAAAATCAATCAATCTCAACACAGAGCATTTAACATCCACAAATTTTGATGCCCATTTTCATAAATTTCACATTCTTGGTAACAACCGCATTCAAGGGAAACGAGCTTAGCTAAGAATATCGAAAATCCTTTGAAAAATCCTTTGTTATTTACATGGAGTCCTTAAAAGACCATCTAAAATAAGAGCTGTACCAAACTCTAAAATATTTGTGATGAATACTGAAAATTATTTGTATCAACATAAGAAAATGTTTCAAAATAAAAAAATCTTCATCGAGTTTTTCAAAACTACTTGTTTTTAATGCAGATAGAGGTTTGTGTCTTAAGTAAAAAATAAGCTTGTAGAAAGAGGTTCAGCTTAATTTATTAAAAAAAGGTGTTCGGATTGAATTGAATGGAATTGAAAAATGCATATAGGCCCTCGATATAATTTTCGTTTTACAATACGAAACGTTTTTCTTCTGGAACGGATTCAACGACGTGCGATATATTTGATAGGCGATAAAAATATTTCATCTTCTCTCAACTCTATTGGATATCGTCGCAATATTGGTTGCCTAAGCCTTTTGTACAGGTACTACCATGGGAAATGTTCAAGGGAGGTACATGGCCTGACGTCACCAGCTTGTGTCTCTCTTTGCTTAATAGATCATCGCATTATCGAGATAATCCGTTGTTCAGTCGCTCAGTAAAATTGTGGAACAAATCTTCTTTTAGCCATTCTTAAGGAGTGTTTCTACAGGCCTCTTTAGAGCTAGGAGAACGGAAGGCATGAACAATTTTCCCATTTCATATAAAAAAGCAAATGGGCTTGGCTACGAATAGGGTAGACCTCCGACATTCGTTTCAAGGCCGGCCTGTAGCGCTTCGAACACCTGCCAGTGCCTTCTGGAAAGTACAACCAGTTTTTGTAGGAAATTTATAACTGGTGTACTGCCTAGGCTAGCGAAAAACCAGGCCTTATAGAGGCACTCGCCGGAGCAGCGAGGAAGTTATGTGTCTTGCCGCCAAAAGTAGCACTAAATGCATGCTTTCGTTCAAAGAGGCCTAGCTTTTACAAATACTTTTGGTATTTAAAGTACATTCCCAGCAGGGAAGCTAGCGCACCATTAGCGCATTAGAGCTCCAAAAAAAAACAGTAGAGTGCTTCATTCTCCCTGTGTGCAGCACATTTTTTTTTTAATAAAGTAATTTACACGCTCCGCTCTCGCTGTAGAAAATATGATATCGTAGCGAGAACCGAGCGCTTTGTTCTCGTTGTATTTGATATAAAAAACTAGCAAGAACCGAGCGCTTTGTTCTCCTTGTAGTTGATATAAACAGTTAACGAGAACCGAGGGCTTTGTTTCCTTTATGTGTAGCTCATATTGTCAGCCTGATTCTAATATGACATAGGTCAAAATTATGTATTGTTCATGAGGCAAAGAAAACTGTTTCTTATTTGTATGAAGTTCATATGACAATGTATTGTTTCAAACGTTCTACCTCCATTTTTTCATACAAACATTTAATACTAAAAACGGACATAGACGTAGTTTTGACCAATCTAGCTAAACCGCTAAAAAAACGTTATTTTGCCCAATTTCGACTTATATCTTATTAGAATTAGGGGGACGATATAAACATGTATGGATTTGTATGCATTTTATTTGAATTTTTATTTAATGAAGGAATAACAGAAAACAGTTAATAAAAGCTCAATCCAATAATTTAAACTTAATTTGTTTATTGTTTTAAGAATGTTTTCGATTTTATTTTTTGTTAAAACAAAAAATTTTGTAATATAATTTTCAAATCAGTTAAAAAATTGATATATCCATATTAAACAAATTTTTTAAAGAGTAATCCCGAGCAAATCCGGGTATAGGGCTTGAAAGTCTGTTGTCCTTCGTTTTTATTTAATTTAAATAATCTTCTTATTGACATAAATTTATATTTTAAGATTCTATTTTCAATCATATTATTTCAATACAAAAATATTTTATGTCTAGAAAAATTATTGAAAAATCTTAAATATAATTTTCAATGCAAAATGAAATTCTCATAATTCATATAAACAAGTACAAACAAATATTTTTATTCTATTTTTAATATTCTATTTTCAATCATATTATTTCAATACAAAAATTTTTAATGTCTAGAAAAATTATTACAAAATCTTAAATATAATTTTCAATGCAAAATGAAATTCTCATAATTCATATAAACAAGTACAAACAAATATTTATAACAAGTAACAAGTATTTATAACAAGTAATATAATCAAGTCACTACACCGGGTAACGGATAGGACAGTATAACATAGAATATTGTAAAACAAATTAGGTATTGTTGATTTTGGCCTTGCTGACATTTCTATAAAATTTGTTTCATTTTTTTTCATTTGTTCTTTTCAGTGATAACACTTATTATTTTTGATATCTTACAATTAGTGAATGCCTTCAAACTTACAATACACAATTTCAGGGTGTGTGTCAATAGGTTACTTTTACAACAAGGTGAGGTGTGGAAGAAAAGTTTACATAGTATTAAGCAAACTAAAGAGAAAGGATCAGCCCCCGGGTAAGTTCTTCTACAATATCGGCAGAGTATCATATTTTCTATATAAAGGTATGATTTAGGGAATTTTATATTTGAGACCACGAGCTACTTCAGATACAATGGCAATGATGAACATAAATTAAGGGGAGACTCGATATCCCCAAGATCAAAATTTACAAATAAAAAAAAATCCAAACTCATTACCCTCAAATTCAAATTCTTCAAATACAAAAATCGCGGCGATTTGGATACAAAACGTTTTTGGATCCTCTGTATTCATTCAACATGCAGATTATAACTTGGGGTCCTACTTACCTCCATGCTTCATTCGTATTGGCATTTTTTCCAGTAAAGAATTGATCCATTTCAATTCTTTTTTCAATGAGCGCCATTCGGTCACAATTGCTCCCTGTGAAATTGAAACAAACATGAAGCCAGACATGAAGGAACCTTCAAACGTCTATGGCAGATATCGTCGGCTCATTTGCTCAAGACGTACATGTTATATAGTTCTTTTTTTTTTTTGATTTTTTGTTGTGGTTCCATCTTGTTAATGCTGTTTGTAGTTGAAACTAAACAAAAATTTGCTGCTGCTGGTTCTGGTGCCGATGGTCGACGCGAATGTGTTGTGATCTGCCATAAGAAGGGTTTTTCTTATCAGCAAGATATCAGAAAATTAATTAAAATTAAATACTTACCAATCAGATTTAAAAGCTATCAAAAATCAATGTCTATTTCGCATCTTAATAAACAGTTGCTCGAAGTCAATATGAAATTTAAATATTTTTGTTTATATTTCCTATTGTCAAAATTTATACTAGCCCCTAGGACTACTACAAATTTTGAAAGGTGGAATTCACCACAAAACTGTCGAAATTTACGCAGTCTGCTGTAAAAGTAGCCAATAAGCACACACCCTCAGTAAAAAATTTCAAACCTTTTACTGAAAACTTTTTCTGACGGCTTAGGATAGCCGCTTACTTCAATAAGGGCTTCCTCTTTGAAAAAATGTAGTTCTTTTCGAAACGGTGTGCTGCCCACTTAATATATTTAAAATAAAAACGAAATGGCCATTTCAGCCCTTGAAAGGACTTTGACCGAGCTTGTTATGATCAATTGTGTTCTGTGTGTTGTGAAATGTTTGAACACAAATGATCGAGAACTGGACCTACCAGGTTTATGCCGACTCCGAACGTCTTATGTTCTCAAGAAGCTTTTCATGGCAGTTTTTACTCTCTGAGGTTCGCTATTGTCTGCTTTCTGTGTCAGATGGGGATTCGAATTTGGGTTCCCTGGCGTATGTGCCACACACTCTACCCACTCAGCCACGGCCGCCGCCACTTAATTTATTAGTTTTATTTCTATAAACTAAGCACTTTATTCACGTGGCACGGTTTGCAACGTTATTGTTACAGATGGTGCTACAAATATAGCGCTATACAAACAGCACTATTTGCAAGGAGAATGAAGAGCTCTTTATGTGCATAGAAGTAATGCGCATTGAAATTTTTTGCTTTGTTGTATCGCATGAAATAAACGTTAAAATACAAATCAAACTTTTGTTTTGCTCATTTTTCTTTAATAACATGTTTTTTACCTTCAGGTTTATTTTCGCATGCACAATTTTTTATTCTAAAGCAAAATTAAATTAACTGTTCTGATAAGCAAAATCTCAAACTACTTGCTGAGGTGCTGTGTTTAAATTGGACACAAATGATGATAATGGGGTTTATCTTATAAGGGTTAATTTTTTTTTAATTGTTAAATGTTCCCGAGATTTTCTTCGACTAATCCCATGATTTTCGGGACTTAAAAAAAAGTCCGGAATTTTGGCATCCCGAAATCTCGGAATTATCATCTCTACACAAAACAGACAACGCCTTCGTATTTAGAACGTCAAACACCTTCGGAATCGCCTATTTTAGTAGAAGGATATGCAGGTCTGTATTATTTATTTTTGTTTGTTCTGCTTATACGAAATTTACGTGATATTTTGCAACTTTTCGTACTGGCTCATATTTTTTTCTTTCTATAATAAAGTCATTAAAACATAATGGCTACTCCAGATAATTTCTAGCAGCTGAACACAACTTCAACTTAAATTGCGTGCTTTGTGCGCTTAAATAAAATTTTAACTGCAACTCGACTGATTTTAAGAGCTGGCTTCTTTTTCATAGTTAGGTTGAAGAACTTGAAGCAAAATAGCAACCATGATTTTTTTTTAATAAATATTTTCTTTTACAATATATTTAGTTGTTGTGGTTTTCTTCCAGTATTATATGCCTGTGGCTTAAATGTCGCGTCGCCTGCGTTCGTTGCAACTAACTTCCGGCATTTTTTGCTGTTGTTAATTTTAATTTATGTTTAACTTCAAATAGTGTTGCATGTGTACGCTTCGTTCTTAATTTTAGTACTTTTTTAATTTTGTTGTAGTTTACGTTATAATGTGTCCCTTTGACTGTGGCTTCTGATGAACCTAAAAGAAATCCATAGATACATAGATCATGAAAATCAATGTACGCGTTTCGCTTTTATTGAATAAATTGATTGAATAAATTTAATTTGATAATATGCTTCAGTCGGCGATCCAGAAGATTTGTTAGTAGAAAATAAATTTAATTTATGTAAAAAACGCTATTTAAACTTTGTTTTTATATTTTCTTGTTTCATGTGATCAAATAAATGTATTTTCATATAAATTCTCATTTTGCTGATGCAAGTGTGCTACTTAAAATATTTGTAATGTGCTGCTTGACAGGCACAAAAAGTGCTACACTTTAGAAACTCGTATACTACTAAAGATATTTCTATACTCCAACGTATAATGCGTAAGGGGGATATTAACTTTGTCATTCCGTTTGTAACGCCAATAAGGAGGTGTGCTACATAGAAAAGTATATATCGCTACCTTAATATAGAAAGGCCCTATCTCAAAAGGCCCTAAGTCAATAGGAGGAGAAAACTTAATAAAAAATGAAGTTCTGTAGTTTCGAATTTTTTGTAAACAAATTTTTTTATTAAAAACTATAAGTGATGTAGCGATGTTACAATTCTTTTTACTGTAGAAATTGCAGAACTTTGTTTTTTATGAAGTTTTTTTCTTCTCCTATAATGTAAAAAAAATTGAGTTAGGGCCTTTCTATATTAAGGTAACGATATATTTTCGATCAGCATCACCATTTGAGTCGATTTATGTATGTCCGTCTGCCTGTGCGTCTGACCTCCTGTGGACACGATTACAGCCTTGATTTTAAAGCTATCGCGACCCCCCGTACAGAGTGACTTTATTTTTACAGTAAAATCTTTTAAAAATCCACAAAAATTAAAGAAATACCTTCAAATTTTGCAGGTACGCTAAGATTTTCAATATAAATCTCTTCTATGAAATTTGGAAAAATCGGATGAAAACCAACTCCCAACCTACCTCCCACACAAAGTGACTTTATGTATATTAACTGTTGAATCTCTTAAAAATCTGCTCAAATCAAAGAAAGGATGATATTTGACAAAATCGGATGAAAACCCGCACCTATCTACCAAACAAATTGGCTATTTGTATAAAACTACGACTACTTCCCATACACTCAGAAAAAAGTTTCTCGGAATATTAAAAACATATACAAAAAAATCATTATATTTAGAGAAAAATGGTAATAACTTTGCTCCAGAGAATGCTTTTTTCTTAATGTGATCCCAAAAATTCCCTAAAAATGGTAAAAAGCTTCCACGAAGAAGAGAAATATTTTCTCATCAATAAAGACATTGGAGTATTTCTTTATAACAGGTTGAACGGTTCTTTATTGTGTCAATTTTTGTCGAAATCAGAGAAATATTTATTAAATTTTAATAAATCTTTTCTTTAAATTGCGTTTGTTGTTTCCCACAAAAAAGAACACTTTCTTCAAAAGAGAAATATATTTTCTTAATATTGGTACAATATATTTGTTTATTGCGTACATTTTTTCTCTTAAACAGAAAAGTATATCTGGAACTACGATTAGAAATTTATTTTATCTGAATTGAGACCGAA
Source organism: Coremacera marginata (assembly GCA_914767935.1). Taxonomy (NCBI): domain Eukaryota; kingdom Metazoa; phylum Arthropoda; class Insecta; order Diptera; family Sciomyzidae; genus Coremacera; species Coremacera marginata. The sequence goes on along the minus strand of OU612044.1, from coordinate 45,744,259 downwards.
TCGAGTATGCATTTGGTAATAAAAAGCAAAAAATAATAGTAAAAATCTTGACTTGGAAATTTTAAAATTAACTGTTTTTTTTTTTTTTTTTGTTTATATTTATTGTAGGCAAAAATAGGGAAAATTTTTTCTGATATTCTACATGAAGATAGGTGCTAATGATACCTTCTAAAGAGCAGTGCGACAACTTTTTTCACCATATTATTTTGGTTTAAAAATTAAAAAATAATTATTATTTACAATCTCTGATGTTATGAAGTTACACTCCTTTTTTCCTTCCGAATGCAAAGTAAAAGTATTAATATGTTAAGAGGTAAAATGTGTTAAGAGGTACAGGTAGAATAATTGTTGTTTCAATACTTTTTAGGACCCCTTTAAAATATTACAGAAATTTCTTTTGAGAAACGAGTTTATAAATGCATCCAAAGAATCAGTGGCTATGAACAACACCAACAAAAATCTCTTTAAAGGAAAAATCGTCATAATATATAGAAAATGCTGCACTTGCTTTTCACATCATTCACTCGCTCTTACGCTTTTTATTTATTTTTTTATTTTCGCTTTTATTTTATTTATTATTAGTCTTTTTAGAAGACTTTATTAGTTTTCGTGAATTGTTTATCCAAAATAGAGAACATTTTTCATTTGCTATAAGTTTTTCTCCAAAAATTAGAATTTTTTTGTGCGAGAAAAATACTTATCATTATTGGAGACTTAATATACTTTCATTTCCCACAAGTGAAGAAAAATTTCTTCGAATATTTGGAAATTTATTCTAATTGAAGAAAATTTTGTTTGAAATAGAGAACATTGCTACTATCAAATAAGGAGAAATTTTATATTACAAAAACATGGTGTTTTTTCTGAGTGTAAAAAGTAGCTTTATTTTAAACTAAAATCTCTTAAAAATCCACAAAAATTAAAGAAATGTCTCATCATGAATCGTGTCTATGGTATTTGGAAAAATCGGATGAGAACCACGCCAACCTTCCATACAAAGTGACGTCATCAAAGTTGGAAAACTTTCGTAAATATATAGAACTGAATGTCATCGTGGCTCAATAGTTCGAATATACACTTCAATACAATCGCTAGGGGGGGAAGGAGGGTATTTTAGCTTCGGTATCCTGTCGAAACTCCATTTCTTACTAGTTAAAAGTAGTTCTATTACAGAAAGCTTCAAAAATCACACAAAATCTTCAAAAAATGTCCTTAACAGAACAAAGTTTTGACCGTGACAAAGGGTGGACCGATGTAATGCAATTAAGTTTTTACTTGATTTTTTTTATTACTTACTTAGGTGGCCGTAATAAACCCGTGTTCGGATTTCGGCCGACCTCATCAGCTCTCGCCAGGCGCCTCTGCTTTGCGCGCGCCTTCTCCAATCGGATACACCAAGTGAGGTTAGGGCTTCATCAGCCTGGTCCATTCATCGGAGACATGGTCTCCCTCGTCGTCGTTGACCAGCGACCCTCGCCTCGAGCACCTTTTTCGTTGGAGCTTCGTCGTCCATACGGTGGACATGACCCAGCCAGCGTAGTCGCTGCATAGTTATACGCCGAACTACGTCAATGTCTTCGAAAAGCTTCTACAGCTTTTAGTTGATTCGGATGCGATAGTCTTTGCCGACTCGAACAGGACCAAAGATTTTGCGAAGAACTTTTCTCTCGAACACCCCCAGAGCGGCTGCGTCAGTTTGCGAAACTACCCATGCCTCAGCGCCATAAAGCAACACAGGTAGAACGAGCGTCTTGTAGAGTGTTAGTTTTGTCGGTCGAGAGAGGGCTCTGGAACTTAGTTGCTTACTGAGCCCGTAGTAGCACCCATTAGCAATTATTGTTCTTCGCTTTATCTCCAGGCTGACTTCGTTGTTGTTAATAATAGCGGTGCTAAGGTATACGAACTCCTTGGCTATTTCAAAGTTATAGCTGCCTGATGAAACGTGGGAGTCTAGACGCCGCGCTCTCTTGTTTATAGACAGCATATACTTTGTCGACAAACCCAGTTCTCATGCTTGTTTCGCAGCTGAGTAGTACTGTGTTCCGTTGCGAAAAAAGTTTGCGACATGTTGATGGGCACCATTTTTGCACTACAATTTAATTGAACTGCCTATTTATTTTGAAGCGAAAAGTGACAGATGTTACAAAATTTCAGTTTTCTTTCAAAAAAGTGCAAGCAAAAGAAGAAAGTAAATTTCTAATTGGAAATATAATTTTTGTATTATTTTTAATATTTTCCCAAGTTATAATTGCAGTGGATGCTAATTTTCTCAAAAAAAAAAAGAAGGACCAGCTGAATGAAGACGAAAAAAGAATTGCTGTCTTCCACAAGGCGTCGACAGCATATATGGGACAAGAAGTTAATTAGCACAGCAACCGCAATGCTCTGAACAATGCTAAATAAGCCAAGAAGTGAATAGAAGTGGAAAGTCAACTAATTGGTCAACTTGTTCATTTTAATTTCTCAGTGGATGACTGCAAAGCCACATGGAAAACTTGCGTGACAGCAAACAATACCATGCAAATAAGGCGAAGAAAGCTGGCTGCGCCTGCGACTTGGACAAAGAAGTTGATGAAAATATTTAACCAGAATTTTGAGATTTTTCAGAGGATATGTCGTTTTTGTGTGAGACTTCAACACAAAGAAAGTGAGCTAAAATTATTTCATAGAAAACTAAAAATTTTTAATTTTGCATGTATATTTGCATTTCAGAACTTTTTCGACACTTCAAAATAAGGGCTGCCTAAACCTAACCGCCTAAGCCGACATACTCATATGCCGCACACATATCGCATGTGAATTTTTCTTTAATTTTTTCTCTAAATAACTTACGATGTATATGCGGTGCCTTGTATTATCACCACAGCCGTTAATTCTTACGCTCTATCTTAACATATAACTTACTTACCTTTTTTGCTACTTTGATGTAACATCAATATCATTTACTGTTTTTTATGATTTTTCGTATTTAACTATTAATTACTTTATGTATTATTATCTGTTACCTTGTTACTTTACGTGAAAACTACACTAAGTTAAAAACACTCGTATATAAAAATATTTTCAATATCATATTTAAATTTTATTCATAATTTTTGTTATCAATAATGTTCATTGCTGTGAAACCTAAACAAGAGAGTTGAGCGGCGCGTTACTAGCCGCTTGGCGTTAATGCTGAATTGTCTTCCCTAAATAAGAGCGGCGACCTTATGTCAAATGTTGTCAAAAAGTGTTTGGCATCTAGTAAATAAATATTGTACATTTTCTGGTGCTAGGAAATTTGTGAAAATAAAAATGAATTCCGAGTTCAGCGATTCCAACTACAGTTTCACCTTTGTGAAACCTTGTGGTGGTTCCTCATACTTCCTTTTCATTGCCATAAGTACATCAGTGAACAGATCTTCTTTGTAACGTTTTCGGCCTGAGGAGGTACGGGAAAATTGTCTGTTGCTATCTTCATCTAGATACTCCACAGTGGTGTCCAATTCATCGAAAACGTTACCTGTTGTACTAAAAACAAGAAGTGGTAATTCTTGAAATACTTTTCACACATAGAAAACATATTTTTTACGATTACCTGGCAGGCTCCATTGATTCCTCCAGAAACTCCATGCTCGCCATATATTTCCAAGGAGCTCCAATTTTTTGTCCGGATCCAGAGGGAAGGCTCTTCCATTTTGCTTTATATTCTTTAGCTAATTTACATATTTAATTAATTATTTTTAAATATGTATAGATTATATTTTGCTTAATCTACCCTGCAGATTTATTTGCTTCCCGACTTCTTCCCAAATTCGTTCCTTATATTTCACGTCTATATATTTTGTATCCTTTTTATCATAAATGCAAAAGTTAACGTGAACCAATTCAAATATCTTTTCGCTTATATTATGTAATTAGTACAAAATGAAATTAAATACAAGCTAATTTTAATTATTAATTAATTGCTTACCTCCATTTGTGCAAGCAAATATTTATCGTCAGCATATGTTAATATTTTTCACAGAAATGACAAATTTTTCTTTGCTTTCTGTAGCAAACTTCACTTCTTAACGCTCTTCCAAAATTGGATTTTCCAACCGCTCGGCGTTGCCGTCGCGTTATGGTTTGCTTCATACAATTAATATTAGCATGATGATTTTGTGACATATAAACAACGCTGCCAGTCTTGTTTAGGTTTCACAGTTAGAAAACTTTAGTTTGTAAAAATTCTTTAAACAAATATGTTCGAAAATTACAATGTTCAATAAAATAATATTATATAAATACATAAAAAAATATTTCCTGGAATAAAAAAATTAAATGTAGGTATTTATTTGGCACTCATCAAGAACTGGCGATCCTGCACAGCGAACCCCACGGAACATTTTGATTTGGACATCAAAACCCAAGGCGCTGAAAATTTAAAGAATCCAAAAAAAAAAAAAAACGAAATGGCCATTTGAGCCCTTGAAAGGACTTTGACCGAGCTTCTAATGATCAATTGTAATGTGTGTGATGTGAAATGTTTGCACACAAATGATCGAGAACTGGACCTACATGTTTACGCCGACTCCGAACGGCTTATGTTCTCAAGAAGCTTTTCATGGCAGTTTTTACTCTCTGAGGCTTGCCACTGTGTGCAGAGAGGTGACGGCCGAACAGAAAAATTAATTCAATTGAAAAAACTTTCTGTGTCGGATGGAGGATTCGAACCTGGATTCTCTGGCGTAAGAGTCACACACTCTACCCACTACGCCACGGCCGCCACTAATTTAAAGAATCAGTGACACGTAAAAGACGTTCACATATAAAACTAACACCACGTTTATCCGTTAATATTACGTTATCATCTGCAACCACTCCGTCACATTGCCTACAGCGGCCATAGTAGCCACAAATAATTGGATCACAATAACATACCAACCCGACAATAAATCATATTCAGCACATCCTATCACAGCCTGCTGCAACACAATTCATCTTACATTGGTAACGCCATCAACACCAATGGTAATAAGCTATTTCATCAACAGCAGCATAAGCAGCAGCGACAACAGCAACCACAACATTAGCAATAACAACAATAATAACAGCAACAACAACAACTAACAGCTACAACTCAAGCAACAACAACAGCAGCACCAAACAAAATTTTTTGTCACATCTCATAAAATTTTTTTTACGAGATAATATTGTACGATCGGGTCGAAAGAAAACGGTTGTAACGTGTTCGTAGGCACTACACTGCACTAGGGTCTAGGTACACTAAAAGAGGATGAGTTAGGTTTGAAATTAAAAAAAGGTAGAATTTTTCGACGAAAGTATGCAACGCACACCCCCACCGACACCACTTACATCACACATCGGCGATGGCAATAACACACCATTTATTGATTTTGAGGCTAACCGCCTCACACCCCCAATACAAGTACACTCGACTGCGATCAAATTGCCTTCGTTCTGGACGAACTGTCCAGATGCTTGGTTTGCGCATGCCGAGATTCAATTCCAAGCGAAAAGAATTACAGTAGACAAAACTTAACATGAGTATAATTTAAACTTCATTACCACAAGAGGTTATAATCACTGTAATGAATTATATCCAAAAACCTTTGGAATCGAACATAAACGAAAGGCTCAAAAAGACACTACTCGATAGATTTCACTGAGCGAAAACAAATGTTTCGATAAAATACTTTCGGATTCTGAGATGGGTGGCCAAAAGCCATCTCAGTTCTATCGATCACTAATTTTGCCAACTGGATCAGTTAGTAGTGATTACTATGGTAACGCAAGTTACCAAAAAGTTTTAATATCGTCTCGACCGGGTTTGGGCACGGAGAAGTAGAAATACTTTTAAAATTAGCAGACGACTTATGGGAGGTAATGACTGGTAGCGAAATTGCTGGCATAACTAGAAAGCCAGCTTCCTTCTCGGATAGGTGACCCGCCTCTCTCACCTCGGAGACCACCTCTAAAATCTTAAAAAGTTTTAATAAGGTGTCGCTAGAGGTAAAAGAACTTAGAAGTCAACATCGAGAACGTTCTTGATCACGAGGTCCGAACTTCCAAAGATACTCCAGACGTCGATCACCCAGTCAGTATAGGTCACAACGAAGACCGGCCAACTGGGTATGTAAGTTTAATTATAAAAAAAGGATGCTCATGTGTCAATTTAACGCAATGCTTTAAAATCAAAGAATTCTGTAAAATTACCAGAAAAACAAAATAATTTTTGCATGTGTACATCAAACATTATTTCATTTTAAATGCATCAAAAATCTTTAATTGCGTATTGACTCAGGACCATAGCTAGCGAAATTTTGTTTAAATTTCTCCCACCGCCCCCCCCGCCCCCCAAAAACTTTTCATTTTTATTATAATTGTACTGTTTCTGGTATCTGTTATCTGATACCAAAATGCCACAGTTGTAGCATCGCCCAATTTTTCGATGCGCACTTTTGACGCAGAAGCCTTATAAATCTTTAGTTTGTTAAGTTTGCTTTAGCTTAGAAGTAGTTTGTAGTTAGAATTTAGTTGAAGCATTTACTGTCATAGAAGTAGCATTGCTATAAATCACAGAAATGCAGATTAAGATAAATTTGAAGGAAAAAAGTTACAATTACCTCAGTATTCTCATTCTAATATATAGCTTTGCGTAGCCAAGGAATGGATCCGGCATCCGAGGTGAGATTTTCTTATCTCTTTAGCTGAGTTTGAGTGCTTGCCAGCTTGGATAAAATGAAGATCTGCAGTAAATAACGAGTCTGATCGAAGATTGTTCCGAAATTTCACCAAAAGTAGTTGGTCACATTACTCATACTATATTTCAGTTTCGCTGTTTGCTGTTTACTCTATGACAACTGCCAATTTTTACTTGGGTGAAATTTTATTTTGTGGGTGTGTGTTTCTTCTCGGCTGCAATATCTCATGAATGTCGGCTGAATGTCATGAAAATACAGAATAGGTTTTCAAAACAATAACTTTTCGAATCGTGAATCGTCCTTTCGATTTCCGTTCTTGTAAATACGGATGAACCTTTCCGCAGTGTTGGCGCTCGCAAATCTCTGCAGCTTGCAGCAATAAGCTAATAATTTGCCCAGCTTCACTACAAAGGACATCATCCATATGCATATTCTTATCCATTCTAAAATATTTATTTTTTTATTAATATACAGGCATGTTCTGAAAATCGTTTTCGTATCGAATTTATGCCGAAATTGATTGGGCCTGTTCTGTAATTCGTACCGGTTTAACTTTTTCGAACATAAAATCGGTACGAATGGCCCTGTTCTAAAAATCGTTTTCGGCTGTTTTTTCAAGTTGAAATCGCAAATAAGCAAGCAACATTTTGTTTTGATATTTAGTTTATTTTGCTCTTTGAATACATTTTGTTATATTTCATTAAAGTTTATGTTAAAAAGTTTAAAAATATTCATTTTTAGGGGAACACGCAAGAGTTCTGCCCAAAAAAAATATTTTTGAACTTTGTGGAAAAATACCACGATCTAGCCGGAATAAGTATGAGAATGAGTTTTCTACCTGCTGTGCGTAAAGGTAGTTAGTGCCAGGGATAAGAGTTGTCTGATGCAGACTACCAAAATTTTATAGTTATACGTTTATGCGTTGATAGTTTTAATATTTTTCGTATAAAAACATAAGTTCTACAATAGAAAATTCAGAATCTTACAATTATAATTGAGGATGTCAAGAAGAACATCAACACGCTGCGTACAAATTATCGCAGGGAACTCAAAGTGGTAGAGTAGGCAAAACGTCTAGGTTCAGTGCACAACCCGCGTTGTCCATGAACTTGACTTCTTGCGGAACAGCGAGAAATTCCTGGCAGTAGGTGACAAAGCGCTATCATTTACGGAGAATTCACAAACCCAGGGTTCATTCATGTCCAGCACTCCAATGATGCCACCAAATATAACAGAAATGTTTCAAATATCCTTTGGTACTCATACGCCCAAGAGCTGCTGAACATCTCCTACAATTATCTTTCAAGTACATACCCGGAAAAAGAGTCGATAGTGCGCAGCTGGACACACAAGCTAAAGCGCATGCAGAGGGAGCAGCGGCTGATGGCCGAGAAGTTTATCAATGGTGAGAAGACTCTTTAACGGTGAGTCTGCAAAGTTACATCGTGGATCTGTGCGAGTCAACACATTCAAAACTTTTGTGTGTTTCGAAGAACAGCAGCATGAGGAACCCAAAAAATCACAAAATCCGCCAGTGCACACATCCACGGCGCCACCGGTGGGTACTGCGGCGGTGCTGTTAACAACGTCAAGCACAGCACCAGCAGCACAATCCTATTCCAAAGCGCCATCGGAAACGGAACCCAAACAGTTAAACGTGGACATTGCGAACTTTACAAATTATAATTGAAGTTGTTCCTTTTTTAAATTGATGTTATATTTAAATGTTTATTTAAGTTGATTGGCCTTGCATCCAAATGTTACTAAAGTTATGAATAAGAATATATCATGATAAAGACAAAAGTACAGGAAAACATATTTTTCTAAAATATGTCTTTCTCAAAAATTTAATTTTTATAATTATATTGTAGGGTGGAAATAGTTGTTGATCAGGGTTCCCTAATATATTAATAGAAACATGATTTTTGTTTGTGTATAAGATTAAAAAACAAATAAATATATTGTTTGTCCATATTGCGTCAAATTCTTTTTCGTTGTAACAAAAATTAACAAATCAAATTTTAATGTTAAAGCATGTATACAACCCAAGTTAGGTCGTCATATATGCTTCAGTTGTATGTAGGGTAGGCGTGGCAGTTTACCAATTACTCCCATTTTTTTACAAACTGTTTAAAGTGGCAAAGTAAACGAAGAAACTAAATTTTATTGTCATAGCATGTATACAACCCAATAAGGTCGTTAAACATTTTCCAGTTGTATATGAGGTAGGCGTAGCAGCTGACCGACTACGCCCATTTTTTGAAAAACGGTTTTAAATTGCAAAACAAACGAAGAAACCAAATTTTATTGTCATAGCATGTATAAAACCCAGGTAAGGTCGTTATATATGTTCCAGTTCTATGGGATATAGGCGTGGAAGTAGACCGATTACGCCCTTTTTTGTAGGAATTATTTTCCTTATTAAATTATCAGCAAAATTTCATGCCTCTACCTATAAAACTTTTTGAGATACATATGACTTTTGGCGCGCTAGAATTCAAAATAATTTTAACAGTCTGTAAATCATTTTAACAGAAGAAGTTTACAAGTTAGTTTATTGCTGAGTTGCTTCATTACATATGGTTTTATCTAATGATATGTGGTAACTGAATACCACATCTTGATACACACACATTTTTAACATTAAAAACACTTAACATAAAAACTCTGAGTTATAAAATATTATTCAAATTAAGTTTATGGAATTTAAATTTTCAAAAATATTTTTATATAAAAAGTCAGTTGTGAAAATATATTCAAAAATAAATGTACAAAAAATAAAACGTATCAAAAATATAAATGCTCAATAAAAATAAAGTTAAAAAAATATATTGTTTGTTACCACCAAAACTGGCATGGTGGTATGTTTTAGTTTCAGTATTTACAAAACTCTGGCAACGATAAAACCGAAACAAACTTCTTGTACTCACAACCAGCCACGAGACCAGCTCCTTCATTAATACGAAGACCATATCCACTGACGTTAATACAGTATGATTCATCCAACGAATTTTTAGAATCACAACTTTTCTTGCTAAATCCGAACTTAAGCTCATGCCATGTCACCTCCAGACTTATCACCACCGATTCCATCACCACCGATTCCATCACCACCTGCGTTGACGCAAAGATCGCAAGCACTTGCCATGTCACCTGCGGAGCTATCATCACCTGCCATCACCATCTCAAGCTTGTTCTCCCATGCATCCAAAATAAAAAAATCAAGAGTTACGAAAGAAAATGAATCACCAGCTGCTGCTCTAATAAAAAGATCAAACGAGCTTAGTAAAGCATTGACAAGAAAAATAAACGCTTCCTCAGACAACAACAACGACAAAATCTCTTTTGGAAATAGTAATACGTCCGAGCTTGCAAGCAAGATGATGATTTAAAGCTTCATGGAAAACGAAAAATTTTGATATTATATGGGACTTGCAGGCTGAATAACTGAAAAGAAAGCAAGCCAATAATGGTTATTTCGAGCTATTATTAAGATTAAAAGAATTTGAAGAAAGATTGAAGAAATAATAAAGCCCATTATCGTAAACAAAATAAAGTAGACGTAAATTAAGAGCAAGCATTTTGACAACAAATAATATTGGTAAACTAAAAAATGCTTTCACTAAATTAACAGTCGACTTTCTTTTGCTTATGATAATAAACCCATGATTTTGAAAATCAAAACTTTAAAATTGTCAGCAGAAAACTGATTATTTTTGCTTTATGGTTTTCTGTTAAAAATAAAAAGAAATTTTTGCCTGATGCATTTAGTGTATAAAATAACCGGTATACTTTAATTTAAAATTTGAGACAGTTTCGACAGTATCGTAAGTGTGGACGTAAAATTTTTGTTTTATATATTTGTTGATGATTTTTTTTTCTAGTACATTTTTATGTTTGTTAAAAAAAATATAATTCAATCTCTTGTTTAAAAAATTCCAATTAATATTTTGGAATAATATGAGTTTATTCTTTTTCCTGCAGTAAAGAACTTATATATATTATAAATTTAGTTGAAAATTTAAATTTTAACAAACAAAATATATTTTTTAATATGTAATGTGCATAAAATTGGTTCAATAAATTATTTGAATTTATTATAATATTTTAAAAATAAATGAATTTTCAATAGAATAACTACCATGCCAGCCTGTAGTCTCCGTATATGTAAACCTGCATAGTAGTTATATAATTTTTAGTATTATTTATTGTATTAATCTTGCTCAAGATTTACAAAAACAATAACAAACTACAAAAACGATAGAAATATATGTATGCAAATATTTCATACATAGAAAGCTCTGAGAAATTCATAAAACGATTCTATTCAAGAAACAACACGATGTTGCGCTCGAGATTTCGGCACGAACTAAAGCAACAAGCATATGAACGTCAGCTAAATCATCAATGCATTTTTCTCATACAAAAATGTGAATTTTCCTTTTGCTATCGTGTGGCTTTATTAAAGAAGTGACAAAATCCAAAGTTAGATATTCCTTTTATGCACATAATAAGTGATATTTTGGCATACATTTTATCTTATCATACGCTAGCATCACCGACACGCCCATTTAATCCGACATCAATCGCCATTAAAATAAAGGAATGACTTTGTTTCTTATTAAAGTATGCTGATCCAGCTTTCTTCAACGGCCTCATTCTGCAACGTTTTCCTAAAAATACGTTTTATTAAGTACAATTGCAAGAAAATCTGGATTTAAGAAACAAAACTGGCACTCGAAAAAAAACATGAGCCTTCATTGTTTTTGAATAGTGCCGAAAATATTTGTTTATTTACCGTTGAATTTGTAAGTTAATTACTTAACGTTAACTTTTTACTTAACGGGCCCAACAGAAATATTTCGATAAAATATAATGGAAAGTATGAGGAATTAGCTCTGCAAATTGATTTTGCAGAAAATTACCAGCTGACCACTCAAAATGAGGTTAATTTTAGTTATCGCCAAGAAACTATTATTACTTGTGTGGCTTGGTTTCAAAGAAAAAAAAATCTTTCGCTGTCGTAAGCGATAAATTAAGCCACAGCAAAGACGATGTTTTCAATTTCTTAACAAAACTTACTAAGGAGATACAAAAACAATATGGTAACTTTTCAAACATTTTTTTGTTCTGATGGAAGCACCTCGCAGTTAAAAAACCTATTCGATTTTGAAGGACAATCTGATTGCAATTACATGGAATGGAATTACTTCGCAACTTCACATGGAAAATGTGCAGTAGATGGAGTAGGAGCAGTTTTAAAAAGATAAGTTTGGCAAATTACCACATCTTAAAATATTGTTTTATCAGATGAATTTTCTTTTTTTGAATTTTTTTAGTTTTTCATGTTTTTTTAGAACGGGGTTTGGGGCTCAAAATAATAGAATTTGATAAAAATTGTCAGCCGCTTTTCATATATGGCCATTTCCAAAATGGCGTTTGTACGAAAAAAATATAGAGAAAAAAAGGGGGATGAAAAAGTCAACATTTTAATAAGTTTATTTATATTTACGTAGTGATTAAGTACCACTATATAAAGTAAAAGAATTGTAACAATCAACTCCAAGGATTTAAAGTGATTAACAAAACTATGCTCTAGCGTGACGTTACAAAAAACGGAAGTAGTTTTCGACTTGGCTTACAAAATTTGCAAAATTCTGCAAATTAGACAAGACCTTTTGTTTAAACCTTGTTTTTTTTTAAGATCTTGAAATAATATGAGTTTATATTCTAAGTCATCAAATTTAAAAAACCTTACCCGTTTTTATTTTTGGTTACTTGGCTTAGTCGTCTGACGTGAAGTTACTGGCATTACATTACTTAAATTTCCATTGTGGCCAAATTGGGTAATTAAGTAATTTAATAACTAAGTAATTAAGTAGTCAAGAAACAAAATTGATATATTGTTCTCTCCTTGCCTCAATCATTTCAACATCAATTTTTACTAATACAAAAACGGTTACGGTACATTTACTAAACATAACGAAAGAGAAAAAACTACATTTGTGAAACAATGCAGACGATTTGATCATAATTGTAATTGAATTTATGTAGAAATTGCTTAAATTAATTAAATTAAAATGGTTTTTTAAGATACTAGCATAAAATAATGTTTTAATAACTTTTCATTTTCGTGTCACTTTTCTGGAAATGCTCATATTGACAATTTCACTGCCAAATTTTGTTTTGTGGGCTTCGAGTTTTGTTTTGTAATCAAGACTTACAACAAACATGCTACAGTCACATACCGAGGTGCTCACTGTTTCGAAAATAACAAATGCTATAAATGATGCAAATTTTTTCCATGTTTAAAAATTGTTACTTCGATTTCGAAGCAATTTTTTTTACTATAAAATTTAAGCTGCTGAAGAAATGATTCTTATTCATTGTTAGCAAATGTTATCAAATGTTTTTTACGAAGTTTTGATGAACAATTTTTGATATATAAACTTTTATCTGCTAAAGAAATAATGATTTTTTTCTGATTTTGAAGGAAAATTTTTTATCTATAAATTCTTAGCCGCTAAAAATATGATAAAGATGCTTCCGCCGATTTTGAAAGAAATAATTTTTGGATTTTAAATTTTTAGCTGCTAAAGAAATGATGCAAATTTTTCCCATGTTCAAAAATTGTTTCTTCGATTTCGAAGCAATTTTTTATCTATAAAATTTTATCTGCTGAAAATAATAGAAACTTTTTTCTTCTTCACAAAATGTTTGCAAATTTTACCATCTTTAAAATATATCATAAATATAGCATATCATAAATTCAATTGGTCTAGTTGCCAACCAGAGACATATGCAGCTAGACCAACTACCTTTAATTGTTTTGCTGTACTTGCTTTGATGCCACTAAAACATACATGTCAACAGCCGTTCTGAAACCTTGCAAAACATAAGAAAAAGATAGAATTTATGTTTGTAAATTTTTATTTTTTTTAAATAAGAGAAAGAATCAATGAAGATCACAAACTATCAGTGAAGATAACAATTTTGCATAAACCATCTACAATGGCCGACTCTATAGCTATTTTAATAGCAAAAAGCTTAGCAAAAAGTGAAGAACATTTAAACGGAAATTTAAAATAAAAACAGAAACATCAACATCAACATCAACAAATGTAGAAAAAGATAATTTTTTAAACTTAATATACTTTTTAAGGCATACCGCAACACCTCCATACCCATCTGATCGGGTTTTGGTGACCCTGTTAAAGTGTATTAATTTATAATTAACAGCTGGGTCGCCGTGTGAGAAGATCTCAGCTAGACAACAAATATCAACGTTGTAGTTGTTAACGAAGAACTCTATTTTTGACTTACTAGATTTTAGACTTACAATTGCATTGCAATTTCTTCATTCTGACTATTTAAATTCGAATCGTTCAACCCATCGTTTACAAACTCTCTGTCTATATTAAGCTGTTTTTTAAACCGGTTGATAGCATTTAGAGACATGATTGTTTTCTTTAGTAAAATAATCCACAAACTACTTAGTCATTTGCGACACAGTTTTTTCGAATTCAGAAACTTTGACAAAATTTGGCTTGTTTAAAGAGGAGCCAGAAAACATAACTTGGGAGTCATCGGGAAGCTGAACATTTAGTTTTTGCGGTACTGAACCAACAGTACGCATGACTACCTTAGACAACTTTCTTCTGGTGAGAAGTTTGTTTACCTCATTGTCTTTATTTTTAAAATTTTCCCCAGACTTTGGAGGAGCTGGAAAATGTTCATCAAAATTGTTAAATATGTTGAATTTGTTCTTAAGTGGATAGGTAGAGGTGACTTCTCTGCGTGCAAGTTTTTTGATGACCATCATTTTATTAATTTCTTCCTCACTAGCCCACTTAAGACATTTAGTTTTGTCAAATGACGAGTGATCCTGACCATTGCATAGAATGAATTTGATGATGGCACATGAAGATGAGCATTCACCTTCATTGCCACATCTGAGGCAACTTTTTTTTGACTTGCAAGCCTTCTGGGTGTGACTCAGTCTGCCACATGATCTACATTGACGAACAGGAGGAAAATAATGATCCACTTTAAGAATTGTGTAATTTAAAATTACTTCTTCAGGTAAGTTACCCCCAGCAAAACCAATTTTCACTGCAAAGGTTGGAAAAACCTTATTAGGATCGAGAGCATCCCTTTTTTTGAAACGAAAAACCGACAAAACTTCAAGGGGAGATGAAATAGATTTTTTAACCTCTTCATCAGAGAGATATAAAGGAACATCACGAACCACCCCAAAGGTTTCAATAAAGCTTCTTGTAATGAAAGCTCTTAAGAGCCTTTCCTCAAGAGTTTTGTTCTCGACGAACTTATTGGCATTAACGGCAGAATCAAAAAAAAACTTTGAAAAGAGTTCTGCTTACCGATTTAATAGACAGAATGCCCTTAAATTCCAAATTCCTTATTTTTCCCCACAAAAATAGACAATTTTTGAAATTCGTGTATTCAAAACGAGATGTGTCCACCAACACAACTACATCACCTTTGTGATGCACAGGATAGAGCAACTGAGGACTACTAGATGGAGAAGACAGCGAAGAAGCAACACCACTACTAGCAGAACCCTTAGACAACACCGGAGACATATCTACACTGTTGTCGACCGCCATGATACCGTGATGCCTCGAAGGCAAAGAGAAATCTATTATACCGGAGAGCACAAAAAACAAGCTTTTTTTTACTTCTTTTATAGTTTTGTAATACACTTGGTTGAAAGAAAAGGAAAAACAAATTGTTAAAGTCGTGACCAAAAACAAGTCCAAAATTTGCAAAAAACTGATGCAAAAATTAAGAAAAAAACTAACACAAAGAAATTACTAATTAAAGATTCAATCACTTGCACAAAAACACAGACGAACCACCATGTGCTTTCAACGACAAAAAAAAAAAGTATTTCTATTTCAATCAAAATATTTTGAAATAGACCGTTTTCTTATTTTAAAAATTTTTTAAAATAATAATAATTATTTCAAATGGAAGAAAAAATTAAAATTTTATATTTTTATAGTTTCTATAGTAATAGAAAAAGCAAATTCTATTTACGGAATCTAATTTTTTATACAAAACATATTTTAACATTTTCATTTTGACATATATACATTTTTGAAATGTAATATTAAACGTTTGACAGGTTTTGACGTTTGTAATTTAATTTTTTTAACAATTTTTGCTAAAATAAAGATTTTTTGTGAGAGTTTGGTTTATTTAAATAAAAACATTCAATCCACATGAAAGTACATCATCGGTGCCCAAGAATTTTTAAGCACGGGCCAATGCTTTAAAACACAAACACCGTACACTGCAGGTAAAGGTGGTTTATATAGATATGATTATATATATTTTTTTTATTCATTGATAAAAACAACGAAAATAATTTTGATGAATAAATATCTCCAGAGCAAAGAGCGGAGATTTTCGTTTCTTGGTTACGGTGAGGCTACCAACCTCACGCAACCCTCCACACTTTCACATCCAGGCTTGGGACCGGCAATGGCGGTGTTACAATAATAAAGTAATTATATAATAATAAATTAATTTTATAATAATACATTATTTATATAATAATTATTTCATCAAAATTCTTTTTATGGTAAGACAAAGAAATTTAAAAGAAATAATAGCACAATTAACTTTTCACTGCAGGTTTTGTGTGCTGGTGTTTTTTGTGTTTGGTTTAGCAGTAAAAAACAGCATAAGGAACGCATTGCACATTGAGAGGTCGACCAATGGATTCAATTACGGCGATATCAGAAATATTCTTCGAAATAACAAATACAGGCTATGGACATCGGACAGATGATCTTAGGCAACAACTCAGATTTCCGGCAAGGTATTTATTCGGACTGACTGACGGACAAAAAGTGAAAAGGAAAAACGGACAAAGTGACAGACGGATTCTTTTAAAAATTTCAACGACGAATTGACAGAGAGACTATCAGACAGACTTTCAGACGGACAAACGGACAGTTTACGGCTTGGTAAGTCTTTGCATCTTTGCATTGGCTTTTCCTTGTTTTTCATTTGATCGGATTTTCTTGTTCTTCAATTCTTCAGACACTAGTTTTTCTTTTCACCATTTTGAGTTCTTGCTAATCAAAATAGTTATTAGAAAATTTGCCTGTGCTCAAAACAACTACCATTTTTGTCGAACCACGCTGGAGTTGAACGATTTGAGTGTACAATACAGGACTTGAAGATGCGCTTCTTCAAATCAGACTCGTGACAACTTGTATCGAATATACCCTTGTATATCGAAAAATGTTGTTTGCAAATTTCAAAGAAGTCATCGGACGGATTTTTATAAAGAAGCCCACTGCCACTAAAATTTTTGATGCCAATAAAAGATTCTGAGTCGAAGGAAAATTTTTCCAGTTTCAGAAGATTTTCTTGGCAACTTTCGTACCTAACTTTTTTTTCAAATTTAGCCCTTATACCGTACCCTACAAAATATTGACCCACTGCTGTTTCCAACGGGCTTAGGGAAGTGGGCTCAGAAGTTTCCTCTTATTCTGTTATTTCTTCTATTTGCACGTACGGACCCATTGGTGAAATAGAAGGTGAACCTTCATCGGATGGACTGAAATTCCATTCCAGCATAAGATCATTGTCGTTCTCACAATTCGAATTGGGAACATGAAACTTATGTGTCATGAGCTTCATTGACAAAACCCTTGCAGAGAGCTATGTACTTCTCTGACGGATGGCTCGTTGTTGTTGCCTTGTTGCAATCTAAGCACGGCAAAAAAATTTTCAACACAGTCTTGATTCAACCTTCCAAGCATTATAAACTTCACATTTGGATCTTGGAAGAGATCATCTACCAATGAAATCATCGCTTTTAAGGTATGCGTAAGACCTGTGATGCATTTGTTTTTACCTCTGCCTATGCTTGGTAGCTGCAAGGTTTCAAGGTAACAAATGAATTCTTTCATCTTGTTGCAGTCTCTAGTGACTGGACGCCTATTTGTGTTTTTTTTCTGAAAAACTTCTGCCATCACAATAATCGAATCCATTATTGCAACTCAGAACAAAATGCATAGTTGCTTCAGCATTCGCCCTATTTTCATCATTTGAAAAATAATTTCCGTCGATGCATTGACGAATAACTGCAGCAACTAAATTGCTTAGTACCTAAGTTGCAAGTCCAACCCTCATTTTGTCGAACAATTTCGAACAAATGTGCCTATCCAAAATTTTCGGCAACATTCGGAGGGTACTTGACTGGTCGATTTTGCAAACCTCTCTCAGTACGTCCCAACTATTTCAGTCGTTATACTATTCGCAAGCAAAGTAATCCTCATGCTTTTGAACAAATGACAATAGTCATATAAAACATGAAGTTTATGCCCTAAAAATTCAAATGACATGTTTTTTAAATTGTTTGTCAGTTTGTTCACACAAAAGACATTTGCTGAATATTGGTCAGCTATAATTGCTTTAAGGTTAAAGCCACATTTTAATTCTGACAGTATTACAGTCAACAGCATATAATGCAAGGTAATACCTGAAATTAAGAAAAAGAAACAATACAAAAAAATTGTAAAAATGATTTGATACATAAGGATAAGGATTTGGAGAAGGTTTTGGATTGTGACATTTAAATATGTTAACAAATTAATATAATAGTAAGCAACGTACCATCCATTCCATGGTATGTGAAATTAAAACTATGGACGAACTTCCAGTTGTTTGAGAAAGCGATACGCTCTCGATGAATAATAATTTAACGATTTCGCCATTTCGCGTTCCTCGCTTGTATACTCCCCGATTTTGCGATCATTAGTAATCATTTTTGCAAATATTTTTTCGTGGCTTGAAGCAACTGCGCTTTCTTGCTGCTGTGTCTTCGCATACTCTTGCAATTTTTATTTTAAGCTCAAGTGCCTTAATTGTCTGCAAAAGATCTTCTTGGGCTTTCAAATGTAATGCGTCCTTTAGCTTAAGTAGTTTTTGCGATGGTACTCTGCAAGCTTGCAGAACTTAAAGCAATTGGCGCATACAACCTCTTGACGCTCTAGCAGGACTTCCTCAAAAATGTTTGCATTTTCAATGTTTAGCGGCTCAACATTTTCGGAAAAATAAAAATGAAATGGAGTTTCCTGCAGCTTATTGTGTTGTATATCCGCTGGCTTAAAATGGACACCACATATGCGCAAGTTTTTTTTTTGTGTTTCTTGCAAACCACAAGCCTCGACCCAAGCTTGGTGCCGAATTGGGCACTTTGGGAATGCATAAATTCTTCCATCGCGTGAATCATTGCCACAACCAATAATATCGCATCTTCTTACGGATTCCTGTAGCTCGCACTTCAATTCGGGCAAATATATGTTCTCATCGTTGTGACCTTGAAATTATCAAATTATAAATCAAAGGTGCTTATAATCCGTACGCAACCAAAATTTCAATTTTTATAAGTTTAATATACATATTGAATTTATTTAAAATAAAATTTTAAATTACCACTGTGCACCGTACGCAACACATATTTCAGTTTTATAAGTTTAATATAAATATTGAATATATTCTAAATAAAATATTTTTCCACTGTGCAATATATAATATTTAAAACAAAATATTAAATTACCACTGTGCACCGTACGCAACCGAAATTTAAATTTTTATAAGTTTAATATAAATATTTTATTTTTTTTAAATAAAATATTTTCCACGCAACCGAAATATCAATTTTTTAAAGTTTAAAATTTTTTTTAAGAATTTATTTTAAATAAAATATTTTAAACTGTTTTTACTTACCAAGATTCAAGGTGGGAATTGAGCCTTCCTTCAATTTCCGGCTTCCAATGCAAGAAGAGTCAAAATGTCGACTGCATACTCTGCTTTAGGTATTAATATACCCTGCATGCATTATTTACAAATATGCGCACCATTTTTTCAATAGTAATGGATCGGTTGGGAACCGAAACATTTGAATGTGACTTGAAAAAATGTTAGGAATATGGTCGCAATTTCTTACATAGCACTCGTATTGTTGTTTTTAAAGAGTTTCAGTGTGTTTTGAAAAAAACTGATCGGTACACTTTTTACAATTTAAAATTGGGAAAACACACACGTTAATTAAAAAAAAAAAGACACGTTCAAAACGGCAATAAACTTTTTTAAAAATTTTGCAAAACGCTAAAAACACGAAACACAAAAAGATGCTTTCTCGATTGCACTAAGACATAAAGAGAAATAAATATCGCTTTGCAGCACAGACTACTATATACCAGACAGTGCATCACTCACTCAATGGTGAATTTGCAGAAGCTCGGTGATATGGCGATAAGCACATGGCGAATTGGGACGGACAAGTAAGTGCGAAGCAGCGAATTGATGTTGCTAGCGTTGGCTGCAAATGGTTGATAGAGCACAATATCTCTCTCTCTGTGTATCTGTCAACAATGTTGTCGAGAAGCCTTTTTATATATACTTTTCCTAGGAATTCCAAGCCGACGGCTGGCTTGTTTGTTTACTTTTTTTTTTGCTGGTTTTTGTTTTTGTCGTTGGCTTGGTATTTTTTTTTTGCTGCTTTTTGCTATTTGCTTGGGTGGATTTTGTCGATCGTCAAAAATGATATTTTTACGATTTTGTCTATTTTGAAGTTATAGATATGTAAATCGCTGTAACTTCTTTATTTCTGATTTGATTTAAATCCTCCCAAGGACAAAATGTTGGCAAATTGTACCATATTTAAAATGACAAAATTTCTAAATTTTTTATTTATTTTGTACTAAATTTATTCATTTATTTCCTATTTCTTTGTTCTATTTTCTATGTTCAAACTATACTATAATAGAAATAAAATAAAAAAAAAAAATAAAAATAAAAAAAGTATATGCCAGAAAACGGCAGTTTCAGGATTTTTGGAAAAAAAGTCAAGTTGCAACAGCTGTAACTATTATATCCGATTTTCGGTTTTCTTAATTTTTTGCACAAAATAGCTCAAAACTGTTCTTAGTGGATATCTTGTTTGCATTTTTAAAAATTTTCGTTTTTGGATTTTTGAGAATTTTTTTTGTAAAAGAAGCCTTTTTTTTATATACTTTTCTTTGGAATTCTAAGCCGACGGCTGATTTCCTTGTTTACTTTTTTTTTTGCTGCTGTTTGTTTACTATTTGTTGGGGTGGATTTCGTGGATAGTCAGAAATGGATATTTTTGACAATATGTGAAGGATAAACTTATAGGAAAATCGCTGTAACTTCTTCATTTCTGATTTGATTTAAATCCACCCAAGGACAAAATTTTAGCAAATTTTACCATCTTTTAGCTGAATAAATTTTTAATTTTTTTACTAAATTTATTCATTCATTTTTTGATCTTTCAATTTTTACCCGCTAAAGAAATGAACAATTTTTGTTGTTCAATAATTTTTTCACCGATTTTTTTTAAAAAAATCTGCTATTTTCAATTAAAGAAATAATTTTTGGATTTAAGATTTTTACCTGCTAAAGAAATGATGCAAATTTTTCCCATCTTCAAAAATTGTTCCCTTCGATTTCGAACCAATTTCTGATCTATAAAATTTTATCTGCTGAAAATAATACAAACATTTTCTTCTTCAAATATATCATAAATATAGCATTTCATAAATTCAATTGGTCTAGTTGCCAACCAGGGACATATGCAGCTAGACCAACTACCTTTTATTGTTTTGCTGTACTTACTTTGGTGCCACTAAAATATACATGTGTTTTGCTGTACTTACTTTGATGCCACTAAAATATACATGTGAACAGTTCGGTTCTGAAACCTTGCAAAAGAAAAGAAAAAGATAGAATTTTTGTTTGTAAATTTTTATTTTTTTTAAATGAAACAATTTCCTATTCAAATGGAAAAATTAAATTTAATATTTTGACAATTAATATTTTTTTTTATTAATTTATTGTGTTGAAATTTTTTAATTTCTATTCATATTGGAAACATAAAATTTTATATTTTGACAAATAATTTTTTTCAACTGTGAGTTTATATTTTCGACAGTTTTTTTTATTATTGCAATTTTTTATTTCTATTACAATTAAAATGTTTTGAAATAGACAGTTTTCTTATATGAAAAATGTTTTAATTCTTATTTCAAATGAAAGAAAGAAAATTAAATTTTATATTTTTATAGTAGTAGTAATAGTATAGTTTATAGTAGTAGTATAGAAAAAGCAAGTTCTATTTATGAAATCTAATTTTTTTATATTAAACATTTTTTAACATTTTCATTTCGACATATATGTATAGATTTTTGAAATGTAATATTATACGTTTAACAAGTTTGACGGTTTTAATTTAATTTTTTTGAAACAACATTTTGTTTTAACAATTTCAAGAAGCCCAAGAATTTTTAAGAGCGGCCCAATGCTTTAAAAAACGTAAACAAACACAAACACTGTGCACTGCAGGTAAAGATGGTTTATATAGATATGATACATTTTTTTTTATTCCTTGGTAAAAACAACGAAAATAATTTTGATGAATAAATATCTCCAGAGCATAGAGCGGAGATTTTAGTTTCTTGGGTAAGGGTTATTTTACGGTGAGGCTACCAACCTCACGCAACCATCCACACTTTCACATCCGGGCTTGGGACCGGCAATGGCGGTGTTACAATAATTATATAATAATAAATTAATTATATAATAAATTATATAATAATACATTATTTATATAATAATTATTTCACCAAAATTGTTTTAATGGTAAGCCAAAGAAATTAAAAAAAAAATAGTAACAATCAACTTTGCACTGCAGGTTTTGTGCGCAGGTGTTCTTTGTGTTTGGTTTAGTAGTAAAAAAAGCATAAGGAAGAAATTGCTTCTGAAAATATTAGGTCCATTCAGTGGCAAATTGTACAGTGCTGAGAGGTCGACCAATGGATTCATTTACGGCGATATCAAAAATATTCTTCAAAATAACAAATACAGGCTATGAACATCGGACAGATGAACTTAGGCAACAACTCAGATTTCCGGCAAGGTATTTATTCGGACAGACTGACGGACAAAAAGAGAAAAGGACAAACGGACAAAGTGACAGACGGATTCTTTTAAAAATTTTAACGACGAATTGACAGAAAAAATATCAGACAGACTTTCAGACGGACAAACGGACAGTTTACGGCTTCGTAAGCCTTCGCATCTTTGCATTGGCTTTTTCATCCGATCGGACTTTCTTGTTCTTTAATTCTTCAGCCAATAGTTTTTCTTTTAACCATTTTGAGTTCTTGCGAATCAAAACAGTTATTAGAAAATCTAGGATGATTTGCCTGTGCTCAAAACAACTACCATTTTTGTCGAACCACGCTGGAGTCAAACGATTTGAGTGTGCAATACAGGACTTGATGATGCGCTTCTTCAAACCGGCCTCGTGACAACTTGTATCGAATATACCCTTGTATATCGAAAAATGTTGTTTGCAAATTTCAAAGAAGTCATCGGATTTTTTAAAAGAAGCCGACTGTCACTAAAATTTTTGATGCCAATAAAAGACTCTGAGTCAAAGGAAAATTTTTCCAGTTTCAGCAGATCTTCTTGGCAACTTTCGCACCTAACTTTTTTTTCAAATTTAGCCCTAATACCGTACCCTACAAAATATCGACCCACTGCTGTTTCCAACGGGCTTAAGGAAATGGGCTCAGAAGTTTCCTCTAATTCTTCTGTTATATCTTCTATATGCACGGACGGACCCATTGGTGAAATAGAAGGTGAACCTTCATGGACTGAAGTTCCATTCCAGCATAAGATCATTGTCGTTCTCACAATTCGAATTGGGAACCTGAAACTTATGTGTCATGAGCTTCATTGACAAAACCCTTGCAGAGAGGTATTGTACTTCTCTCACGGATGGCTCGTTGTTGTTGCCTAGTTGCGATCTAAGCACGGCAAAGAAATTTTCAACACTGTCTTGATTTAATCTTACAAGCATCACAAATTTCACATTTGGATCTTGGAAGAGATCATCTACCAGTGAAATCATCGCTTTTAACGTATAACTAAGACCTTTGATGGATTTGTTTCTACCTCTGCTTGTGCTTGGGAGCTTCAAGGTAACAAGGTAAGAAATGAATTCGTTCATTTGTTGAATCTTGTTGCAGCCTCTAGTGACTGGACGCCTATTTGGGTTTTTCTCGGAAAAATTTCTGCCATCACAATAATCAAATCCATTATTGCAACTCTGAACAAAATGCATAGTTGCTTCAGCATTCGCCCTATTCACATCATTTGAAAAAAGATTTCCGTCTATGCATTGACGAATAGCTGCAGCAACTGAATTGCTTAGTACCTGAGTTGCAAGTCCAACCCTCATTTTGTCGAACAATTTCGGATAAATGTGCCTATCTGAAATTTTCGGCAACATTCGGAGGGTACTGGACTGGTCGATTTTGTAAACCTCTCTCAGTACGTCCCAACTTGCCACCCCTTTTTCAGTCGTTATATTATTCGCAAGCAATGTATTCCTCATGCTTTTGAACAAATGACAATAGTCATATAAAATACAAAGTTTATGCCCTAAAAATTCAAATGACATCTTTTTTAAATTGTCTGTCAGCGAGTTCACGCAAAAAACATTTGCTGCACCTTGGTCAGCTATAATTGCTTTCAGATTGAAGCCGCATTCTAATATTGACTTTATCACAGTCAATAGTATACCATGCAAGCTAGCACCTGAAATTATCAAAATAAAACAAAAAAAAAATTGTAAAAATGATTTGTTGCATAAAGGTAAGGATTTGGAGAAGGTTTTGGATTGTGGATTGTTGTATAAAATGATGTGTTACATAAGGATAAGGATTTGGAGAAGGTTTTGGATTGTGACATTTAAATATGTTAATAAATTAATATAATACTAAGCAGCTTACCATTCATTCCATGGTATGTGCAATAAAAACTATGGACGAACTTCCAGTTGTCCATCAACCCTCTCACCATAAATGCCTGCAGTGTGTTGGCAAGAACTTTTTTGCGGTCACCTTCACCGGTGTCGTAGAAACCATCTATATGGTCTGCAGTCGCATTATACTCCAACTCCCTTCTCAGGAGGACTTCGTCAAATGCTAAGACGCAGTATCGTGACTGCTCGCTCATGCTGGCAGCTAGTTCTGTAAAATGCTGCTGCATCTCGGTGGAAATGCCTGTGTGGTGAGTTGTTTAATAAAAAGATAGATGCTATTAAATTACTTGCCTTTAAAATTTTTTAATTGTTATAAACATTTTATACATTTTTTTAAATTCTTTAGAGGACTTAAGGAAATTGTAATAAATATCAATTTTAATAAAATAAACGTTACCTGGCATAACGATTTTTATTGGCCGCCATCTCCAAAGGGTGCTAACGTTTGGGAGGTTAAAATTTAGGTTGCATTTAAGAAAGCGATACGCTCTCGAAGAGTAATAGTTTAAAGATTGCGCCATTTCGCGTTCCTCGCTTGTATACTCCCCGATTTTACGATCATTTGCAATCATTTTTGCAAATATTTTTGCATGAGTGGAGCTTGAAGCAACTGCCCTTTCTTGCTGCTCAGTCTTCGCATACTCTTGCATGTTTTTTATTTTGAGCTCAAGTGCCTCAATTGTCGCCAAAAGATCTTCTTGGGCTTTCAAATGGAAGGCGTCCTTTTGCAGAAGCTCTTTCTGCAGCGCCACGTAGTTTTTGCGATGGTAATCGGCAAGCTTGCAGAACTTGAAGCAATTGGCGCACACTTTCTCTTCACGCTCTTCCAGCACTTCCTCAAAAATGTTTGCATTTTCTATGTTGAGCGGGTCAACATTTTCCGAAACATAAAAAGGAAATGCAGTTTCCTTCAGCCTATTTTTTTGAATATCCGCTGGCTTAAAATGGACACCACATATGCGCAAGTTTTTTTTCCCTGTTTCTTGCAAGCCGCAAGCCTCGACCCAAGCTTGGTGCCGAATTGGGCACTTGGGAATGCGTAAATTCTGCCATCGCGTGAATCATTGCCACAACCAAGAATATCGCATCTTCTTACGCATTCCTGCAGCTCGCACTTTAATTCGGGCAAATGTATGTTGCCATCGTTGTGACCTTAAAATTATCAAATTATAAATCAAAGGTGCAAATTATAAATCAAGTCCTGTATCAATACGTATAAACCGTACTCAACCTAAATTTAAATTTTTTAAAGTATAATTTATTTTAAATAAAATATTTTCCCACTGTGCAATATATAATATAATATTTTAAATAAAATATTAAATTACCACTGTGCACCCTACGCAACCGAAATTTCAATTTTTTAAAGTTTCATATTTATTTTAAGAATTTAAATTTAAATTTAAATAAAATATTTTAAACTGTTTTTACTTACCAAGATTCAAGGTGGGAATTGAACCTTCCTTCAATTTGCGGCTTCCAATGCATGAAGAGTCAAAATGTCGACTGCACACTCTGCTTCTGGTATTAATATACCCTGCATGCATTACTTTTAAATTTGCGCACCATTTTTGCAATAGTAATGGAGCGGTTGGGAACCGAAACATTTGAATTTTACTTGAAAAAATGTTAGGCATATGGTCGCAATTTCTTACGTAGCACTCGTATTGTTGTGCCATTGTTTTTTTTTTTAACACAGTTTTAAAGTTTTTTAACAGTTTTTAGGAGTTTTAGTTTGTTTTGAAAAAAACAGATTGTACAATTTTTACAATTTAAAATTGGGAAAACACACACGTTAATTTTTAAAAAAAAGACACGTTCAAAACGGCAATAAACTTTTTTACAAATTTTGGAAAACGCTAAAAACACGGAACACAAAGAGATGCTTTCTCGATCGCACTAAGACATAAAGAGAAAGAAATATCACTTTGCAGGTGCATATATAGCAACATTGCAAGGAAATTTGTTTGGAGTTTGCAGATACTGCAAAATCAGATATACAAATAATCCTAACGGTACTGATCAGCAACGCTGTACAGTTTATGATAAGTACAGCAAAACAATAAAAGGTAGTTGGTCTAGCTGCATATGTCCCTGCTTGGCAACTAGACCAATTGAATTATTGTATGCATTTAGAAATATGTACATAAATTGAAATAAATTCAATATATGTAAAGATTTATTAGTAGATAAAATATGAAATAAGAATATGTAAAATTAGTTTTATTAGTTTAATTAGGTGTAACATAAAAAATAAATACAATTACTTTAGTAAGCATAGTTTTAACATGAAAAATAAATGAGTAAATTCATTCAGTTTAAAGATGGTAAAATTTGCTAAAATTTTGTCCTTGGGTGCATTTAAATCAAATCTGAAATAAAGAAGTTACAGCGATTTTGCTATAAGTTCATGCTTGAAAATAGACAAAATCGCAAGATTGCCAAAAATATCATTTCTGACTATCCACGAAATCCACCCCAACAAATAGTAAACAAACAGCAGCAAAAAAAAAAGTAAACAAGGAAATCAGCCGTCGGCTTAGAATTCCAAAGAAAAGTATATAAAAAAAAGGCTTCTTTTACAAAAAAAATTCTCAAAAATCCAAAAACGAAAATTTTTAAAAATGCAAACAAGATATCCACTAAGAACAGTTTTGAGCTATTTTGTGCAAAAAATTAAGAAAACCGAAAATCGGATATAATAGTTACAGCTGTTGCAACTTGACTTTTTTTCCAAAAATCCTGAAACTGCCGTTTTCTGGCATATACTTTTTTTATTTTTATTTTTTTTTTTATTTTATTTCTATTATAGTATAGTTTGAACATAGAAAATAGAACAAAGAAATAGGAAATAAATGAATAAATTTAGTACAAAATAAATAAAAAATTTAGAAATTTTGTCATTTTAAATATGGTACAATTTGCCAACATTTTGTCCTTGGGTGGATTTAAATCAAATCAGAAATAAAGAAGTTACAGCGATTTACATATCTATAACTTCAAAATAGACAAAATCGTAAAAATATCATTTTTGACGATCGACAAAATCCACCCAAGCAAATAGCAAAAAGCAGCAAAAAAAAATACCAAGCCAACGACAAAAACAAAAACCAGCAAAAAAAAAAGTAAACAAACAAGCCAGCCGTCGGCTTGGAATTCCTAGGAAAAGTATATATAAAAAGGCTTCTCGACAACATTGTTGACAGATACACAGAGAGAGAGATATTGTGCTCTATCAACCATTTGCAGCCAACGCTAGCAACATCAATTCGCTGCTTCGCACTTACTTGTCCGTCCCAATTCGCCATGTGCTTATCGCCATATCACCGAGCTTCTGCAAATTCACCATTGAGTGAGTGATGCACTGTCTGGTATATAGTAGTCTGTGAGACTAGTATAGGCAACTTTGCATCACTCACTCAACTGAAAATTTGCAGAAGCTCGGTAATATGACGATGAGGACCGACAAATTTGGACTGAAGCAGCAACTGCAAAGCAGCGAGCTCATGTTGCTATAGTTTGCGGAAAGAGTGCTACAAATTGTCGATAGAGCACAGACTGCAACAATGTTGGCGAGAAGCCATTTATGTATATAATCTTTTCTTTGGAATTTTAAGCCAACGGCTGGTTTCCTTGTTTACTCTTTTTGCTGAGAATTTTTTTTTTTTGTCCTTTTCGACAGTGAGTTTTTATTTATGGCAGTTATTTTTTTTATTAAAATATTTTTCATTTCTATTTCATACGGAAAAATTCAATTTTATTTTTGACTATTCATTGCTTTCTTTTCAACAGATAATTTATATAGTGAGTTTATATACAGTGAATAAATTTTATATTTTTACAATTAATTTTTTTTTTTTTTACTGAGTTTATACCACCTTGTTCAAAAAGAAGGTTAATTTATTGAAGAAAATTAAAGCACAAGTTTCTTCATACAAATCAATATTGTTGCTTTCAATGTAGTTCCCGTCGGCTGCAACGCACTTATGCCAGCGCTTGATCTAGTCACGGAAACCTTTATGGAACACGGTTCTTAGTATGGCCTTCAGAACGTTCACCGACTTTTTTCAATACCTCTTTGCTGGTGAAACGCGTTCCTCGAAGCGGTTTTTTGACTCGATCGAACAGAAAAAAATCACACGGAGCCAGGTCAGGTGAATTTGCCGGCTGCTGGATGGTTATCGTGTTGTTTTTTGGCCAAAAAGTCACGAATAAGACGAGCATTGTGCGATGGTTATTATCGTGGTGCAAAATCCATGATTTGTTTTGCCACAACTGCGGTCTTTTTTGGCGAATTGCTTCACGTAAACGTCTCATAACGCCCAAATAATACTGTTTACTGACCGTTTGATTATCTGGCAAAAATTCATCGTGAACTACACCATTGTAGTCCATGAAAACAGTGAGCATCGCCTTTTCTTTTTTGACTGAAAGCGACGTGGTTTCTTCGGTTCGTCTGGCGACCGCCATTCACTCGCCTGATGCCTGGTTTGCGTATCATACTCGTATACCCATGTCTCATCACCAGTAATGAACGATTCGATGAATAATCCGTCGTTTTCAACCATTTCCAGCATGTCTCGATAGCAACTCGGTCTCTTTTTTTGCATTAAATTGAGTTCTTCCGGTACCAACTTCGCAGCGACACGTCTCAAGCCCAATTCATTCTTCAAAATGTTCTCAACGGATCTAATTGCAATACCGACGTCCTATGCTATCTCTCTAATCGGCAATGCGCGATTTTTTACCAACATTTCTTTGATTTTTTTAACGTTTTGGCCGCCCGGTATGTGGGTCGTCTTCCATTTCGTCTTGGCCATTCTCAAATCGGTTAAACCACTTGTTTGCCTTCTGATACGATAGAGCAGAGTCACCGCAACATTTCACCAACATTTTACGCGTATCGGCGCAGTTGAAACCTTTTTTTACACAAAATTTGACACAAACTCGTTCAATTTTTCCTTCCATCGCAAAAATCGAAGACACGGAAAAAGTTGTTGTAAACAAAACACTGTCACTTTACCAAATGTCAACGAGAGACGCTGATATTTCGCAGCCTTGTCATAGACACATGTAGCAACCTAAATTTTCGAATCGGACAGTTATGTGCGGTTCACAGTGTAAATGAACCTTTCTTTTTGACCAAGGTATCTTGTCATCGTTTTGACCTTAAAATTATCAAATTATTAATCAGAGGTGTTTATAATTTTTGTATAAATATTCAATTTGTTTAAAATATAATATTGAATTTTCACTGTGCACCGTACGCAACAGAAATTTTAATTTTTTTAATGAATGTTGATTTTTGTTCTTGTAGGGTGTAGCCTTACATTTTAAACTTCATAATTTCTACAGTTAATTTAAATTTTATAATTTCTACTGTTCCTATTATTAAATTTTTTGATCGAGTTAGTTTTTCTGTAAAAATAATTATCTAAAAAATATTTTTTCATATTTCAATAAAATCTACAAAACTACATCTTTTTTAAATTTCACTTTTTTAATTAAATTTAGTAAAGTTTTTTAGATTTTATTGATATATGAAAAAATATTTCTTAGATAATTATTTTTACAGAAAAACGATCAGAAGTTGTGCCATTCACCAGTTTTTTACTGGTGAGATCTGGTAGCAGATGAAAACATCGAACAAAATCTGCACCTATGATACGCCGTGATACTTTTGCTAAAACAAGATTCCATCGAAAACAACGACGAAGTCCTAAGTCTAGTTCTAACAGCTTATCGTGTTTTATAGTAAGCAGCGTATTGCAAAGTTTGCATTTTGCTGAAAACTCACTTTCATTTTGTAGCCGGTCTTTATATTCAGGTTGCAAAAGCCACTTGTCATTAAAATTGGCGAAGTACTTCTTTCTTTTTGTTGTTTTGTTCCATCTTGCAGTCGCTCAACAACACAAATAGATTAATACTTAGGTTTTTTTAATTTTACTTCTTTTTCTAAGTTGAAACTTACGTTTTTTAGGCAGCACACACGAAAAAAAGACTCCAACCAAAATAAATTACGAAAATATGTGAGTTATTTAACGAATACGTTAAGTTGTGTCAAAATTTTTTAAATCTATGAAAAAACCGGAGATTTTTTCCAAAAACCGCAGACCGAAGAAATGATTAAAAAACCAGAGTCTCCAGGTGAAATTCCTAATTGGCAAGCCTATTTGTTTCCTAGTCTTATTGTCTTTATATGAAGCACATATAGCGCATCTAGCTTTTTTAGTAGATGACACTTAAGGAGCACATTTTGCATCTATCCCAATTATTCCATGCTCACACATAAGGCATTTTCCACACGGTTCAATTGAAAAACGATGCAACTTTAACAAATGTTGCTAAGCCATGTATGTATACCGAAACCTTCAGATGAAGCAACTTTTCACAACTAGTTGGCAGCACATTTACGATAAATTTTATGCAACACAGCTTGCTGCAATTTATATCAGCGACTTTTATCAGCGTGTTTTTCTTGATAATTCAAAGCAATTGTATGGAACTTTGTGTGCAGTTTGTATTGTTTCTTATATTCGGATGAACCCAAATTAGTTTTTGGCGTTGTATTTTTTGAGTATAGCAATTTTAAATAATTTCATCTTCACTTGAATATATAGAACTCAGTTTGTTTAATTTGTATTTATTTTTGCTTAAAATGATTCAATAACAATGTTGCGTTGTGCGTGACTTGCTCATCTGAAAGGATAGCTTGCAATAATGTTTGGAATTGCTGTGGCTTGCAACTTTCTTAACAATTGTGTTGCAGTTAGATAACTTTTCAGTTTCTCCGTGTGGAAAAGGCCTAATAGATGCTATGTGAGATCAAAACTTAATTACAAAATCATTTTCATAATAATTGAAATCTATAGAAATATAATTGATAGCCCTAAATAAATTAAGAATTTTTCTGTTAAAAAAATTCAAGTGAAGTGAACAGTTGTCTTCAATTCAAAACTATATATGGTATAACTGATTCTAATCTGGCAGCAACAAAGATAAAGTCTATGAAAATCTGTTAAAAGTATAGGTAAAATAAATTCTCTTTCATTTTTTTTTTTTTTATTTATTTGAAATTGATAATTCATTGTGCAATAAGATTTTTCTTTTAGGTAGTACAAATACGGTTTATTATTAATTAAATAAGT
Organism: Coremacera marginata; assembly: GCA_914767935.1. NCBI lineage: Eukaryota > Metazoa > Arthropoda > Insecta > Diptera > Sciomyzidae > Coremacera > Coremacera marginata. The sequence goes on along the minus strand of OU612044.1, from coordinate 45,712,529 downwards.
TCAAAGTTATAACTCATCTTGACATATAAAGATTAAAACATATATGTATTCTAAATAATAATAATAGCAAAACTTAAGTAAATACTTACATATTTATATATTATATATATAAAACACAGATGCAGAGCTAGAACGATGCAGAGAAACGAAGATGTGAAAATAACATTTTCTTCATTTAGAAATTATTTGATACCGCTAAAACCAGGGGTTGAATCCAAAAACGAAGAAAATAACATACTTGCTAGCCCCAAGGGCTTCTACAAATTTTGACAATCGATAGAGAATTTTTGACACATCCGAAAATTAGACTTAGAAAATTAGAAAAATAGAGTTTCGTTTCCGCGCCGTATGTTGACATTTTTCGACGTTTTTTTTTTGAGGAAAATGTTTAAGAAATGTTAAAAAACTTGAAAAACAAAAATGCGGTGATGGCTTGTGAGAGTGAAATTAAAAGGTATAGTTTTGTGCACAAAATTAAATTTTTTCCGTGGGCCAAAGATCTACCGGTGCATCAGCACAGTTCAATTGCCTTTTTTTGCTGGTCAACGTCCTTCAAGTGCCATCACCAGCAGCACAAGCTTGTGCAGCGAAAATTTACTGCTTCTTCCGCTAGTCAACGTTCTCCGAGTGCCACCACCAGCAGCACCAGCAAGTGCAGCGTAAATTTTTCATCAACATCCCTCAAGTGCCACCACCAGCAGCACAAGCAAGTGCAGCTCAAATTTTTTTTTTATTTGGCCAACGTGTAGTGCACTCCAAACTAATTATCACTATAAAACGCACTTAAACTAGTTAGCGCTTGTTTATGTACTTTAAAAGAACGTTGAACTTGTGTTATATTTTACTATTTTACTCGAGCTTTATTTATTTGGACTCACGCACTATATATATATATATATATATATATATGCATATATATATAGCATATATATATATATAGGTGCTATATACAGGTGCTATATATAGGTGCCGCATATATATATATATGTATATATATGTATAAAAATTGATGTATGTATGTGGGTATGTGTGTATATCACGTATAGTCTCCAAAACCGCCGAACCAATTTTTATGAAATTTTTAGGGATACTGAAGTAACATTCTGAGTGTTCCTGTGAAGTTTGGTGTTGATTAGATAAGGGGGCCTGGTACCTGCCATACAACCCAAATTGGCTCTATCGCCCACAAACCAAAAGAATGCTATATATCAGTCGGTTTTAATCGTATAAAACTAAAATTTCGTAATTTTTTTCATGCTACTTTCGGTAACTGCACAAAAATAGGCGTGGCTACACTATATATACGCCCACTTTTCAGAAATAATTTTAATTCCTGAGATGTTCAAGTTTTGATAGTGAATCTTGGTATGCAGGTGTTATGGATCCAAATGGCAGTCGCTATGTAAATATTATTGTCACGCCCACATATCAGTAAAAATTCTTTATATCAGATGGATTTTGCAGTAGAAGACCCAGATTTGGTAATTAAGTTTATATGATTACTGTCGGCCAATGTACAAAAAATGGGCATGGCCGAACTATATCTACGCCCACTTTATCGAAATCATGCTTACTCCTGAGTACACGTTTTGATAGTGAATATTGGTATACAGGTGCTATAGGTCCAAGTGGTACTCACTATGTATATATAAATATTGTCACGCCCACTTTCACCGCCCACAAATCATTAAAAATGTTTTATATGAGACGGTTTTTGCGGTAGAAGACTAAGATTTGGTTATTTAGTTCGTATGGTTACTGTCGGCCAATGTACAAAAAATGGGCATGGCCGCACTATATCTTCGCCCAATTTTTCAAAATCATACTTATGCCTGAGTTGTACACGTTTTGATAGTGAATCTTGGCATGCAGGTTCTATGGGTCCATGTGGCAGTCACTATGTGTATATTTATGTTGTCACGCCCACTTTTACCACCCCCTAATCAGTAAAAATGCTTTATATCGCAAGGCTTTTACCATAGAAGGCTAAGATTTGGTAATTTAGTTCATATGGTCACTGTCGTTCAATGTACAAAAAATGGGAGTGGTTCCACTAAATCTACGCCCACTACGTTTTGATAGCAACACTTGATATGCAGGTACTTTAAGTGGCAGGCAATATATATATATATAAAATTTGCCACGCCCACTTGTACCACCCGCAAATAAAATAAACAAAACAAAATGAAATGACCAATTTTAGCCCTCGAAAGGACTTTGACCAAGCTTCTTATGATCAATTGTGTTGTTCGTGTTGTGGAATGTTTGAACACAAATTATCGAGAACTGGACCTACAAAGTTGTATGCCGACTCCGAATTCGAGAAGCTTTTCATGGCAGTTTTTGCTCTCTGAGGCTTCTCATTGTCTGCAGAGACGTGATGGCCGAACAGAAAAATTAATTCAGTTGAAAAAACTTTCTGTGTTAGGTGGGAATTGAACTAGGGTTATCTGGCGTATATGCCACGCACTATACCCACTGCGCCACTGGCCATGACTCAATCTAACTAAGGGTCTAATAAACATTTTGATTATATTTTTTATTTTCCAATACAGTTTCCGGGTGCAGCAAAGCACACCGGGTTTTGCTAATCTCATATTATTGATCAGTTCAATATATTCGCTTGCACCACAAAACATCAAAATAACTAATATATGTATCTGACGCATATAAACCTATGCAACAAACATGTCGCTACATTTCGATTCTGGCTATGCGAACAAGGGGGGGTTTGTTTGGCTTCCATTATTTTATTTGGGGATTTATTTAAAATATTGAAGTTGAAGATTGATATTAACTCGGTTGGTCTTTCAGCTGTCGTAGTCGTGTCAGAGTGCTTAAAGTGAAAGGAAGTATAATTTAGTGTAAGCTTGAATAAACGAACAATTAAAATTAACTAAGTTCTTTGTAAGAATTAAGGTAATAATCGTCAAAACCAGGTGCGCCTAGTGGAATTTTTTAAGTATCTCAGAACCAATATGAAGTGCGTGTGAATACATGAAAATCAAAATAAATACGACGTATAAGCCGTAAAAAAGAAAAGTGAAAAATAAGTTAAAATGGATATTCGGGCCTATTCTGCAAGATCTGCAATCCAGTTATCGTATGAAGATTTTTGACAATTCCAGTTTTCTTACAAAATAACAGATCCATCAGAATAGGCCCAATTATGTGCGAGCAATTCATATTGCTTTCGAAAATAATCAATAGTTTATTAAAAATGAAATACACGGCTCCACGAAATAACCCCCAAATGAAATAAGCACCAAAAAAAAAATGAAATAAGCCCCAAAAATGCTCCATACGTTTTTTATAAAAATAAATTTATTATGTCGTGTTGTAGTTGAGAACGGAGTGTGTTCAAAATGTGCGGATTCCGGTGAACATAATCATGCGGAACAAAAAGACCTGTATGATGAACTAAAAGCTCTCAATTGCATTAAAAGAAAATGTTTGGATAATGAAAGCATCATGGGTGACTCAAACGCTCTTAGTGGTATAAGGAAAACCTTCCAAAATGTGTGTAATAAGTAAGTAAATTTTTGAATTGTTGTAAAAGTATGAACAATATTAGTTTGCTGTGTTTTATTTGCAAAGTTATATTTCGAAATAGTCTTATCTTTCCAAAATACACTTGCTTAAAAATGTGGTTTTCGTTTTTACATAGCAATCAGCAAGCAACTAAAAATATGGATTTTGGTAAAATTCAGCGTGGCTTGCAATATATAACCAGCAAAGTGTATGAGGCATCTCCAAAAACTCCGTCGGATGTTATTAAATTATTTAAAAGAAATAACATAATAGAAACTTTTGAGATGAGCCTCAATGAGAATGGACTTCCGCAACCATTTTTTAAATTATGTCACGAGGAGAAGGACTTTTCCTATTGCATCTTTGCATCGGATAAAACTATGCAGCTCATTAAGGACAACATTCCCAATAACAATGACCGGAAGATATTAATTGATGGAACATTTGAGATAGTTCCTACCGGGTGTTTTAAGCAACTGCTATTAATTCATGTTCAATATTCACAGAAAGTAAGTTAGGAGCATAATAACAGCATTTTTCTGTGTAGCTGCGCCTTTTACGAATTATTCATTCTCTTTTAGGCGCATATGATACGGTTGTAGTGTTTTTACTTTATCTACTTACTTTTTGTATTAAGTAAATTTGATAATTTTTAAAATTTTTTGTCTGTGTAGCTGCACCTTTTACGAATAATTCATTTTGTAAAAGGCGTATATTAAAGAAATTATAGTAAAAGTGTGTTAAATGAATTTGTTTTTTAATTTTTACAAATTTAGAATTTTGTTCGTATTTCTTTTGTTTTACAACTTAAAGAAAATTTTTTCTATGTAGCTGCGCCTTTTACAAAATATTTATACTGTAAAAGGCGTATATGAAACACATTATACGGTAGTAGTGGGTAATAGTAATTGTTTTTTAGGTTATCTACTAATTTTGAATTTTGTTCGTATTTTAAGACTTTAATTAAAGCCTTGTTTTGCATTTTGTGAATTTGACAACTTTATTCTGTTTAGCTGAGCCTTTTACAAAATATTCATATGTTAAAGGAGCATATAAAAACAAACAAGTCATTGTGGTATAATATTATTAAAAAATTTGATCTTTAACAGATATTTCCATTCGTTTTCGCTCTAATGAATAAGAAGTCATTCAAATGTTATTTACATTTTTTTAACTATGTTAAAACAAATATAATTAATTTGGATGGAGCGGTTTTCATCACTGATTATGAAGTTGGACTACGAAAGGCCATAAAAACAGTGTTTTCAACTTCACAGCTATATGGTTGTTGGTTTCACTTTTGTCAGGCGGTTAGACGGCAATTAGCAGCAAAATCTAAGGAACTTTCAACGTTTATACGGCAAAATAAAAAGCTTCATTGCAGTACCACAAACTTTTGTTGCTTCCTTTATTGCCTGCAGGACATATGAACCGTTCATTCCAGGCCATTAAATCTGACATCGAGAAATTTGATGATCAATTTAGATTTGAAACACTTCTGAAATATTATGAAAAACAATGGCTAAACAAGGTAAACCACTTACAATTTCACACATTCTTTCAGGATTCTACAAAAAATTTAATATAGATTGGTGGTGAAGAAATTTCCGTATTCGGAACGAGTACTCGAACAACCTCTTCTTTAGAAGCATATAACGGAGTATTGGGAAGAATGATACAGAAACACGGAAATTTTTTCAAATTTTTGAAAGTGCTTCAAAATGAAGAGCTTTCGAAGAGCAGAGAGTTTGATTTGATGGTCAATAGTGGAGGAATAAATTGTCAAGCAAAACGAAAAAAGCTTGTTCTGGATAAAGCAGCAAAAATAGAAAAAGTATCCAATGAGCTTCGAATGGGCAGCATTACTTCATCAGTGTTCCTTAATCGATTGGCATTTCCAAAATATGAAGTTTGCGTTGACTTGGAATTAGATGATGACGCTTTTGAAGAGCTTCATTACATGGAGGAGGAGAAAGACTAAGAAGAGGATGACAACATATTGCCTGATTCCTTACAGGAGAGATCCCAACGAATCATGTGCGTTGTGTGCATGGAAGTGGAGCCCAATATAGTTATGCTGCCTTGTAAGCATTTAAAAATATGTAACCAGTGCGTTCTCAGTCTGCAGGCTGAGGCTATTGCAAATAGTCACCAAAAATTTAAATGTCCAGTGTGCAGAAGTGAAGTTGACGATACTTTACAAGTTTTTATGTAAATAATGATAAAAAATATGTATTTTGAATATTTTGCATAATATTGTTGTTTATTATATATTTGTTTAAGAAATGAATCTATATATATAAAAATGAATGTATGTATGTGGGTATGTGGGTATGTGGGTATGTGGATATGTGTGTATATCACGTATAGACTCCAAAACCACCGAACCAAACTCTATGAAATTTTGAGGGATACTGAAGCAACATTCGGGAAGTGTTCCTGTGAAGTTTGGTGTTGATTGGGCAAGGGGGCGTGGTACCTCCCATACAACCCAAATTGGCTCCATCGCCCACAAACCAAAAAAATTGCTATATATCAGACGGTTTTAATCATATAAAACTTAAATTTGGTTATTTTGTTCAGATGGTTACTTTCGGTGACTGTACAAGAAATGGGCGTGGTCACACTATATCTACGCCCACTTTTCAGCAATTATTTTCATTCCTAAAATGTTCAAGTTTTGATAGTGAATCTTGATATGCAGGTGCTATGCATACAAGTGGCAGTCACTATGTAAATATAAACGTTGTCACGCCCACTTTTACCGCCCACAAATAGGTAAAAATGCTTTATATCAGACGGCTCTTGCCATAGAAGGCTAAGATTTGATAATTTAGTTAATATGATTATTCTCCGCCAATATACAAAAAATGGGCGTGGCCGAACTATATCTACGCCCACTTTATCGGAATCATGCTTATTCTTGAGTTGTACACGTTTTGATAGTGAATCTTAGTATGCAGGTGCTATGGATCTAAGTGGCAGTCACTATGTAAATATAAACGTTGTCACGCCCACTTTTACTGCCCACAAATCAGTAAAAATGCTTTATATCAGACGGATTTTGCCGTAGAAGACTACGATTTGGTAATTTAGATCGTATGGTTACTGTCGGCCAATGTATAAAAAATGGGCATGGCCGCACTATATCTACGCCCACTTTATCGAAATCATGCTTATTCCTGAGTTGTACACGTTTTCATAGCCAACCTTGGTATGCAGGTGTTCTGGGTGCAACTGGCAGTCATTATGTAAATAAAAATGTTGTCACGCCCCCTTTTACCGCCCACAAATCAGTAAAAATGGTTTATATCAGACGGCTCTTGCCGTAGATGACTAAGACTTGGTAATTTAGTTCATATGGTTACTGTCGGTCAATGTATAAAAAATGGGCATGGCCGCACTATATCTACGCCCACTTTAGCCTGCATAGCCAATCTTCGTATGCAGGTGCTATGGGTGCAAGTGGCAGTCACTTTGTAAATATAAACGTTGTCACGCCTACTTTTACCGCCCACAAATCAGTAAAAATGCTTTATATCAGACGGCTTTTGCCGTAGAAGACTAAGATTAGGTAATTTAGTTCATATGGTCACTGTCGGCAACTGTTTAAAAATGGGCGTAGTCGCACCATATCTACGCCAACTTTTTCGAAATCATGCTTATTCCTGAGTTGCACACGTTTGATAGTAACACTTGATATGCAGGTGCTCTAAGTGGCAGTCAATATATATATATAAAATTTGACACGCCCACTTGTACCACCCACAAAAAAACAAAACGAAATGGCCAATTTCAGTCCTTGAAAGTACTTTGACCGAGCTTTTTATGATCAATTGTGTTGTGAGTGTTGTGGAATGTTTGAACACAATTGATCGGGAACTGGACCTACATGTTTTATGCCGACTCCGAACAGCTTACGTTCTCAAGAAGCTTTTCATGGCAGTTTTTATTCTCTGAGGTTTGCCATTGTCTGCAGAGAGATGACGGCCGAACAGAAAAATTAATTCAATCGAAAAACTTTCCGTGTCAGGTGGGATTCGGACCAGGGTTCCCTCGCGTATGGGCCACACACTCTACCCGCTACGCCGCGGCCGCCACTTGGTTTCTTTTTACCCACAAATTAATAGAACTTCTATAAATCAGACGATTCTCATCGTTAAATACTAAAATATGGTTATTAATTTCATACGCTTACTCTCGACAGCTTTGCAAAAATTGTGCATGGTAGGACTATATCTGTGCCCACTTTTCAGAAATAATTTTATTTAATTTATTTATTTACTTATGTATTAATGTACTATAGTTCATTACAATTTAAAAATTATAACTAAGTTAGCTGCCTGGGCTATCGGTTAGAAATAATTTTAATTCCTGAGATGTGAACGTTTTGATAGACAAACTTGGTATGTAGGTGCTATGGGTCAAATTGGCGTTCACTTTATATATAAATGTTGCCACGCCTACTTTCAATGCCCACAAATCCATAAAAAGGATATATATCAGACTTTTTTTACAGTAAAAGACTAAAACTTGGTAGATTAGTTCATATGGATACTGCCAGAACTCTTAAAAAATGGGCGTGTCACACTTTATTTAAGACGACTTTTCAAAAATCATTGTAATTTCTGAGCTGTACGCGTTTTGATAGTGGAACTTGGTATATAGGTGCAATGGGACCAAGTGGCGGTCACTTTATATATAAATGTTGCCATACCTACTTTTTCTGCTCATCTATCTATCTGTAAAAAATGTATGTATGTATACTAAGGCTGCTCACAAAAAAAAGGTGTTCGGGTCGGTTCCTTAAAATAATGCTTTATGTTATGATGATTCCCCAAATATTTCGACTGTAGCGATAGTCATCCGTGAGCTGGAATGGTTTGAAATAAAAAAAAAAAAAAACAAAAAGGAAATGGCCATTTCAGACTTTGACTTCTTATGCGTGCGTGTTGTGAAATGTTTGAACACAAATGATAGAGAACTGGATCTACAAGGCTTATGCCGACTCCGAACGGCTTATGTTCTCAAGAAGCTTTTCATGCCAGTTTTTACTCTCTGAGGTTTGCCATTGTCTGCATAGAGATGGCGGCCGAACAGAAAAATTAATTCAATTGAAAAAACCTTCTGTGTCAGATAGAATTCGAACCTGGGTTCTATGATATACAAGCCTCGCACGTCAACCAGTATGCCACGGAATGGTTTGAAATATTCTGTAAAAATCGAGTTTTTTATAAAAATATTTACTGGTGCGGTAGTTAAAAATAACAAACGGTCAGAAATAATAGTAATTAAAAAGTTCTTCCAATCTGCAATAAAAAATTTTAAATTTTTACTCTACTCTATAAATTTAAATTTTTTAACTTTTTCTTTTTGTATTATTTTCACTAAAATGCAAATTAAATTTTTTTTTTGTTTTGCCATTTTACTTTTAGTCAAATAAATTATCTATGGATGATAAAATAAAGTGTAAAGTGAATTGCTAAATTGAATGAAATTACAAAAAAATGTACACATTTTTTACATTGTACAATTTATTTGACTAAAATTAGTTTAGGAAAAGATTCGTTTGAATTTTAGTGAAAATAATATGAAAAAAGTTAAAACAATCCAAAAAATCCGCATTATCTTTGGTCCAACGGAAATATAAGATTTTTTGATGCAAAATTTTTTCCATTACTCTTATTTCTGACCGTTTGTTTTTTTCTAACTGCCATACCAGCCAATATTTTTAGTCGCAATATTTTGTGGATCATCATAACATAAGCCATGGATTATTTTGAAGAACGAGACTGAACAAATTTTTTTCTAAATAGCGTGAGGCGACTTAATGTATATACGTATGTGGGTATATGTGTATATCACGTAAAGGCTTCGAAACCGCTAAGCCAATTTTTATACCAAAGCGTTGAGAGGGTTCCTGTGAAGTCTGTTGCCGATCGTAAATACACCTAAAATTTTCGATTTCGAACAGTTTTGTAATTATAGGTCGCAAAGCCTCGGAATTCAGTATTCGACCTCAATTTACACATGCCGTTGCACAGGTAACATTTTATGGGTGTTGGACGAGGGGCGTGGTACTTTTTCCGCACCCAAAATTTTCGGTATAGCTTTCGAAATAAGTCACACATTAATAAAACTCGGTAAGAACTTACTATAAAAGCATGGCTTCACTAAAGCTACGCCCTCTTTTAGGGGATAAGCGCTGAGCGCAGCGAAGCGCGCCGGGTATAAGCTAGTTTGTTTATAATTTTGAATACTAATAAAATTGTTAGAGTCTTCGACCATATTTTCTTATGTCTCCATTACAATACATAACAAGTTTTTTTATAACATTGAAACTATAATATCGTCGTCCGTTTTCTGGATTTTGCAACCACTCATAAAGCAATATAATTTTCCGCTTATCATTGATCTTGAAAGGATTCCATCGTATCAAAGAAAATAACTGCATTGTATGAAGACCATTCAGAAAACCAAAAGTTGTTGCAATTAATCGTGTCTTGTAGGTTCCCTCTCCGAAAAAAGAATTAATAATAAATTCTGGAACGTCATTAAAGTTAGTTATATCGTTTTTATTAAGAAGTCTCCTTCGGGCTTCCAATTGATTTTTTTCCATGCGTTGCATTGTTTCTAGTTGGTTCATAATATATTATTTCTACTGTTTCAACTGTTTGCAAAGGCATCAAGTGTACAGCTAAATTTCAGAAGTGACTATTCATTGGGGGTTATTTCATTTATTTTGGGGATATTTTCATTCTAAGTTTAGTGTTTTTGTTTTTTGGGATTTATTTCATTTCTTTTGGGGGATATTTCATTGGGGCTTATTTCATTTTTTTGTTGGGTGTTATTTCAGCCCCAAAACTTTGGGGTTTATTTCATTTTCCATTTGGGTGTTATTTCATTGCGTTTGGGCATTATTTCATTTTGAAAATTTGGGGCTTATTTCATTTCCGTTGGTGCTTATTTCATTGGGGGTTATTTCATTTGGGGGCTCTTTCGTGGAGCCGAAATACACATACAATACACAAACAAAAAAATTGGTCTATATTCATAATAGCATTCAAATCCTCGGAATAACCTTTCGGTCGAAGATATGTGATACCTTTATAGAAATAATGATTTGCCAGTTTCCTTGAGCAGAAAAAGAACAGCCAGTATTCACTCTTTGTCCTTCACTAAGAAAAATCATGAATAGTTTCAAAAGCTTCACCTTCAGACAGGAAAATAAGCAGTAGTGGAAAATATTTTTGAAAAATTTTGTTCATTCTGATTTCAACACACACAAATTTAATTCAACTTGCTATGTTCTTTTCTAAAACGAGTGAAAAGTTTCCTGTTGACATACACCCATACAAATGCATTAAAATTGGTTTTAAATCAACCATTTCCTTTCAACAAAAAATTCTCCCCTACCATCCAATAACAAACACACAATTTATAGAGTTAATATATAGAACAATGAAAAAGTTTATGAATTAAAACCAATAAATAAAATTTGTTACTGATTTCAACTTGTGTTTGTTTCTTACCCGAAACTCATCAGATTGTAAATTTGTTTTAAGAAGAACGGGGCCTTCTTCTTATACGTTTCCTCTACTTTCACAAAACTTTGATGTCCCGGAAATCTCCCAGTTTAACACAATTTGCTCTTGCAAATAGTTTTATTTTGGGATCTGGTATTTCTGTTAAAATCTGGGAAAATTAGAAAAATCGGGTACAACACTGAACACGAAAATTCACTTCCACTTTCTTCACACGATAAACATTAAATGCACAAGCATTGCTTATAACTGTGAGGAGACAATCATCTCGAAAATAAAAAAAAAAAAAACAATTATTTCTACAGCCTTCTCAAGGATTCAGCAATTTTTCCATATTATTTTTTTTAATTGAGCTTGTTATTTTTTATAACAAGCCGATTTTTTCTCGATTTTCTTCATAAGCCATAGCGTGACACTTGGAATAATAATTTCAGTTAGTTAATAGAAGAACAGAGACAAAACTTGAAATAAGTATAGTCGTTTTTATCTTTCTTTATAAGAGCGAACGTGTCAATTGGCAACAAATATTCAAATTCTACTGTTTGTCTGGTAAATGAGTGGGTAAAATTTATATTAATATAGTATAAAGAAGGTAAAAACGATATCCTATTTAAGTTTTTATCCGGATAATAAAATTTTTCCCACCATATTAATAAAATAAATAAATATTTGAAACTTATGCATACTAAGAAGCACACTATGGGTCTTCTGAAGCATGCTTAAATAAGAAGCACATTTTAAGAAGCACATTGCTAGTATTTAAGGAAGAGTGCTGCATTTAGCAAGAAAATCAAACTTCATTTTATTGTATTTTCCTTATTATTCATCCATTCATCCTATATAAGATTTTAAAATAAAAACTCGAATTTTTGGCCCCAAACCTAAATAGGTTAACCTAAATTGTCATATCTACATAAAATTTAGGTATCATTCCAGGATAAAACGCAGTATCTACATAAACAGAGTAAAAAATGTCGTATCTAAATGTAGATGACGCACTTTTTTTTGCTATTTTTTTATTTTATATACACAATGTTTTTCATTACGTGTTGTACATATTTATTATATCTTCACTTTAACTCTAATAATATACTGTCAGCGTCAAAAGAAGTTGTACACGTTGTTCCTCTATGTTTGCAGTTAAATTATACTCTTTTGCAATTCCCTTTTGTTTTACATTTTTTGTTTTTTTAATAATATAGTTTCTCCTCTCTTAATGTACATAATAAAAACAACAACAATATTACAGTAACAAAAATTCATAGAACAAAAACAAAAACATCTTCATATTAATAGCGTCAAAAGAAATTGTACAACACGTGCACCAAATATTTTAAAGAATTTTAACGGTAAAAAATTACCGTTATTTTTAGTGATTTGACTTTTTATCATGTTGTAGGCAATATTAACTAATTATAATAATTATTAATTGACTTGATGTCGTGAGGATCAGCTCAAATCTGAAGATTTTTGAGAAACGAAATTTATTTTCAAAATGGGTAAACAAACCTCCACGGATGTTCGCGAACTTGTGCTAAAATATTATAAAAATGGAAAAACATTGCGTGAAATTGGTTTGATGATTGATAGAAGCCATAATACTGTAAAACATATAATTGATAATTACAAAAAGTTCGGAAATTTACAAAATCGTCCCAAATCTGGAAGACCCCGTAAACTAAATGCGACTCAAATACGATCCATTGTGCGACGAGTGAAGCAAAATCCAACTGAAAGTGCTGTTAAAATATCCGAGAACATTTCAGAACGCTCAGGTGTTAACGTTAGCTCCAGTACTATACGTAGAGCACTACATGCAAATTGACTACGTGGACGAGTTCCAAGATGCAAACCTTTCATATCAAAAATCAATCAACAGCGACGTCTGAATTTTGCTAAAAAGTATCAAAATGAACCAAATGCATTCTGGAATAATGTGGTCTTTACTGACGAGAGCAAATTTGAAATTTTTGGTAAGAAAACACCAACTAAAATTTGGAGATGCAAAAATTCAGCATTTGCCCAACAAAATGTAATATCTACCGTCAAGCATGGTGGTGGGTCGGTCATGGTATGGGGGTGTATGGCAGCCAGTGGTGTAGGTAACTTGGTTTTCATAGAGAGCACTATGAATAAAACAGATTACCTCACCATTTTGAAAGCTAATTTGCAACCTAGTGTCGACAAATTGGGCTTGGATCAAACTTGGGTCTTTCAACAAGACAATGATCCTAAGCACACTGCTAAAATAGTAAAGGAATGGCTGCTATATCATACCCCAAAACAGCTGGATCATCCCGCCCAGTCACCCGACCTTAACCCTATCGAGCATTTGTGGGAGCATCTGGACCGTCAAATTAGAAAAAGAACGATTACCAGCAAAGACTCTCTAAAATCGGTGATAATGGAGGAATGGCAAAAAATCTCTTCCGATGTAACCCGAAACCTAGTGGAATCGATGCCCAGAAGATTGCAAGCTGTAATCAACGCAAATGGAAAGCAAACAAAATACTAACCTCTTTAAAATTCTTTGAAATAATTTTTTTATACTTACTGTACAATTTCTTTTGACGCTGGGAATTTGAGGTATTTTAAGTTGTTGTTCTATAATTTTTTTTATTGTTAAATTTTTGTTATTTTTTTTTTATAAAATGAAAGAATATGCAATATATTTTTCAAAAAACATAATATGTTGAATAAAATGATAAAGCAAACTAGTAAAATAAAGACAAAAACATAACATATTAACGTGTACAATTTCTTTTGACGCTGACAGTAGATCATATATATCGGTAAGATCGTTTTGATGATATTTTAAATTGAAATAAGCAAATTATTTTCTTTATAGATGCGAAAAATAATGCAGATACAACAAACAAGAACAAGAATGCAGAACAAACAAGAAAAAAAGGCGGCAAGTACAGTGTTTTAGCCACAGTTTTCGAATTATTGGTTAATGCTTTTAAATAACCTTACTATTTATATTGTCCTGAGCTTCCCTTTTTCATAAAATATGGCCTTTTTATTGTTAGGCGTTTTGCTTGGATTTTTGAAAATTGTAGATTGTAGAGAGGAAAAAGAAAATGAAAGCAAAATAATAAATAGGAGGTACCGGTTGAAGCCATTGTTAATTCAAAGGATTGACCATAATATTGAAGCGCATTTGCTGAAGGATCGTTTATGGAAAGATAACGAGAGGGATTTTAGGAATTTTACTCGTTTATATGGCATCAGTTTGAAGAAATTCTGCATTTTGTAAATTTTTCTATTGTTGAAATATGTGTAGCTTAGAACTAAAACGTAGTCTATTCCATCTTTAAAGCTTTTCAGAAAAAGCCATTTTATTGGAAATTATGAATAAAAATACATTATCAGTTATGTACAGTTATGTAAAAAGGTAGTAAACATAAAAAATAAAAGGTATATTTCATTTTACACTTTTCATTGAAATGGAATGATACCGTTTTGCTTTTAAGCTACGCATATACATTTGAAATTGTATAAAACTTTTTACTGAAATGCTAAGTTCAAGGAAATTTGAAAAAAGAAGATAAGATGTGGTATTCAGTTACCATACATATGCGGGCGACAATACCTCCAAGAACTAAGTTGGCGATAACACTCCGTTATTTGGCCATTGGCGACTCATTGAGATTGCTTGAATTCTTGACTAGAATGTCAAGAAGCACAATTGGAGTGTTTATACCTGAAGTTTTGAAAGCGGTTAAGGATCATTTAAAAAAATAATACATTAAAGGCAGTGTCTGGTATGGCAAGCATCGCGCCCTAAGTTGTAAATCTTACAACTAGCTATTAAAAACTCAACCTCACAAATTTTAATGAGGCTAAGAAAATTATTTTGTACTTATTAAAAGCGTGTTATATTAAAAATGTTTGTTTTTACTAGAATAATTATTAATTAATTCCAGACTCTGAGTGATTAAAACAGAACACCATTTCTGACATGGGAAAAATTCTTTTATTGACTATATTAAAAAAAAATGTAAACTCTTAACAATAAAACTATAATTCATTCATAGAAAAAAGCATGGTATAAGGAACATGGTGGGTTACGTAAAGAGTTTTCAAATTAGCTGGCATTCCTCCTTGGAGAGATGTCAGATTTTTGATGAGATGACTTTTTATTCGAGTTATTTTGATTATGACAATTGTTACCTCTATTGTTTTTTTTTTATGCATTATTATGTTAAGATATAAGGTTGAGAGTTGGGAAAATCAATTTCTGCATCGGAAATTGTGGCACTTAAAATGCCGGTGAAACAGGTAGCATATTGATGTTCGGTTTTATGTGGTATCGATGTCGACTGAGTACATTCAACTGAAGCGAACACTGATGCTTGGGTACTCTCTATTGGACGTAAGGAAAGTGACGCTGCAAATCGGGTACAGTCGGCCGAGCTATTACGTGACGATTTAGTAAAATATTGGTGTAGATCTAGTTGGTTTCTTAACGTTTTTAATTTTTTTCGCGTTATCAAATTTTGGATTTCTCCCATTAGTGAATATGATTCTTCTTGGGGAAACTTTTGAAGCTGCATACCAACACTTGCACCAATGTTGTAAATTCATTTTCTTTGACGGCAATATTAATTAATTTTCTAATTGCTTCGTCTATTTTTGAATGAGTTATTTTTTATGAGTTTGGACGATTCGACGGTCCTGCATCTGATTAGTTGCTTGTGTTCGCCTTAAATTCCTCCTCTATGAATTCATTAAAATCAAAAGAATTCTCACTAATCTAAAAGAAAATAAATTAATTAACATTTTAATCGAACTGTAAAATTGCTTATCGTTATATCATTGTATTATTTTATAGGTTCCTGACACGGAAGAAGAGTGGAAGAAGATAGCAGATGATTTCAATTACCTATGGCAATTTCCACATCTCTGGGAGCTTTCGATGGGAAGCATATAAAAACAACAGCTCCTCCAAAATCGGGATCCCTGTTTTACAATATCAAAAGGTACTTCAGCATCGTTTTTTTTGCAGCAGTCGACGCGCATTGCCGATTTACTTTCATAGATGTTGGGAGTAATGGCAAAGCTTCGGAAAACACAATATTTCAAGATGGATGTCTGCATAATGCTTTGGAAAGAGGAGATTTGAAAATTCCGCAACCTAAGGAGCTTGTATTGGGGCAAGGCAATAAAACTCCGCTTTTTCTTAATGAAGATGATGCTTTTAGCTTGGACAAAAATATTATGAAGCCTTAAAGTAGGTCGTTAAAGCAAAGTATGCGGCAGGAAATTTTTAACTATACGCATTGCCATGCTAGGATGGTAGTAGAGATGGCGTTTGGAAGATTAGCATCCAGGCTTCGAATCGACCAATTGCATTCTTGACATTAACAATTGATTTAATTGTTATGACCACTTGCGTTTTGCACAATTACTTAATGAAAAAACTAAGACTTAGCCGATGCCTGGCGGTTTTGAACCTTAAAGTCTCCCTGATGTATTTTCATCGATTGGAAAATAGCACACCAGTACCTACAAGTATGCCTATCAAAAATGGGATGAATTGGCGACGTATTTAATTACGGATGGAAATGTAGATTTCCATTGGGAAAATTTAATGATATGAAGATTAATATATTATAAAAATTAAAGATATAATAAAAAATAGAAAATAAGTCAAGTAAATTGTTCCGAAAATGCACTGCGGTTGCCTTTCGTGGAGGCACAAACTTTAACTTTTTAGTTTTTAAACTTTAGTTTGATGGAGCTGTCAAGGAAGCGCATTTCATGAAACCAAAACACAGACTGCACATACATTTCATCTGTAGCTGATTCAGAGTTTTCGCATGAAGCATTTTCCTTCTTTCAACAGAGTACGCATTTCTTAGACGACGTATTTCCTTTGCTATTGCATCAATGGCGTTTACTTTTAGTTCATTGCACCTGTACGCAGAAATGCTCATATTCCATAACAATTGATTGACGCGATAAATTTCAATCAATGTAATGATTTGTTTTTGTGTTAATTTTATTTCCATTATTTTTCATTGTAAATTTTTAACTTTTATCTGCAACTTTTCACAATCTTAATTAACCCATTAAAAGCCAACTGTCTTTAAAATTAAAAATCATTCATTTTGTTTTTTTATTATAAATGAAAGGAGCATAAAGAACTTATAAAATATGAAAAAAAAAAGTGTATTTTGAAGGTTTTTGAGGCTGTACCCAAGCAGGTACAATGGCTCAATGGATGTATTCAAATATGCTTAATTTTTTGTATGGAAATTTTTGAAGCACTCCTTTTCTACACACAGAGCTACGTCACATAGTTCACAAGTCCATCTTATTCGGTTGTGGCATTGACGACAGCGTAACGGTTTTTCAATTCTTTTCGGAAAATGGTTTCCAGCAGTAAGTGCTACACTAGGAACAACCGATCGTTTAGATATTGATGGTTGCGTGTAGTTTCGTAGGTAGTGCCGGACAATGGTACGATGAAACTCCAGTAAGTCCATTTTTGAGCTGTTGGCTTCCTTGTACAACTTCCATGCGTTGACGACGATTGAACTTATCATTGCAGTGAAAAGAGGCCACCACCACTTCTTTCCACGAAATTTTATCCTGTAATTATTTAGTGCCTGATCATGAAGGTCTACGCCACCCATTCCTGAATTATAATCTGCAATCAATTTTGGCTGTTGAACTGTTATCTTAGTTTTTGCGGTCGAGCACCAGCGATTCACGGATTTCATCGGTTCAATGCCTTCAAAGTTTGATCCGACGGTTACAACGCTGTTATCATTCCACTTTACAAAAACAATTTCATTAGCTGTATCGTATCTGTAATCGTAGAAACCTCTTTGTTCTTTTTTGAATTCTGCTTTCGTTTTCAGCGGACATTTCTTTGTTCTCGAATCGCGTGTAGAGTACCAATAGCTCGAAATTCTTTTTGTTTCAGCAGAACCAATAGAGCATGGGATGTAAAAAAATTATCAAAGAAAACAACGTGATCGGTTGGAATAGGAACACTGTCTAAAAAATCCAAAACGACTCTAGATCCGAGTGGCAGTTTTGATTTCTCCGCACTCACATTTTTGGCTCCACAATATGTATCAAATTGGTACACGTACCCGCAACTGCTAGTAAGCATCCAATTTTTGAAGCCAAATCTTACGGGTTTGCCTCTGATGAATTGTTTTGAAGAGTGACCTCCAAAATATTTAACCATTGACTCGTCAATCGAGAGCTTTTCATGCATATATCCAAATTGGCAAAATTTTTGGCATATTAGTGTTTGCAAAGGTCTAACTTTTGCCATTTTGTCAGTTAGTATCAAATTATTGTTGTCAGCAAGATGAAGAAATTTTTTGATGTCCTTGAACCTGTTTCGGGACATATTGTTAGAAACAAGTGGTGAACGGGTGTCTTCAGATAATTCCCAGTACATATTCTCTCTCGGCATAGAGTGATAACCACTAAACAACAGAATTCCCAAAAAAACCTTCAAATCGTTCTCTGTGAATGAAAAATTATGCGCATTACACTGTGAAGCATAAAGGCGAGTTTGATCGACGATATAATCGACCACTTCAGAATCAAACAAAGTTTCGAACACTTGAAGCTCCGACTTTCCTCCTAAGTGCGATATCATTTCGTTCTTGTTGTGCATAAAAATATTTGTATTTGACATTTCAATGGAACATTCTCTTTTTGACCATGTGGGAGACTTTTGACCTGGTTCTGAGTGCTGGATTCTGCGACGCAGCTCTTGAAGGGGTACATCGTCTTCGCTATCACTGCTACAAAAAACCTCTACATCACCCGGAATATCTTGCGGCATGATGTTAGCGATAACATCCTCAGCATCACCGTCCTCCTCATCTGTATTGATATCTGCATCTGGTGGAATATACGCAACATCAAACACATTATGATTTGAAGACCCTTCCACAAAGGCCAAAGCGCTGTCAAGATTATTAAATCTTCTGCCATAAAAGAGTGATGGATTGATGCTTTCAAACGCCATGCCAATCAGAAAAAAAACTAGAAAAATATAATATAAAAAAATCTATTCAAAATATATACGTTATAAGCCATTGTACCCAAGCGAGTACACTGTTTTTCAAACTTACCTTTCGCTTGGAAAATCACTTATTTATGAACAAATTTTTCAAAATTAGAAAAAAACACTCCTTTTTATCCATAAATCAAGTGCAAACTCTTCTAATTGTTATACGACACACTTTTGACTGAGTTAAACGACCACTGACCTAAGCAAAATGCGCAAATCTGGAGAAGGCTGAACAAAACGCAACAAAATTAGAAGTACTGTTATTTGCTGCCGCTGCTTTGTCAATGTGCTTTTATTAAGCAGGGTACACATAACGCAAAATCAAAACAAACACTGAAAAAACTCATTTTTTAGTGGATTTATGGCATTTCAAATAAAGGGTGATTTTTTAAGAGCTTGATAACTTTTTTTTTAAAAAAAACGCATAAAATTTGCAAAATCTCATCGGTTCTTTATTTGAAACGTTAGATTGGTCCATGACATTTACTTTTTGAAGATAATTTCATTTAAATGTTGACCGCGGCTGCGTCTTAGGTGGTCCATTCGGAAAGTCCAATTTTGGGCAACTTTTTCGAGCATTTCGGCCGGAATAGCCCGAATTTCTTCGGAAATGTTGTCTTCCAAAGCTGGAATAGTTGCTGGCTTATTTCTGTAGACTTTAGACTTGACGTAGCCCCACAAAAAATAGTCTAAAGGCGTCAAATCGCATGATCTTGGTGGCCAACTTACCGGTCCATTTCTTGAGATTAATTGTTCTCCGAAGTTTTCCCTCAAAATGGCCATAGAATCGCGAGCTGTGTGGCATGTAGCGCCATCTTGTTGAAACCACATGTCAACCAAGTTCAGTTCTTCCATTTTTGGCAACAAAAAGTTGGCCATTTTGAGGGAAACAAGGCAATAAAGTGCCATACTATTTTATTGGAGATGACGCATTTAAATTAGACAAACATTTAATGAAGTCATTTAGTAGGTCCCTGAAGTAGAGCTGGCAAACTATCGATAGTCGCACCATTCGATATTTTCGATAGTTTAAGGGAAAAAATTCGATATATCGAAAATTGCTAAAATCAAACATTTAATTTTATCCATTCATATGGGTGTGATGTCAGTGTTACCAACAATTTATTTTGAAAAAGCACCAAACCAAATTTTGAAAAAAACACTAAAAATGCATAAATCATGAAAAACATAAAACCACGTTAACCCTCTCATGCCCGAATTAAAATGGGCGTGGCTAAAATTTTTTTGAGTAGAAATATAAGATGGAGTCGACCTCAATATTAACTGACAAAAATTTCAATGTCCTAGGTATTCTGGTTCAAGAGCTACAGGATGTTGCGTATATGCAACATTGGTAACATTACAGGCAAACTAAATAATATTTTTATGCCGTTTTTTTTTTAAATCACTCACTTACCTTTCTTTATTTAGGTGTTGAACTCGGTTTAAAGATAAATAAATTATATTAATGTTTTTTTTTGCATATACGCAAGATTGGGCATGAGAGGGTTAAATAAAAAAATATATATTTTGGAAAATTTGGTGAAAAATTGTAAGATAGCAAAAACCCGAAGAAAATTGTTTGGATAAAAATTTTGTATCTTTACTTAAAATATTTTTTTCATATTTTAAGATTTTTTAATTAATTCTTTTAATAATGTTTTTTTTACCTACACATTTAAATTATTTTTTTTAATAATTTTGAATACATTTATTAAAATATTTTTAATAATTTTTTTTTAATACTTTTATGAATTTAATAATATTTAATTTATTTTTAGGTTTTTATTAATTTTTCAATTAATAAATATTTAATAATTTTCTATTTTTCTTTTATAAATCTTAAAATACATGTTTTTAGGTTTTATCAGTTTTTTTTTTTAGTGAATTCATTTATTTATTTTTTTCCAAAAAATAAATTTAAAAACAAACAAAACAAAACAAGTTACTATGAGATCCATGAATCTAATCAAATTAGTTCATGTTAGAAAAAATAAAGTTATAAAACAAAACACAAGTTAATATCACTTAAGTGATAAAAAATAAACTTATAAAACAAAACATAACAAGTTACTATATTACTATTCAGATATCCATGAATTTTTTTGTAGGAATAAAAGCATGTCAACATGCTTTGCTTTGAGGGAAGCCCGACGATCACTTATAATAAGACCAGTCTTACTAAACATTCGTTCAGATTCCGTGGATGTTGCAGGAATACATAAGAATTTTTTTGCCACATCTCTCATTTTTTCATCATTGTGCTGAAATTATAGAATGTCATTTATTATTGGCCTTGAGATGTGGTACTAATTTAATTACCTGCCAATATTTAAGAGGATCTATATCCTCAGAAGAATGTTTTATTGAAAAATACCGCCGAAGTTCAACAATGGCGTTAGCTCTTTTAGTTGTTGGTAATTCAGCAATATTTTGCTTAACGAATTGAAAAAGTGGTTGGCGAGACTGTATTGGCTTTTCAATTGGTGCTGGCTGCTCTGAAGAAGAAAGAATGGATTCTCCTGGTGGCGACTTCAAAAAAGTAATTTCATTTTCCAAAAGTTTTTCCGCTTGACTGACATTAGACGGAGAACGGAATCACTGCTTCTTGAATCTATCAAGGTTGCAATTCGTGGCACTGAACGATCCTCATATTTCGACAATCTTTTAATAATATTGTCCATTAAAAATTTGCATACTTGGTGGCCATCATAAGTTTGAAGAGCGGGTTTTAAGTTTTCCAAATTATGCAAAAGACCACACGTTACTGGTATAATTAGAGATATAGTTACTAAGGTGTTTGACGATACTTGTGTAGTGGCATTATCAAACGGAGAAAGTAACTTTGAAAAATCCTTCAATAAATTAATTTCGTCAGCGGTAAAAGGCTGTGGTGCTTTTGACGTACATATTAAGGAGAACTTTTCCGATAGCCTCGTGCGTTTGTAATATTCTGTCGATCATATGATAGGCACTGTTCCATCTTGTGGGAACTTCCTGTTTGAGACTGTATTTCCTCTCTGTTGTTTGAAAGTCTTTGAACTTCTTATAAGCAATTGTGCTGTTTTTAAAATAAGTAACGATGCCTTTACATTTTGCTAGTAAGACCGCCATGCAATCTAGCTTTAGGCAATCCTGCACAACCAAATTGATTGTATGGGCATAGCATGGTAAATGCCTTATTTGCAACAGTTCGCAAGCTTTTATCATTGAGCTGGCATTATCTGTTACAATAGTTACTATTTTTGTAAAAATATTCCACTTTAAAAACACAGCTCGCAGCGAGTCAGCAATATTTTGTGCTGAATGATTTGTTTCTGTAAGCAATTTGTTTGTCGGCAAAACAGCAGTGCGCAGATCAAAGTCATTTGATACAAATGTGCATGTAACTGTTATAAACGTTTCATTTGCCTGAGACGTCCAAAGATCTGTAGTAACAGCGCAATGGTCAACATTGTTAAGAATTTCTTGTAATTTTGCTTTTTTAATCTCTACCAGATTTGTCATTAGCACATTGCGTAATGTCCCACGTGATGGCAACTTGTAACGCGGATCAAGCAAGTTTAGCAAATCGCGAAAACCAGTGTCTTCGACAACAGAAAAGGGTCGCATATCTGTGGCAATATACTTCATAAGTGCTATATCAAGTTCTTTTTTACGCTTTGAAGACGAATCATATGATACGTTTAAGTAAGCTTCTATGTTGCGCGAGGACACTGGCAAATCATTTACTTTTAAAGTGGGATGCGCACGCTTTAAGTGGTCGTACAAATTTGAAGTATTCCCGCTAGTCTTATAAATTTTCTCACATGTTTTACACTTGGCTGTCTTCCTATCAATAGACTTCGTAAAAAAGGTCCACACTTTTGATTTGCCAACCCGTCGCCTTTTTATTTCATTTTTTTCGTCATCTGAGCTGCTGATCTCCACGTCCTCGGCATCTACAAATAGTACATACATACATATACATGTCATACGTTTCTAGCAGTGAAAAATTATAGTTACCCTTATTTTTGCGATTATTTAGAAACTTCCTCATGCTCCGAGCAACCAACACCAAAAGTTTAACTAAAAGGAACTTTTATTATTAATTTTATATAGTTTTAATTATTTGCATTTTTGCTTACCCAAATTTCAGCTGCTTGCGTTTTTTCCGCCAATTAAAGTGATGTGAAACTAATTCTTTTAACTATCGAGTGTAGAAAAAAAACTATCGATAGTGACGCCAAAAAGAAAATATTCGATACATCGATAGTGCCATCGATAGTTTTTATCGATAGAAGATTGGCAAAGCGATTCAGCATATTCAATCGACCAATCGAGGTTTTGCCATCTACTGTAGACTTAATTGTGATGACGAGTTGTGTTTTGCACAACTACCTGACAAAACTCAAAACTAGGCCAATGTCATCCACTTTTGAAGCAAACAGTTTACCACAAATATTTAGTTCTATTGGACCACAGCATGCCAGCAGCTTCAAGTATGCCTGTCGCATAAGAGACGTTCTGTCGATGTATTTAATAAGGGATGGAAATGTTAATTTTCAATGGGCGAAAATAAAAAGTTCCCCTCCGTCATAAGTATTTTTTTGTCTAAATAAGTGTTTTTTTTTTCAACTAAAAATTTTACACATTACTTTGTTTAATACGTTTCATTTTTGACCATTTATATTTATTTTAATAAAAACTAAAAGTATTTGAAGGTGCAAAATTGTTTTCCATGTTAATTTATGATCACATTAACACCTGTTGTCAAGACCCTTTGGCTAAAAGGGTTAAAAAATTAAAGATCATGAAGACGTAAAAATCGGACATATTCACACTTCGGCCGCTGCTTAGGGACTGGAACCTCAGTAAGTTCAACACAGAATAATACCGGAATATCAGCTAGCTCTTAATAACAACTTCCGTATATTTTAAAAACTATTAAATATTTCTCTTAGTTCATTCCTTCTTTGAATTCTTTCGACTTTTCATTCTTCGTTCTTCATTCTTTCTACACTCATTCAAATGGTTCAAAATTATTTAAAGCATAAATTTGTTCTTAAAAAAGCTTATATTTATATAGTGCAAAAGTGTCTATCTGCACATTTTATCAAACAGAAAGATTTAGTTTTCAACGCAATACTGTCTATCTACCATAGCAGCTAAAATAACGCGACATATAAGAAAATTTTTAGTTGTGGCGTTTAATAGACACTTTTTGTTAACATTGTTGAAGAGGGATTCATAAAAATTGTTGCTAACTAGCGCATAAAACAGTATTTTTGCTTTCCTAAGAACTTGATTTTTTGTTAATAGACAATTTTTAATATAAACCCTCGATATAAGATCAGAACATTTCATATTTTTTCACTTTACTTTTATGAGCTGATATATTCCACAAAAATTATGTAAAATTGGAGTTTCAACAGATCTTCAATTATTTAATTCAAAATAAAAGAAGAACTGACTCATACTTTTTGTGTCCCATTCGCGGAGATTCTAATTTGCAAAGTCGCATCGGTATTCCAAATTTAGCAATCCAATTTAGCGTATACTTATTGCACTTACCTGGTTTGAATTATCGCAAGTCTTCCGAGTTATAATGGAGCTATCAAGAAAAGCCATTTCACCGAACCAGAACACTGACGGCACATGCATAGCTTCTGCAGCTGAACCAGACTTTTTCCCGTGCAACATCTTCCTCTTCTCTGATGTGTAGGTGGCTCGCAGAGCACGTATTTTTTTCTTAACGATGTCAATCGGCAAGCCCATTTCTATGGCAATTTCGTCCATTGCCTTGCATTTGAGGTCACTCCGCCTGTATAAGGAACTGGACATATTCCACAATTTCCTCTCTGTTTAATTTAACTTCCATTATTCGTTTGACACTTTGACCACTTTGTTATTTTGTTTGTTTTTTTTTCAGTGATGCTTTGTATGCCAAAACAACACCAAACTTAAATGGGATAAAAATGAGGAACTAATTATGTTGTAAAATGTGTTTATCGATATTTTTCAAAATTAAATGCAACTTATTCAGATGATATTTAATGTGTCATATAAGGGCAATTAAAATAATTGCATATATTTCACTACAAAACATGAAAGAAAAGCATTTTTACATTTTTAAATTCGAATGTTTTAGGGAGAAAACGCAGCACTGTTTTCCTTACTTCGAATTCGGACTGACAGCGGTTGTCAAAATTCACTGTCTCAGTAAAAGTTGTTGCCAGTGGACTGCCAGTGATGTCAAGGTGTGAGTGTATTAGTGAAAAGTGAGAGTGTATTGAGTTTTTCGAACTGTTCCCAGCTAGCATTTTTAATCGTAGACGACTCTTCTGCGATCGGACCAGGCGATTAAATAAATCGTCGACGATGTCTTATTCCGATCGCGGAAGTTCAGTACAACTGAAGGAACTGTGTCAAGCCGGCGACTCTTCCATTTGAGTCGTCAACGATGCGCAGAAAAGAATCATGTAAGACGCTTTTATTCCTACTTCAAACGAGCCTTGAAACAATCGCTTAAATGGGTCGTGTACGATAAACAGAAATCAATCGTGTAAGGCGCTTTTATTCCTGCTTCAAACGATCCTTGAAACAATCGCCCACATGAGTCGTCTACGATGCGCCAAAAAGAATCGCTGAAGAGTCTTGAAACTAATGCCTAGACGATCTTTAATTGATCCTTTAAAAAAAAGGATTATTCCGCATTGTTAATTTTTTTTATTGTAATATTATAATTAATAAGTTTACCTATGTATATATACAAAATAAAATTAATTCAATTATTAAATTAAAAAATTAATCAGTTTCACATACAAAAAAAAAAAAAATATAAAAAAACAAATTATTTGGGAGCCAAGTCCCCCTTCTTTGTTCCGTCATTCTTCTTGGTCCGAAACCCTTTCTGAGCCAGTTACCAGCATGAAAAAAATGTTGTTGCAGCACTTTATTAATTCTTGCATCGACAGCTTTAAATTTTGAATTGCAGACGTCTTAAAAAAGAAAAACAAATAAGAAAACTGTAAGAGCTTGAAATAAAATGTACTTACTTGTTATAATTATCAGAATACTAAATTCCTGGATCCTAGGCGTAATATTTGTTCTACGTCAGCTCAATTTTTTTTATTGCATTCCTCACAAACGAGTTTGTGCCATCGCTACCCACTTTACCAAGGATATATTTCTGTAAGAAGATGTAAATACATAGATATAGAAAGATGCAGATAGATATATATAGTAGACATACCCATTGGAGAACAATATCCTTGTTCTCTTGTATTTGTTGATCCAACTCTTTTAACTGTTGTAGAGTTTTTACAGGTAATGGCGGCACCAAATTGGTTTTGATATTGTCAGAGTAAGTTAGTTTTAAATAGTTTTAAGTTTTAAATAAAAGTACACTTATTGTAATTACCAGTCTCGACATGTGTCCACTAGCTAACAACTGAGTTGAAATGAAGCAAAAAATCAGTTGTTGAAAAAAAAGCAAAAATCAATTGTCTTGTAAACTTCTCTAAGCATAACGGTTAAATTCGCCAAAGGATCGCGAGAATGTGTAAGCGGCGATTTTAGATTTTTAGAACTGACTTCATTTACTCGCGAAACAATCGTCCAAAAGATTCGCAAATACATAATTTACAAGCGTAAAATACGATTGTG
This sequence comes from Coremacera marginata, assembly GCA_914767935.1. Classification (NCBI taxonomy): domain Eukaryota; kingdom Metazoa; phylum Arthropoda; class Insecta; order Diptera; family Sciomyzidae; genus Coremacera; species Coremacera marginata. The sequence goes on along the minus strand of OU612044.1, from coordinate 45,685,757 downwards.
GTGAAAAACAATTGAAAAATTGAATCGTCAGAACGATTAAACGACGATTATAGAGTAACAAAAAAAAAAAAAAAAAACCTTGTCAATCAATCATGAAAATGAGTCGCATAAATACCATTTTGTAGAGTCATATGCGATCTTTGGCCACTAGCGACCTTTAAATACTCGCCAAAATGCGTGAACGACGATTCACTCGTCCAACAATCGTCACAACGACTCGCATTAGCATCGTTTGGAAGAGCAAAATCAAATTGTACTTCAACAATCGTCAGGACGATTAAAAAAAGTATCGCGAAATGATCGCGCTCGACATACAATCTTTCAAATGCTAGCTGGGTTACTGTCTTCGGACTGGCACGTGTGGCTAGGGGGTAAGATACCATTTTTCAAGAGAGCAATGTTTCATACCTACTTTCATAGTAAAGGCAATGGATAGTTTTTTAAACGTTTCCGTTTCACTTTAATAAAATTAACACGCAGCATTAGTTAATAACAGCAGCTTGACGAAATCAATGATATGGTTCTACTAGTGACAAATAAATATAACAACCGTGTTCTTTCGTTATTAACGCTGAACTAATTGGCGTTTTACATAACTATTTAATTGCAAAATGAGATAAAAAAAAAAAATGGTAAGCTGCACCAAAAGCACGGCCCACGTGTAAATGTTCGAAATCTACATTAATCTTAATCAATAATCTCTAGCGTTAATCTCATTAAAATTGTATAGTTTCTTATTTAAAGCGTCATCTTTTGAAGGCGGTCACGCTAAGTTTTCTAGCGCTATTTGTTTGAGGACTTTGCTCAGGGTAAGTTTTTACAAAAATTGTTTTTCTGAAGCCCAAAGACACAAATTCACATTTAACCTTAAACTTTTTTATAATCTGGCATTATCAATACGTCAGTCAAGAATTAAATTTTAATTATGTTCAACACTAGAACTGCACACCATTTTTTTTTTACCTGCAAACAAAAGGTAAAAACAAGGGTAAACATTTCTGGTTCGTAAGCTCGTTCTGAAAACATCCATCTGACTCCTAAGTATGTATTTGCATTCTTTTGTTTTTTCATGCCAAAGAGAATGGCGAAGAGCAAATTCAATTGTTTCAAGGTTTAGCTGGTGAAAAATCGATTTGAATAGCTAATTTATTATATAATTATTTTTCTGAACAACCGATTTTCAAGTTTCAATCGGGAGGAGTACACACAAGACTCTGAGAAAAAAATACCATCATTATGTTTTGTTAAAAAGTCTACTTATTTGAGACTCTGAAAATTAAAAAGAATGTAAACTCTGATATATGGAAAGTTCAGGTAAAAATCTATGAAAAATTAATTTTCGAGGACATATTTCCGTTTTTATTATACAAAATTTAAAAAAGAGAAATTTTATATGCACAAAAAATATCAAAAGTAAAAATACGATTTAACTTATTCAAAGGCGTTACAATCGCTGCAATAGATTTCTTTGTGATTCTCACAGGTCTGTCTCAGTGGTACTAAAAACTGTAAAAAAATGGTAATACGTGACTTAAATTTAATTTAGCAAGAGAGACAAAAATAATTTATCTACACAAAACACTAACGGTAACTACAAACTGGGGTAGATATATACCCCACACGAGCTTCACGTCTCCACTCCGTCACAGTAAATAAGAAACTGAAGGGTCTCACCACCTCGTCCAGGGGCGGATTTAGATAGTGGCATGGTGGGCGCAGCCGCCGGCCCCGATCAGGTAGGGGCTCGGCAAGCGCTTCTGTCAAAATGTCTAATATGGTTTTTTTAATGCATTTTTTGATCCAGATGTAAATTTAAAGAATATATAAATTTTGGTCCTTATTATTAATGCTCCTTTTTGCTTGCGTTTTTATAGCAAAAGGATGCAATGTTAAAAAAAAATGTTGTCCTGCATGGGCTTGAAAATCATACCCATCGCGTGATAGTTTTATACACTAACCATAAATCTAAAACCCTTCGATAAGCAAAGTTGGTTACATTAGCAGCTATCCAAACCAAAAAAAAAAAAAAAAAAAAAACAGAGGTATTCACGATCCGGAGCTCTTTGTAGAGCTCTTAATACATTTTAGATCAGATGTAGATTGTAGATTTTTAATACAACACAAATATTTAGTACAAACATGTTGATTACGAACTCGATTCCACATCACTAACTGTCAAATCACTTTAATTTTATTATCTTCCCCATAAAAGGCGGCACAAAAAAATGGCAACGAAAATAAAAATTAAACTCAAACGTGAGATATAAATAATAAATAAATACTAAAATGCATATAATCTGAATAATCTGAATAAACACAGCTTATTGAACTCTTCTTCAATTGCTAGGTCTGTGTATGGGCTGTGTTCGCAGCTTGTTGCGCTTTTTTACTCTTTTGCACAACAGCTCAACAAAAAGCTCCGGATCGTGAATACCCCTAATGTTTCTTCTACTTACTACACGTTGTCAAAATCTTGGTTAAGTAGGTGTTTTTATTGATGTGAAAGCTTTGTTGTTGTATTTTTTTTTTTTGCTTTTGCATAGCGGAAAAGAAAAATTAACATTAATGCGACATTAATGCATATAAATTAATATTTTGAATATAAATCTGTGCTTAAGTAGGCCCCGTGCCGATTTCAGCCCCAGTCCCCGCTTTGTGTTATTGCGGTGCTGACCTTGCCCTATTGTTAGAACCTCGAACTAAATTATGGTATAGGTCGTCAGTCGTTCATGTCTTATCAACTTAGAAACATAGTTCAAAGTTTACCTGGGTCAGATATCTACACCAGTTTGTAGTTCTAGGGTTAAGTTGACGAACGAGCAACGTTTGGAAATTGCAATCGAATTTTCGATCGTAATAATCGTCCCACTAGACTGGCTGTGCATGACTTAGTCAATAATTTCTAATCAACATGATTACTATTGAACGTTCCTGTGTCAGTAAGAGAACGGATCGGTGAAAGTACCGAAAATATCGTAGCCGTATTCATATAAGCCAAACAAGTCAACTACACGCCATTCACAGGAATTGCAAATCGCTCAGTCTATACATATTAAGACGAATTTTGCGTAAAGATCTTGCTCGACATCCTTACAAGATCAAAGTTATTCAAGAACTGAATCCTCTTGATAAGCACTATTATTTTCAGCAAGATGGAGTACCTTCTAGTAGATTTGCCATCGACTGGCCTCCGCGCTCTCCAGACCAGAGAACTGCAAAACACACTTTTTTCTTGATTAAATCATTCACTGGAATTCTTACTCAACTCAACTCATTCAACAAAGTTCAGCGTTGAATAAAATCAGCGCACTACTGGAGAACGCGTCTTTTGTGTCAGTTTGAGTTTGAGTTCGTCTGATCGGACTCACATGTTTGCGTGAACGAGTGTTGGCGTTGAATAAAATAAAATGATGCTGCTGAAGGCATCGTTTGTGTGAGCTGATTGACGGATTGAATTCACATGTTTGAGTATTGGCGTTGAAGTGTATACGAATATGTGTTTCGTAAATGAGAACTCAAAGAAATAGTTAAATTTAGTTGTTTGCAGTCAATCGTTATAAAAACTTCAACCTTCTTCTTCTTGTTCTCTTTTTCTCTCTATCTCTGTCTGCACACGAACAAACTCATACGTGTTGATTTTTGCTTTTTGCGTTTCATTCTTGATGAAAATAATCGTTGTTGAGCCCAACGAACAAGCATGAAATATGTATCCGAAGACGTTCGTTGATTAAAATCACTGAGCCAACACGAAGCACATGGTTTGATTGAATTTAACTCAACAGCGAGTGTATGCATTCGAGCAAGTCTGATCGATTAAACGCAGAGGCATGATTTTTACAGTGTTGATTTCGTATGAATATTTTTATGTGAGTTTTGCAGTTCTCTGCTCCAGACCTCACGTCACTGGATTTTTTTTTTTGTTTTTTTGTTGTGACTCATCAAAAATACTCGTAAGGTGTATCTGTCAAAACAGGCTACATTAGATCAATCAAAGACGGAAACTCTGCGTTAAAGGAGCTCAGGAGCAATATTCAAAGTGAAATTGCTCACGTTCCGGTAGATATGTGTGGAAGAGTGGTAGAAAATCGGCTACAAAAAGTCTATCGCTGCAAACGTTCTCATCGTACTCATATAAACGTGGTTGAATTTCATACTTTTATTAATTATGTGTACAACACCTGGAACAGATTTCAGACCAATAACTCAATTATTCTGTTTTATTTAAATACCAAATTGTTATTTTCGTATGAGAAAACTCATTATCTTGTCACACCCAGGGAAAAAATCGTAAAACCAAAGAAAATTCACTTTACCGCAAAGACTTTTATTGGCTAGATTGTGCCCAAAGACAAAACATCGTTACGACAATGACACAAAGATTGTTAGAATCCCAAGAACAATATACTTTGAATCAAAAACTTAAATTTTTGTGGCAAAGACGCACGTATTTTAAAAAGTATGGAAAAGTCGTAAAAGCAAAGAAAATGTACGTTGGCACAAAGACTTTTATTTGTTACGGCAAAAGACGCAGAATGTTAGATCCTTGATTTTATTTCATGAAATTATTGGCTTTTCTCGGCTTCTCTTTGCTGCTTGCATTTATTACAACAAGAACATTAAATTAAATATCAAATTAAAAATCTTACCTTCGCCTGCCCTGGAGATTTGAACCCGCACCCACCGATACCGCCGATTAAGAAGTCACAACACTACGCATCGAGCCAAACTCTTTCGTTACGCAGAGTGATTGATTCAATATTAATTACAACTGAAGCTATGCTGCAGCATAACACAATAACCTATTATTATAATTTTGTCGTATAACTATCAACAGAAAACTGTGACATACTGCATCTGTTAATACAGCATCTGTTAACATAGCTGCAGTTATGTCAGCAAGTAGTAGCAATGCTGCTTGGATCAGTGGGTAGAGCGGGGAACTGGCACCAAAAATTCCAAGTTCAATTCCGCACGGCGGGCAAAAAAATTGTTGTTTCTTTTTTTTTTGTTGATGAAATGTAATAAAATTAACTGGCGTGAATATTAACGTGTGTTTTTTACCAATTACAATTCAATGTTGGCACTCGCACACGATTTTCTTATGCTCCGTATACAGATATGATTTTGAAGAAAATATTCTTCAAAGTAACAGACTTTGTCTTTGAAACAATAAAGCTTACTCTCAAAAAACTAAGAAAAGTTGTTGATTTTACATACTTTTTCCAATTCCTTGTTAACAAAGAACTAAATCCTTATAGTAAATATTTTATCTTCACGGCAAAGATTGTTTCATTGATTTACCTCCAAAGAACTTCAGTCTTTTGTTTCGATGATGCAGCACTTGCATAGTTAAAGGATAAATCATTATTGCAACGATCTTTTCATTGTGGTAAAGATATTTTGGTGACAGTTTTCAAAGAACTTTTTTCTTTGATTTTAAGGCGTTCAATTTTCTCGGTACAGAAACCCATAATACTGTTGCAATCAAATGTTATTCAAGTCTATATTTATTTATGAAATATGTTAAGTTAAATATATTATTTAAGAAATAAGTATATAACAACTAAAATAATTAACTATTTAAGAAATAATTTTAGAGCATCAGTCGATAAAAATTCTTTAGATTCATAATCATTTTAACATAAGTAATATTAAATAAACAAATTAATTATGATCACGCATCGATTACATTAATAATGAAATGAATAAATATGAATATAGCATTAAAATATGAATGAATCTTTGAATTTATCAGTTCAATATTTTGTACTGAAGTATAATTGAGGAAGAAATGAATATAAGAGTCCAATGTGCCAAATGGATCCGTTTCGAATTCGAGACGGGCTCACTTCTTCGTACATTTTATCTGAAACGGATTGCTTTTCGGATCCGTCACTGAACCGTTTTCGAAACGGATTCCTTTTTTCAAAGTTACGCAAATTCGAAACGTACTCGTTTTTTCTAAATATCAAACTTAAAGTTTTTACAGCAATATATGTAATCCTATTATGTACTTTATTGTGAATAAATTTAAAATTTTTTAGCCCGTGCTTTAAAATTTTCAAATTTCTTAAAATTCAAATGAAAAGGCTGTAAACAAAAAAGTTGATGAGTCAGAATGTTAAAAAAATTTATGTCTAAGCAATTGCAATGCACTCTAGAAAAAAAAAATGTATGACTGCAACTCACTGCTTTCAATAAAAAAAAATTCTTAAATTTGCAAAATATCACGTTTTAAACAAAAAAATGTAATAATTTTTTTAATATAAAGAAATTTCTTCATAATCATTTTTTATATGACGGCTTAAAGAACAAAGTGTGTTCTTATTATGATTTTTATTTCATCATTCTTTGTATAATAATTGATGATTAATAGAAGTTACCACAAACGCCTATATCACTACAGGTAGCAAAGAAAATATGGACTCCATTTTGAAAGAAAAAGAAACAAATTTTTTTGAAAGCAGTTTTGAGATCCAAATTCATTGGACAATTTTTAATAAAAATATTAACTTATTTGAAGTGGTAATGCAACCAGTGTTGGATCAGTTGATTTGGACTGACTCTACCATATAAATACTACAAAATGATTTTTAATTTTACAGACTTAATGGAAGAATTGCATAAGATATCATGTCTCCACCATGCATCGAAACATCGCTTTTATCCTTCACAGCTAGTGTTGCATCCATATTATTAAAATTATTGATCTCTTTCGCACCTCATCTGCAAATGTGACATCGCTGCGAAACAAATTGAAGTATCATATATATCTACTTTAAAAAGTAATTCTTTGCATTTTTTGCCGTTGTTACTTTATTATTCACTAATAGTTTTGGCTAGTTTTGACTAGTTCATAGTTTTTTCGTCAGTCACCGTCAGAAAGAATTAATGGGTGACATTTTACAGTTATATCACGAAATTTAAATTTACTGAAACTAATAAATACCTGACTTCTTCACTGCTTTATTACAAAAAAAAAAATTTTTTTCGGTATATATATTTTTTTTTAGTTTACTTCACTGAGTGTACAGCTTTGCATTGAAAATTCTCTAACTCCTGCAATTTCTTGGCAATAAATTTAGTCTCATCTTCAAGGTGAAAGTTTGAAGTTATCAGATTCGAGGTAATTCAATAAAAAATATTGCAAAAACTTGAAAAAGGGCGCAACTTAAGGAACCCGTATCTTACCAACAATTGGAAAGTAATTAATTTCTACTTAAAAAGCACTACTTAAAGTCTGAGGTGCCCTTATTTTAAAAAGTTAAGTTAATTTTTACATAAAGATTCTATAATCATTCGTACACAGTAGTGTAAACAACATTGTAGAAAAAAAAGAAAAAATTGGATTTAAAAGCTCAACTTTGGCTGTCCATTGATACCAATCCTTTGGATCATACGACATGCAAAGTGTGTTTTTCACATTGTGAATATATCCAGATTACAAAAAGGAGCAAAAATGAGTAAGCCCCGTATCTTTAATACAACCCTAAATGCGAGGGTTTTGTCAATATTTATATTTTTGTCAACAGTATATTGTAAAAATTTGTTGGAATTGAATAAATTGAATTGTATTTCTTCCGATGTGCGTCTCATATTTAAAGGGAGAAATAGTTACTAAAGGAATATTTTCTTACTTATATTTCTTTTCGTTTTTATTTAAACTTTAACTTTAACATTTAAGATTTAACTTTTCTACTCTAACTTTTTGACTTTAACAGGAGCCTTACTCTGTAATGCGATTCGAAAACCAATGTTATTCAAAAGCCAATTGCGATCTGTCATCGAACTCACACTCTGTAACTTTTTCGCATTCGGAAAAATATTGCTTGTTTTCTTTTTCTTGAATTGACAAAAAAGTATGGGTCACCTTATGTTTGTACTTCAAAAATACGAATGACAGTGGAAGCCAAATAAAAATTAAATATATTTGTGTTCAATACTGAAAAAATTTGATATTAAATTTAAAATCTTAAAAATGGATTCGGTAGCTTTGTGGTTCCATTATTGCTATGATCATGAGGAAAGGATTCAGCGGAGAACCATAAGAGATCAGTCCAATATATTGGGTCTCAGTGATAAAAGACAAAAAAAAAAATGCATAATTTCGCCTTACATTTCATACCTACTTAACTATTTTCTAGTGTTGTTAGAGATTTTCGGCTTAACAAAGAAGCTTTTATGTACGTCCTACGGAGCATAATAAGCGGCTTGAAGGATTCGCATAGATCTACCGCAGTACCTGTTATGGTAAAACTCGCTGCCACCTTAAAATTCCTGGCGCAAGGTGGATACCAACACCAAATTGGTCAGATCCGCTATATAGGCTTAGCGCAACAGGCAATGCTATGTTGTCTCTTTGAGGTTTGCACTTCAATTGAGAAACAACTTTGTGCGAAGCATATCAGTTTTGAAATGTCTGCGTTGGAAAAAAGAGTAGCAAAAAAGCATTTTTTTACGAAGTCCGGCATTCCAGGGATAATTAGAGTAGTGGATGGCTCCCACTACGCCGATAAGGCCGGCCAGGGATGAGCAGCTATACTTTAATAGAAAATTAAAGCATTGTATAAATGCTATTGTTGTGTTTCATTATTAATATTCCTTCTTGAGAAACTTATTTAAATTTATATAGATTTGCGATTACAAAATGGTCATCAGGTCTGTTAATGGCCGATTTATAGGAGCAGCTCATGATTCCCATGTTTGGAATCTCTCTAGCGAAAGGAAGCACCTAATAAAAAAGTTTTAAAATTGCGACAGGGGAACGTGTATTCTAGAAATTTACTTTAAATCTAATTTCTTTGTTGTATTTCGGGTGTTTCTGGATATCCTCTAGAGCCCTGGATCTTAACACCATATCGGAATGTAGTGGAAAAAACTGCTGAATCCTTCTTCAATGAAAATTTCAAAGGCAAGGTCAACCATTGAACGTGTTTTCGGATTATTAAAAGGAAGATTTAGTTGCTTATTAGCTGCAAGGGATCTCCATTACGATCCCGAAAAAGGTGTGCAAATTTTAAATGTTTGTTGTGCTCTGCACAATATTTGCCTCCTGCACAATGTTCAAGCACCTTCCAACTTACCAAGCGAAGACGAAGAGGAAGCATATGCTTTTAATGGTCTTGTTAATAAAAATGTTGCTTTAACAAATATTGGTAGACATATACGAGATGAAATAAAAAACAGAATAGCTCGGTAGATTTTGTTTGTATATAAGAAAGAAATAGAAAAAAAAAAGATATAAAAAGAAATAAAACGAAAACACAAAAATATTTTCTTCAAAGAAAACTGAAATTTTTTATAAATGAAATGGTTAACAAAATCATAAATAACAATTCAAAATTAGAATATTTTTAATAAGATATTAAAAATTATATACTACGAAACATTAAATTAGTATACAATATATTCTAGTATATAGTATATTAGTATATACAATAGTATAGTAGTTTCAGAATCAAACACTGTGTAAAAATGAAATTAATGAAATTATTAATAACATTTTTGCAGACTTTTCAAATAAATCACTTTCGGCGGGCTTCAACTTCAAGTATTTCCTTTTTAATTTCTAATTTCATAATAATTAGTTTTCACTTTGCAGAGTCATTTTTCTAACAATTTTTTTTTCTTCCAGTTCCAACTTTTTCTTTGAAGACTTGGTAAGACTCCGTAGGTTATCACGAATATCTTTTAAAACCTTTAAAGAGTATCAAATATCTAAATCAAAATTTTTTAAAAGAAAATTAAATTGAGAAACTTTACTTGAAGGCTTGGAAATCACTCTTACAAAATAATTTTTTAAGTTAAGTCTGACTCGAATCTTCTTCATTCAACTATCAAAAGTTATAAAGAAACTTTTACTTTTATTCAAAAAAGTTAAAATATAATAGTCTTCTGAGGCTTGTATTCTTAAAAAATGTTATAAAAGTCTTTAAAGACTTTCAATTAAAATAGTCAGTAATAAGAGTTATTTGAGTCTTTTATATTTATTTAGAAGTCTCGACAAATCTCTCTAAAAAAAGTCTCAAGTTCTTAAAAATAAAAGAAAAAAATTCTTGCAGAAAATGACTTCGTTGATCTTTACCAAATATTTCCTGTAAATACGCTTCACACAAATATCATAAAAGAGTTTTTTGAATGAAGATTTTTACTAAGACTTATAATTTAAATGTCTCAAAGACTGTTATGACTGTCTTCTTTAAATAAAACTTTTTAAAAACTTTTATAAAATTTTTCAAAATAAAGGTCTCAGAACAAGAATCCGACTTTTATACATAAAAGTTAAAAATAACTTTAATTAATAAGACTTATGCAGTAAGAGTTAAAACTAAAAGTTATAAATAACTCGTATATAAGACAATACTTTTGATAATAAATAATAACTTTTTCATAATAAAAGTTTATTTTAAAGACTTTTTAGTTATAAAAGTCCCAAACCTCGGCTTTACTTGTATTCCAGACATCATAAAAGTAATTTCAATGCCTTGTTTTACCTAAACCGAATTCTCTTGAAATCTTATTCGGTTCTCAACTTGCTTATCAAGCAAATTATCTTTCTCCCTTGTAGTTGAGCTGAAACGACCACGCTTGTTACGATGTGGAGTGCTGTTTTCAGGGGAAGCACTGCTAACTCGGCTTACTGTGTCTTTGACACTTTCTGTCATATTATTTGATGCTGAAGGCTGTAAGCTTGATCCTTGCCCTATGCCAAACTCCATAGCATCACTTATGCCACTGACGGCCTTGTCCATGGAGAGCAATTGTGTGACCTACTCCTCCAATTGACTTATTGGGCAGTACCTTGAAGGGCCACTACCAGTGTCAGAAATTGCTGACTTGTTGTGCCGCAGCTTTGCTTTGAGTTGATTTTTATAATCCGCCCAAACCTGCATATCGCACTCTATTTTCAAAACAGGTACAAAACATTTACAAATTTTTACTTATTAATGTTAAACTACTTGTAGTGTTTACCTCCATCAACTATCAAAATTGTACACTCCTCTTCTTACTCTTGAATTAAAACAAAAATCATTTTGTGTCTTTGTTTTGTATGGAGTCCGTTGAAAAAAATTGTTTTTTTGCTTCTGAAAATTTTAAAATTTTGAGTTGTGTCTCTTTTGTAGATAGTATGCGATATGTAAGACAAAGTTGTGTAACACGTTGTGTTAGAAATTATTTCCTTCTTACTTTTTTCCATCCAGCAACATCTCGCAAAGGCGGCCCGGCAGCACTAACCAACCTCTTCCACAAATTGTTGGCACAAGTCTTGGCAGTTGCTGTCTTCAGCTGTTCCTTGGCCTAGTCGGGATGCTCTTGGAAGAACTCAACCAAAATTTCAAACTGCTTCGTGTTTGTGTTCTTATTTTTGTTTGTGGATTCCCTATTAATTAAATACAATTGTTATAACGCTTAAAGAAGAAATTTATGTAAACAAAAACATACATATTATACTTTTTCGCTTTTGCGCCTGCCAATTTGCTGTCGAATAAATTTTATAAATATCAAATCAAATGACTTTGACATTCGCATTCGAATTGTCAAGTATCAAAAATGCGAATGCGAAAAAGGATTAATTGAAATGCGTAAAGGTACAAAACAAAATGCTAAAGTGAGGAATTCGAATGCGAAATTCAATTTATAGAGTACCATTTATTCGAATGCGAGCAAATTGACTTTCGAATCGCATTACAGAGTAAGGCCCCAGTTTCCACTTGTAACTTCTATTCTATCTATTTCATTCTTATATTATTTTGAAATATTAGAGAATATATATTTTTTTTGGCAAAGAAAAATTAAATAAAAAATCGAGTCTTATTGCCATATAAAAATATAAACTTCTGTAAAATAAAATGAATGTAAAATATATAGCGTATTATTGCATATTATAATTAAATTTTCAATTATTCACATATAAATAAAACTGCAAGTTCGCAAAGGAAATAAAATTGCTGCAAGCAAAAAAAAATTTTTTATTTGCATGGGTTTGAATCAAAATAACTTGAGTCGAATCGATTATGCCGAATCAGATAAAAGATATATTCATACGTTTGGACATACATATATGTATTACTTAAAGTGTGCTTGTGTGGCTTTGACAAAACACGTCGTTTTCGCTTAAAACTTTATCACTTATAGTTTAGCCATAGCCGTTTCTGTAACTGTTTTTAAAACAATATGAAGACGTTCTTAATTTTGTCATACGTGACAACCTGTATTTTTGCTGTAGATTACTGTACTATAAGCGTTTGTCCTCCCGGAAAGCATATTGGATGTAACAATGATGGAGTAAGTCTCAATTATTTTAGCCAAATAAAATAAATCTACTTTTATTACCCCACGTGTACTGCATAAGTGATATATTAATTTTGTCACTCCGTTTGTAACGTCCATTAGGAGGGGAAGCAAGTGTAGATAAGTTATATCTTCGCTGTGCCAACAAAAACAGTTCCATGTGTTTTTCGGTAACTTTTCAGGAGAAAAAAAAAAAAACTGATTCCTGGTGTCCATAGGCAGTAGTGTGCAAATGTCATATTTAAATTACATTAAAATATCATTTTTCTTACGATATTACGATGTGGTAAGCATTTGCGCCGTTTTAAAGCACATAACTGTTTTTATATATGATTCCAATTCGATATCTTCATTTACTTTATGCTCTTCCTCGTCCTCCAATGTTTGAAAAATGTGAATTTTTTCATTAAGAGTACTATTTATTGTATCCTTCCATACACGGTGTGACCAAATTAAGAAAAAAATAACACAGGTGCGTCATTGGACACACGAGAGAAGCGAAGCTTTTTCGCAGTTTGATTATTTAATGGTTTTTTTTTTTTGTAATAAAATAACATTTAATATTCACACAAGTAAATTTTATTACATTTCATTATTATTTTATTACCTATATGTTACATTCATTGCTATTTCAACGCACTTGCCGGGCAAAAGTGAGCCCCATGTACCAAGAACAACACAAACGCATTCACATAAAAAAAAAACATACAAAAATATTTCTTTGCCCACCGCGAGGATCGATCCTGCACCGCATCGATTCATACTCCTACGCTCTTTCCACCGATTCACACTTCTCTGTTGCATAGATTCATTGATTCAATATTAAATCAGGGGTGCGCAAAATTATACATTCGCATTATTGTGATTGTATTGCAAAGCGTTTGTTTTAAGAGTTTCCACTAAACAAAAAGCACAAGTTTGTTCATTCGTACGATGACAGCATAATACGAGAATGATAGCTTGTCGTGTTCTATAATGTTGCGAAAAACACATTGAAGCAAAAGAGATGTATAACTTGGTTTCCTTATTGCTCTAATGAGTTTTTCGGCTCGGCTCAGCAACAAGCGTTCACTATGTTCGCAACCTAAGGCGACGCAGAAGCGAGCGGCTACAACCCTACAGCATGAAGTTCACACAGCGACTGATCGTATTATTTTATTCAGTGTAATAAGTTCTCACCTCGACTAAAAAGCTTTTTCAATTGAAAGTTGTCGTTTGCGTGTGAAAGCTATCCGCCCATTTGTGGACTTTTGTGTACTCTTGTAATAAATATAACTACAGATATGTTAACAGATGTTATGTTAACAGATGCAGCAGATCACAATAATCTATTAACAGATAGAGGATGATGACCAGAGTTGTCCCTTCAACATTTTAAATAGTGGTAGATTGAGTCTAAAACAGGAGTACGCAAAAGGCCGCCCATGGGCGGATAGCTTCCCATGCATATGACAGCTTGCAGTTAAAAAAGCTTCTTAGTCGAGTTGAGAACTTATTACACTGAATAAAATAATACGATCGGTCACGGTACGAACTTCATGTTGTGAGGTTGCGGCCGCTCGCCTCTGCGTTGTCTTATTGAACACGACAACATATCATTAGCGCGTTTGTTATTCGATACGATCATGCTGTTAAGTTGCGGCCGCTCTATTCTGCGTTGCCTAAGGTTGCGAAAATAGTGAACGCTTATTGCTGAGTCAAGCCAAAGAACAAATTGGAGCAAGAAAGAAACCAAGCCATGCATCTCTTTTGCTCCAATGTGTTTTTCGCAACATTATAGAACACGACAAGCTACCATTCTCGCGTTATGCTGTGATCGTACGAATGAACAAACTCGTGCTTTTCGTTCAGGGCAAACTCTTAAAACAAAAGCTTTGCAATCCAAACACAAAAATGTGAATGTATAATTTTGCGCAGCACCGGTCTAAAATGGGTGGTAGATTTTAAAAATAGGTGGTAGATTTTTTTCTTAAGAAAAAATTTGACTTTAGTCCTACAGAAAATAAAAAAAAACCAGAGGTATACCATAAATTCTCATATGATATAATTCTCCTATGATGTATCTAAAACGGTAGTACATCCTCTCTTTTATACCAAATGAAATTCAATAATAATTGAAATAAAATTTCTAATTTTGGAATTATTATGCAATAATTTGTATAAAAAATTGTTCAACAAATTCTGAAATAAAACAGTGTTAGATTTTGGAATAATGCAAATGGTGGGTGGTAAAAGTGGTAGACTTACCAATATTGTGGCAAAGTGACAACACTGATGATGACTCTTGTATCAAGTAGTTTAGCAGCTGTCCAAATAACAAATATCTATGAATAGATTGTGATGTGCTTCGACATAACTTCAGTTGTATTTAATATTGAATTAATAACCAATGTGTTTTTGAATCGATGGGTAGTGTATAGAACTTTTAATCGGTGGGTAACGAGTTCGCTCCACGGCGGACTAAGGAATGTTTTCTCAATATTTGAAAAAAAATATTAAATTTTCTTCTTGTATAATAAACAGAAGCAACAAAGAAACTATAAATTTCTAAGAAAACCCTTGTCGAAAAAAAGAAAAGTGTTATTTTCGAGATATCACTTAATAGGGGCTTTCGCATGGTCCAACATATTGGATGACATGTTGAACGATAAGTTGGATGGAAAAATTTGATTGAGCGTTCGAACGATCCAAGTTGTGAAACAACATCATTATTTGCAAGCTTTCAAGCAGAGCTCTTCGGCGGAATGAAAAAAAATATTTTTGACTGTTTTTAGAACTGACCAATATTTTTACTTTTTTTTCGCTTGCTTCAATTTTTTCTTTCCATATTTTAGGAAAACTTTTACAAAATGTAATAAATTCTATGCAAAATTCAGTGTTTGGAATAACCGGCGCGATGTTCACCGTGCGATGACAAAAACAGAATGAAAAACTGCAGCGAGTAGGATCAACACCCTTTCGCATGGTCTAATTTGTTGGACGATCGCCAGAAAAATCAAAAATTTTTGATTCCAACAAAAACATGGACCGACTGTCGTTTTTAGCTTACGCACGGTACTACTTGTCATCCAACATGCCATGTTGGTTCAATTTGTTGGACTATACGAAAGCCCCTAATCAAATCACAAAACAACGAGGCGTAAAAAGCTTCGCTTTGAAAAAATTTTTCTAGAATAATTCCAAAAAATCATAATTGAGGGCACCTGTATCAGTGCAGTAGAGGTGGTCGGACCTTCGAATCACGTCGGAGTTCCGAGATCCAAACTTTTTTTATTTCAACGTTGTGATCACATACTTAACTAAGACATCGTAAGTTCGAAACGAGAAAAAATACCAAAATACGCTTTCTTAATCTAAAATTGATTGTTTAATCTAAAAAAATTATTTTTAAAACACCTTCCACATAAGCTTTAATTTTTAATATATAAATATCAATGAAATATGAATTGAATCTCTGAAAACCATGCCTATTTCTCAGACAAAGTGACGTCACCCAAACTGTAAAATCTTTTAACATTCCCAAAATGTGAATTTATACAAAGTATAAATTATATATAGCCATACAAAGTAGCCATATGAAAATAGTAAAATCCCTTAAAATTCTACAAAAATTAATGTAATACTTAGATTTTACATCCACTGAGTTTTTACTTGGCAAAATCAAATGAAAACCTCCCGTTACCTCCCATGCAAAGCGACTTGATGCCTTTTACATGAGCTGTAATTAAATTAAAATTATGACGAAAATATTTTTGTGGATTATACATAAACATTTCAAAGACGGCGAAATTCGTGGAGTATTTAAACTTTAATCAGTTCTTACTAGTTTTTTTTTTCATTTTCATCCCTAGAAACTTGCAAGTACGTGCCCTAAAGATACCAAAATTATACAATTTACACCAACTGTTATTGAAGCTGTTGTTGGCACATTTAACGAGTTACGCAACCAAATAGCAGGTGGCAAACTGCCTGGATTTAAGGCTGCTGCACGGATGGCAACCATCCAATGGGATACTGAACTTGCCAAAATTGCCAGTTTAAACGTATATAAATGCAAGCTATGGCACGATGAATGCCGTAATACCGAAAAATTTCCAATCGCAGGACAGAACGGGTTTGGATTAGTTGCACCTAAAACTGAAAGCATTGAATCTACTTTTGTAAAAGCAGTGAAGTTATGGTTTGGAGAATACGTCAATGCTACTATGGACCATATTTACAAAGGTACATATGGAGATGGGTAAGTTATTTTTTAATTATTGAAATACACATTATGACTTCGGGAAATATCTCATGTTATTCTTATGCTGTCGCAGAGTTGGCCACTTTATTGCTATGGTAAATGATCAACTTGTTGGACTCGGCTGTGGTTCTGTTATGTATGCAAATGTTGGATATGATGGATGGAACGCAGGTTACTTTACCTGTAACTTTGGAAATTTGAAATATTTGGGCTTATCGATTTACAAACCAAGTGCAAATCCAGGTATGGACTGCAAGGAAAAGAACCCCGATTATCCCAATCTCTGCTCATTGGATGAAATTTTTGAGTGACAGTTTAATTTTCTTTCGTTATTCTTTTGTGTAATAATAAGAAATATTGAGAGCCAATAAAATACAGTCATTCCATATGGAATAGTCTGAAAATAGTAAGAATTGTTGCTGTCTTAGGTTTTGCTCTTTATTTGAGGGACTGTTGCCTAAGATCCCAAATTACAAAATTTACGCCAATTTAATTTTTATATGCGCGCGCTTCGGTTATCCAAATTAAGACTTTCAAGAAATGTAATTTTTATGTTTTATCAATTTTAGCTGTAAAAATTTTACTATTCTATACTATAAAGCTAGTGTTTAATGGAAATTCGCTAAGTTAATACCTGCCATTAATAACAGGGTGCTCGCTTTAGCCAACAAAATCTTGAATTTTAATACAACTCGCAGATAAATTCAGCGTTTCTATTTAAGGGGTAGCTTTTGCAAACGGCTTATTGAGTTTTTGAGTAAGAAAATTTAATAAAATATTTGCTTGTAAAGTGGCGGCCGTAGTGGGTAGAGTGTGTGGCTCATACGCCAGAGAACCCAGGTTCGAATCCCCCATCTGACACTGGAAGTTTTTTCAATTGAATTAGATTAACTGGGGAATATACGATAAGGTTTCATGTATAGTTACAGATAACGCGTCCAGTATAATTAAGGCATGTGGCTTATCATGTTTCGCACATACACTAAAGTTAGTTGTTCAAGACGGGTTGAAATTATATGACAAAAACGACTCATTAGATAGAATACTGTCAAAATGTAAAAAATTGTTACTTTTTTTAAAAGTACCACCATTGCAAATGAAAAATTTATTCAAGAAGTACCAACCAAGTGGAACAGTACTTTTTGAATGATACACAGAATTCTGCAAACAAAGGATGCAATATCAAAGGTACTATTATCAATCATTAAAGCACCTCCAACGCTCACTGCTGAATAAATAATTATTCTACTTGAGATAGAAAAATTACTTATAATTTTTAAAGATGCTTCTGAGCAAACTTCGGCAGGTAAATATGTAACCATTTCTTTAATTATACCAATTGTAAATGGTCTTCATCGCAAAATAGTGGAAGTACGTGGACAAGTTTTTACTAGCGAGAGGAAAAATTATGCATGATTCTGAAAAAATCGGTTGAGAATAGATTATTTGAATATGAGTTGCTGAAAGAAACTGGAATTGGAACAACATTAGATCCTCGATTTAAGAAAGAAGGTTTTCGAATGCTGAAATGGCTTCAAGTCGTCTTAAAAATGAGCTTGAAATACTTACTTCTTCGACCAATTTACACAACAGTGAAGAAGACACAAAAACACAAACACAAGTAGCACAAAGACATCTTCATTTTTTAGTTTTTTTGGAGAGTCGATTGAACGAGTAATATCGGTCAACGAAATTGGACTTGTAAATATTGAATACCAAATATTTTTAAAGGCCGACAACATCACAAGACTCTGACCCTTTGCTATGTTGGAAGGTAATTAGTATTTATATACATATATGACAATATAAGTTGTTATTAGAAGTAAACATGATGATTTCATAACTTTTACACCTACTAAAAAGTGTAAAAACGCGCCGAAAGAAGTTTTGACTTCAAAAAGCAACAATAACAACAATGCCACACAGCTCTGTTGAAGTGTCTGAGTCACTCTTCCATTCTACTCTTGAGTGCAATAGAATATCTATTATGAAAAAGAAGCAAAAACGAAAAATAATTTCGAAGAAAGTGAGCACAATCGTTGGCACCACCTGTTTGTATGAACAAAAATATAGTGCCCCAATTCTGAATCGGAACATATCTACTTGGCAATCCAAAAAAAAAAAATACACGTTTATTGAGACACCCTTTATTTTGTTTTGTCTCAACAACGCTGATCGAATTTTTCCGAGAAGATAGGAAAGAAAAAACAAAAACAACTACACAGCTCTGTTGAAGCTTTTGACTTCTTTTTCACTCTCGCATTCTACTGTCCACTTGGTATGAACCAGAACTTTCAAATGATATGTTTCATTAGAATATGTTGTTTCATTAGAATATAGAGAATTTAATACTGGAATGTATCATTTTGTACGTTATAGAATCCATTACAAAAGAAAAAGCAAAAACGAAAAAAATTTCTGAGATTTGCTTACAAGCTTCAGTTCTTGCTTTCAATTCTTGAATAATGTAGAAGAGGTCTATCATTCTTGCTGACTAATTAAGTGTGCCCGAAAAGAGCAAACAAAAGACAACAACAACCACACAGCTCTATTGAAGCTTTTACTTTCTCTCTCGCCTTCTGCTCAACCACAGCAACGTTGTACAGCAAACAGCAAAATTGTGTGGCTTTGTGTGTTGTTTTATATGGCGAAAAAGTGTTTTTGATTTTTACCTATCTTAATGACAAAACATTTGAATAAAAACTATATTGTGCACTTGGTATGAACGAGAGCTTTCAAATGATATAAGTTTCATCCGAATATGTTGTCATTAAAGTGGATAAAAAGGGAGTTAAAGATTTTTTTTGTGTATTAATATATAAGTTACAGGCCTTAAGATCACACGTTTTTAACGAATGCGGAAACCCGCCTTGTCCTTCCCCTTCCCCACTCAATCACTACTCAACCCATCAAACAGTTCCTCCGTGTGTGTTTTCATTGAAAATTTATCTCAAATAATTATTATTTGCTTATTTTTTGGTCACTTTTAGAAAAACTGCTTAATAAACTATAATCTGTATAAACTGTTTCGAAAGTTTGTTTCTATTACTTATTAATTGCCATAACATGTTTACAATGCAATAAAATATTTACTTTAATTGCGACACCCTTTATTATGTTTTGTCTCAGCAAGGCGGATCGAGCGTGTCTGAGATGATAGGAAAGAAAAAGCGACAACAACCACACAGCTCTGTTAAAACATATGCCTTTTTTGTACTCACGCATTGGACTCTCGCAATCTACTCTCCCACAGCAAAGCTGTTCAATAGAGCTGTATAGCTTTACAACATATTTTGTAATTGCTTTTTTTGTATGAGGAAAAGGTGTTTTTAATTTTTTATTTTTACTTATCTTTACGACAAAACATTTGAATAAAAACTATTGCACTTAGTATTAACACGAGCTTTGAAATGATATAAGTTTCATCCAAATCTGTTGCCTAATAAATTGAGAAAAAGGGAGTTAAGGATTTGTGTTAGCGTATTAATATATAAGGTTGCGAACATAGTGAACGCTTGTTGCTGAGCCGAGCCTTAAAACTCATTGGAGCAATAAGGAAACCAAGTCATGCATCTCTTTTGCTACAATGTGTTTTTCGGCTCGGCTCAGCAACAAGCGTTCACTATGTTCGCAACCCAAGATTGCCAAAGAGAGAGAAATAGAGGAGGCCAATAATATAATTCTTCCACAAATAGAATTTTCTAGTGATGAAAGCTCATTCAGTGATTAGTTTTTATTATGTATTGTCTCTAATAATAGTAATATTTAAATTGTGTTTTAATCTGAATTTGTAATTAAATTGTATTTAGTAGGGGAGAGGAATTGTGAATTGTGTTGTGAATTTGAACACGGGGCACCTTTGAACAGTGCTAATAAAATCGCAATTAAAAATTTTTGTAGGATCCTTAACCAAGTTTCTCACATGGCAACACGATTTTCTATTAACGTCAACAACTTTCGCTGGTCCTTTCAGTAGCCTACCGAATGTAGTTGGATGAACATATTTTTGCTGTGCCATTGTAAGTTTTATTTAATTTTTTTTTGTAAGAGTGCAAAATTATTTTTTTGTTCAGTGATCGTTTTCTTTAGTGAAACAATTTATTGCAGTCAAACATTAATTTTGAACGAAATTAAGGTAAGTTCTTTGATATTTATGTAAAAAAAAATATTTGATCTAAATTGCTTTTTTACTGCTTTTACTACTGAGTTATGTACTAACAACATAACTTTTATACAGTCATTCAATAATTCTATTGTATACGATTTCCTCAATGCAGATTACAATAACATTAAAAATGACTTAAATTGTTTGGACTGGAACCACTTGTCTGCACTAGAATTGGACGATGCTGTATCGTCTTTCTATCAAAAAGTCTTTTCTGTATTTGATACTCATGTTCCAAAAATAAAGAAAAAAAAAATAAACTATCGGAACCGTGGCTTGATTCAAATCTTAGAAATTTGAGAAATCAAAGAAATAAACTTTACAGAGTCATTAAAAATTGCGTCATTGTAAGTGATGAGGTAAAGGTTAGATACGAAGAGCTGTCTAAGGAGTTATCCATTAAGTCCGAAGAGGCTTATAGGCTTTACACCAATTTAATTGGAGAAAGAATTATTGAAAACCCGAAAAAATTTTTCAATTTTGTAAATGTAGAACGGAAATAGGCCGGATACCTAAACTTCATGTTTAAAGGCAATGTTACTTCATCGAACTCACAGGAAATTTGTAATCTCTTTGCGGATCATTTTAAAGAAGTCTTTTGTTCAACTACTTTCCAAAATCAACCTACATTTGCCAGAATAACTAGTAGACCGGCATTGGTTTGTGAAATTAATATAACACGGAGTGACATAACAAATTCCATTAAAGAATTAGATTCAAATAAATCTCCAGGTTCAGACCTTATACCACCAATTTCACTTGTTCAATGTTTAGACCAATTAATTACGCCGTTACATATGATTTTTAACAAATCCTTGCATACAGGTATATTCCCAACTTTTTGGAAATCTTGTCATCTTACGCCAATTTATAAAAATGGCGACAAGAGATCAGTTAAAAATTATAGGGGTATTGCAATATTGTCAGCTATTCCAAAGCTATTTGAAAAAATTATATGTTCCAAACTCACGAGCGTAACTAATCCGTGTTTAAACGAGCAGCAACATGGTTTTCGTAAAGGACGATCAACAACCACAAATCTTGCAATCATGGCATCAGATATTCTTACTAAAATGGAAAAGGGCCACCAAATAGATGCAGTCTATACAGATTTTAGTAAAGCCTTTGATCGTGTTGATCACGAAATCCTAGCTAAGAAACTTGAAAAATTTGGTATATCAGGTACTGTGCTGAAATGGCTCAAGTCTTATCTCTGTGAAAGATCCCAATATGTAAAATTTCAGGGTAATTTATCTAAAAAGATTGTTGTCTCGTCGGGTGTACCTGAAGGTAGTCATCTTGGCCCACTTCTCTTCAACATATTTATTGCAGACATATCTGAAGTTTTGCATGATGTCCCCCATCTCTTATATGCAGATGACTTAAAATTATACTATACCATTAGATCAGAAGTGGACTCAGTATTCTTACAGAATAAGCTTTTGTCTCTGGAACAGTGGTGTAGTCAAAATAAACTTTCTTTAAATATAAATAAGTGCTACGTTATAAGTTTTGCCCGTAAAAACGTTATACATATAGCAGATACATGCTAAATAAGGTGGAACTTAAAAGGGTCAACCACATAGCAGATCTTGGAATAGTTCTTGAAAGTAAGAAGCGCTTTAACCTTCACTACGATCATATCATATCCAGCGCAAACAAACTGCTCGGATTCATAAAAAGACGTGCAAAAGAATTCAAAAAGCTTTGGGTAACTAAAACCTTATACTGCACATTAGTACGACGAATCTTAGAATACTGTTGCATAATTTGGAACCCAGCTTTTGTAGTGCATAGTGAAAGGCTAGAATCTATTCAAAGACAATTCTTGCTTTTTGCATTGAGAGACCTATACGATCCTCGTGACTATACAAATTTACCACCATACGAGAGTAGACTTAAAATCCTCAATTTAATGTCGCTGTCATCAAGGAGAATATTATTTTGCTCATGCTTTACATTTGATGTTATTACTGGTAACATCGGTAGCGAATACATCTCGAGCAAGGTACTATTTAATAAACCAATAAGGCGAACAAGGTATATAAAACTGTTAAAAGAATCGCATCACAACACTATTTACGCATTGAACGAGCCCTTGAATAGATGTTGTAAAATATTTAATAATATCAGCGAGCATTATACACCGCCAATATCGAAATTCAGATTCAAGCGTTCCCTTTCCAAATCACTTTCCTTTACATAACTTACTTACTTACTTAGGTGGTCGTAACAACCCGTGTCCGGGCTTCAACCGACCTCATCAGCTCTCGCCAGGTGCCTCTGCTTTGCGCGCGCCTTCTCCAATCGGATACACCAAGTGCGGTTAGGGCTTCCTCAGCCTGGTCCATCCATCGGAGGCATGGTCTCCCTCGTCGTCGTTGACCAGCGACCCTCGCATCGAGCACCTTCTTCGCTGGAGCTTCGTCGTTCATACGATGGACATGACCCAGCCAGCGTAGTCGCTGCACAGTTATACGCCGAACTACGTCAATGTCATCGTAGAGCTCATACAGCTCGTGGTTCATTCGGATGCCGAGTCATCGCCGACTCGAACAGGACCGAAGATTTTGCGAAGAACTTTTCTCTCGAACACACCCAGAGCGGCTGCGTCAGTTTGCGAAACTACCCATGCCTCAGCGCCATAAAGCAGCACAGGTAGAACGAGCGTCTTGGAGAGTGTTAGTTTTGTCGATCGAGAGAGGGCTCTGGAACTTAGTTGCTTACTGAGCCCGTAGTAGCACCTATTGGCAATTATTGTTCTTCGCTTTATCTCCAGGCTGATTTCGTTTTTGGTATTAATGGCGGTGCCAAGGTAAACGAACTCCTTGACTACTTCAAAGTTATAGCTGCCGGATGAAACGTGGGAGTCTAAACGCCGAGCTCCCTTGTTTGTAGACAGCATATATTTTGTTTCGCCCTCATTTATCGTCAAACCCACTTTGGCTGATTCCTTTTCGATAGCGGCGAAAGCAGCGGTAACATCTCTCTTGGCTCTGCCGACAATATCAATATCATCAGCGTACGCAAGGAGCTGAACGCCTTTGTAGAAAATGGTGCCATTACGATGCACACCGGCCTTTCGTACGATCCCCTCCATGATGATGTTAAAGAGACCGCAAGACAGTGGATCGCCTTGCCTGAAACCTCTTTCGGTATTGAAGGTTTCGGAGAGGTCATTTCCTACCTTGACGGAGCTGCGTGTGTTGCTCAACGTCATTCTTCAAAGTCTAATCAACTTTACAGGTATACCGATCTCAGACATTGTTGCGTATAGGCAATCCCTTCTCTGGCTATCGAACGCAGCTTTAAAATCGACAAAGAGAAGGTGTGTGTCAATTTGATTTTCGTGGGTTTTCTCCAGGGTTTGTCGTAGCGTGAAAATCTGGTCTATGGTGGACTTACCAGGTCGAAAGCCACACTGATAAGGTCCAATCAGTGTTTTTGTAATCGGCTTTAATCTTTCACACAGTACGCTTGAGATGCGTACCTTATATGCGATGGAAATAAGACTGATACCTCTATAACTTGCGCAGATTGTTGGGTCTCCTTTCTTAAGTATAGGGCACAGTACGCTGAGGTTCCAATCGTCGGGCATGCTTTCTTCTAGCCATATTTTGCTGATGAGCTGATGCATGCGCCTTATCAATTCATCGCCGCCGGTTTTAAACAATTCAGCTGACAGGCCGTCAGCACCCGCTGCTTTGTTGTTTTTGAGTCGTTGGATAGCAACTCGAACCTTTTCATGGCAAGGTGGTGGTACTTCCACTCCGTCATTGTTGATTGGTAGCTCTGAACTGCGCTCTCCATGGGCGGCATTGGTGGAATCGTCGCCAGTAAGTAAATTGGAGAAGTGCCGTCTCCACAATCTCAGCACACACTGCGTATCCGTATTCAGATCTCCATTTTCGTCTCTGCAAGTGGATGCTCCGGGCTTGAAACCTTGGGTTTTGATAACCTGTTGATAGAATTTTTGTGCATCCTTCTTGCCCTGGTATACCTCTAGTTCCTCACGCTCACGCTTTTCCTTGTCTCTTTTCTTGCGTCTGAAAAGGCGCCTCTCTTCCTTCCTCTTTTCGTGGTAGTTTTTTCGCACGGCTCGCGTTGCAGCTGACTGCAGCGTTTTTCTATATGCGGCGTTTTTTACTGCAGTCACAATGCGACACTCCTGATCATACCATTGGTTCCGAGGTTGCGGGCGCCGGAAACCAATGACTTCTTCAGCGGCAGCGGGCATGGAGAGGGATATATGCGCCCAAAGTCCGTCGGCGTCGTCGAGTCCAGAGGTTGGTTGGTTGAGCTTACCGAGAGTTGAGAGGAGTAGGCTTCGTTAGTCCGTTGTAATTGCAGCTTAGTGACATCTAGCTTTCGTTGCATTCCTGTGCGTATGTGTTTCGCATTGCATAATCGCATGCGGATCTTGGCTGCAACAAGATAATGGTCGGAGTCAATGTTGACCCCCCGAAATGTACGCACATCTAGAACACTAGAGGCATGCCTTCCGTCGATTACAACATGATCAATTTGGTTTCGCGTTTTTTGATCCGGGGACAGCCAAGTGGCCTTGTGGATGTCGAGGTGCTTAAATCTGGTGCTACTAACTACCATGTTTTGCGCCGCGGCAAAGTCGATCTGTCTTAGACCGTTGTTCGTGGAGGTCTCATGAAGACTGAACTGACCGACAGTGGGACCAAAGATGCCTTCCCTTCCGACTTTCGCATTAAAATCGCCGAGGACTATTTTCACGTCATGGACCGGAAGGTGGTCGTATACGTCCTCAAGACTAGCGTAGAATGCGTCTTTGACAGCTTCGTCCTTCTCCTCCGTCAGGGCGTGCGCGCAAATAAGGCTGATGGAGAAAAATTTTGCCTTGATGCGGATCGTGGCCAATCTTTCGTTGACAGGTGTGAACCGGGAAACAAGGTGGCGTAGTTTCCGGCTAACAACGAATCCACATTCAAATTCGCGCCTCTCCGCATGGCAGCTGTAGTAGATATCACAGTGTGCTTGTTTAGAGCAGCCTTGCCCTTTCCATCGCATTTCCTGGATGGCGGTGATGTCAGCCTTTATTGTTTTGAGGGTTTCCGCCAGTTGGATAATGGCACCTTCCCTATAAAGGGTTCGGACATTCCAGGTGCATATCCGTAAATCATTGTCCGTCTTTCGTTTGCGGTGGTCGTCAACGTAATTGGGGTTCTTATCCGAGGCTGGTTTAGTTTTCATTGGGCAGTAGTAATGTGGCGGGACCCAAGTCCTGCGCACTTTCCATGTTTAAGGTCTATGGAGTGACCCGCCGCTCAAATTAGCCGTCAAACTGACGGATGCCAGTTTGCCGTTGCCCAGGGAACACCACGTGGAGGTTTGAGTCGACTTGAGACGATTTCGACATGGATAATGCTGGCCTCGCCAGGTTGAGGCGTTCAGACACGTTGCCATGTGAAGGTTCGCCCCCTGTTCCCCTCCTTTACATAACTATCCCCTTATTTAACACAAATTCACGTCCTATGCCCAATGGTACATATAAGTGAATCTTCTCCAAATCCTTTTCACCATTCTGATCCCTCTTCTATTTCCTTGATCTAGCATTTGTAGAAAAATTGTAAATGAAAAATTTTAATGTTAAATAAGTAATACACCGCATTGTAATATTAACTCTATCCTCCCATATCCAAATGCCTCTTTTTTTACATTGCCGTCTACCACCCATACCTAAACAAAATTTAGTTGTTCTCCCACTTAGCTTTCCATCTTAATAATATTTTAGCATAGTATTAAAAATTAGTACATATTTTTACTATGTGTATAAAATCTGTTAGTATGTATGCTTAGTATATAAGTTCCCTCTTCGTTCTTCTTCTTGTTTTTTCTTTTTGACGTGTTTTTGAAAATGTGTCGATTCATGTGGGCGGATTACGCCCACTGAGAATTGCATATCTTCTACACCTGAAACAAGGAAAGAGGAGAGAAAAACAAAAAATAAAAAAATAAATACAACGACCTGTTAGAAAAATAAGTTCGAATAAGTATATTGCCTTGTTTGGCTAAATAAATAAATAAATAAATAAATAAATAAATAAATAAATAAATAAATAAATAAATAAATAAATAAATAAATAAATAAATAAATAAATAAATAACTAAATAAATAAATAAATAAATAAATAAATAAATAAATTTTCCGTGAAATGGCACGCCGGCGCAAGTTTGAATAAAAAAAAGGAGGCACCTTTGAACATGTTCAATTTTTTTCTAACTCCTTAAGCAGATGTAGTTGCATTTGAACTTGTATTTCTAAGCATTACGTGCATTCGAAATATGAAAAAACAATTTTGCACTTTTCTGAAATAATAAAGGTATCTCTCTCCTTAAGAAATTAACCTAATGTAAAAGTGTATTTTATTAGCGGTAAGCTTAGTAAACTTTGATTAAAACTTAGATACAATGCTAAAACTTAACTTAGGTAAAACTTACTTAGTAAACTTAGATAAAAATGCAAAACTTCAAATAAAAGCTAAAAAGCCTGAGGATTCTAGTTCGGACTCTAATGCTTGTTTTCAGCTTGTTTTGAATAATGATACGAGTACAGATCGCGATTTCAACTTTGCTGATGATTCATCTGAAGATCTAATTGCTGTAGAGTGTCATGAAGAAAAATGCATCGATTTGAAATAAAACCAAGAGACTATATATTAATTTAATGCTTCAATAAAAAAAATTAAGCAAAGTTGGGATTTATTGGCAAAATAACTGATAAAAATGGCAACAATAACGTAAGCTTTTTAAAGAAGAAGCCTGGTTCGTTATAACCCGATTTTAATTTTTAAGACGGTGAATGATGTTTTTAACTGTTGTAAGGGCTTTATTAACAATTTCCGCGATTTCTCTTCTTTTTTAATTTTTATAGTGTTAAATAAATACATTTCGTAATTCAAGCGTAGTATGACAGCTCATCTTGAAATTTTGACTTAAAGATCTAGATAAATCAATCACAAGCGTGTCATTTCAATGCAAGAATGCAAGGAGAACATAACCAAAGAAGATTTTGAAAAAGTTTCGTTATTAACTTAGATATATAATTAACGAAATTAACTCGATTTTTTGGGTGTTTCGTCATAGTGGGCCATTTTCATTGTGAGCCGCTGTATAATTTTTTACTTTAAAATATTTAGTTTGCAATTAGTTGAGAGATATATCCATCATCTATCATTCTTAAATTAAATCAACATTAGAAGAATCATTTCGTCTTCCATGATGGTATATAAAATCCTGAGGATTGTCGTCAAATCTTAGATGTGCTCCTGTGACACTTGATCTAGAGCTGCAGATCATTATCGCATACAAAACAATAAAAAAAAAAATTGAACCACATTCGTATCTGGTTTTAATTGTAATCTGCATAATATTACTTTTGCAGTACAGCACACAACTATTCCTGCAAAATTGATTGCTGATGTGAAACCAGCGCTGGCAAACCACTCATTCGTTGCCGTTCCACTGAAAATTGTGACTCTGTATCGGGATCAAGCCCCATGGGAACACACCCGTTGGCATGAAAAGTCCGACAGTACTAGTAGCATATTTAAAATTGGTGGCTTACGCATTACTATTAGTGAGTGAATAAAAAAGGAACTAATAGTTAATCAGCAACCCTTATTAACATAATTGCGTGGCTTAGACGATAAAGCGTCCGTCTCAAGATTTAGTGGTAGCGAGTTCGAATCACAGTACAAATATAACTATTATTGCAATGTCGAGTTTGTTGCTGGAATAAATACAAGTGAATATTGTAATTTAATTTCGACCTCTTCTTCATAAGTTTTAATGTTATGTTTATAATTCTAATAATTTTCCAATTATTAATTAAGACCTATATCTTCGAGCCAAGGTTTTCTGAAAAAAACAACCAACAACAACAACAATACCCTTTGTATAGAGTAGCAATCATATAGCAGACTAGACAGATCTGTTTCGTTGGCCGCTACGCCAACTTATTTGTAGCCTTGTACTATAGCAATGATCCACTAAGCTGTTCATGTCTATTTGTTTTCGTCAATGTTATAGAAAGTTACTTTAAATTACATTGTACACAAAGGATACGAAGCAGCTTTAAGTATTTCTAATTTTAGATTCACACTTAATTGGTGTAGCATAAGCTCTTTCTTCGAATATAGATCAAAGCTTTTTACTACTCAAAGTCATGTGGTGGCTACAATCTAAATTATTTGTTGAAATTTCATGTCAATATGACTGTAAATTTTTGTTGAATTTTCTGTTGTTGCCTAAAATGCTGATATTTTGGTCTCATTTTATGGAGAGAAACAACAATTGTGTATTTTTAAGCAATAAAGTATGCAAAGTTCAAATATGCACCAAGAAATATTTGAATTACTACACAAAAATGTGTAATGTTGAGATAAAAATGTGTAAAAATTTAAAATATGACAAAAATGTTTATTTTTAAAAAAGATGTGCAAACTACACAAAAATGTGTAATGGTAAACTTAACATGTGTAAAAAATTCCATCATGACAAATGCTTTTGAAATTTGAAATCTATATCATTATTTTATGACGTAAAAATAAACAAGATGAGTATTATTTTGCCATGTGTACCATTTTGATCCAAGTAAAAAGGTTTTGAGGCTTACCCTAGCTACAGTCGATCTAGTGTTATTGTAAATTTTTATTTAATCAAAATACTTTTACATTTCCAGCTTGCTTCATAAACATATATTTATGAAGACTGTTAACAATAAACATAAGTGAGTTTCAATTTTTGCACACCAGTGTGTAAATCGTTAAACATTGTTGGTGTATTATTCGACATAAAATGTTTAAAAATGTGCATACGCAAATTTAGACACTTTCAGTCGCAAAAATCAACAGAAATTGTTTACTATGTAGTTGTTGTTCTTCAATTTTCACTGTCCGTCTTAGTTTTAGCAGCCTGCTGATATTGAAATATGACTTCATGAATATTTTTGTTTGAAAACTAAGATTTTAATTTATTGTGTGTGTAAACACACAAATAATCATATCAACGGCTGTGCTTGCCAGAGAATTTATTTGTAAATTACTCTTAATTAATAATTGAAAAATTATTAGAGTTATAAACATCACATAAAACATATTAGTTAACCTTACCAAAACTCGAACTTTAAATAAGATTTTTGCCAAAAGCCTTTCACACTAAAGGTCTGCAGAGAACCATCCATTCTACTTGTACAAACAGATGAAACAAGTAAGAACTTGACATTATTGGTACAAATACAACACGAATAGAGCTTAACTTATGCTTATATGTTATGGATTAAGCAGAGAGCGTATCATCTCTTTCTCTGGCTCTCACTGTAGTGTAAGTTTTTTTTTTTTATTGCATCCACTAAGCAGATCAACTATTTTAACTCTTGTTTTTAAATGGATATATCCATTCAAAATGGATATTTCAGATAGTTCTCTTTGTGTTAATCTCGTGCTTTTACTTTTTGTATGCTACTAAAAAACGTAATGGATATGGATTCTGTGGATCTATTGCGCCACATTTATTAAATTTTAATTAATTCATTTTTGATTTCATTAAGTTGTCGACAAAAATGCTTTTGTTATGTTTATTTTTTTTTTATAAATCAAATTTAAAACTTGAATGCATTGCACGTATACAAAGTGTTTTTTTATTTTTTTATTGAAATATTTCGCTCTTTATTCTTTATGCTTTTGACGTCACATATTCAGATGTTCTAAGTAGAGATAACAATATTACCGATATATCTGCTTGTTGCGTGTATTCTCCAACTAGTATTCTTGATGCTTGATAATTTCACTCTCTCATACATGTTCTATCGTTTAGAAATATTCCATGCATACTCAATGCTTATTTGCAGGGATGATATTTGGGGGCTTTTAGGGCTTTTTTGGGCCCTTTTTCATTTCAAAAGCCCCGAGGCCCTTCTTATTCATTTTAGGCCCTTTTGGAAAATTCTACCGAAAAAAAATCGGAATTTTTTAAAAGAAAAGTTTACTGGTTAATGTATATGATTTCAATATGCCAAAGAAAAATCGCCGAAAAAATAAAATGAAAAATCCCCCAAGCGAAAAGAATAAAAAATTTTTACACCATAAAAACGAAAAAATGTTAAAAATTTTTTGGAAAAATGTTCCAAAATGCAATTCAGCGGCGTTGTAGTGATTGACAAAAATAAAATGACCCAACCAATATCCGCCGTCACAGTTTTGCTTCTAAACTGAAAATATTGTTGCTTGTATAGACGACGACGAACAAGTATTATAAGGTTTCTAGAACTTACGCCCGAAAAAAATGGCAAAAAAGCCCGAAATTTTGGAAACATTAAATTTCGGAAAAAACGCCCGAATTTGAAATGGCAATTGAGCCCGAAAGAAAGAAATAATGCGCGAATGGTTTGGAAATAAGACTCGAAAGAAAATGGAAATTACGACCGAAGTTTTCAGCAGTTTTTCGGTCTTTATTTCAAAATAAGATTATCAAAGTAAAAAAGAACAGATTTGAGTAGTAAATTAATATTCTCCTGTAAAAATATCTGCAAATATTTCATTAATTTTATTTGTTTTTTGATGTAATTCATGAACAAGGGGTCCATGGACATTATGTAGGGATAAGGTTCAGATGGTGTTTTTTTTATGATAAAATGATTTGCTCTTTTACGAAACAATATTCTTTTACCTTCCGTAAAAGGGCGAACCATTTTATCGTAATGAATTTGAAATTTCTTAACTTTTCGGTAAACAAAAATTCGGGCGTTTTTTTATTTTTAATTTGGCGAAAATGCCCGATTTTTTTTCGGCCCTAAATTACAAGCCTATTTTTCGGGCCTTTCTTTTTTTCAAGTATTTGCAAAAAAGATCCTAATTTTATTGGTACAAACACCCGAAAAAATTACATAATCGGTAGAAATTTCGATAATTGTTTTTCGACGAATTAAGCCCGATTTTGTATGGAAAATTTCGGGTTTTTTGTAATTTTTTTCGTTCATAATTTCTGGAAGCCAATTGTAAGCTATCTTTGATTTATTTCGTAAATAGAAATATCTGGAGAAAGAAAAAAGTTATCTTTTTGTGATCATGTAAAGGTAAGACTACCGCGGGGGGGGGGAGGGGGGAGAGGTGACGGATAGCCCTCGCCCGATTTAAATTAATTATTTAAAATTTTTAAAAAACAAGGATAAAGTGATAAAAATAAAAAAGAGTTATAATTACCATTTCACTAGTAGTCAATGTGAACTATCAGTTAAAAACAGAAAGCGAAACTGCATCCAAAAGAGTAGGTGATTTTTGTATAAAAAAAACCCTCAGCAAAAAGCGAAATTTCGTTAAAAAATGTGCAAAATTGTCCAATTTTTTCGGTGATTTTTCCTTTGAATTTCCCATTCATTTTTTATTTCATTCACCCCAATTTTTGATGAAAAATGTTGGGTGATTTTTCATTTCATTTCTTATGTTAATTTTTATTGTTTGTATTTTATGTACATAAAGGCGATATTTCCTATCGCCTTTAAAAATGTTCTCAGTAAAACAAGTTTTGTTATATACATTCATTGTCCCATTAAGAGCATACTTTTTAGTAATTTCAACAAGTTTAGTTTATTTCCCAAGTTGAGTTTAGATGAAAAGAGTGATCCCTAGTCCCGCTTCATTAATTAGACTTCTTGCAAGACTTGACGGAGAGTCTTCATTAAATTGCCTTCTCATTCCTGACATTCTACGACTATTTCAAGATGGAAATATCTGGTGTGTGGTTTTTGTGGAAAAGCTTTACAATTTTTATTTTTGTTTATCACATTTAGGATTGACTTATCAGAAAAATGTTTTTGTTAAACATTTTCTTTTAGAAACACTTTATCTATAGATTAATTTTGGCGTCTTTTTAACTTTTACAAACAAAGCGTGAAATAAAATATTTTGAAAGAATAACCTGAAACTATATCACTTTCACCCAAAATTTTTGATTTAAGATGGAAGTGATTTCAATTAATCATTTAAATTACAGTTGTCAAATGAGTCATCATCATCATCGTCATCATGCGTGGAGCGTGCATTTCCTGCTTTAAAATTAGTAAAACTTTGGTTCAACCGTAACCTTAGATCCACATTTTGCTTTTTATTTTTGCCTTAAAAAATAAAAATCAAAACTTACCAGTTATTTAGTGCTCAAAAAATTATCGGTTCGGTTGCTTTTTATTTTTACCCTAACAAATAAAAACTAGAAATAATTATTACTTTTTGTTCAAAATTTTAAAAGTCAAAATATAATTATTATTTTTTTATAAAATGTATGTCTTTTTATTATAAAATGCATAATTGGTACGGTCTCTGATATTGAGTTACAATTTTTAAATCTTAAAGCCCTATTAATGTCAAATTGGCCCTATTTTTATATGAATTTTGGCCCTTTTACAGTAAAACCAATATCATCCCTGATGCTTATGCCGTGGTTATGATAGCCAAACATGATTGCCGAACATTTGGTGTTAATTTTTGTTTATTTATTCTCTTCGCTGAAATGGTGGTTATGCTTCTGTTTGCTGCACAGTTGCATTAATGTTATAATATTCCAAAACACAAATTAACCCTTCGTGGGACCCTAAGTAAATTATACGTCAAAGGTCCCTGAGGTCCGCTGGGACATAATATGAAAATTGCCTATAAAATGCACTAAAAATGATTGAACACGGGCCAATTTTGGTTTTAAATTAAATATTAATTATTTTTATTGAGATATAGTCTTAATCTAATATTATTTTATTGTTCTGCTCGCTGAATCCTGGACGTTTTGCACGGCATGCAACGGTGCATCTGCTCTGAATGCTCCATACAAACAAACTTCCTGCAATCGCAGCATGCAAATCTTGTTTTACGTTGCCTGTTGTTGTGTTGTTGACATAAATAGCAAGTTTTCCGTTGATCCCTGTGTTGGATTGGTGGTGCTTCGCTTGTAATGCTCTCTTCTAGTGGTATGACGTTGTAGTCCATCATAGCTCTCTTGATATGGGGGTAGCGGGTTATACGATTATTGAGCGCCCTTTCTTCGATTTCGGGAGTAGCCAACTGCTGAACTAATTTGTATAAGAACGACCGCCTCCTGTTGCTTTTCTGGCTCGGATTGAGGTCATTATAGGCGATAAATGACGCCAATGAAGCAACGTCCACAATATTATAAAACATGGCCAGTGGCCAGCGTTTAGTACCTCTTTTACACGTGTGTGTACCTAGCATTTGGTCCATCGTGTCCACTCCGGCTTTATTTTTGTTGTAATCCACAATGGCCATTGGTTTTTTATGTGCTCCTTCGACGGCGTTTGTATAATGTGCTGTTGAAATGAGTACCACTGCTTTATTTTTCTTCGGCACATATGAGCATAGCGCAACGTTGTTGTCATGGTAGCCGAACAATGTACTATCAATTGGGCGATTGCGATTCTTCCTAAACTCACTGGGAATACAAGCTTTATTTGTGCGTAAGGTACCAACATATGCTGTTCTTTGGGTAATCAAGTTTTCAGCCAATTCAAGAGACGAAAAGAAGTTGTCTGCATACACAATGCGGCCAGTAAATAAGTATTTCTGCGCGAGCTTCATTGTCACTTTGTAGCCCAGCTGGGTTTCACGCTCCTGTCCTGGTGCTTTTCCAGAGTATATGATACCTTTGAGCGGATATTTGGTTTTTGCATCACATATCCACCACACCTTTATTCCATATTTTGCAGGCTTTGATGGAATGTACTGTGTAAATGATGTCCGTCCTCTATATGGAAACAGTTGTTCATCTACTGTTAGAGCATCATGTGGTTCGTACCGACTTGCCAAATTAGCTTGCAGCATGAGCCAAATATCATCAATTGCTGCCGTTTTGCTGCTCTGTGACCTTTCCATGCTTGTGTTCACGTTGTCAAATCGTATGTACCTCAATAGCAGTTTGAATCTTTTGAATGACATTACAGCTCTGAAGATTGGTGGATGATTTGTATCAAACAGGCAGCTGGTTCATTGTTTGACCTATATAGGCCAGAAGCTATAAGCATTGCCAGGAACGCATCAAACTCCTTGGGTGTCAGTGGTTGCCATTCTTTGGGTCGTGTTGGATTAGCTTCATTCCAGCTTCAATAGTTTGTTTGGCTTTTCGGTTAGTTTCTCTTACGATTATGTGTGACATTTCCTCGGTAAAAATTGTTTTGAATATGGTCAATGGATCATCCGAAGTCATTATTGGTCCTATTCCTCTACTTCTCATGGTGAAGATATTGTGCGATCTTACACGTGAAGTTGGTGGCGGCGCTTTCTTCCATTTCATACCATTTTTGCCAACATAATAGTCATCTGAAGTTGTTTCTTGATTTGGCGGCGTTTCATCATCATCGTCACTTGTATCTTCGTATTCAATAGTGGCTCCACTTTCGCAATCAGAGGCTTCTTCATTTATTTGGAACAATAGATCACTGATATCATCATCGAAATCACAACTTTGTTCATTTAGTATTTCATTTATATTGATATTTGCTTCGCACATTTTTCTTTAGCTCAATTCAATTCAAAAGTTAGTACTCAACTGTTGAATATTCTTGAAGCAACTGGCTTATATACCTTTTTTTTCCCCAACATTCAGGTAGGCACGCAGGTATAAGACAAATGCATCAGGGATGAACAAAGCAATAAAATAAGCAAACTTATACCTCCCCCTGCTCATTTCTTGGAAAACCCAATTAGGAAAAATATTTATTTTACCTTGAAACTAAACGCAGCTGCAATTTTGAGCCATAAAACAATGAATTCTACGAAGTAATACCGTTAATTTGCTTAATTTTCATACTATGCCCCAGGGGACTTTAGGGACCTTTCTCGTAGGCAGTAAAAGTAAATCCTTAGATCTCGGTAACCACTGGTCCGATTTTAATGATCGAACCCGTAAAACCTGCCCAACGCAGAACTAAATGTTCCAGGAATACATGGTAAATTTGGGAGGGGGTCGTAGTGGCCAAAATAGGAGTAATTTGCGATTCAAAATCGAAAAAGTCCCTACGGACCTTAGGGTCCCACGAAGGGTTAAACAACCCCAATTTCTTGTATACACTTTTTAATGCACTTTTTTACACTTCGGTCAAACTGCGACTCCAAGTAAATGCCATTTATACATAAAATATATTAAATTAAATACAACACAACAATACGAAATGATGGAAATTAATTTGCAATTTGATTTAAGACTATTTTTTGTAGTTAACTTGTGAAGGCACAAAATTGTTAATGTTTATTTGAAGCGACAATAAATACTGAAAATTTTTGCTCAACACATGTTGTTCGACTTTTCTTAATGTCTGTTTTTTGTTTTTAAGGTTGCTTGCTTTTTATAATAAGTTGCTTCATAACTTATTTAAATTTTTACTACTTTTTGCTACTTTTTTGATGCTTTTATGGAAAATCACTGCAGGCAACACCGGAAAGTTCGGCATGTTTGCTGTTTCAATCAGCAATTAAAAATGTTCGGTCTGAGAGCGAGAGAATGTATTTGAGAAAAAGTTCATTTCTCACTTTTTACACGAGAAACAATAACAACAAAAAATGTTCGGCAATCATGTTTGGCTAGCATAACCACGGCATTAGAGAGCGAAACCGATACAAGTTCACACCAACATTCTAGACACATTTACCTCTCATAAAATGCAAAAAAAAAAAAAACTAAATTTCTTGAAAAACTTGTGCACGAAGCTCCCCTTAATATAGGATTGGGCTCAAACCCAACCCAAAGCAGCTTTACGCAAGAAATCATTTAAGTAATTTTCATTAATTTAATTCCTTTTTTCCACATGTATCAAGATTTATATCTTTTTAGGATTTATATCTTTTTATGGATAGCTCAAAATATTTGTGCCACATGCGTACCTTATGCTAGGTCTATCCACGGGGGTGCCTGCCCAGCCACAAAGTGCTCCCACTGAATGTTAACCTCAACCAAGTTCTTAGCTTCTTACGTTTGAAGCTTATAAATAATAAAAAAAAATCTTTTTATAAGCTTTTCTTTTGCTGTCATCTTCAAAACGCAAAGAAAAGAAAATGAGAAAAACTTAAATACACCGAGACAACAAGTGTACGCATTATACACACAGGTAGATAAAATCTAATTTTCTGTCATGGCAGCCATGCTGTTTCTTTCTGTTACCGTTTTGTTTATTTTTTTTTTTTTTGCGTTCTACCCACACAACTTTAGACGATACATAAATAAAAAAATTTCAATTGTTTTATTTCATTGATATCCTTCCTGTGCTTTGCGTGTGTCATAATATGAATAAAGAGAAAAACAACAAAAAGTAAAAGATTATTATGAGGAAAAGAAATACAAGACGCAGATGAAGAAGGTTAAACAAAGAAAACATAAAATGCTGCCGGAAGCACCGCAGGAGCAGTTACAATGATGTCTACAAAAACAAGTAAAGTAGACATTAGCTTCATAAATAGGATATGCTACTCAGCAGATAGTTGAGATAAATATTATATTTTAAGGCTTATGACGGAATATTACAGAGGATATCCTTAACCGATGTTTTATTTTTAATCGCGTATTATAAACTTTTTGTGTATTTTCGGCACGTGGCTTTGTAATAAAAATCTTTAAATTTTATTATAAACAGTTGAAAAAAAAAATCAAGTTACATTTAACATTTTGTCATGTAACGTTTATGATAGTGGCTGTGATAAATACAAATTAGCGAATTAAAATTTGCATAATCAAGTTTGCATCTTTGAAACTTGCTTCATCAGGCCTACCATATAAATATTAAAATGATAATACAGACTGCTAAAAACGTTCTTGAGCGTTAAAGCGTCTTGCTTTGACTGGTTAAGAAAGACTGAAAAAGTGTTAAATCATCAAAAATATCTTAAAGACAGATCAAACAAGGGAATAAATGGCTTTGGCAGCGGTACTCTAAAATTTAAGATAGTTGAGTTTTATTAAAATTGATCTCACGATTTCGATCAGTTGTTACCCGGTCCCACGTACAACGGACACATTACAGATTATTTTTTAAATAAATTTAAGAACACATATTGATTTCCTAACAAAAGTATTTTTGATTTTATTGTAATTTCGAATAAAATTTTAAGCAAAACCAAGCTTTTTTAAAAATAAAATCAATTTTCTATCGCAAAAACCGTTTTCATATTTAAAACTTAAACTAGCAGGACCCAGGCTGCTTATAAGTAAGTGAAGAAGGAATTTAAAAAAATTTCTGTCGAAAATTTTAATAAAATAGATTGAGTAAATGAACAATAAAGTTTCAATTCTAAGCCCAAAAGTAAAAAACAGAAACAAATCGTGAAATTTTTCAAACTTTTTTTTAAATATTTGCATAAAATGTTATATAATTCAACCTATGTGGATAAATTCATTGCTGAAAAGTAATCGATTACTTTCGTTACTGATCTCAGGTAAATTACAATTACAAATTATAATCGTAACCTTAAAAAATAAGTATAACAGTTACTGTAATCGTAATCGAAATATTTTTATTACAATTGTAGTAATCGATATTATAAAAAAATCCTAACTACAATGACTGCAGTCGTTATTAAAATTTTTCTTCATTACGATTACAGAAATTGTAAGAGAACTTTGTATGAGTCCTTAGCTAATTTTTTTTTGAGACGACATCAATTATGCAGTAAGTAATTAAATTTAAGACAATAGTTCAGTCAAGTTAGTCCTTAAAACAGCCGTAATGCCGTTAAAAAATATTCTCATAAAGCTAAAAATTGGTATGAATGTTCAAAATACAATTATAAGTGAATTGTGAAAAATAACCCCCTTGTGCAACCAATTTTATTGCTGGTGAGATTTTGCAAAAATGGGTTATTCGCGTTTTCCAGCTAAACGGTGAGTTTAACAGCAAAAATAGTTCCAACAAAAATTGTAGATCATCCGATTCTCTAGAAAAAATATCTCTACACTTTTTTCGTAAGTATTGCCATTTTCGTGATATAAAGGTTCTAACAATTGAAAAAATTATTTTATTCGTAAAATGCACGCCAATGTACTTTTATATACATTTTTGAACCTTTATACAGGGAAAAATATGAGTCCCTAGGGTTATACATACAAATTATAAAATTCTTAGAATATATAAGAATGTCAAAAACTCGGCCTCTAATTTTATTTATAGCCTAATTCTGTTGATTGACAATAGTAAATTCATTGACAAGCTAGTCTTTTATGTGCTATTTTTTGGTCCAAGGGGTTGAAAACATTCAAAATATTTCGCTTATTTATTTGTTCTGAATATTTTTTTTATGTTGCTAACAGTTTTGTAAGCTTTTGATTATATTTAAGAATAAGACATTTTTACAGTTGTCAATAAATTTACAATCAACAGAATAGGGCTATTAGTCGCATGTCCTTGAGTAACATCTGTACTCCATTCATTTGTCAGCGTGACGTTGCTCGTATACTTGCTACATTTCAAAGGTCTCATACTCAACAAAATACAGTTAGTCGTAAGCATTCCTTCGTAGTGAAAACGAAGGAATGTTACATGTATTTTGTAACAAAGTTTGTGCAGTTTACTGTTAAAAAAAAAAAAATGTCGCTTCTGCTTTATTTGTAGTCAACTTTTGACTGAAAGTAGAGTTGTTACTGTGGATCAGAGACCTTCATCAAGTACTTGAAAAATCAAGCTTTATCAAGTACTTGAATATTCACTTGGTTTGAACTTGAAAAAAACAAGCAAAGCAAGCTTCGTATCAAACTAATCAATCGCAATCTTTACTGCTCTGCTGAGCACAAAATCTTGAAGCGCTTGAAATTTTCGGGAAAATACTTGAAAAGATTGATATGTTCGGCAAAAGCTTATAAGCTTGCAAGTATCCAAATAGTTCAAATAGTTCAAATTGGGAAAGCTTGTTGTCTTGGGGGTCGCTGATTGCGATTCTGATGTCAGAATATAAAATGTTGTTTGGACACTAGGGTGGACCGTAACAATACTTTTTTGTGATTTTGACAGATTTTGCCCTTTTTTGTGGAAAGCAAAATAGGTAAAATCTAATAATTTTTTGGGGGTTACTATAGGAGGAAGCATTTTTGAGACACACAAAAAGGGGATCACTCCCACATTTTTAGGGAGAGACGTTGAAACACGTGTTTAACTCTCCACTGTAAGTCAAATTGTAAGTCATACACGTGTTTCGGTCCCTCCCTAAAAATATGTCGAATGGGGGGCTCATAGACCCCCTATTTGTGTGTCTCAAAACGGCTTCCTCAAAAAGGAACCCCCAAAAATTGGTTAGATTTTACCTATTTTGCTTCCCTTTCGAGATATGGAACAACATAAAATCGAAAGATATCGAAATACATCGGCTCAGTGGTGTGAATGATCTTATATAACAACAAGAGTGTACGTAAATCTAGCAGGTTATCACAGGCCATGCCATAGATTTTCTTAGCATAATGAGAAACATGATCTCTTCTTTTTAACCCACATACGTAAAGAGCAATATTGTTGAAAAGAACGTTTGATTTGCGTGTATTTAAACTGTCACAGTTAGCAAACACTTCGCAACCATAGAGCATTACTGGAACAATATAGGTTTTGGCAAGCAGCTCTCGTATATGAATAGGTGTAAAATACTGAGTTGTCCATAATACACGTAGCATGCTGTGGACTTTTCCGACAGTAATATTTACATGGTGGTGTCAAGTCAGCGTTCTATTAAAGATTACCCCTAGATTTTTCGCAGTGGCAAAGAAATCAATGCTGCAGCCATTTAATACAAGGCCAGAGGGACAGTTGAGATGTCAATGACTTTTTTTTCATATCACCAGACATTTCGACTTTTGGGGATTGAGACTTACACCGGTTTTTAGTGCCCAGTCAAACATATTTCCACGGACAGTGATACAGTCTAGTAACTTTTGACCTTTACAACTCAAATATATTTGGAACATCGTCCGCTTGTGAACTTTACAATATTTTATCATACTAGGAAGGTCGTTGATGTACATTGAGAAAAAAAGAGGTCCCAACACCGACTCATGAGGCACACCTCTTTTAATGGGGAGAAAGGCTGCGAAACATTGTTAGCAGAAACTGCTTGCGACCTGTTTGAGAGATCTGATGCGATAAGGTTCACAGTAGTTGGTGAGATGTTGAACATTTTAGATAGCTTTGTGAGTAGGATGTCATAGTCAACAGTGCCAAAGGCCTTAGAGTGATCTAGAAAAACTAAGAAACAAACCTCATTATCATCAAACTCACACGCAGGTCTTCAGTTACATCAATTACAGTACAATCATACCAATTTTTAGCTATATGGGAATTTGTGGAACCTTCAATGTCTTATTTGACATTAGACATTTGATAACGATAACGAAAAATGATAACGATAACAATCATCCTAATTGTAATTTTATTTGTATTGTAATTTTATTAATATTTATTTCAAAAAATAAGCATTAAAAATTAAAAAATTGAATTAAAAACTAGTAAGGATGGAGCTTCGGCAGTGCACCGAAGCTAAAATACCCCCCGTGGCCATAATGAAGTATGTTCAAAGTCTTTAGCCACGACATACACAAAGTATACAAAAAGTTTTCCTATTTTGATGAAGTCACTTTGCATGGAAGGTAGTCGTGGTTTTGATCGGCTTTTGCCAAATATCATAGAGATTTTTCAAATGATATATATCAAAGCTAATGTGCAAAATTTCAAGACGTTTCTTTAATTTTTGTGGATTTTTAAAAGATTTTATGTGGAAAATAACGCCACATTGTATGGGAGGTGGGTGTGGTTTTCATCCGATTTGGCCATATATCATAGAGATTGTTTATTTTAAATATCAAAGCTTATATGCAAAATTTTAAGACATTTTTTAATTTTTTCAGATTTTTAAGAGATTTTACTTTTAAAATAGAGTAACTTTGTATGGGAGGTAGACGTGGTTTTCATCCGATCTTCCCAAATTTCATAGCCATGATTTAAATTGAAAATCATAGCTTACGTGCCAAGGCATTTAGGCATTTAAGGCATTTCTTTAATTTTTGTGGATTTTAAAGACATTTTACAGTTAAAATAAAGTCACTGTGTATGAGAGGTAGGCGTGGTTTTCATCCGATTTGGTCCATTTTCGAACTTGATCTTCCTTTTTTAAAAATAAACTTATATTTTGAATTTCATCGCAATAGCTTTGAAATTACGGCTGTAATCGTGTCAACGGACCGACGGACAGACAGATAGACACACGGAAATCGACTCAGGAGGTGATGCTGATCAAAAAACTATATATTTTTCTATACCTGCCACGCCTCCTTCTTGGCGTTACAAACAGACTGACAAAGTTTATATACCCATTACGCAGTACGCGCTGGGGTATAACAAGCATAGGTAGCAACTACTGCGTGTGCCAGTTTTTTGCAGACACAAATATTTTTGCAGATTATACAAACAAATTTTATAGACTGCTTAAGACTTCGAATATACTTCAAAACGGCAACGGAGGGGTATTTTAGCTTCGACCCTGTAAAAGATTCATTACTTACTGGTTTAAGTTTAAGCTGAAAAAATAAATGTTTTTTTGGTCCCGGCATAGTAGTTTTGGAAACCGAGGGAACTTCTTTTCATATTATTAAATTTCATACAACTAAGTATTTTTCAAATATAAAAAAAATGTGCTTATGGGTTTGAAAATATCCATGTATGATGTATTTTGTTGGGAGAATTTTATAGAAAAGTTTAAAATAATGAAATTTACTATTTCTGAAAAAAAAAATTGAAAAGATCTAGGCTCAAAACAGTATCTATGTTAAAAATATGTAAGTGATGTTAGTGAATTTAACTTCCAAAACGACAAGAAACTTTATAAAATAATAAAAAATTGTAAAAAAACACAATAAAAAACATAACTTTTTGCTTTGACATAATTAAGTTTTATCTAAATCATAGTATCTGGATTAACATATTATTATTATTATTATTAATAATTTCAACTTAGTTCCACAATTCTTCCAACTGCTAATAACATACATATGTAGAAAATTCAGTTAATTATTTCATTTGCAGGGTAAATTTTGATGAAAGCCGATTTAATCCTTACGTTTGATTTTATCATTGTTTGTGTTGTTTTCGATGTTGTCTGGTTTTTCTTACAAGTGTAGTGTGATTTAATCCTTTCAATTTAATTACATATGTTGACATGTGTTACATATGTTTAATTACAATCTTTAGAATTTATTTGTTTTTTTAATTATCTGTTTTTTTTTTATTTATCTTATAAACGTGTCTTCCATACATAAGTAAGCCCACCTCAAATCCAAATTATTTTAAAGTTAAATTCAAACGAAATTAATATATAAAATTTTAGTTTGTCTGTTTTTATATTTTATTAAGAATTAAAAAATATATTTCCAGTCCGCTTTGACTTATTTGTTTTTAAAGGGTCATTTTAATTCATTTGTCTT
Source organism: Coremacera marginata (assembly GCA_914767935.1). Classification (NCBI taxonomy): domain Eukaryota; kingdom Metazoa; phylum Arthropoda; class Insecta; order Diptera; family Sciomyzidae; genus Coremacera; species Coremacera marginata. The sequence continues at coordinate 45,642,588 of OU612044.1, read as the reverse complement.
CTATTTTATTGAATATCAAAACTTTTTTTAATATTGATTTATATGACGACGTAAATGACAATAAGCAGTTTCAGCGCTACTTTTTGTAGTTCTTGTTTTTACAATTTATCCTATTTTTCGATTTAATTTCGCTAACGATTTCTAAGCCACATCTGATAAACTTTTATAACCAATTCCCTTCAATATTCCGGCAACACTAAATTCATGGAGTTCTTTAAATTTGTGAATAGCGTGGTATGCGTAAAACTCGCATGAATTGTGGAAAGAGAGTGGAAGAGAAGTTGTAAACTCTCTTTGATATTATTTTTGTGAGCAATTTACAAAAATTTGTTAGTTGTGTGCCATGGTCCTGTTGCCAGATCGACGGCAATTTAATTTTGAATGTACCTTTTTTTGCAGACTTAGAGATTAGTACCAAAACATTATTTCTTGATATAATGACGAAAATTTCAATTGTACTGAAACTATCTTATCAATTGTTGAAACTTATCACACTAAGGATCATCGATTTAGCCAGGATGTAAGCTAGGGCGGAAGATGGTAGGGGGGAAAATTGTTGATAGGCTTGAAGCTCGATTTGTAAGAGTTTCTTTAACTGGAAAAAGTTGAATTTGAAGTGGAAATAATTTGAAATTGGAGTTAAAAATCTGTATAATTATAGTTTTTCTAATGTTATTGTTTTAGTTATAGTTTTTAATTAAGGTGGCGGCCGTGGCGCAGTGGGTAGAGTGTGTGGGCCATACGCCAGAGAACCCTGGTTCGAGTCCCACCTGACACAGAAAGTTTTTTCGATTGAATTAATTTTTCTGTTCGGCCGTCACCTCTCTGCAGACAATGGCAAACCTCAGAGAGTAGAAACTTCCATGAAAAGCTTCTTGAGAACATAAGACGTTCGGAGTCGGCATCAAAAGAAGCTCGGTCAAAGTCCTTTCAAGGGCTGAAGTAGCCATTTCGTTTTTTTTATAGTTTTTAATTATCCACAGAGCTAAAACAATCTATTAAAATAGAACAAAATCAAGAAGATTTATCTATGGTTTTCATCCAAAAAGACTGTTTTATTAAAACCATAGAGAAAATCATTAATTATTATGAAAATCACATAGTGTCAAGAAGAATCTTTTTGATTTAAAAAGCAGACTTTTTATTTGGTACTATTAATAATAAAACCTCATAAAATAGCTCAATAAGGTGATCTCATTAATTTTATGTGCTGGTTTTTTGCTCTATGTAGTAATTCTGATGTCTAGGAAGACAGCTGTTCTCAGGGCAGCATTAAGAAGGGAGCAAAGGTGTGCAACTGCCTTCGGGCGGCAAGATTGTAGGGGCGGAAAAAATTAATAAATAAAAGTTAACAAAATTCATTCGAAAAAGAAATAAATGTATTTATTATTCCTGCTAATATTTAACAAATACAAAAATTACGCAGTATTGAAAGTTATGTAATGGTATACTAAAAAGTTTATACAGTGAAAAAGCTTAACCATTTTCAAATGATAGTTTAAAAACTGTGCTCAGAAAACATTAATTAAAAAACTTATAAATCAGGATTAAACGATTCTCTTATTTGGTCCAATGCACCCACAAGGGTTTAAGAAATAAAAGAATATGAAGAACACGTATCTGAGTCATTATTCCTAAAAGGTATTACAAAAACTGAACACGCAGCTTATAGTCTAGTGAAAATACATAACTGCTATAAATATGGCACACAACATAAGTGTGTGATTGACTCATGTTATTAATCCATATACTCGCTGAATAAGTTTATTTGAAATATTTCAATGCACTTAACTAAAACTTTCATGGTTGCTCATATAAAATTACTCTGAAAGCAGAACATCAAATATGATTTACTAAACGGTTTACTTTACTAAACCGAATTCGCATAGCTTTAAGAAAAACTAAAATTGTTAGAAATAATTTTAAATATATTCCGCTTTATATTTACCTTCAAGAAAAACAGTTAAACATTCTTATTTCAGTAGGTTGAATATAAGAAATAAAAAAAAACTAACAAAATGAACTCAAGCTGAAAAAATAAAACTTTGTTAAAGCCCTTATGGTACTTCATTTTTTTTTTTGTTTAATTGGAAAATCTGAAAACAAGTGGCACGTGGGCAGGACAGACATATTTTGTAAGAAAAGATAAACGTTGTTACTATTTTATTTCTGGTGTTTTGAAGAGCAACAGCATTTAATAAATTAATATAAGCTACACACATCACTTCCAATTCAGCATACATTTATCTTAAATAGTTTTGTTTACTCTAAAAATGTCAAAAAAATTATTAACTTACTTACTTACTAAGGTGGCCGTAACAACCCGTGTCCGGGTTTCGACCGACCTCATCAGCTCTCGCCAGGCGCCTCTGCTTTGCGCGCGCCTTCTCCAATCGGATACACCAAGTGAGGTTAGGGCTTCCTCAGCCTGGTCCATCCATCGGAGGCGTTGACCAGCGACCCTCGCCTCGAGCACCTTTTTCGATGGAGCTTCGTTGTCCATACGATGGACATGACCCAGCCAGCGTAGTCGCTGCACTGTTATACGCCGAACTACGTCAATGTCTTCGTAGAGCTCATACAGCTCGTGGTTCATTCGGATGCGATAGTCATCGCCGACTCGAACAGGACCGAAGATTTTTCGAAGAACTTTTCTCTCGAACACCCCCAGAGCGGCAGCGTCAGTTTACGAAACTACCCATGCCTCAGCGCCATAAAGCAGCACAGGTAGAACGAGCGTCTTGTAGAGTGTTAGTTTTGTCGATCGAGACAGGGCTCTGGAACTTAGTTGCTTACTGAGCCCGTAGTTGCAACTATTAGCAATTATTGTTCTTCGCTTTATCTCCAGGTTGATCTCGTTGTTGGTATTAATAGCGGTGCCAAGGTATACGAACTCTTTGACTACTTCAAAGTTATAGCTGCCGGATGAATCGTGGGAGTCTAAGCGCCGCACTACCTTGTTTAGACAGCATATACTTTGTTTTACCCTCATTTATCGTCAAACCCACTTTGGCTAATTCCTAATCTTGGTTCTGCCGACGCAAGGAGCGGACACCTTTACAGAAAATGGTGCCATTACGATGCTCACCGGCCTTTCGTACGAACCCCTCCGAAGGTTTCGGAGAGGTCATTTACTATCTTGACGGAGCTGTGTGTGTTGCTCCACGTCATTCTGCAAAGTCTAATCAACTTTGCAGGCATACCGAACTCAGACATTGTTGCGTATAGGCAATCCCTTCTCGGGCTATCGAATTGGGGTTCTTATCCGAGGCTGGTTTAGTTTTCATTGGGCAGTAGTAATGTGACGGGACCGACCCACCGCTCAAATTAGCCGTCAAACTGACGGATGCCAGTTTGCCGTTGCCCAGGGAACACCACGTGGAGGTTTGAGTTGACTTGAGACGATTTCGACATGGATAATGCTGGCCTCGCCATGTTGAGGCGGTCAGACACGTTGCGATGTGAAGGTTCGCCTCCTGTTCCCCATAATTATTAACAGCACAGTAAATATTTGATCGAAACTTAACGAAGAACGAATTGAAAGAAGCGCAAAAAAAAAAAAATCCAAAGAAAATACAGTCCGTCCTACAAATTTTTCTCCAATTCGTACTATATGCGTACCCACTGACACCAATTAAATCCATGCATTCGTACTATTTGAACTGCTCTAGTTTTCATTTTTAAAGACAAAAATTGAGCAAAAAAAATTAAGTATCATACAGGCTTAACGTGTATTTTTCCCAAAAATGAGACACTTAAAAAAAAAAAATTGGGCATAAACTTTGTCTTTGCCCAAAGATAGTAAAAAAGCTTTTAGTGTAGTAACTGTGGAATTGTTATATAGAATATAAAAACATTGACATGTTCTTTTTTTATATTTCTAATGAAAAAATAGCATGGTGACCAACTTGTTCAAACGAGGAGGGAACAAAATGCCAATAAAAATGTTTTTCACTATATTGTTTAAACGCAGATATAAATAAGTATATCGAAAATTTTATTAATGCCCTTTTGTTTGAAAATCTTCAATTAGTTGCTTTTTAAATTATATAAAGCTTGGATGATTCTTATGGTGACAACGTTTGGTTCTATTCTAAAAAATAAACAAAAATAAAAAGCACTATTCGTCTGTATGAGAGAGGGTCTTAATTTGAAAAAAATTACTAAATATTTAATTTTTTAGTAATTGTTTAATTACCGGAATAACGAAATTCTTAAAATTTTACATGATTAATTTATTGATTTATTGAAATTTTTTAAATTCTAAAACATCTGTGTGCTTTCAAATTAATCCATTACAACTGCAAATTCAAGGAATGTGACCAAACATTTAATGAAGCATTTAAAAAAAAAACATGATAATTTTTTATTGGATTCGGAAAGAAAGTACACCTTCAATTATATTTTATTTTTCTTGAACACTTAAAGTTTTTCCCATATTGTATGGGAAGAATTATATTTTTTGAGTGAAAAAGGTATTTTCTGATAATCTTAGTGGAAATTTAAACAAATAAACTCTGGCAGCACTGAGCCAACGAATAATCAACAAGAAAGTTGCAAGGCTTGGAGCCGTGAGTTAAACTTGTCAAATCGCTGAACGGCAAGAAAAGATAGCAAATTTTGTATGCTGTTTTCAACGGTTCTTACTCAGAGAAGGAAAGATTTTTCATTTACAAGACTACCAAGAAATATTCCACTAATTTTGAGTATGAATATAAGATATTGTATTAATGTTGAACTTGCGCAGAAGCAGCATGTTGCCACGAATGTGTGCATTTAAACTGCAACCGAATTATCGAATTACTAGACTTCAAAAATCTTATTGAATAAAAAAATGATCAGAATTAATGTTCCTACAATATTTTCTACAATATTTTCTGATCTTAGTTTTGATCAACATTTTACAAAAAAGATTAGTAATTTTAATATTTAAAAATCAATATAATTTTGATGGTATCATTTCTAATTTAATTTTTTTTTTATTTTTTTTTTTTTTTTGTCATTTCCATTTATTTAGCAAACCAAACTTTAAATATTTGTTAGATTTAATATAAAGTTGGAATTTTTTTTCTTCAATGCTTGCATTAACAAATGTTGCTAAACTACTCAGGTGAATACATATTCTTACCTTGCAAAGGTCATCAACAGACATCATGTTGTAATGGAAGAACAAATAAAGTAGTCTTGTTGAAAAAAAATTCATTTGTCTCTCTGAGTCAGATCTATCGAAAGTAATATAAAAAAATGTCCTATCTCTTTTTGCCACTCAGCGCATTTTGGTATTATTATGACAATTATGGCTTAAATGTGGAGCTGTATACAATGTGTGCTGCCAAGCATACGTAGATTCTGTTAGAGACAACAAAAGAGCATAAATTTACGATATTTTCCTCTTTGTTCCACCATTAAATCTCTTTAATGTTGCTGATACATTTACTGAATCCATCAAAACTGTTGCCAACTTAAACAAAATTATTTAGATGCGTTGCTTTAATTGTCTTGAAACATTTTTAAGTAATTTATTTGTAAACTATAAGAAATCGAACAGCCTTAAATTGTACTTGCCTGCCTGACTTTATTTCTAATACATCTATGTATACTAAGGTGGACGTTATTTAGAGATTTTGAAATAAAACTATAGACTATAAAATTTCGCACTGACTGATGAAAGTTTTGAGACCACTTACGAGCCCTAATGTTGAAGAGAAAGCTTTTTCACATAGTTTTTCTTAATATTTAATAAAAGAAGTAATTGAAACAACACTACAAATATAAAATAGCAAAATACACTTATTATATGTAATTTCACTTTTAGAAAACGACGTATAAAATTTTTCTGTGATAAACATATCAGGAATTATTGCTCGAAAAATGATAACATGGCGATGTCATAGAAAATATCAATCATCATTTATCTATATCACTTGAAGCACTTGACAGCGTTATTGCGCTGATATACATATAGAATAAGATAACAAAATTTTTATACTTTCGTGGCCCACTTGGTTATTAAGAGGCTTTATTATTTTAATTAACTTTGAGTAGTACCCAGATTTGATCCTCACAGCACAGCGGTAACCCTGCTGTTTAATTGTTTTTGTTATTTATTTTTTTTTATAAATATTTAAAAGAAAAAAATTGTCAAATATGTCAAGAATCAATCACCTTTTTCCATTCCGTGCTCGCATTGAACCGCGTACTATCCGGCTGCAAGTTTAACCTGCTATCGCACCATTGCCTTTTTTTCAAAGCGAACAATATACGAACAAAGCTGAAAACCATTAAAAAAAATTTATTGCTTATCCAAAATAATCTTGAATCGATTCGAACACCGGGGTCAATTTATTTTTTTCAATTTTCTACAATTTTTTTTCACTAAAAACAAAAAAGTATAATTGTGAAACTTTTTAAAATTAAGTACGAATCTCAACCACAGCGAGGACCACTGCTTCGAGCACCTTTTTTGATGGAGCTTCGTCATCCATACGATGGACATGACCCAGCCAGCGTAGTCGCCGCACAGTTATGCGCTAAACTACGTCAATGTCTTCGGAGAGCTCATACAGCTCGTGGTTCATTCGGATGCGATAGTCATCATCGACTCAAGCAGGTCCGAATATTTTTGCGAAGAGCTTTTTCTCTAACACCCCCAGAGCCTTAAAGATGCACAGGTAGAACGAGCGTCTTGTAGAGTGTTAGTTTTCAGAGAGCTCTGTAACTTAGTTAATTTCTTACTGAGCCCGTAGTAGCACCTATTAGCAATTATTGTTCTTTGCTTTATCTCCAGGCTGACATCGTTGTGGTTATTAATGGCGATACCAAGGTATACGAACTCCTTGACTACTTCAAAGTTATAGCTGCCGGACGAAACGTGGGAGTCTAATCGCCGCGCTCCCTTGTTTGTAGATAGCATAAGCTTTGTTTTACCCTTATTTATCGTCAAAACCACTTTGGCTGATTCCGTTTCGATAGCGGTGAAAGCAGCAGTAACATCTCTCTTGGTTTTGCCGACAATATCAATATCATCAGCGTACGCAAGGAGCTGGACACCTTTGAAGAAAATGGTGCCATTGCGATAAACACCGGCCTTTCGTACGATCCCTTCCATGATGATGTTGAAGAGATCGCAAGACGGTCGATCGCCTTGCCTGAAACCTCTTTTGATATTGAAGATTTCGGAGAGGTCATTTCCTACCTTGACAGAGCTGCGTGTGTTGCTAATCCACTTTGCAGGTATACCAAACATTATTGCGTATATGCAATCCCTTCTCGGGCTATCGAACGCAGGTTTGAAATCAACAAAGAGATGGTGTGTGTCAATTTGATTTTCGTGGGTTTTCACCAGGATTTGTCGTAGCGTAAAAATCTGGTCTATGGTGGACTTTCCAAGTCGAAAGCCACACTGATAATGTCCAATCAGCTTTTTTGTAATCGGCTTTAATCTTTCACACATTACGCTTGAGAGAACCTTTTTCGCGATGGAAATAGGACTGATACCTCGATAGTTGGCGCAGATTGTTGGGTATCCTTTCTTAAGTATAGGGCAAAGTACGCTAAGATTCCAATCGTCGGGAATGCTTTCCACTAGCCATATTTTGCTGATGAGCTGATGCCCCTTATCAATTCATCGTCTCCGGTTTTGAACAATTCAGCTGACAGGTCGTCAGCACCCACTGCTTTATTGTTTTTGAGTCGTTCGATAGCAACTCGAACCTCTTCTTGGCTAGGTGGTGGTACTTCCACTCCGTTATCGTTGATTGGTGATGGTGAACTGCTTTCTCTATGAGCGGAATTGGTGGAATCGTCTCCAGTAAGTAGATTGGAGAATGCGGTCCCCACAATCTCAGCACACACTACGTATCTGTAACCAGATTTCCATTTTTATACCTACAATTGGATGCGCCGGGCTTGAAATCTTGGGTTAGATGCTTAACCTGTTAATAGAATTTTCGTGCATCCTTCTTGCCCGGGTACACCTCGAGTTCCTCACGCTCACGCTTTTGCAGCTCCTTTTTTTGCGGCTGAAAAGGCAACTCTTTTCCTTCCTAGTTTTCTAGCACAGCTCGCGTTGCAGCTGACTGCAGTGTTTTTCTTTATGCGGCGTTTTTTACTGCTGTCGCGATACAACAGTTCTGATCATAGCATTAGTTCCAAGGTTGCTGTCGCCGGAAACCAATGACTTCCTCAGTGGCAGCTTGCATGGAGTGGGATATATGCGCCAAAAGATCACCTGCGTCGTCGATTTCAGAGGTTGGTTGGTTGAGCTTGATCAGTCGATTGAAGTCGATCAGTTTTATCGTCAAGGACTGTTTTCAACTCATGGACCGGAAGGTGGCCGTATACGTCCTCAAGACTAGCGTAGAAAGCGTCCTTGACAGCTTCGTCCTTTTTCTTCGTCGGGGCGTGCGTGCAAATTTCGTGGCCAATCTTTGGTGGCGTAGTTTCCAGCTAACGACGAATCCACATCCGAATTCGAGCTTCTCCGCATCGCAGCTGTAATAAATATCGCAGTCTGCTTGTATAGACAGCCTTGCCTTTTCCATCGCATTTCCTGGATGGCGGTGATCTCAACTTGTATTGTTTTGAGGGCTTCCGCCAGTTGGATAGTACCTTACTGTACAGTAGGCACCTTCCCTGTAAAGGGTCCAGACATATCAGGTGCATATCCGTAAATCATTGTCCGTTTTTCCTTTGCGGCGGTCGTCAACGTAATTGGGGTTCTTATCTGGCTGGCTTACACTCAAAAAAATACTTCGTATTATGCAAGAAATACTTATCATATTTCAAAAATTGTTTGTTTTTTTCAGCCTGCGAAGGGTTTTGTACATACTACATATCAGTCTTTGTACATTGCACGAAAGAAAAACATTGTATATTTTACGAAAAAAAAAATTTTTTTCGAAATATACGAATGACGTTTGTATATTGTACGAATATACAAACACTTTTACCGAAACATTAAAAATTTTCAAACAACATTCGTATATTCCACATATTTATATAATATAGATTTTACAAACGTGCATTCGTAGAATGTGCAAAGTGTACGAATTCAAACATTTTTGTTTATTTGAAAACATTACAAATGTTATTACTATGTACCAAGCATTTGTACATTCTACAAAATAGTATACGTTCGTATTTCTAAAAAGATTTTATTCATATTTTTATCCTAATTTTTTTTTTTGAGTTTTCATTGGGCGTAGTAATGTGGCGGAACCCAAACCCTGCGCACATTCCATGTTTAAGGGTCACGGAGCGACCTCTCAAGCTTAACGTCATGAGAAAGACGGGAGAGTTTTGGACAAAGGGGCTTTTTAGGAGACCTTAACTCGCCTTGACAGTGCCAGGTTATCGGGATATGTGGTTTTATCGATCCAGACGCAGCGCTTGTCCGACGCTACGCCTTTACACTCTCTTGCTGGCCACCCGCTGCATTATTGCTTATATGTTTAACTTATTCGCGGCTAACCTTCATATCTGGAGGCCGTCCACCATCCGCAACCTGTGAACCGTCCGGTGGCGTACAGCTAAGCAGGCACAGAATAGCTGCTACACTTTTTGAATAGCTTTCATGCCCTTGCTCGACTTTGACATAGTTTTAGCTGTCTTTCTCGGTTTGTGATCCATTCGTTTTATAAGTTGCGTTTTTTATTGATAAAAAATGAAAGCAATATTTATAGTAAAATTTAATTAAAATTTTCAACACTGAATTTAAAAATTATTTGTAACGTAACGCACGTCCTTGAGAAGCAGACTAATCATGTTCGCCCTGTTATATGCAGTGCAAGCCTGGACGCTGAGTAGATCTGATGTAAAGACTTTGGGAGCTTTCGAGAGAAGCCTTCGTAAAATATTCGGACCAATCTGCGTGAGTGGCGAGTATCGAATATGATGGAACGATGAGCTGTCGACATCGACATAGTAAAGCGCATAAATATCTAGCGGCTTCGCTGGCTAGGTCATGTTACGGTGATGGAAGGCAAAGCTCCAGCGAAGAAAATATTCGATCCGGTACCTAGCGGCGGTCAACGTAGAAGAGGACGACCGCATCTTCGTTGGAAAGACTAAGTGAATGACAACCTGACGAAACTTGGAGCTTCCAACTGGCGCCAGCAAGCGCAAAACGGAACTGGCTGGCGCGAATTCTTGAACCACGCCAAAACCTACTTACGATTACAAGCGCCACTTAAGTAAGAAAAACGTGAGCGGAATAAAGTATAGACGAATTTCCAACTGCAATTTCAAGAGAACGGTAAGAGAATGGCTATCATTCGATTAGAAATCATTTTAGTATTTTATACCTACTGACTCTAAATACTGAAGATATGACAAGTAATTTAAAAAAAAAAATTACCTCTACGTTCGGCAAAAAAATTTAAATTATTTTTTAACTAGTTTTACTGGAATAATCGAAATACTTTCATAGCAAAAGTTTAATGCTTTCTTGCGATTTTTCATTTTCTGACATTAGAGTGATACATTAGGATGGTAAAAACTGAGATCTGATGGGTAAGTACTAGAACGGGGTACGTTGGATTAATGAGCATATAAATTGTTCTCCTTGCGACAAAAATATCGATATATCATTCTTTACGATCGGACTGTATATGCCGGACTTTTTTAACGTTCGGTCGAAATTTTTTTTTTTCCGTAATTACCGTTATTAATTTTTTTCTCGTACGATCGGCTAGACGTATGATTAAAAATTAAAATGTGATTAAAAATATTCTAGGATAAATAAAGCTTAAAACTACAAAAACATGATCAGTAACTTTCCAATGAACTATAAAGCACATAGATGTGAATTCCATTTGTACTTTTTCACACGAAAACCTTGGCTCAGTTAATAATGAACACAGTGAACTTTGCCATCAGGATATTTAATTCATGGAGAACAAGGCAAATGCAAACCAAATATAATAGAACAATTCTATTGGACAGACATATACAGCTTGAGTATAAAATTAAAGTAATAAAATTTTAAGAATTTATACCTTGTTTTCAAAATATTATTACAATAAAACCCGATGTGTTTTGAAAATTCTACTCTTATTTTAATGTTTTCTTTTTATAAAAGATTTAAAATAGTTCAACAGATTATTACCATTATTACAAAAAATGTTAAAATTTCGTACAACAGTATATTTTAGTGAGTAATTAGCTTTCACAAATTAGAGTAGTGCTTGACATCTGAAATATACTCTTGCTGAAAATATACCGTACTCAATAACAGCTCTGATGGTAGCTCATTTAAAATAATTCAGCCTTTTAAATTCAGGTAATGCCTCTAATGTGTTAATTGCCTTTAGATCGGCAAAACAGCAGAACCTATTTTCGTTACTTAACTTTCAATTTAAATTTCAATTTTAATTTTTTGTTTTCATTCAATAGATGTTTGGATAGATGCATGGCAGGATGACTCGATTTTTAATATTCAACAACAATTCTGAAAAGAAAGAACAAATTTTGATTTTGATTGTTTTGCTGAGATTATTTACTGAGACAGACAGACACGGGCAGATAGTCAGGCAATCTACGGTTTTTTGTTGGCAGCTTTAGTTATTTGGTTGTAATGTTTGATTGGTCGGTTCTGTGCCTGATACTAGTATTCAATATACGATATGAACACTCTCCATATGCTTGGTTTTAGTTTGGCTTATATATATATAAGGCTGGTTGGCAGTTTGTGTGTTGTTTGATTTTGCAGTTCATGCCTTCGAGTTCAGGTTTTATGCTTGGTCACTAGTTTGGTTGCATGATTTTGTTGACTCAACAAATCGCCAGCATTTCATCCAATATGATTGAGTTAACAAACATTTTTTTGTACTTTATTTGCTGAATTTATATTAAAATCATTTCGCATTCGTGCTATTTTACACAAATTTTAGCAGTCTATAATGCTGATTTAATAATGTGGTCAAGCATTGCCATATTTATTTAGCACATAATGAATATGGAAATTTTGCACATTAAATGAGGATGAAAACGTGATTCTGTTGTTTTTGAGGTGTGTTTTTCAGAAGTTCAGAGTTGTAATAATTTAATAAATTCTGTATTTGTTGATATAACGGTAACTGAATTGTTACGCATATTGAACAATATCAAAAAATGAATTTACCTGCGTCACAATATTTTAAATACCATAAACTTTAGTTATTCAGTTATATTTAAAATTAATATTGCCTCATTCTTTCAAATTTCCGATATACCACTTTATTAAAAAATTGCATTGGTTTCGTTTTTGCGCTTTTTTTTTTGAGGGTAACTTTGGGAATTGAATTTAGCTGTCATGGCATTGTGGTTAAGTGGTATGTTTGAATAATTCAAGATTTTGGTTGTTCGCCTAAATTGAAATACTTGAAATTATACAACTTCTCAAAATATACGAAAATCCATTCAAAAGAACATTCTCTCAAAGGATTGGGCTCCAGTTAGCTTAAAAATTGAAAAAATAAACATAATACTCTACAATTTATAATATTATATTCATTCTGAATATAATTTCTTATATAAATAATAATGTTTTTAGATGTAAGTTTATGTTTTTAATGTTTTTTTAAAAAGTTTTAAAATAAAAAAATTGCCTTAAAAGTTGGTTTTGTTGTAAAAACAACTTGAATTCGAAATTACATGTCTTACTTCCTTTCATATTTTTTTATTATGTTTTTACAGTCATTAGCAAAATTTGTTTCATTTTTACACAAAAATAATTAAGCTTTCTCTGGCATAAAAAAAACCTTGCTACCCCTTTTAATATTTTTGGTGAAATTTAGTTTTTTTTAAATTTTATTTTTATATTTTTTATATTTTTTACAAAAATGGTGCTTTTAAAAAATTATTCAATTTCTCTTGCCAATAAGGAGATATTACCAAAAATCTTTATTCTTATCATTTTCAATGGATGCGTTTTTTAAGGGTACCTTTGTGCAATATAAGCGATTCTGAAGGCGGTTTTTGAATGCATACTACAAAAAAATGGTAAGAGACATTGATATAAAATGTCTTTTTTATTGATTTCAAAAATTATTAAAGTACATAAAAAAATTATTTTTTTTTTTATTTTGTGACGTCATTTTTGTGTACGTGACGTTATCATGAAGCGATGCGAGAAGAGTAGGACCATTTTGCTTGCAGAATAACATGTTCTGTAATCATATGAAAAAAAAATATTTATTTCTAAGGTAAACACTTACGCCGAGGTAGTGACTTCGAGTTTTTTTGAAAATTTTTGTTTTTGTAAGAAAATAATGCGTCTTTAAAGTTGTTTGTTAAAAAAATGGGTGTAAATTTGAGTACATAACGAGCTGTTAATTTATTTTCAGGCTCATTTTTTAAAAAAAGGCGAAGGTCACTCCCACAGAAATTACTCAGAAAATGCATATCAATTTTTATGTCAATCAGTGCAATAGATTTTGAGCTGTCTTGCAAGCACATTTCAGAAAACCCATTTTGAGAAAAACGTGTTTAAAGTTTCAAAACAAATTTTTTTTGTATTAATTATTAGAAAATTTATGTAATATTTTTATTTATTAATAATATTGCTAAAATAAAAAAATAAAAAATAATAATTAAAGTCCATCAAATATTTATCGAAAAATTAAGTTTTAAAGGTTAAAAACGCGTTTTTTTGAAAAGTGTATATAAAGTAAAAAATCGTATTTTCTCAAAAAATGAGTGAAATTAATCGAATTTTTGCAACCATTCTATATCGGTTCTCCAGATCCTTATATTCTACATGCACCTTAGTAGCATCCTGTGGTTTTGATGATTTTTGTCGCTTAGCCAGTTCAGTGCTCAAACGGTTGGCCTGTTTCGTGCGCATATGATTGCGGGCTTTTTATTTTATATATATATTATATTACTATATAAATATTATATATTGTGTATAATATATACAATAGAAACCGGTATAAATGGAAAAAGGTGGATCCCAGCGAGAGATTAAAATTATATTCAAATTGATGAAACCAGGTGCTCGACGGCGCGCCCTAGATACGCTTATAAAAATATTTCTGGTTCAAATTTAAAAAATATTTTTTTTACACAATCTTTAAGCGTTATTGGTTTCAAGGGGGCTCCATTTAAAAATTGACATTGATTTGTCTTTGAAAGTTGGGCTCTAAAGTCAACACCATAAAATTTCGACTGATTTTAAAACGACACTTTGAAGCCCTAACCCATCGATTGAGTACATATAAAAACTAGTAAGGAATGGAATTTTGGCAGGATACCGAAGCTAAAATACCCCCCGCGGCCGAATTAAATTATATTCGAAGTCTTTAGCTACGACAGACACGATGACATTCAGTTTTATATATTTACGAAAGTTTTCCTAGTTTGATGACGTCACTTTGTATGGGAGGTAGGCGTGGTTTTCATCCGATATTGCCGAATATCATAGATATGGTTCATATTATATACCAAAGCTCATGTGCAAAATTTCAAGACAACTTTTGTGTATTTCTAAGAGATTTGAGTTTAAAATAAAGTCACTTTGTATGAGAAGTAGGCATCGTTTTCATCAGATTTTGACAAATATTATAGAGATGATTAATATTAATTATCAAAGCTCATGTGGAAAATTTCAAGACATTTCCTTAATTTTTGTGGATTTTTAAGAGATTTAACTTTAATAAAAAGGCCACTTTGTATGGGAGGTAGGCGTGGTTTTTATCCGAGTTTTTCAAATTTCATAGTCAGGATTGACAAGATCAGATTGACAAGATCAAAGCTTATGTCCAATATTTGAAGGCATTTCCTTAATTTTTGTGGTTTTTTAAGAGATTTTTTAGAAAAAATAAAGCCACTCTGTATGGGAGGTAGGCGTGGTTTTCATCCAATTTGGTTCATTTTCGAACTTATTCTTAATTTTTTTAAAAAAAGCTTATATTTTGAATTTCATCGCGATAGCTTTAAAATTATGGCTGTAATCGTGTCGACATACATACAGACGGACATACAGACAGACGGACACACGGAAATCGACTCAGGAGGTGATGTTGATGAAAAGTATATGTGAGCATTTCCATCGTAACTCACGCGACATGTGTACGACTTAAAGCTTCGTTTTCCCGGAAGTTTATGTTTTTAATGTAAAAAAATTTCTTGTGTACATATGTCTTAGAAGAAATAGTAATTGTATGATATACCAAAATTGTCGTTCCTGTAACTAATTAAGAATAGCAGTGGTAAATATGGGCGTAACTAACGCGACAAAAAAAGGAACTGTGTTTTACAAGCACGTTTAGAATGTAAAAATTCCGCGAATTGTACCTTACAACTGTTTTTGTTTTTAATTTTTCGACCATAAAAATTGAAGTTTCATAATAAACCCACTTTACCGATGAACTTTGCTTATTCAAAAATATATTGAGTTTCCAAAAAATATTTGCCGTAACTCAAGCAACATAACCCACGCGACAAAATTTCCGTTAAGAAAATGCGTAATCAAAGAAGAGAGAAAAGAGCTTAAGAAGAGTAACTACATCTTAGTTCGGCCATGTTCGAAGCTTACGAGGTGGCATGTCCTATATCTTCATTAGACGAGAGTTTTAATATTATTTAAGACATTGAAATTTTCAGAATGCGAAGTTCATATAGGTATAGCAGTATTTCACTAGATAAAAAATTGAATTTCGAAACACATTCAATTTTTGAGATATGGTTGACATTTTTGTGGAAATGCCCATATACTTTTCTATACCTGCCACGCCTCCTTCTTGGCGTTACTAACGGAATGACAAAGTTAATATACTACTTACGCAGTAAGCGTTGGGGTATAAAAATACGTTAACCTTAGATTATTGCCCTCTATCACATTTCCGAAAATTATTCAAATCGATGAATGTCGCGTGGGAATTTTTCTCTGTAAGTAAAAATAATTAATATTTTTCTATCTGATTCCACAGCATTTAAAAAATGCGATGTCACCGAAGAGTGCAATGCATCCGAGATATGGCACTATAGTACATTACGATCCTATACTACTATTCTTACTCTTATGCCTACCTACACGGTTAGAAATTTTGGAAAAATTTTAATGCATTTGGGCTTACATTTATGACCACAGCAAAATTAATACTTTGCTTATATTAAAATTAATTCCAAGATCTCTAACTGTGTATGTATATATATAGTATATTGAAGTATATATTATAAATTCTGAATTTTTCTTACTCTCGCTTTATTTAAAAAAAATATAAAATATTTTTATTGATTTCTTGTGTTGATTTAATTTTGATATATTAAATTTCCAAGTGCTTTTTAAAGTTAAAACAATATTCTCACAACATTTTCCACTCTCCTGGCTAGATTTCATCAATTCAAACATTAAGTTACGAAATAAGTCAAATTTTGTGTTACTTTAAAATTTTGTATATGTTTTGTAGTTTTTTATCATTTCTTGCAATTTTCATAGTCTTGTTTTTTCTTTTTTATTATATAGGTTTTTTTTATTTTTTGCGTCACTATAAGTTGTCAAATTCTTGTTCTTTTGTTGGTGTTCGTGCAACATTGACATAAAATGCTACATAAATAATGCATGCAATGTAGCTACAATTGTCACTTTAGTCAATGGATGCATTCTTAGTGCAGTTATGCTGTCGCATCAAAATTTGTTGTAGCCAGCATAATAAACAATGTTTACATAGATGAGTGTATTTCAGGAAGATACATTTTTAAGAGTACTCGCAACATAGCACAGTATGAAATTTTCTCAATCTGGCGGGAGAAAATTCAAAAATTATTTGCAAAAATGTAGCTATTCTCTAAAATATAGCTAATAAGCGCATAATGTCATGGGTAAAACTTAAAAACGATTGATTGATTCATTACGTTTAAAACAGCAGTGGAAAAACGATTCTTTTTTTTTTTTTTGTAGTATAATTAAATTATTTCTCAGCCTTAAATAAGCAGTTTTTGTATTAAGTCTATTGATTAAAGTTCTGAACTTTTATGATTCTTTTTTAAAAGTAAATTTTTGTGAAGGTACGCAGATTAAGTTTCAATGAAATAAGGTGCTGAATATTTAAATTATTCATTGAAAGTTTAGCAAAATCTGAAAAAAAAATGAGGACACATTTTGTTGGAATGCTAAAAATATTCGTCCACATATGTACGCATATACACTTTTTTTAGATTTATGTCTCCACGCGTAAGGGATATATTAACTTAGTCACTCCGCTTATTATGTGCATAAGAAGGAGTGATTTTGTTTCGATTTAGCCATGTCAGTCTGTCTGTTTGTGACACGATTACAGCCGTAATTTCAAAGCTAGCGTGACGAAATTGCAAATAAAACTTTATATTAAAAGAATATTTATAAAAAACAAAGTGGCTTTATGTCTTCAGTTGAAACATTAACAATTGCCTGGGAAAGAATATCATAGAGCAGTTTAAGTCTCAAAAACAAATCTTTTGTGTCCTAATTGACCTCATAATTCAATAAAAGCTTCATATAAAAGCTTCGTTTAAACAAAAAATTAAGGGTTTTTAAGCAAGAATATTCCCTTTAAACAATAGCGCTTAACAAAAGTACAAATTAACCCGAAGTATCCAATTTTATTGGTCCCTAAAATTACCCCAAAAATATTAAAATCAAGTACTTTCATATATCTTTTCTTTTTATTTTTTCAAATAAATTTGTGTATTTCCTCAGCTTCTTCTTGTAAGTTCCAACAAATTTCTCCTCACAGAGCATCTACTTTTTACCACTATACAAGTACACGATTCTCGCCGTCTTTTTCTGCGTGGGAATGCAAGAAATGAATTCTCAGCGTTATCCTAACATTTAAAGGGTGGAAGCCGGCAAATATTTTTTCAATGTGAAAGGGCCAATAGTTAGATCGATGAATCTCGAGAACGTTGTAAATTGCCGCTTGACACAATCCCATGCCAACAACTGATCCTTCAATAAACGACATTTATCAGGTACCTTAAGTATTCCTGTGAAAGAAAATATTAGGAAATACATTTTTAAATAATTTAAACACCAACCTTATTTTATTTTCATCACACTTAGCCGAGGACAAGTTCTGTGTAGTTCATTGAACACATTTCTTTCCGTTTTCAGTGTGTAACTAGGTTTTAATAGTAGGCTGAGGTATGACTGAGCCGCTCCAGGATCAAACGAAGGACCCTTGAACCGTCGCAAATAAAAGACGATGATTTTTAATATTTAGATTTCTATGATTTTATTAACAATAAAATATGATGATTTATTTCAGTGTATGAATATTTGTCTTTTTTTATAATGCAACAACAATAATTCTTCCAATATACTTCTCTATAATTATTCCTCTTCATATGGTACAACAATAATAATTCTTCCAATATTCTTTTTTATAATTATTCCTCTTCTTATAATACAACAACAATTATTCTTCAAATATCTTTATTCATGATCGTTCGCCTCGACAATCTCGGACTAGTTCGGGTAGTTATGAATTCGTGTTTCTTCGGTATTTATGTCCTCGGCTATATTCGAGTATATTCGGTAGTTCTGTGATGATGAGCTCGGGTATGTTCGGTAGTTCGGTGATGATGAGCTCGGGTTCGTTCAGATACGCTCGATACTTATGAGCTCGGGTTCGTTCGGATACGCTCGGAACTTATGAGCTCGGATATAATCGGTAGTTCGGTGATGATGAGTTCGACCACGTGTTGAATCTAGGTAAAAAAAGGAAAGAATATTATTATATAAATATCGTTCAGCAGGAGCTTAGCGAAATGAATACGATCGGGTCAGATGGCGAACTATCAGCCGAAGCTGATGTGGTAACCAACCGAACGATAATATTTGCTACGTCGAGTGGCAAACTATCAGCCGAAGCCGATGTGGTAACCAAACGAGTGCCAACGAAGGTTGCTATGTTGGATGGTGAATTATCATCCGAAGCTGATGTGGTAACCAACCGAATGTATACGATCGGGTCGGATGGCGAACTATCAGCCGAAGCTGATGTGGTAACCAACCAAATAATAAGAGATGCTACGTCAGGTGGTGAACTATCCGCCGAAGCTAATGTGGTAACCAAGCGAGTGCCAACTAAGACTAACAACTAATATAACTACAACTACATTAACTACAAAGATTGCAACTTATTTAGCAATCAAAGATTGCCGATCAAAATTTTATTACTTGTTGCCAAGCAATAGACGGCAGACACTACGTCTTCTGTGCCGTCCCGAAACATGCCAAGCCTTACCCTTTTACATCGTTGCCTACCAAAAGCTGTTGTGAAGTCTACCGTACATATGCTCGAACAATATAATTTTTGACGGCTGTATTCTGGCGGCTTGACTGGTGGTTTTGTTGTTGCGGTCGCTATGCAGGCTGGGAGTGTTGGTTGTTGTTGTTGCTATGCATACAGCATACTGGCTGTTTGGCTGGTATTGATGTTATTGTTGTGGTTGCCATGAATGCTAGCTACTTGTAATGTAGATCATAGATCGTAGATACAAGTGTTTTGATACATTTTTTCCTAGTTTTATATGAAGAGGTTGTGTATTTGATACAATTCCTAGTTTTATATGAAGAGGTTGTACTCGTAGCAAAACTTTTATATTGGCACGAATGTAGTCTCAACAACTCATAAAAATTCAGTCAACAATCACTAACCGAGTCTAATGAGCATGGTAAACGTTTCCATCAGGTGACAGCGAGACACGAGCACTGCCTTAGTGGTAAAAAATAGATGTTCTGTTAGAAGACCTTTGTTGGATCTTACAAGAAGAAGCAGAGGAAACTGCTGATGAATTTATTCAAAAATCTTAACTTTTTTATTTAAACTAAGCTTTTGTACCAAATACCGGCTTATTTAAATTATGGCTTCAATTTCGACCCAAAGGATTTGTTTTTACCAGACTAAACACAACCAGATTCTGAAAGAGAACACTTGAAAAAAATTTTCTGTAGAATTTAAGCATAAACCTACCCCCTTTTTGTATTAGAATTATACACTTGTTCCTGTGTTCACAAAGTTCACATTTTGTACATTAAGGTGGGACAAGACATTCGCGGCAGAGAAAACAGACCTGTTTTTAAAAATTCATAACTCAGTCAAAAACAAACATTTTTGCAAAATTTTGGGGAGTTGCAAAAATTGTCCGATCTGGAAAAAAATTACTTTTTTAAATCTTAACAAAATTGGTTATCGTATGTCACGAGCTTTTTTTTTAAATTTTTTTTTCAATTTTTGGCGATGTTCCAAATTTGAAAGTGTGTTTTTTCGAAAAAAAATTGACTTTAAAAATTCATAAAAAATCGAAAAAAAATTTAAAAAAAAAGCTCGTGTCACACGATAGCGAATCAAGTTTAAAAAAAATACAAGAAAAAAAAAAATTTCGTCAAAAAATGAACCCGCTAGTGCCGCAACCAGTACGAAAAACATGGTTTCGAGATAAACGCGTTCAAAGTTTGTGAACAAAGAAAAAAAATGGTTACCTTCAATCTGCCATGCCTGTTTCGTACTGTGTTGTGCTGTTTCTTATAGTTTTTTGCAATCGTTTAGCAATTCGGGCTTCTTTTCAAGCTTCATATGCCTTCATTCCGGCGCATTTCAAACGATTTGCATCATTTCCTTTGGAAACATTCAATGCTGTAGCTCCTATGGTGATACCAAGTAGTTGAAACATTTGCAAATAACTATACTATAATGTACGAAATAACAACCACCAAAAGTCAGGTAGCAAGTAAAACAAGTATATACCAGCAGCCGTACGTAGGTAGCGCAAAAATTAAAAATGTGCTCTCACTAATCCGGCTGTAACTTTTGAACCCGTAAGAATTTTTCCATGACATTTTTTTTCTAAATACAACTTACTAAAATACAAAATTATTAAAAAAAAGTCAATTTCAAAAAACTGCCAATGTCATGTCCCCCCTTAATGTGTGTTACAGGTTTGGAGTAAGAAAAAAAAAATAGTCCTATCGAATTCTACGACCTCGAAAACATAAGATTAGAACATGAGAAAGACTATCGATCATAATTTTTTTATATATATATTTATAAGGCAGCTCAGCTCTTTATTAAAGGTGGCCAAATTTCAGAAAAATGGAGACTTGCAATACCTTAGACCTGGTTTATATTGGTCAAGAATTGACGTAAATTCTGAGTGAAAAAGAGCGTAAGTCGTAACTTATGCACATGTTTTTAAACTTTTGTTCTGTCAATTTTTTTGTTTTTGTAAAGGTAACCGTTATTTTTGCAAAAAAAATTAACAGTTCTTAATAATTTATGAATTGAAATAAGCTGCATACTCATGAATTAATAGAAATGATGACTTTTCTTTAGACTGCAAGCCTGAAGGATGTATTTAAACTTTAGTCTTTGACTGTGAGGCGTTTTAGTCTTTTTAATCCAAATGTTTTGAAAGCAGAAAACTATATCTAGTTTCTTTGATGAAAAAGATCAATGGGTATTTTATCTAGACAGATTTTTGAAAAACTCGACTGTGGACACATTACAAAAAAATCTTGATAATCCAAACGAATTCAGATCATGTGACAACCCCAACTCAAGCACACGCCGCAACTTCTAAAATTTCAATTCTCCTATAAATGAAAAATTAACATAATCATACATTATTTAATGTATTTTAATAGTTTTTTTTTTGTTTTATTTATTAAAGTGGCTACATTTTGCTAACAATATTATTTATCGAAAAACTATGCAAATTGTTCGCATGAGGTTGAACTTGGTGGTACTTTCAGCAAAATCTTATGGACAGTAGCCAGCGGCCAATGAACTAAATGGCGATAGTAAATTGAATACAAGAAAAGATATAAACAAAGAAGTAGCCAACAACAGCAACGTTACAGGACCCAACGGCTATACCAAGCTGAACAAGCTAATATAAATAATACTTTTATTAAAGGAAAAACCTGCTAAACTGCACGTAGACGCACACAAAAAAAAAAAAGAGGAAAAACAAACCTGTCATTTGTCAATGTCGTCGTCATCATATTTTTTATAATGTTCTGATTTTTGTTGTTGTTGCTGGTTATAACATAAAAGTTATGATTACTATAATAAAAGCTATCTGATAAATCATAGCTTAAAATGAGCTCGTCAGTTTAAGGCAAGATATTTCATAAATAAAACAGTTAACACGACATACAAAAATGGAATCCAGCAGGGAGAAAGACTGAGTTGGGTGTGGTAAATAGCTTGTGAACACACCTGATTTCTTTCACGCAGTGTTCAGTGAAAAATAAGCATAAAGAAAAAACCTCGAGCTATCAAGTGATCAGTCAGACTGTAGTCAGTGAGGCGTCAACAAGAGAGACACAGCGTTATTGAAGACGAATCATAGCGAATTATTTTACCATAAAACATAATAATTTGCATTATGCTATAAACGCATTTTCTCAATATGTACTGGTTATATATGATTAGAAAATCTAGAAATTTGAGCGATATTAAAAGGGAGGCGTGGCACTTTAATACTTTAATACTTTATCTCAGTAAAAATGTGCACTATGGTATTATTATTTAGCATAATGGTGGGTAGAACCTATCCCAAGCAGCATGCAAAACGTGGGCGTGACTAGACAAGGAGAGTAGACACTTTTTAAAAACTATACCTCAAGTTAAAGAAATCATAATACCAGTGTGTCCTTACAGCTGAAAAATTCAGGGGGAATATTAGCTTTTTAGATTATCCTGGTCATAGATAAAATTTTACGTGCTTCTATAAAAAGAAAAAACTGCAACATTATGAAGATGTAAGCAATTAAAAACATTAACATTTATGCCACGCTGGGTAATTCGTTACCTCAAAGACAACAGAAAGATCATTCTCAAAACTTGAAATTGGGTTTTCTGACTTATCAAAATAACTGAACTTTGTTTGATATAATAATTATGCTTAAAGGTTTTGAAAAAAACGAAGCCTAAAAAATTAAAAATATTAAATTGACAAAAAAGCCTATGGTAACGAACTACTGCATGTAGCAGCTAAGGGTTAGATTAAATTAAGTTTCGACCATGTTAAATATCCATTCCTAACTAGTATTTTTTGTAGAGTCGCTTCACATGTTAGTCCAGATCTTAAGTTATAAATGTTCGATTGAGTTGCTCATTATATCAAATTGAAATTTATAAAATCTCCAATAATAGCTGCTTACATTGATTCATTGTCCTGTGAAATGAAAAACGTCCTGAGCTCATTCAATCCGCAGTATTTTACTTGCGGTTTAAATTAAGCTTATTAGGACACCAGGGCGTATGATGAACATTAATTGCAATTAATTGACGTTTCTTATTTGTTTTAGACCATAGCACTTAAACTAATGAACCGTTTGGAAATGTTAAGCATTGTTTAAGCTTTTTACTTATAACAATCGGGCTTTATGTTCTTAGGTTGAAAGAGTTTGTTTCAAAACATACTTTTAACTTAAGCCTTTGTTGTGTAAATCGCCTTAATTGTTGACAGATAACAACATAACTTTCAATTTGAGTTTTAAAACAGAATTTGTCAAACTAACAAAAATGTTTTAAGCATACTTGATTTTGCTTTGACGAAATCTGCAATAAAAAATTTTTGACAAATTTTCACTTACTTTGATTAAATCAGTATTCAGATATATTTTAAATATATTTGCTCTTATTATGTTGGTATATGTAAGCTACTTTGACGAAATCTGTAATCTGAAATTTTACAGGAGTAGGCAAGCTAGTTTTTAAACACAAAATTCGTCAAATTAGTAACACAAATCGTCAATTCAAGAAATAATTTTTCAGTCTATGAAACAGCTCATACGCGTAATAACTTGTTTGTCAACTTAAGAAGCGAGATTCATTGAACCAATTAACTCGTATATAGGAGTAATTCAGTGAATAATGCATTGGAATAAAAATTTTTTTTTTAATCTATGTACGTTTGTGTACTCACTAGGCTTATAGTGAGCTAAAAATGTTTTTTAAAACATGGAAATTTTCTTGTTTCCGTGTTTCCGTGTTTCTGATGAAATAAAAAGAATTGCCAGATGGCCTGTTAGTGGCCATAAAATATTTTAAGTATTTAGTTTTATTTTCAAATCTTGAAAATTTTTTGGAATCCAACGAAATCAAAAATTTTTCAATTCTCGAAATGTACTGTAAGTACATCCGTTTTAGTACACTTGTTTCTTAGTTCTTTTTTTTACCAAATGCAATGAAAGCACCTACTTTAGATGATTTTAATTTGTTTTTGTATTTTCCTGTTTAATAAAAAAGTTTTTATGTCGATCCCTGCCTTTCCATGCTTGTCCTTTTTTTTAAGCCGACGCTAAGGAAATGCAACGTATAAAAGCAGAAGCATTATATTAAAATGCAGATGATTGATACTTAAGTTGGACGGTGGAAAGATTGAGTAGTGTCGGTAAATATTTCATTTAAATTTACACAGTTCAGTTCAAACCGGTCGGAAATACACTCGCTTGGAGATTTAAAAAACACTTTATTAGGTGGCAATCCCATAATAAAAAATATTTCATAATTTTGAAATTCTGACAACAGATTTGGATTCATTCGGATCCATTTTTACCTAGTGCTCGCCCCAGCATTCTAGTTCTTTTTTTGATATGAATTTGAATTTTATAAAATATTTGTTATTATTGTTTTTAAAAGTTAACTTAAATACAATGTGTGTCCGAGATCTTTTTTGAGCCACTGTACAGTGGTCCATATATCGATTTGTTTGGGTAATTTTTATACAAAAATACGTAAAATCGGATAAGAACCACTCCTACCTCCCATACAAAGTGATGTGATCAATATGGTAAAATCTCTCAAAATTAAATCTTAAGAATATTAAAAATAAGGCTTTGAAAAAATGTAAGCAAACCAACAGCGAATTAGATCGTTTGTGCTTTGTTCGCGTACGGAAGAAGTTTGATTTTCTCCACAGCTTTTTATACAAACAATATATGTATAGCATCGAATCGAAACTAAAATCTCATCCTTCTGCTTTTTGGGACTTTGTTAATACGAAGCGGAAGACTAATGGATTTCCATCAAGTTTAGAATACTTAGATGAAAAGTCTTATAACACTCTTGATGGTTGTAATCTATTTGCAAAATATTTTCAAAGTGTTTATGAAAAACACAATAATATTCAGAGTCTTACTTTTAGACCTCCAATTTCAAGTCCATTGCAAAATTTTTTAGTCAGCGACGAAAATGTGAGAAATGCCATTTCAAATTTGAAACCAAGTTACAAATCTGACCATGACGGTTTTCCACCCATGTTATTTAAACTGTGCTTGGCTAATATAACAGTACCGCTTGTATTGCTATTTCAGTTATTTTTAAATGAATGCACCTTTCTAGAATGTTGGAAAATTTGTTCGATAGCTCCGATTTTTAAATCCGGCGATCGATGCAATGTAGTTAATTATAGAGCTATTGTCAAACAGGGTATTTTTGCTAAACTATTCGATGATATCATCAAAGCCAAGCTATTGTATTGTATAAAAAAACACATAAGTGCACTACAACATGGATTCCTGCCAGGTAGGTCAACATGTACAAATTTAGCGTTGATTACAAATCAAATAATCAGCAGCTTTGAGCAGCATAGCCAGTTGGATGTTATTTACACTGATTTTTTAAAGGCAAATAATAAAGTAGACCACCTCATTCTTTTAAATAAGTTGAAGCAGTTTGAAGTCTCTGACCATCTTGTTAAATTCTTTATAAGTTTCTTAACGAACAGAAAACTTTTTGTTAAAATTGGTTCTTTAAAATCCGATATTTTGGTGGATGCTTTTTCTGGTATACCCCAAGGTACCCACTGCGGGCCGCTTCTTTTTTTAATTTTTATTAATGATTTGCCGCAGCACTTTCAACACTCAAAGTGTCTTATGTTTGCGGATGATGTTAAATTATTTCTAAAAATTTCTATGCTTTCAGACTGTCACAACCTGCAGTCGGATTTAGATGTTTTAAATAATTGGTGTGTTTCTAATAAACTATTATTAAATATTAATAAGTGCAGTGTTGTGTCATATACTAAATGTGCCGACCGAATAACGTTCGATTACTCAGTCAATAATTGTCATGTTACTCGTAAAAACGAAGTCAAAGACTTGGGTGTGATATTTGACTCTAAGCTTAAGTTTACCAATCATATTGACCTTATTGTAGCTAAAGCATACTCTATGCTTGGTTTTATTAAAAGAAATACACAAGACTTTAAAGATCCTTTGACGGTTAAGGCTCTGTATGTGGCTTTAGTTAGAAGTCATTTCGATTACTGCTGCCTGATTTGGAATCCATATTTTGATGTTCATTCTAATAAAATTGACAGTGTCCAAAAGCGTTTGACTAAATATGCCTTAAGTAAAATGTGTTGGCCGGATGGTCTCCCTTCATATATAGCTAGGCGTAAATTTCTTGGGCTAACTTCCCTTCAAGACAGGCGTAAGGTTTTTTCGTTAATGTTTGCTTATGTACAATATTGTTTCGGGTAAATAGTGTGTGCAGAACTATCTAGTTTATTTCGTATTTATAACCCCCCCAGAGCTTTAAGAAATAACAGATTAGTCTCGGATTCCTTTCATAGGACAATTTATGTTGCTAATGAGCCAATTGCTAGGCGCGTTGATTTGTGCAATAGTCTTTCTCAAGTAATAAATTTCGATGTAAATGAGTATAGATTTAGATTAAATTTATTCACAGTATTTAATTAAATGTATTAGTCTGTAAGATTTTAATCCGTGGACTGAATTAATAAATAAATAAATAGATAAAAATTACACAAAAATGGAGCAATTGACTTTATATCTTGCTATTTTTATTTAAAGAGAGAAATCGGATGAAAACTTCGCTCACCTCCCATATAAAGTGACATAGTCAATCAGGAAAAAGCTAAATAAAGCCCCTAGTTCTTAAAATATCCCGTTTGAATTTTGTATATAGCCTTGTAACGATCATATCGTTACAAGCCTCTAAGGTATAAAAATATCAATTTTTTATAAAAAAATTTGAACTTAAATAAATCCTTAATAAAAGATTTAAATATATATAAATAACATACCAAATTGGTTGAAATATTGAAAAAAAAAATGAAAGAAAAAGAAAAAAAAAACATATTTTTTTGCGCCAAAACATTGCGCCACCAGCGAATGCGTGTACTTCGCATGTTGTTCATATGTAAATATGAACAAATAGTAAGCGAAATGTCATCATAAGGCAGTCAAGTGGTTTGACCAAAATCAGTCTTTTAGCAGGCACTTTCTGGTGATTCTAAAAATAAAAATAATTTTAGAGAAAAAAAATAGACAGTCTTGGTGGAAAGATCTAGCCACAACAAAAAACCCAACAAGCTCAGGCTTTCTGCTTCGGCCAAACTCAACCTTCGGCTTTTCGGCTTAAGTATCCGTATTGTGAGACCTTCTGGCATTGGCACTCTGCCGCCTGATTAAATCGGCCCTCAGCTGCCGTGTGCACTTTGCCACTACACCCGCCTTCAATTATTATTTGTGGTTAACCGTAGGAACTTAGTGTTAAGCTAATATTTTTAATAACTACTGTAATTAAAAGAATACTAATAAATAAAATAAAAAGAAATATTAAAATTAATAATAAATAGATTTTGTGAGCGCTTCGAGCTAAAACCTTCGGGTTTAGTGATAGAGTTGACCTCCGAGTCCAACCGTGACAAATTCTGCGATTCTCAAAACTATTTATTGTTTTTTTCTTAAGACTGTCTTTGTCCAGGGGTTGCGAGATCCCTTATGCGGACCCTGGAGCGGCTGAGCATACCTCAGCCTAAGAAAAAAACACGTTACAGCCTTTCTTCAACTTGAGTATGAATACCGAAAATAAGAAACACTAAATAAGAACCACGCCTACCTCCCATATAATGTGAGGTCATCAAAATAGTAACACACTTAGGTAAATATATGATGTTTGTGAGCGGATCTGGCAATGCCAGCGACAGAAACTTCTAGAAGAATCAGTTACGCCGAACGTTTTCTTCATGCACGCACTCGTTTTGTTCTACACGCGTCTCTCAAACCGACTATTTATCAAATAACTTTAATTTCTCATTTAAAATACTATTTAAACAATTAAACATTGAATTTACTAAACTTTAACGGTTTTCTTTCATTTTACACGGGTCTTTACAGTTTCAGAAGTGCGATTTACCCAAAGCAGTCTCAATATGAGACTTCCGCGAGCGCGATTTTTACTTTGTGATAGTTTTCTTTGTACAAGTGAGAAACCATAAGTGAAGCGTAAGTGCGAGCGAGACGGCAACTGACACTACAAGATTAAAAGCAGCGAACACGAAATTAAAACAAGCTTGCATCGTGCCAATTCGCCGTGCAACATAAATAAAGCCGATAGTGTGTGAACGAAAAGAAACGATAGCGAACAAGTGCAGAAAATATAAAGTGTGTGAAAATACAACAAGTGGCAACAATAGAAGCGTAACTCAAAACAAACAACGAATTATTATTTGATAAGCAACCTGAACGCCAAATTGGTTATGTTAAACAAAATATACAAAACGGAATGAAATTAAAACGAGTCTACAAATTTTAACGGAGTGCGAACGTATAATGCACGAAGATTAATAATAACAAAACGGAAAACGAGTATTACAAAAATTAACAAAACAGACAGAACAACAACATTGCGAACGTACGTACAATGCATGTGTGTAAAATCAACAACAATACAGCGAAACCTTATTAGAAAGAAACGAAATAAAAAAAAAAAAAAACAGCGCGTTAATACAAACGTCAGCAGCGAACGGACGGTAGCTAATAGAACGAAATGAAAATAAAAAGCGAAATAATCAAATGTCAAACGAGCAATAAATTTGTAAACAAATTATAACAAAAACGACCACAATAACAAATCGAAGCAGGGCGAATATTAAAATCTGCTAAAATCAATCAAAACAGAACAACAGCAAATATAAACAAACATTTCAGTCTATTTTGTGAGAGCACAAATATGTTGTGAAAAATATTGTAAGCGTGAAACAAAATAAAATGGTGAAAATAAATGAATTAAAATTGGATCAGCTAAAGAAGCTGTTGAGGGACAAAAACTTGCCAAGTGGTGGCTCAAAAGCTGAGCTTGTGCAACGCTTATCTGAAGAGATAGGCGGCGATGAAGTGCAAGGAGAAGATGGCGAAATGCAATTGCAAACACAGATTGACGAACTAAAAACAATGATGCAAAATTTAATGACTGTTGTGCAAAGAAATACTACGCAGGAATCTGTGGCAGCTAGTGTTGTGCCAAATAATAACCGTGTTGATAATCGTGAAAATAATCGAAACATAAATTTTACAACAGATAATCAGCCAGTGTCGCGAAATTCGTATTCAGTGAGAGAAATTGCTGAAACAATTCCAGACTTCAATCCGACGGATGACATGTCATTGTCAGCAGAACAATTTGTTGAACGGGTAGACACGGCCGTGAATGCGTACAAATGGGAAGAAAAATGTCTTCTTCTGGCCGTTTTCAGCAAATTTAAAGGCGTTGCAAAGTTATGGCTGGACTCATCACAGCAACTTTTCTCTACTTGGGTCGATTTATCTCAAGCATTAATCGAAGAATTCGGGTGCTCGTTAGACGAGGCAGATATTCATAAACGGATGTGCAACGCGTCGCGTAAACAAAATGAAAATAATATCGATTATTGTTTTCGAATATGTACAGTGGGTCGTCGGTTTAAATTAAGCGAAAAAGCCATTGTGAAGTATACGCGAGATGGTTTAAAACACCGCGAACTTCAAGTCGCAACCGCCGCTTTACGTTTTGATACGGTCAAAGAAATGCGTGAAACTTTCTCAGAATATTTACGAAATTTACCGAGTCGCTACACAAACCACGAAAATATTCAAAATAAAACAGAAAACGAAATAAATGCGGACAAATATAAAAAAACAAAATCTAACATAAATGAAAAACAAAGTGTTAAGTGCTATAACTGCTTCGAATTTGGGCACATTTCCTCGCAGTGTTCCAAACCACAGCGTCGCCGAAGATGCATCAATTGCCATAAGGTACATCCGGTTAATGAGCCGCAAAACTGTAGCAAACGAGATATGTCAGTACGCGTAATAAAATGTACCGATGACATATTTAAAAAGAAAATTCGAGTCGGTGATAAAGAACTGATGGCATTTATTGACACCGGAAGTCAATGCAATCTCATGCGAAAAACAATATCCGACAATTTGGACTGTGCTCGTGAGCCATGTGCTCTCAAAATCAACGGAATATGTGGAGGCGTTCGGTATTCAAATACGAAAATAAAAACCAATCTTGAAATTGATGGACTGGAATTTGACAGCGACTTGTACGTGGTCGATGATGATCTTTTGAACGAAGAAGTTTTGCTGGGTCAGGACTTGTTTACAAATAATAAGGTACGTGTCGTAGTCGATTGTAGAAACTTAAAATTTGAATCACTCGATGAATGTGCCATGCCATGCGGAGACATTGACGAGAGGCATGGAGCAGCATTGAAGGATTTGTTTACTGAGTTTAGGGACGTTTTCGCAAAAGACATCGGTGAAATTGGGAAAACGAACTTGGTCGAATTGAAAATTTCACTAGATACGGACATACCTATTGCTCAATCGCCGTACAGGGTACCGGAACCGAAGAAAAGTGTGGTGACGCAAATGATACAAGAGCTATTAGATAACGACATCATTACTAGGTCTGAGTCCGAGTATGCGAGCCCTGTAATTTTAGTCAAGAAAAAGGACGGCAACGAACGACTTTGCGTAGATTACAGACGATTGAACAAACACATGCGCAAAGAGGTTTATCCAATGCCAAACATTGAAGAAAGGCTACACGATGCTAAACGATTTAAGTTATTTTCAACACTGGATTTAAATTGTGGTTATTACCAAATCCCAATTGACGAGAAATGTAGAAAATATACTGCTTTTGTGACAACTGAGGGTTTATACGAATTTAAACGCATGCCATTTGGGCTAAAGAACGCCCCAATTGCTTTCCAACGATTGATGGCCAAAATTAAAGACAAAACGCAGCGTGACGACATGATCCATTATATGGATGATATCCTAATTGGAAGCGATACTGAAGACGAAATGCTTGGAAAATTACGCAGAGTTTTTGAAGCATTACGCGATTCCAACGTTACATTAAACGTAAAGAAATGTGCGTTTTTTGAGAAAACAATAAGTTTTTTAGGACATCAGTTAACTCCAGACGGAATTTCTCCTGGGTTAATAAAGACGAATGCAATAACAAATTTTAAAACTCCAACAAATGTTACCGAAATCAGACGATTCTTAGGTTTAAGCGGTTATTTCAGGAAATTTGTCCCTGCATATTCAGTTATTTCTGAACCTATTCGCAAGTTACTTCGTAAAGATGAACCTTTTTCATGGAGAGCTACTCAGGAAGAAGCTTTCAATAAAATTAAAGAAGCTTTATCGACGAATCCGGTACTGACGGCATATAATGTCAGCGCTAAGCATCAGATGCATACCGACGCAAGCTCGATAGGGTTAGCAGCGGTTCTGTTACAAGAGGAGCAAGGCTCATGGAAACCTGTTGCATTTTATAGTCGATCTACTAGTGAATGTGAAAAGAAGATGCACAGCTACGAATTGGAGACGTTAGCCGTAGTTGAGGGTTTAGAACGTTTTAGATATTACGTCTATGGTAAACCAATAACCGTAATAACCGATTGCAGCGCTGTGAAAACGGCGATGGATAAGAAGGAATTAATTCCACGTATCGCGCGATGGTGGCTTAAAATTCAGGACTATGACATAACAATTGAGCACAGATCGGAGCAGAGGATGAGCCACGTAGATGCGTTAAGCAGGATGCCATATGAAACGCCGAATGATGTTGAACCAGCTTCGCTATGTATCGCGAAGATCGACATTGATGCAGACGACTGGCTTTTCAGTATGCAGTTACAGGACGAGGGTATCGCGGAAATTTGCAGAAAACTACAAGCGAAAGACAAGATGACAGCGAAGGAATATGTTTTAAAACACGGACGTTTATACAAGCGCAGCAAGGAGGGCGAGCATTGGGTAGTACCTAAAGCGATGCGGTACAGGGTAACTCACGATGCGCATGATAATTCAGGTCATTTGAGCGTCGACAGAACGATAGAGAAACTTAAGCAACTGATGTGGTTTCCACGTATGCGTAACTTTATCAAATCATACGTCAAGGCATGTGTCGATTGTGCCTACAATAAACGGCCAGGAGGTCAACAAGAAGGGGAATACCATTACAGCAGCATCGAAGTGATCCCATTCAAGACTATTCACATCGATCATCTCGGACCCTTTCCGAAAAGCAGCAAACGAAACGAGCATATACAAGTTATCATCGATGCATTTACAAAGTATGCAATCATACGAGCGGTGCCGAGTACAGCAACGAAGTTTGTGTTGAAGATTTTTCAAGAGATCAGCGGGTACTTTGGGATGCCAGAGAGAATTGTCAGCGATCGAGGAACAGCATTCACTTCAAAGGATTTCAAGCGGTTTTGCGCCGAGAACAAGATTAAACATACCTTGAATGCTGTGCGCACTCCACGTGCCAATGGACAAGTGGAACGCTTAAATCGAACCATATTGTCAATGCTACTACCGTCAACGACAAAAGATAGGCGATGGGACGACGAATTACGAAACATACAATGGACCATAAACTCTATGACGAACCAAACCGTTGGTTGCACGCCACATCAACTGGTATTTGGATACCAACCTCGCGATATTTTGGGCAACAAGCTAGCTCTTATATTGCACGACGACAATGTTAGCGCAGCAGAAAGCGATTTACGAGACGAAACTCTTCAACAACGACGAGAGGTAGCGGTGAAACGAATAAACGAATATCGACGAAAATCTAAACAACGTTTTGATCGGACGCACGCAAAGCCTAAATTATATGAGGTCGGTGACTTAGTTCTTGTGGGCAATGTGGCCCCATGCACAGGAACGTCGAGAAAATTGGAACCACGTTACAAGGGTCCGTTTCAAATTACCAAAAGGTTAGACAACGACCGGTACGTAGTAGAGGAACTGCAAGGGTCACATCGAAATCAACGGTCTTACTGCTCTATTTACGCATCCGATGGTTTAAAGCCTTGGTGTATGCTGCCGCCCGATGACGACGATGATGAAGCGGAGATACCCGACAACGATTCAGCAGTCAGCGAGGTCGCCTTATGTCAGGAGAGGCCGACTGTGAGCGGATCTGGCAATGCCAGCGACAGAAACTTCTAGAAGAATCAGTTACGCCGAACGTTTTCTTCATGCACGCACTCGTTTTGTTCTACACGCGTCTCTCAAACCGACTATTTATCAAATAACTTTAATTTATCATTTAAAATACTATTTAAACAATTAAACATTGAATTTACTAAACTTTAACGGTTTTCTTTCATTTTACACGGGTCTTTACATGTTTGATATGTATGAATATTTCAAATTCGTGCGAAAACGTGCAAAAGTTTCGCATATCATATTTATTTATTGGCCAAACAAGGCAATATACTTATTCTAACTTAATTTAATTTATTTTTATTTTACTTTTATTTTATTTCCTCTTCCTTTGTTTTTTGTTCGAAGATGTACGAATTGAAGCAGGCCCGTAGACAAGGGGGGGTTTTAGGTGTTCAAACCAGAAGTGTCCAGAAAGTATAAAGAAATAACACAAAAGAGACTATTAAATTCAAAATGTGATTTTTTTTAAGATAAACTGTGATAATGATGTTAATTTTCTTGAAAACTTCGCTTAATTATTGAAAAATTTTTTGGCCAAGTGAATGATTAATTTTGCTTATAAGAGTCATAATCATTATATTGGAATTCATCTCCAAGGAGATTGTAAATTAAAAATCAGTTAAAAGGCTCAAAAAGTCCCTGATATCCAGTAAAATATATATATATGAAATTATGCCTAGAACGAATATAATTTAGTAAATTGAAGAAAATTAGCTTGACATTTTTTATGCCATATCTACCCAGCAAACCATAGTTGACGACTATGTTGAAATTCCGACAAATTCGTAACTATTCGGGTAAAATTGCCTTTTTTTTAATCGTTACGATATTTCGTTACGAAGTCGCGTCAACCCCTTCATACGATTTTCGTTACGATTTCGCAATATTTTTAACGAAAAATATTTTTAACGAAATCGTAACAAGCAATTCGCAATCTTTCCGATTTCGGAATCCGATTTCGTTACGAATCGTAAATAATATCGTATGAAGCGGTTGACACGACTTCGTAACGAAATGTCGTAACGATGTCGTAATGAGTCTTAACGAAAACGTTACGAAGAAGTTACGATTTCGTTCAGACAGTTCAAAAGAAAGGAAAGTTTGCATTTCAATATGTTTTACAAACAGTCGCATAACGAAACTCTTTATAAATTCGTTTAAAAAGTGAAACTGTTCCGATATTTGCAGACAGCTCGATATAGTTATGAATTCGTCGGAATTTCGACAAAGTCGTCAACTATGGTTTGCTGGGTAAACTTATTAGATCCAAAATTTTTGAAAAAGCATTCATTTGAGTGGGTTTGTTTTAATTTTTAAAACAATAAAGTGACATGAACCACAAAATTTAACACATTATGGGGTATTCCACGTAAAGCGAACGACTAAAAAGTTTGACTATTTTATTTTGTTGTTTTCTTGGTATATAAGACATCTAAAATATTCAATTTGGCACAAAAATTTAGCCCTGTGCGAAGCCTTTTCCAAATAACAAGTTTCGGAAAATCATATTAAATCTAAA
This sequence comes from Coremacera marginata, assembly GCA_914767935.1. NCBI lineage: Eukaryota > Metazoa > Arthropoda > Insecta > Diptera > Sciomyzidae > Coremacera > Coremacera marginata. Next base: position 45,607,813 of record OU612044.1, on the reverse strand, counting down.
TAGGCTTTTTTTCTGAAAAAAAAGTTCTCCATAGAAAAAGTTTTTGTAAAACATTTTTTACGGTCCAATTCTATTATTGGTTATTTGATGATTTTTTAATCATGTTACCAAATTGGTATAAGAAAAATTAACAATTACAGTTCTCTTAGCTTTTTAATTTAAGTTTTTTTTTTAATTGAAGTTTTTTAAAAATTATTTTTATTATATTAAAAAATTACAAAACAATTTGGAAGTTCAAAAAATGTTGTTTTTAGTATTTTTAATTTGCAAATAATTTAAATATAAATCCACTACTGATTAAATTCTTAAATATCCAAAAAAAATATCTTGTTCAGTCTTTTTATAAAAATTTATCTAGATGAATAATTATTTTAATATTAACATGAACTTATTTTCATGTGATATATTATATAATAAATTGGGTATAAAATACTGGTGCTGTGCAAAAACCATTTTTCGAATTATGGTTTTTGAAAAATAGTCTGAAATTTAAATATGACTTTATCGGAGTCGATTCCTCTGCTCAAAAAATTTTATTAAAAAAAAATATGTATAGTAATTGTAATTGGAATTGAATCAAAATGAGAAAATGAAACTGTTCAATTTTTAAAGATCTTAAAATATATTCTTTTTAATTTATTTAAATTGTTGAAATCGTTTTCGAGAACAGTAATATTTTAGCCCTTAACGATAACTCGAACTAGGGTTCACACAGGTTCAAATAGTTGTACACAAGCTGGGTATCAATAAAATCGTAAGATAGCCAAAAAGATTGGAGAGCCGATTGGAGAAGGCGCGCGCAAAGCAGAGGCGCCTGGCGAGAGCTGATGAGGTCGGCCGAAACCCGGACACGGGTTGTAACGACCACTTAAGTAAGTAAGCCAAAAAGAAACCAAATCTAAAGACTAAAAGTTTTTTTTCTCCCGTTTATATGAAATGTCCATCAAAGTTGTGAATACAGCTTCACCAGCAGAACTTATTACAAAATGTTTGCATTTTTCATAGCTGATTTTAATTTTGATTGTAATAAACTGCAAGAAATCTAACCTATTTTTACCGTTCACATTAATATTGTTGAATTAGTAAAACTTTGTCCCACACATTTTTACTTTTTGTGCTAATTTTCGGAATAATACTTTTTTATAGAAATTCAAAATTCTCAATTTGGACCATTTTTCAACAAACCATAGGCAAAATGAAAAAAGTTAGTACTCAAAATTGATTTTTAAAAAAAAATCTCATCTCTCTTATGGTCATTTAAAAACAGGCATATGCACAAATAGTCTTAAAAGAAAACGGATTTTCTATTAAGTTATTACTGGTATCTACTTATAGATTTTTTATCAAAATCCCCCCCAAGGTAAATCCTGGCTACGGGCCTGAATGGAAGTGACATGTAGTAAATGAAGTAAATGACATGATTTCACGAACATGTCAAAAACGAGAGGCAAAAAGAAAATTAAAAGTAAGAGTAAACGGTACTTACATACTAGAAAGAGCAGAGAAAAGAGAGAAGATCAAAGGCAGGGTTAACTTACAAGAGAGATAGACTTGGATAGTACTTATATTCAACAAATTTAGAGATTAAAGTACACATTATCTCCTTTGACCTGATATACAATTTATGAACAATCCACATTACCTTTACTCCTCGGAAAACAAATGAAATTTCTAATTTTTTGTAAAAAAAGGTAGTTGCACAAATCACGATTTATGAAAACGATTTAAAAAATAAAATAAAGTTTTTTAAATTTGGCTTGCTTACATGACTTTATTGTTTTTATCTCTTACATACTTTCAATTTTAGGTAATTTGTAGATGTAGCACACAATTTTTGTTTTATTGGCACAGCTGTGTACAATGATATTAGTACAAGATTTTGCGTCAACTTTTATAATTCGTATCAGAAACGATATTGCCACCTGAGATTTGTTTTTCTTAGAATAATATTCTCTGAAGCTTTCAAAATAAGCTTGCATATTTATTTTTTAAAAACTTGCTGGACCATAGTGCACTGTATAGATTTACAACCACCGAATGCCAAAAAAAAAAACGCCTTTTCGTCCATTGTGTGGAGTTTAATTCGGTCTAGAAGCTCAAAATAAGATCTTTAAGCTCCTTCTAAAGTTAGCGGATAAGTTTTATCATTTATTGAAAAATTTATTTTAAGGGCCCGGATTTTAGTTTGGTACTATTTTTGCCTTTCAAAAATTGTTTTATTAATGTCAAGTTCATCAGTGACTAAGAAAATAAATACTATGCTAATACTTGGTGGAATTGAGAAATATAGTTGAATTTTTAATTTCCGATAATTTTTCTCGACTATTTTCAGCGCGCCTGAAAACTGAATTTAAGCTCTTTTAATCCAACTTTTTTAAGACAATTTAAAATTTCGTTACTTAACATTGAAATATAAATGCTTACTGTAATAGTGACGATTAAACAAAATGCTGTGATAAGTAGATAAAACTCTAGATAGATAAAGGCCTATAAGAAAACTAATAATAAAAAAACTACAGTAAAATGTCAGGAAATCTCAGGAAAGAAAGTTGCTTTGTAAAGCTTTATATAAAGCAACTTTTTGTTTTAGTGACGTAAGTCTATAAATATTTTCATTAAACGCTTATCAAAATTTTTAACAAAATTTTTCATACGTTTTAACAACGTATTCTCAAGTTTAATTATCCTTATTTAAGATCAATTATTCTTATTTAAGATCCCTTCATTTTAATCTCATAGAATTAAACACAGATTTCCTTGTCGAAATTTTTTATTCGCGTTCCAGAAATTGTATTACAAAATCATTTAACATTTTGTTTTTATTGGTTGTTGCATAAAGACACACAATCTTTTATTCTGCTGTTAAAATTTTGATGTATTGAAGAATTTACTGCCTTTGGCAATTCACTGCAACCCAAAAATAACAATCTTGAAGGTGTTGACATTAAACGATACAATTTAATTTTGTGTTCATTTTGTACTTGAGTTCCTCCACGTAAACAGGATGACTAGATTTTCACAAATTCGCATATTTTATTTTATCCAGCTTTTTTATTCCAACGAACACATAAATTAAAATTGTCATATTCCTCCAAGGAATATAAAAACAAAAAATAAAAATTGGAAAATTACGAGCAGATACTTTTAATATCAAATGCGTTATCCTTTTTGTCTATAGTTAAATCTAAACTTTTAGGTAGCTTAACAAATTAATAACTTTCTTTTCAATTAATTGCTTTCTGAACAAGTTCGGTTGTTGGTTTGAACATAACACTCAAAGGCCAAAAGAGGCACAGCTGATCCAAAGCATCAAATGCCACATGTATAGATCTGAGATAGTATTTTTTGCAGCTTTTGAATAAGATGTTATGCTGACTGCTTGTCTATTTTAAACAAATGGAATGTCATTCGAGTGCCCGATTCGAGTGAGCGTTCATGTGTGCCTCTAATTATCTGAAAATGTGCACGAAATGAACGAGTATCCTTTAGAAAGCTCAGTTTGTGTGTCAATAATACATACTATACATGTTGCTTTTGCTCCATTGAGCATGCTCAATCTTCCCATCTATCTACATATCTAGTTTATACGAAAATTTCTCTGTTATTCTGTTTCTGTCCCATAAAAGGTCACATTTGTTAAATTTTAATCAGCAGGCATTTTGGATACAGTCAAATCGAGCAAATCTCTATGATTTTGATTTAGATTTTGTACACATTAATTTGGGTGGCACATAATCAGAGATCATGATTTATATTTGTCAGTTTCAAATTGTAATGAAGCATGAAGATGTCGAATTTGTGCCGTTCATGGGTGAAACGACATGAGCATAGAAGGCTCAAGTAACTAAATCAGATGGACAATTTTGATAGATTAGTTTAATACCAAATAAGCAGAAAGCTAAAATGAAATGAACTAAAATACTGATGCGAACAACGGTTGCGAACTTAAATACAGTCAATCACAAAAGTATTCAGATTTTGGTTTTTTTTTTTTTTTAAGTTCGAAAAATAAGAAGTTAAATAAGTTAAAAAAAAAATTAATTTGGTATCAATTTATTCCTTAGTTTGCTTTCGACGAAAAAATAATAAGAACACAATATTTTTCATAAAAAAATAAAAACAACATAATATTAATGCAAATTAAGCATTAATTTAATCTCACATAAGTATTCGAAATTGCTAGTTGAATAATCATAATGGTAAATATGGTATCGATGCAAAGAAATTTTCGTACATTATCAAGAACAACGCTTATTGGATAGCAACCCTATAGGAACAAACTAACTTGTTTTTTAAAACAACTAATTAAAAAACTAATTTAAAATAAACCAGTATATGAACTACTTTTAATTATATTAAGGCGGCAACTACTCTGATGTTGATATGTTTTAATTGCAAATTTTTATTAGATTACAAGTTTATATATACATATTTAACCATGTTATTTCATCAAATATTATTAACTTTACGCCATCAGTAATAGTTTTCAATTGGTTATTTAAAAGCAATTAAAAAAATAATTTAAATGTAACTAATTTAACAAGTAGTTGATAATATATGCAGACGAAAGTCAATTGACTTATTTAGCGGACATCACCATACAAAATAAGTTAGTTCGTTCTATGGAAAAAAGTCAGAATCTCAACTAGTTGTGGTTGACAAAAAACTACTTTATTAACTACTTTTAAATTAGTTGATTTTCCTACAGGGAATTGAAAGCGTTTGTGCAACAGTAGTAAAAAGTTTTTATTCTTATTTATAAAAAATAATTTATTTTTTTTTTTATAAATTTTAACTTATTTATAAAAAAAACTATTGTTAAAAGAAAGAAAAATTATCTTTACAAAACGTGATCAAGGTAACACCTTAAAGAAGATTTCGGCATGTGTACACAGAAGCATTTCAACCATTCACAGCATTTTGTATTGGAATACCATTAATTTTCAACAGCGATCTGGTCCTGCCGCAAAACTAAACTTACATTGAAAATCGCTTAATCGGACATAAGCTTTGATAATTAATCTGAACCCTCACTATAAAATTTGGCAAAATCTAATGAAAAATCCCCTACCTTTCATACAAAGTGACGTTATCAAAAGAGAAAAATCTTCGTAAATATATATAACTGAATGTCACGTGTCTGTAAGTACCCAAATTCCACCCACATCGTTTGTCCGACCTATATCAAATTTTGCACATGGTGAGATGACATAAAGTTCACGGATATAAGGTCGATGGACCGTTGGACCGTTTGGAACGGACATAATGCCATGGACCTTATGGCTACTTAGCAAAAGGACATCATGTCGATGGACCTTATGGCGTTTTCAGATTGAACCGTTCCGTCCGGCCATAATGTCCACGGATTCAATGTATAAAATGAATGTATAAATAAAGTATAAAATTAATGTCCATGGACCTTATGTCCGTGGACGTTATGTCATCCCACCTTTGCATATACTTCAGAATAGAAAAGTGGGCGTATCATTTAACTTTTAATCAAACTTCTACACAATGTGTCTGACTTCAATCAAATTTTGTACACATTATCCTTTGTAATTTGATCAGTCTCAAGTTTATAAATTTGGTGGGATTAGACGGATGGCGTGGTAATTTATTTTTGATCTAAGTCTAATTTGCACACTATTCTTTGGATTAATGAGCAGTCAGTGGTTTTTAAGGTGGGCTGTATTTAGTAGGTCGGCGTGATACTTTCATTTTAAGCTATCTTTTTCTACACAGTTTGTCAGACTTCCATCAGATTTTGCACATATATTCCTTAGTGACAGAAAGTTTTTTCAATTGAATTAGTTTTTCTGTTCGGCCGTCATCTCTCTGCAGACAATTGCAAACCTCAGAGAGTAAAAAACTGCCCTGAAAAGCGTCTAGAGAACATAAGCCGTTCGGAGTCGGCATAAAGCAGATAGGTCCAGTTCTCGATCATTTGTGTTCAAACATTTTACAACACACACAATACAATTGATCATAAGAAGCTCGGTCTAAGTGTTTTCAAGGACTGAAATGGCGATTTCGTTTTTTTTTTTATTCTTCAGTGTGAATTGCAGCCTTTAGTCTTGAAAAGTGGGCCGGGCTTGGCAGTGGGCTTGGCAGTGGGCTTGGCTACTATCTCTACACAATTTTTTCGACTTCATTCAAAGTTTGCAAATATATTCTTTGGCATAATGAAAAGTCTGGAAAATAGGGCGAAAGTAAACAGGTGGCGTTGCATTTTAATTTATAACGAACTTCTTTACAGCATTGGTCCAACTTCAACCAAATTTTCAACATATATTCATCAGAATAATGAGCTGTGATTAGTCTAGAAAATTGGGTGGAATTATACTGGGGGCGTGTCACTTTAATATTAAATTAACTTCACCTGCAACGTTTGTCCGGCTTCAGCCAAATTTTTCCCATATTTGGGAAAATATGAAAATATTAAATTAAATTAAAGGAACTCTACACCATTTGTCCAGCTTTAACCAAATTTTGCACATATATTCGTTGGAAATTTAAACAGTCTTAGGCATATAAAATATGGTAGACTGAAGCAGGAGACGTGGCACTTTAATTTGAATCAAGCTTCTTCTTCTCATTATCTGACTAAAATTGGCGAATATTTTTTGGAATAATGAGCAGCCTGTAGTCTAAAAAAATTGAGCTGGGCTACACGCAGGGGCGTGACACTTTAATCTTCGAACTTCTGTGGGGTTTGTCCGACTTAAGCCAAATTTTTGACACATATCTTTTGGAATTATGTGCAGTCTGTAGTGCAAAAAAGTGGGCGTGATAAGACATATGGTGTTGCACTTTAGTTTTAATCAAACTCCTCCTTCAACATTTTTTCGAGATTAACCAAATTAGCAAATATATTTTTTTGTTAAAATGTCTTGAGTTCAGAAAAGTTGTCGAGACTGGACAAGGAGGGATAGCACTTTGGTGCATTAATCCTAATATCAAATATTTAAAAAAAAAGACAAAGCCTAAAAGATGAAAAAAGTTCAATTGACAAAAAAGCCTGGGGAACAATCTACTCCATGTGGCAACTAAGGGTAAAATTAAATTGAACGTATGACACAAATATTTTTTGCAGATTATACATACACATATTAAAGATGGCTAAAGACTGCGAATATATTTCAATACAGCCGCGGGGTATTTTAGCTTCGGAGCTCTATTCCTTACTAGTTCTTCATTGATTATTGCTATATTGAGACTTTATTAAAGAAGTGACGAAATCCAAGGCTTGCTATTTGTTTCATTGATAATATAACTGATATTTTGACAAATATTTTATCATTGTACGATGAATTTTAAAGGCTGAAGGCGTACCCCAAACTGTTCCCTAAAAACGTTAGCATGTGCTTGAAATTTTTTTTGAAAATTACCCCCTACAAACCGCGCTGCCATTTATTTTGAAGAGAATATATAATTTTGCTCGAATAAAATATCGATATATCAAGTATCTTTATAGCCTATTAATAATAGAGTCATGAGAAAGAGCTTCTTAAAAAGAAATTGTATTACAAAAAACGCTGGATTTTGAATGTACAGGTAGTTTCATACCAAATTTTGCATTTGTCCTTTTTAAAATATATCCAGGTAAAGGACACGACGTTTTCTGTTGTTGCAAACATATCTGTAAGAGCGAAAAAGAGGACAGATATAGTAAACACCACAGGTAATAAATTAGGCACTAAAAGAAAGGTGAATTTTACCAAACCCGTCTGTTCACCATGAAAGCACTTTTAAGACTAACAGAAAATCCGACATTTGATATGAAACTACCTGATAAAAATTTATCGAACCATTTAATTTAAATTTTTAATGAAAAATAAATGGCATCTTGTAATTTTTTGAGAATATGAGAAAAATATTCTTATCGAAATTTTTGATTTGGATAGAAATTTATCGGACGTTTTCTAACTAGCAGTTATAGCTTGTACGCATTGACGACGGCTACAACGACATGCTGCCAAATTACGAATGATTCTATATCGTCGACAAAACGCTGCGGCATTAGACCAAATTCTCACCATAAGAAATACATGTACAAAATTTGGCAGATGCGGCAAAGTTTCTGTCGTCGTCAATGTGTTATCTCAGTCAGCTATTACCAGTGTGACCAGAGTGGAATATTATATTCCACTTTGGCATATTTTACCTTCGGTAAGCATATTTTTTTTTTTTCAAAAATATGCAGCATAAAAAGTGCAATATTTTTCAAATACCTATATTTTCCAGAATTCTCAAAGAGTGCCATAAAAAAATTATTATTTGATTACTAAATGATTATTTTTTTCTATCGACATTTTATATTTTTTCTTCTCCAAACCACCTTGTAAAACATAAAATAAAGAGTTTGATTTTTCGTGTGTGAACATGGCTACGTATTAAAAAAAGTGCTGCAATTCCTACCAAATAATTGAAAGCTTAATAAAGAAATTTAAGACTACGAATTTCTATGATAATAATACAAGCAACAATTTAAGTATTGATCTTGAAGATGTGCCTTCATTTTGTATAATAATGTGTCTTAATTTTAATTTTGTGCATTGCATATCGTTAATTTTAATCCAAAAAACCATAACATTTTTAATTATTCATAGGAGAAGCCAAAAACATTTGAAAAAGCACATATATTAGATTTAAAAGTCATCCCCTCTTCTTAATTTCGTTTATAAAATAGCAATTTTTGAATATTTTTCCAAAGAATGGCTTTAAAATCGGAAATATATCCAATTTTAAAACGATTTTGGCTTCTCCTATAAAAAATTAGAATTGTTGTTACGGCTTTTTATATTGCAAGTGACGATATTGAATGCACCTATTTGTTTGTGTTTAAAAAATCAAGTTTTTTCTTTGAGAAAACAAGATATGTAACTATTTTTAAGAGAATATAATTCTTGAAAAAACTTGTAAAGTACAAATGAACTGATATATGTATTTTTGTTAACATCTTATTAATGAAATTTTATTAGTATTAACTTATGTTTTTTAAATTCTGATTGTTCTAAATTCTAAAGTCTGATAATAATCAACAAAGTGATGTTTTTAAATTTGTTTCTGTGTTTCTTTTATATATATACTCAATTTTGTTTATATGTATCTTTTAAAATGAAAGTGGACTATATTTGTGGAATATAAAAATTGTAAGTGGAATATTTAGCATATATTTTTTTTAACAAAATGCATATTTCTACAAAAATTACTTTTAACTAATGGTGATAGAAATAAATTTTGAGCTTTGAATGTAATTATTCAAGTTATTTTTTACTGGCGGTTCATTAAGCATACAGTTAAGGAACTTAACTAAGAGTAAATAAAATGGGCTTTATTTGAATATTGGTTTTAATATGTTCAACATCAAGAAGCGTGCAACAACATCATGGAATTCATCTTTTTATTAATACTTTATTTCTGCACATACTCATCGCTGATAAGTATTGGAAAAAACAACAAAATGGTAAAAAACATGAAAATATTCAATTAAAAATCATTTCATTAAGCGAACAAGGAGTTGTTTGCATCGATGCCATCAATACTTTGATGTGAATATTAAATCTGCGAAACAAAAGCAGCAAAAATTTCAGCAGTAAACAATAACAAAGTTGAAAAAAGTATGAGGTAAATTTAATAAAGTGAAATAAAAAATGCCATTATAAATGAAGGATCTGCTGTAAATTAAGTATCTACTTAAGGGGGTCTTCTCATTGAGCAACTTTTTTTTTTCAACTTTTTTTTTGCATTTATTTATAGCTTGAGTAGTTGTGAATATGCCCCTAAAAGGATTTTTAGAAATTCGAAATACTTTAGAAGATACAGCCTTTTTTGTGAAGCAAGGTCTGATGGACAAGAAGGTGATGGAGGTAATAAAACCAGCTTACGAAGCGCTGTCGGCAGATAATTTGCTTGAAAGATGCCTTGGATCTGAAACTCAGAATTCCAATGAGTCCTACAATTCTGTTCTTTGGTCACTTTCGCCCAAACACATCAACTCAGGCGCACGCACCATCGAAGTGGCCAATTTCATTGCAACGTGCCTCTTCAACGACGGTTTTATACCCATACTTAAAATTATGGGTTTGATGGGTATTGCGATTGGCAAAAACGCATACGAATACGCACTATCTCGCAATGAAGACTGATTGAACCGATCAGAGACTCGAGCTGCGGCATCATCAAAAGCTGGCAGAACGGCTCGCAGAGCAGAGAGGGCAGCAGATAGCAGTTTCTACGAAAAAGAGGAAGGTGGCCTGTATGGAGCTGGCATCGCCGACTAATATTTGTAAGTAAAAATTGTCAGCTCTTTAAAACTGCATTTAAACATTTTTAATTTTTTTTTTTTCCCCCAAAAAAATTACTTCAAACTTTAAACGCGTTTATCTCGAACCCACGTTTTTCGAACTGGCGGCCTTGATATCTCCAGTTCAACTGAACCGATTTTCATGAAACAAAATGGAATCGACGCAGAATTGTCACCATTCTCGGGTGAACCTCGACCATAATTTTAAAAAATTTTTTACTATTTTTTTTTTACACTAAACTACAAAAAAAAACCCGAAATTGAAATATTTTTTTTGAATGGCCGCCATTTTGTCAAAAAAAATCACAAAATTAAGCTTGAGGTTCACCCGAGAATTACGTCTATACTGATTATAATCCCGTTTTTTTTTTCATTTCAGACGCTCCGGAGACCCGGAATCGTGGCCGCCGTGACGACACCTTTTTTTTTTCACCACCAACTTTGAAGTCTCATTACTTTTTGAACAGCCCACGTATCGAGGCAAAAAAATTTTTTTTATTTACTTTGAACCTTTTGTAATACAATAAATAAAAAAAGTTTTCAATTATTCTTTGCGTTTTCAAATAAGAATTTTTTTAAAAAGGGTCCAAAAAACGGGTTTTGAATGAGAAGACCGCCTTAAGAACGTTAAGAGAAAACAGCAAGCAAAGATATACTTATTGTTGAAGTTAATTGTAGTTAATACTACAAAAAACTGAAAAGAAATTAATTGACAAACCGTTGTACATGCATACATACATAAAACTAACTTACTACACCGAGAGAAAAAGCAATAGGTAAATTACCTAAGTCGGCTTGGGTGAAGAGAATTGTATGGGAATTTTAAACTTATGTTTATTCACCTAAGCAATTTATTGTTTAATACATTGCTTTGAAAGCACATACTTCGATACCTTGCCAAAAAAAGAAAAATATTTGATTCACCTAAGCCCAAAATCCAAAAATACAAAATTAAAAAACAACTACCATGGATGGCTTAAGCATAGTTTTGAGCTATTTCCTGCAAAAAAAAAACACTGCTGCGTCATAAGGCACACGAGAGAAGTATAGTTTTGATAATTAAATGGTTTTTTTCGTAATAAAACCACTTTTAAATTCAAAAATAACGTAAAGTAAATTAAAAAAACACACGTTAACATTTACACCAGTAAATTTTATTACATTTCATCAACAAAAAGAAAAGAAAAAAAAGAAAGAAAAAATTTTTTTGGCCGCCGTGCGGAATCGAACCTGGAACTTTTGGTGCTCGTCCATTACTCTATCCACTGATCCAAGCAGTCTTGCTACTACTTGCTGACATAGCTGCAGCTATGTTAACAGATGCAGTATGTCACAGTATTCTGTTGATAGCTATACAACAAAAATCTATTCAGTTGTAAATAACATTGAATAAATCACTCCGCGTAACGAAGGAGTTTGGCTTAATGCGTAGTGTAGTGACTTCATACACAGTAGTATCTGTTAGTTGTGGGCTCGAATCTCAACGGCATGTGAAGGCAACATTTTTGTATTTGATATTTAATTTAATGTTCTTGTTATAATAGACGCCAAGCAGCAGCAAGAAAAGCCGAAAAGTCATTAATTTCTAAGATAAGAACGCACAGTGTTTCGACTAGAACAAGCTAGCTAGACAAAATTATTTTTTTTGATTTTTTGTATATATTGGGTCAAAACAAAAAAAAAATTGTATGGGAAACCGGATCGCAAATGACCCCCTGAACCAGTATGGGTTAATTTATGTTAAAATTTGCAGTCGTTCCGATATTTTTAAGTATATCTAAAGTTTTAATTGACGGATTTGGCCAAAAACTTCTCATATGAAGGGTAATTGTTCGTTATACTACATTTGTTACATAGATTCATAGCTTTCAGTTATTAAAATTAAAAAAGGAGTTTTTTTTATCAAATCTATGTGAAAAATTGAGATATCATCATTGTTAAAATAAAAATCTAAAAGATTTTTCAAATTTAAATATTTTATTTAAATAAAGAACAAGGTTTAATATTTATGAAAATCTATGGATAAACGGCGCAGTTATGTTTTTTTCAGTGCAATACCCAAATTAAGCTTTTCGCGGTTTTTCACGTGATAATCACAAAAAGCAGATATTTTGTCATTTTTACTTATCATTCTCATATTTATTATCAATAATACAAATTAAAAGAGCAAACTTTTCTCTATCCTGGATTCGAATAAATGTTATTTATGCCGAAATTTCAAATATTTTATTCCAAAAAATAACTTATAACAAAGAAAAATTAAACATATTCAATTTTAATTAGAAAATGAAGTGTAATACATTAAGTTTTTGCATTAATTTATGATAAAGTTTTAATTTTTCACAGTGTAGTTAAAGTTAAATAAGTTAATATGAAGCAGACAAATTTGAATCAGATTCTAAAGAATCAGATTCTGAAGAATCTAAGGTAATGCTGCAATTATTGAAAGCAGTTCTTTCAATTTCTGCTTCTGAAGGAATAAGTAAATTCAAAACTTCTCGAGGATATTTATGTACTTTTTTTTTAGGAACATTTCTTAAACTACTTATTAAGGGATCAGAAGTAATAAGAAGCATTGTAAGTAGGTCTTGCATCGTTGATTCACGGGTGCATTTTCTTGTATGATCCTGACGAAACCTACGACAATCTTTGTGTCGCGCTTCCTGAGCTTCTTCAGAAAGCTGACCGATTGGAAGTAGTGAGCTTGCAATGACTTCTGCGCCATGCATCAAGATTTTATGAAGCGTAACAGGCATGTAATACCAAGAATACTGCTGCAGATATATTTTTGTCGTCACTTCTGTATATTTTTTGAATTCAGTCAGATTTATTTTAAAGCCCGACGATAATGCTATTAAAATTGTATTGAAATTACTTATTAGTTCGTGATTTAAACCAGTTATCTGCGAACTTAATTCATGGTTATGAAAAAATCTGCGGGCAGTATTTCCGTCATTTGTAGACCCACAACCTGGCTTCGGTTTATCTGCAATCAGTCCCATTTCTCTTTTGAATTTAGATTTTATTTCGTTTGATCTTTGTTTAACAAGTGCTTTTCCATATACGTCTCTTATTTGCCATTTTTTGACATCAAGCCTATAGCTTATGTGTAACATACATTCGAAACACCTTATCCACGCATGAAGCGTAGACAACCCGAATCCATAATTTTCCTCTTTACCAGAGAAATCTTTCGTCAAATTCATTTCTTTAGGTGTAGCTCCACATATATAACATTTTTGCGATGAGAGTGTTTCAGTTAACGCATTGCACACCTTACCGTCTACCATTGTCAACAGCATCTTATGATGAATCAGTATTTCTCGGCCATTTAAAACGTTTTTTGTTGGGACCAGCTTATTTATTTCATCAAGAAGTTCATGGGTTTCTTTAGTCGTGAATTCAGTTGATTCTTTTGCAAAAATCAGTTTTATGGGACGACAATACATTGTTGACGATGGTCGAGGATTCTGCCATACTATCTTACTACCATATGTTAACCTAATGGGCACAAATGAAAACACAAATAAATATTCATCACTGCATTCACTACTTGAAAACTTCTGTTTATATGTGCTATGGCCCGAGCTTCCATCACATCCCCATTTACTTATTAAAGTTAATGAACTCAGTGGCATAAGCTGGTTAAGAACATTGATATGCACTTCTAAAATGCGTTTAGCCGTGAGGTTCATTATGGATTGCAAATTTATTGTAGCTCTAGTTTCTGTTATATTGATGTCTGCATTTGATGGACAGCAAGCTTTTTTTTGATTTTGCCCGAGAATAGTATGACGGATATAAGTTATGTCCAGCTTTTAATGACCATTTCCTAGAGAGTTTATACGAGTTGCTGGTTGATTTTGTATCTATGTAGTACGCTAATGCCTCGTCGTTTGTTAAGCATCGCATACGAGTAGTGTTGGTATTTTCATATACTTCAGCTGTATATATATCATTTCCTCTGTTCTCTGTACTGTTTTTAATAACTTTGGCCGCGTTTCTATTTCCACTTGATCGGAATGCGATCTCAGCGGCAGTTGTCAATTCCAAGGCACTCCTATTTTGAACTAAATCTTCCACTCGCCTTCTTTTTGTCTTAAAAGATGCTTTTTTAAATTCAACTTTTGGTCTGCCAACATTTTTTGAGCACTGTGAAGACGTTGACGGCAAGGGGATGTGCTTACACACGTTAATTTTTATATCGATTTTGAGGAATTCAATATATCTACTCAAAAACCGATCTCTTGACTTCCCACAAGTATACCACTTTTCTTTAAATTTTTTCGAAGTAGCTGCTAATTTCATTTTTATTTCTCTTAACGACTTATCTGAAATATCAGATAAATCGTATTTTTGATTTACAAATCTAAAAAGTTTATCCACATCTGCATGCTTAAGCCATTCTTCAAAAAATTCAACTTTTGGCAGGAGGTACGTGCACTCTAAAAAAAAAAAATTAGTTGAACACCGTTCAACAGTTTCATATTTCTATGGAAGCTAGTAGACAATAACAGCTAACACAAAACAAAAGTTCAGCCCGAATACAAGAGGTACACCAAAGTTGCGCTCCACCAATTGCCGAAAACATTGTTTTTTATCATTAAAAATATACTAATTTTTAAAACACCAAAACACAAAAACAACATTTATTTGATTTAAATTTTGACCAAAATTAAGAAGCTCTGACCTTTAACTGTGTATTCCATTTTCACTTTTTTTTATAAAAAATTCTCTTTAATATTAACTTATTACTTCACTTAACACGTGCTAACATCGACTGCAAATGCAATCAGTAGCCACAAATAAGTTTTCGCTTCTGTTCTTAATTGCTCAATAGTAACGGTTCTTTTTCAACAAAGTTTTTTTGTTCTGCTTTCTTGGGTCATTTGTTTACAAAATTACATAGCTCTTTTCAGTATTTCTTTAAATCAATTTTGTCCACCTAGCTTGTTCTAGTCGAAACACTGTGGAACGGTGTTGATAAAATAAAAATGTGTGTTGTTGCCGATTTCAGTCAAGCAAATCCCAGAACGAAAGGCGGCAGCTTAAAAAAAAAGGCAAAATAAAAAAAACCAAAACCCGAAAAAAAGATCTATTTCTGAAATTCAAATTTTTTTTTATTTAATTTTAGGTTAATTTATCACCAAATAAAAATTGGTGAATCAACATGTAAAGCTTAGGCGTTTTCAGAAAGTATTTGGGTGGCTGAAAACTGCAAAGCAATCTTATAAATTTCACTAGGGTTTTTTTTTTTCAATTTAACGTAAGCTTTTTTCTCGGTGTACGGTTAAAATTTATGCTCTCTAGATTGTTTGGCAAAAATGCAAAAAACCAATTAACTTTAATGGACGTCATTATCAATTGTCTTTTCAACTTAAAAGCCAGTTTGATGTGATGCCCCAAACACTAAAATTCTTTAAATTATCCACAATATTGTGGGAGATACAATGCAAATAGGTTGGAAACTTCAATAGGTTGGTAACTTCAATAGGTTGGTAATTTACTAGTTGTTGGGCCTGAAGTGAGAAATGAGTCCGTTTAAGAATGTGCTTGACAGGTAAACATGTGTAAAACCGCGTTCATAGTGAATGCTTATTGAGCTTATTGCTTGTGCGCTGTGTGAACAAGCGAGAAAAAGATACAAATAAGCACAATAAGAGTTCACCTAAGCAATGTGACCTGCTTATTCTACACACATTTAGTGTAAGCCGAATGCAAAAAAATGTTTGCATTTTGTTTTCATCATGTTTATGTGACAAATACAATAACAGCATTATTTTTTTTACCATGCTCTATTTCTATAGACTGTTTATTTTAGTTACAAATCCTGGAGAAAACCCACGAAAATCAAATTGACACACACATTCTCTACAACTATGCTGTACTTTTTCTTTTATAACATTTTAACAGGGACTTTTGTGTCCTTCAGTCGTGCCAATGAAGAAGCAAATGAAGTTTTTTGGTAGCTTGGATTATTGTGCATGCCAAACGTCCATATGAAAATGGAGAATTCATTAAAAAAAAACTTGGAAGAAGTGATTAAAGTAATGGAGCCAGTAATACTAATATCACAAGTAATGTTTAACTTCAAAAGAAAATTGGGATAATAGTAATAATGTTTTCGCCAGTTTCAATATCACGACGAACAACCGAGCTCGGTTTGGTTTTTTAGTAAAAGTGTGCAAAATACTTTGATGTGCGATTTAAAAAATTTTAGATCATTTAGTTTAGCTTTAGACGAGTCTACAGACATTAGTGATATTCCACAACTGGCAGCGTTTGTCCGTTTTGTATCTGGTGATATCAGCGTTAAGCTTAGTATGCTGCAGGAACGAACATTTTTTGACATATAATTCTACACTCGAAATTTTGGTGTAGAGTCAAAATTTTTTGTGTGGAGAAAAAGAACTTAATTAACTAAATAAATTTGTTAAATAACAAATTCAACATCAAAACATGCTTACTGATTTTTCCTTATTGTTGAATGTCAAAATTCCGCGGCAATTAAATGTACGAGCATATAAATGCCAGTGAAATTCTGAGATTTTAACTCTCCACACTTGGTTGTGAACTTGGCTGCACTGAACAAAGTTTTTCCATCAACAGCGTACTACCTAGCGAAAAAAAGTTCCGCTGCCTGTTCGCTGCCAAAAAAGTCAATGCACTTCTTATGGGTATTTTGTTTTCGTTTCTACAGCATACTGAGCTTTAAGGAGGAAATATTGGATATAGTGCCTCTTATGGAAACATCGGTGTTGATATTAAAAATGCGCTTGATGATGTTAAGAAAAGGGTTGCCAACATGTTTCACCCAAATTCCCCGATTCTGACGGTCAAATTCTCCCATTTGACAAACAATCCCCCCACAACAAAAATGTACGTTATTCAAAACAGTCTTTATTAAGTAAATAACATAAAATATAAAATAAAAACTTAACATTAAAAGATTATTCAAACAACTGGAATAAATCCTTAAACATTTTATTTCTATAAGAATAATTTACAATTTTTTTTTATTAAAACATTTTAATAAATTTTAATATTTTATTTATCCTATGCATACAAGTCATAACAGCCTAACTCAAAATATCGTAAATACGGAATGTTTGATTTTCCTTACATCGTCAGTTCCCCAGAAGTAACGGAACAATCGAACATAGAACTTGCAGATACGGAGATAGTTAACGGAACAATCGAACATGGAACTTGTAGATACATTAATGTTCCTTCATTTTTGACAAATACCAGATCGTTTTTATACGATATTTTGAGTTAGGCTGTTATGACTTGTGACCACAGATATAATAATTTATTAAAATATAATAAAATTGATATTGTTGGCTTTTTCATATATACTACAAGCTAATAAGCTATAAGCATAATACGAGTAACTATAAAAATGTAAGATTTTTGAAAAATTCAAATTTTTTAAAATATTTTCAAACGTACTGTTTTCTGAAGTTCTTTGTATGTTTTTTAAATAAATTAAGGTATAATATACGTGAACATTTTTCACATTTTTTTTTGTTTGCTTAATACGTTCTTCATAGTTTCTGGAATATAAATACATGTTTTTAAAACGATACCTGACATTGCAGATTAAATAATAGTAAGTTTATCAACCGATAATTTTAAAAATATATGCAAAATTTCCAAAAACAAAAGCTTTAAATGCGATTTCCTCGAAACTAGTTTTTTTTGCTTGCAATTTGCTTGCAATTTTCTCTGTACATTAAAATGACATTTGATTTTTTTGTTTCAGATACATGGGAAAGGCGATATCCATCGAACCGTTTTGGATGTATTTTTTTAATGTAATTTTCAGCGCCCTCTATATAAAAGCCTGAAAACTATTTAAAAAAAAATCATCATGTCATGTCAAAATCATGTAAAGTACTTTTTATGTAAAATATGTTGTATAAATTTGAAAAAAAATAATTTTTTTTGCGGAGCACACGTAAAATTTACGTATATTACGAATGCAAGGTAAAGTTGCTCCGAGTGATAACTATATGTTTTTAGATATTTTTATAATTTTTTTTTTTTTTTATCGAAATGCTGAAAATGGCACTTTAAGTATTTTTGAAAAAAAAGTCAAGTTTCAGCAGGTATAAGCTTTTTTCCAGAATTTTGGTTTTTTGTTATTCCTTTGCAGAAAATAACGGATTCAAACCATCCATGCTACGTTTTTTAAAAGTTTTGTGTTTTTGGATTTTTGGAATTTTATTTTTCGTAAAATTACTCAAGCTCGAAATTTTCAACAAGCACACTTCTAGCAAAATAATGCATAACGACCAAGTTATTCCACAAATTTTTGCGTCTACGTTAGGCATAGTTTAGAAAAATATTTCCACAAGATTTCGTTTAAATTATTTCAAAATGAGATTTTTTCTATTTATTTTAAAATACCAAGACAGTAAAAAATCACAACTTCCATGTTTGAAAAATTTTCATGTTTGATAGCATGTTTTAAAGAAATATTAAAATGCAAACAAGCTGTGAACCACCTTTTTGAAAATTTACACTTATACAAAAGTTATTTGGGTTTTTTGAAAAATTAACACCTTTTTCCCATATCGCCAAGTCTGACATGTACCGATGCATATCGGCTCGGCTTCCTGCAGTCCTAGGTACACCAAATTTAATTTAAGATTTATTTTAACATTATACAAGGAACATTATACTTACCCTCTAAGTCATCAAAAAAAAAAAAATAACTTCAATTTTTAAGGGACACTCAAAACACAAAACTTTCAACCGAATTTCAGTTGAACAAAACCAAAACACAGTAAAACTAAACAAAAACATTTTGTTTGTATTTAATGAATAAAAAATGTGTCCAGCTGCATTTCCAGACTTGGCATGCTTGTGATGTGTTTCAGTTTGAAAGTTGAAGGTGTTCGTTTAAGTTCCTTGGTTATTTTAATTAACTAAGGTGGTAGCAAAATTTCTACAAGAAAAAAGAACTGAATGGTGGTGAATAATTAATTGGTACAAAGGATACGCGAATGTTATGGAAAACCGAGGAAAAAATTTAATTATTTTATCAAAAATAATGTTGTAAATCAAGTCAAGGAATAGGAAGTAGCGAATAAATCAACGTAATAAATTTAAGAATAAGGGTTCACTGCAAACATCTTGCGAACTTACTCAACATAATCGATATGCTAAGTTAAATATTACAACATGTGGCTTAAAAGCAGCAAAAAACGAGTCGTTTATTTAAGGAAAATACTATTAAATGATAGTTAATTGCGCTTAACCAATTTTCTACCAATCGGACATTTTTCTGTCGATCGATAGATAACACAGGCTCACAAAATTGAATGAAATTTCATACCCAGAGACTATACTATATGTTTCAGAAGGTTTTCGGCATGCTGCATTGGAATCCGATCTTAGAATATCTTGCTGTAAAATGCTATTAGCAGCAATCCGAACCCAAATTTTTTATTAGTAAATACCTATAGTAAATTAGTAAATAAGAATAGTAAATACCTTTATTACTGTGTCCTGTTGTCACCGGAGAGTTAATTCAAACAGCATTACTGAATATCTCTTATTTCCGTAACCATCAGTAATAAAGCTAGAAACGAACTGATACTAAATACTCTTAATACCGAATATCGACTGCAAAACGACCATCACTGACTATTTACTACGTCCGCTTTAATTCAAGTTATGTCATTACTATAGAGTACTTTATTACTGAAGGTTGAGTGGATACTTCAGGGAACTCTAAAAAGGCTGACTTTTACGTCAATCTTATAGTGCCGACTGGTTGCTGTGCCGAGTCGAATCGAGAAGGAAAACTGAAAAATGATGCACATACAAGTAGGGCAGACCGGGGCTGGTTGTGAATAATGCCGCAGGTTTGTAAAATTTTCGATTTTTAGTAATATTCTACAATATATGTCTAAAATCTGTTTTTCAAATAATCAGAGAGGACACATGACAGTGTCATTTTTGCACCCTAATGCTTCTTTTTTATGATGAAACTACGTTTATTCAGTTTATTCCTTTGCGTTTTTACTACTTAACCTTAAAAGATCAATTTTGGTGTTGGGGCTAAAAGTGACACTTGCTAGGTGCAGGTTGTGACTTGTAGAATCTGTTGATTTTGTTAAATTCTGAAATAATTTATTTTTATTTTCATTTTTATTTTGAGACAATGTTAGTTTTGTTGCTTGCTTCTAAGTTTTTGTTCAATAAAGAAGTTTGTTATCTTCTTATATGTGAGAAAAAATCTACATTTTGTTTTTATCAATATATTAATACGAAAACAAAAAGTTTGTGATCCCTTTTTACCTGTGTTAACTTCAACATATTCACATAAATCTTATATCGATGAAAGGTATTTTCGAGTAGATGTGCACAATATAATTTTTATTCGAATATATGGTCATTAAGATAGGTAATATTAAGCAAATGTAAAAACCCTTTTTCTCAATGGGACAATGAGAAAGCAACAACAAAATACATGGCGGCACAGCTATACTAAACATCATTGCTGTAGCATACACGAGCAAGAGTAGAATGCGAGAGTCGCAGACACTTCAAAAGAAATGTGCATCATTATTGTTGTTGGTGCTTTCTCTTAATTTCTCATCAAAATAAATTTGCCACCGCGTCAGCGTCAAAAAAACTGTTAAACTGCTGCTTGCTTCATATAAAACGTGCAAAGACATTTATAATTGTTTATTTTGTTCAATACTTCTGTTCGCGTTCAGTAAAAAAGCAAAAGAAAGCCGATTTTAATATGGCTGAATTTCTTCCTCAGGCGATACTAGTAATTATATAACTAAATGGTAAAGGTTTTAATTTTGTTCAAAATTTGTTCAAACCTGGGTTCCCTGGCGTATGAGCCACACACTCTACGTCACGGCCGCCACAATGACATAATAATATGTTCTTAAATAAAGAAACGCTACTGTCTGCGATGGTTGTTCCAAACGTTTTTTATTACGTTTGTTTTTGTTTGTAACTTCTTGCCCAATGTAGTGTAACAAGCAGCCCCTGGTGCGGGGTTAAAAGTGGCTGGCCTCATTTCTCAGAATTCATTAATTTATGTCTAATCTAATCATTTAGTACAAAATAATATTTTAAAATTAAATACTGAATAGCAACTCAAACAAACAAATCTAGACTCGGGAAAAACAATCAAACAAATAAAAAATATGACACTCCGCAGTTAAAACGTCACAACCATCCCCGTCCTCCCTTCCTCCCACGAAAAACGTGAGATAATGGAAAAACGCTGCATATACAATCATAGGATATTAGCTCAAAAGTTCAAGCCGAGCAGGCAGCTTAGAGCGCCTGGCTGGCACTATATGCAATTTGAGCTTATTTCGTATGATTGTATATGCAACGTTTATTAGCTTAATTTCTAGGTTTGGCTCGGTACAGCAACCAGCCGGCACTATAAATGCGTTTTTAGACAAACCACTCCAACAGGTTTCGTCATAAGGGCATAAAAAAAATAAGTTTGTTGTCAAGACTTAAATTGTTGACGCTTTACGACTTTGATAAAGTCACTTGGTCTAATCTTTTAAAATAAATTCAATTTCTTAACAGTTAATGGAAACCTATTTATCTTGATTTCCTTATTTTTTTGGACCCCTCGATCGCACTCTCTATTTATCGCCAAATTTATAGCCAAAAGTTGGAATTATAGTTTAAATTTTGCTACATTTAACCTTTTCGCCCTAATGGAAATTTTTACGTTTTATGTCCAAATTTGGACCTGGAAATTATATTATTGTCTATCAAATAATGCTCATTTTATTGCTTTCGATTCAACTTTTGGATTAATTCAATTTAGCAAAAAATAACGGAAGCCTTCTCAATGCAGATAAATGTACCGACTTTCTTTAGAGAATTTTTGCAATTTTGAAGAAAAGCTTTAATAATTAATTCACGGCGTTTTATTTAGAAGATAAAATAGCGATATATTTACAGATTCATGGAATTAACTTGCATAATTTTTTTGCAGCAAAATTAAAAAAATTTATTCTTATTTTAATAAATATTTTTTAAATTAATACAACTGCTTTTCAACTATTGGCAGTTTTTTATTTCAATATTGTATAATATTTTATTACATTTATTAAATTTTTAAATTACATTTGATATTAGGAACTTGCCACACCCTGATACTTGAACTCACGGCCCACAGTACTTCGTCTCCATACAATTGATGGGCAAAAATAGAATAGTGGTCCGATTGTAATGAAACTTGGTGTTTAAATTAAAATGAGTACGGTGATTTCAAAAATAAAGTCAGTTTTTTGTGAATCTGATAGTTTTTTAAAAAATGAGCATTTTTTTAATGGTTTTACAGGAATTTGGGGTGTATATGATTGGTATGAAAAAATTTTTCATATGGGTTAAAAAATCTGGCAAATTTTGCATAAATCTTTAGTTCTAAATAAGCCTGAGGTCAAATCATATATCAACAATGCAAAAAATGGAGAAAGTTTAAAATGATGAAGCTCTAAATACTGGCCAAATATTAGCCAATGACAGTTTTATTTATTTTCAGACTGAAATTTCCAGTGATTTTATAAAATTATTTTCTTTTTATTCCATTTATTTATTCACTAATTAAAATAAATTGATCACAAAAAATTTTTTCATTTAAATTTTCGCTCTCGGTGCTTTCTTCGGAAGAACTCTCGGAAGGATTTACTATTGACTTTACTTTACTATTGAATACAAGTCCTCATTGGCTTCAACCTGAGTTTCAAAACATAATAATCGATTAATTTGTCGTCGGAGTTCTTTTTTTTTACTTGTAATATTTCTTTTACTGGCAATTAAAGGATCCGACTTGTCTTCTCGTCCCGTTTTTCTAGTGTGCTCTAAACGATTTTTGCGAACGCTTTTTTGGGTTGATTCTAGTGCTTCCTCCGATAAACTTCCTACAATGAAGTTTGATTTACACAATGAGATGTATAAGTGATTTCAATATTAAATTTACCAATTGGCAAGTCAAAAAAATTGATAACGTCGCATCCGTGAATCAATACTTTATGTACCGAGCTAGGCATGTAGTACCAGCTATAATTTTGCTCACCGAACTAGTGGGTTTTTATAGATTTACCGCTAGATAACAGCCGTAATAATCGTATAACTGAGAAGTTATAAATGAGGCCCTTGTCGATTTTTGTGATATGTGCTGCTACGTCGAATTCTGAAAAAACCTGCGTGCACTATTCCCGTCATTTGTTGTTTCCAAAGCCTTGTTTTACTTGGTCAACTATTAAGCCAGTTTTTTCCCTAAATTCCCTCTGAATTCGGGGTTTGCTTTCTAAAAATGCAGCTCTATTTACATCTCGTACTTGCCAGGATTTAAATGGGAGACGATATGCTATATGAAGCAGGCATTCAAAAAATCGTATATAGCAATGAAGAATTGATAAGCCAAACTTAAAGTACTCAGAGTTGCCGCTTGCGCCTTGCACAATTTGATTTATTTCAGTCGGACTAGTTTTGCATATGAAGCATCTGCTGGCGGAGCTCGTATTTCACAAAACAGTTGCTACAGAACCATCAATCATGGCACAGTGCATTTCATATAACACTTCGGCAACTTCACCATTGGTTTGAAATACATCACATTCCAAATCGCTTATTTTTTTCTTCATTGCTGGATATTCCTTAAGGACCAAGTTTTTGTTTTCCTTGGTATGGATAAATTTCACAACTCTACAAAATAGTGTAGATGGCGGTGTTTTATTCACCCACACTTCCTTCTTGGTGGACGAATGAATTAATCGTAATCATAAAAACTTAGTCAATACTTACTTAAGTGGGACAAATGCAATAATAAACATGAATTCATCGGATAAGTCACTCGAAGAAAATCTTTGTTTATATTGGCTGTGGTCCGAAGTACCGTCCATTCCCCATTTGCAGATAAGAGAAAAGTTTCTACCAAACTCCATATTTGAACAGAGACCAAAGATGCTCTTTACTGTGACTCGCATTAAAGGCTTCAAACAAACTTCTGCAAACTTTGTAAAATCAAACGGTAAGTTAAACGAGTAAAAAGAGTACAGATGGCCTCACGAACTATTAAGTGCCCCACACGTGGGAGTCTAAGATTTTGTAGGTAATTTTTGATGGCGAAATACATGAAAATTGGGTGGGGCATAACAATATAAGCAAAAAGAAATATATGCAAGCAAATAAAAAAATTTACAATAACAATTCTACTTATTTTGATTTGCGTGCACTACTAAAAATGCAATATTAGGAAAAAAACTGCGCTTTGGACGCTTAGAAAAAATTTAATATTTTCAAGAATCGGAAAGAGTCGGAAAAGTTTTTAGTTCTTCCGGATAAATTAAGAATTATTGTTACAGAAACAGCAATAACATTTCACGGACTTTCAGGAACTAATTTTTCCCGGACTCCAGAAATTGCCCAATTTTCATATTTTTCCAAAATGAAAACCTCCATGTTTGCCATCTCCTAAAACTTTTACAATATCATATACAAATGTAATATATAAATACATACAATAAATACATGTAATATATAATTACATATATAAAAATGTAATTTTGTCTAATTATCTTAAAAACACTTACGAGCGCTAAATTCATGTTTAATTATTTCAATATTATATTCGTCAACTTTGAACAGCTGTACCAACAAAAAAATAGATATTTATATACTAAAGAAAATGCAGTTTCTTTTTATTTGGACTTTTACCTTTAAAATGAGACCAATATTGTTGTATACGGCGTTACTAACGTTTTTGATTTTTGTCCACTGACGGAGCTTTGTGCGGCCTCGCGATTTAACGTAGACTTGGTATGCTTTATACAATACTTTGTTATACATACTATATTAAAATTCTTTTGTAATTTTGTAAGTTAAGCATTTTGTTTTTTTTTTTTTTTTTGGTATAAGGTATCTTTGTTTTCATTTCAAAACTATGGTATATATAAAACTTTTGTGATAACACAAAAGTTTCCCAAGTCAGTATATTTTTTCTTCACAAAAATCAATATGTATAATCTTACTACGGTGTGTTTTCTCTGTGTCTAATGCTCCAGTGAATGCGTTTTTTAAGACATAAAAACATACATATATTAAGATATAACCGGCGTTTATGAGTTTCTCTCCAGCTAAATTATTTTACTACTATCTGAACTTCGAATTATTTGGCTTGAAGAGTTATAGTTATTAGTTGTGATCAAACTTCTACATAAGACTTTTACTGTCGTATATCCAACACTAAGATACAACTAAAAGATTACACAAATATCAACGCAATTACTTTACAACTGCCAGTATTTCAGTCAAAACTTTTTTATCTCTTGAACATGGTTTAATTGTGACAATAAAATGAACATTTGTGTAAATATTCTGAAACTTTTTGAAGTTACTGTGCGGAAAGCATTCATTACTTAAAGTTCGGAAATACACAAAAATAAACAAAAAAACTTTCAAGAAACCAAATCTGTAGTATATGTAATATTCTGTAGAAGAATACACGTCTTCGAAGAACGAAAGTTAATAACAGACAAACTTTTGTATAAATTTATTTATCTTTGTTGGAAAGATTTGCTAACAAAAACCCGCTTTCCACCGCATGTTTAATTTAAATTTGACAGAAATATAAAATATCTATTATGAATGTATCTACGAATATATTCAAAAACATGCACAGCTGTTGTTCGTCCTAATCCAAGATAATACACTCAGAAAAATATTAACTGTGATATGAACAGTCGCTGTTATTTTGAAACACTGCTCATTTGAGACATTTCCGTTCAAGTTCCGTTTCTTCGTTAAATAAAAGGTTTTAAGGAAATTTCCACTCTCGAATTTATCTGTTGTTATAATTCTAGTTTGACGAGTGACGGTTCTTCTTCATTCCTTTAGATATTTCGTAAGCGCGGTTCTTTTCAATTGTTTTGCTTTGCATGCAAATCTCCAATATATCCGATGGATCGGATACATACGAACTAAAAATATTTTATACAAAAGCTTAAGACGATAATACAATTTGAACAAAACGTGTTTTTAAAAATGAATTATTTGATAAAAAATATTTTACATATGTTATATGGTATTAAAAAAATATGTGAACCAAACGCTTGAATATGTTTTATTTAAATATTGTTTTAAATTAACAAAACCACAATAAAATATAAAAAATGTAACTTTGTAATAAAGTTCACAGTTTATGTAGTTGTTTGATGCCAAATAAATGTTCCTAAACCAACTGTGAAGAGGTGGGGAGTCAACAGTTCGATTTGTTTATATTACAGATTACAGATAAAAAAACCAAAGTTAAAGCAACAGCTTGTCTGTAAATTTAACAGTTAATTTGGGGTTATTTTAACGAAAAGAACTGGTAAGGGAACAGTTAACTCTGTTAAAACTATCAACAGTTGATCAACTGTTATTTTGACAGTTTCGTCTGTTGGATGGGATCGAACAGTAAAATCTGTTGTTTCAAATCATGAATTGTTTGATATCACAGCATTTTTCCCTCAGTCTACAAGGCGGTGCACTCACAAGTTTTAAGTTGTTCTGTGCTTGGGTATCAAAAGAGCAAAAGTGTGCATCGGATAATCTTATCCTGATGAAGGAAAAGTGATTATCCAGGAGTTACAATAGCGTTTCGACAATAAGACTAACACTTAATTGTTTAATGCTGAATGATTTAATTAGCACTGACAAATTTTAACAAAAACAACAATACAATTTCAGCACCATCAATTCATAATTGTTGGTGATGTTGAATAATTTGACGTTTGAGACAAAGTTACGGGAGTTGAAGTGGAAGCGAAAATTCAATAATTTTAGTAAATCATGTTTGTTAAAAGTTTTCAATTAAAAATATATATCCAATTTCTATGAAATAGATTATATGTTACATGTATATATAACGACAAAAT
Source organism: Coremacera marginata (assembly GCA_914767935.1). NCBI lineage: Eukaryota > Metazoa > Arthropoda > Insecta > Diptera > Sciomyzidae > Coremacera > Coremacera marginata. Next base: position 45,580,582 of record OU612044.1, on the reverse strand, counting down.
ATGTAGCGCCCAAAAAATAGTGGTCTTTATGTGGACAATAACTTTTGTTTTCGATACTGAAAATGCGTGCGCTCCCATGATGTAATGTGTTGTAATGGGGTAAAAAATTATTAATATCAAGACATGTCTGCAGTTATAAACTTTAAAATTGTGATCTTTAAATAATCGGAAAACTTACATATTTGTATACCCAACGCTTACTGCGCAATGGGTATATTAAGGAGGGACACGACATTCGCGGCAGAGAAAACAGACCTTTTTTTAAAAATTCATAACTCAGTCAAAAACAAAAATTTTTCCAAAAGTTTTTTATTATTGTAGAGAATTGAACAAATTACAAAAAAAATAGTCAAAAAATATATTTTTCACTCCAACATGGTTTTATAGAGCTCCAAACTGGCGGCAGAGAAAAAAACGGGGCCTCGTGGTTGCAGCGCTGGGAGTTGCAAAAATTGTCCGATCTGAAAAAAAATAACTTTTTTAAATCTTAACAAAATTGGTTATCGTATGACACGAGCTTTTTTTTTAAATTTTTTTTCAATTTTTGGTAATGTTCCAAATTTGAAAGTGAGTTTTTTCGCAAAAAATATTGACTTTAAAAATTCATAAAAAATCGAAAAAAAAATTAAAAAAAAAAGCTCGTGTCATACGAGGAATAAATTTTGGAAATTTGTCAAGCTGCAAATGTGAAGAGAAAGTAGAAAATGTTCAGCACCTCCTCTGCAAATATCCGGCTCCACTGAAAGGAGAATGGCAACTCTGGGCCTCTCATGCCTGGAAATCAGGCATATCCTAAAGTTCATAACTCGTTCGAACTGGTTTTAGGAGGGAAATCTCTCATAGGTTCAAAAGAGATTATGTGGTATCACAACGGGCCTGCACTGGCCTAAGTGTACGAGTCGTCTACCGACTCAGCCATCTTAACCTAACCTAAGATTGCGAACATTGTGAATGCCGGTTCAGGCAGGCAGGCAGATTTCACATTGGAACAATAAAGAAACCAAGTCGTGCATCTCTTTGCCCTAATCTGTTTTCTGATCTGATCTGCCTGCCTATCTGAACCAGCGTTCACTATGTTTGCAACCTAATTCATGGTTCTCTTTTGATAAGATTCTGCAATTTCATCCGCTAAAAACAACTTTGAATACTTTTTCAGACAGTAGTTGCACCGACAGCAAACTTCCTTAGAAAATGGCTGCCTTTGTATAACGTGCATTTTCTGCACGTACCTGTCCTTTGGTATTCAAAAATTTCACTAAACACAATCCTTTGCCAACACTTACCACCAAACCCTTCGCTATAGTTATTTTGCCATAACGAGACGTATCCAGACCAACAAATTCTTCTTTATTACTATAAATGTGTCAAGTAGCTCCAAAATCGACTACACAATCGGGGTTTTTACAATTTGGCACAAAACAAAAATTTTCATTTTAGATGTCTTCTATCTTGTGAACTTTTTGATTGTTGGTTTTTTAATCTCCAACAATTTGTGGACCCCATGTATGTGGCCCACACCTTTGCAGTGATGTCAAACAATAGATTTTTTAGTGTTGCTTTTAGAGTACTGATGGTTTTCATGACGGAGTCTTTATCTTCAGCTATCCGTTGACATTGCTTTTCATATTCTTCCAGTAACTTATTTTCAACTAAACTCATTGTTAAGTCCTTTTCGTTGCAAACTTCTAAAACAGTTATAAATGCATCGTAAGAATGTAGTAAGCTTCTTAGTATCATCGATATAATCAAGGATTCAGCGATATTTTCACCCAACGATTGCACTCGCGAAAATAATTTCATTTGCATGATGTGTTGATCCATTCGTGATATGTCCATTCTGAGGAATGGCTTTCGGGAATTGGATTTTCAATGACGCCCCAAATCTTCTCTTTCTTCATAATGAGCTACATGCGATACGTATATTTCCAAATTAAATAATTATCGCGATTCAGCTTCGTTATTGTAAGCCTTTATTGATTTTTTTTAAAAAATTTTTTACGAAATCTTTAAGTTCTTTAATACAATTCAACGCAATATTACGAATTGCGATGGTACGAATTGCTACACAAGACAATAAATGCGAATTGTTTTAATGCAACGGTTCATAACCTATTCACGGTATTTTATCAAAGACAGTAGCCAACCGTTCGTTTTATAAGTTTAATATTATAATAAGTTTTCGACTGAAAAAATGCTTTTTTTTTCACAATGGGACAACTCAATTAATATTTTAATTTAAAAACGTAAAAGAACAAATGTAGCAGTAACAAGTAACGTATAATTGGAACAAGTAATTTTTCCAGCGGAAAGTGTAGTTAATAAAGTCTGAAGATGCTGAACTCCTGGGTAGGAGAAAAATTTAGCAAAGTGGTAGGAACAAGAAGATACTTTCTACACTATGTACTTCAGGCAGTCGCATCATAATGTGTACATATTTCACGAAGCATGATTGCGTCTAGCAAAAATTTCACATTTTTCTGATATGTGCAAACACAAGCCGTGTACGTTCCGCTGTTCCCTGCAAGCACACAATGACGTGGTCTTAGTTGAGCAAATTTAGAAAAATCAATTTTAATATCAGTATACTGGTGCTTTAATTTTTGATGCAGCTCGGAATGATTGGATAAAATGAGCTATTTTTGTGCTTGCTCACATGATTCATCTTGACTTTTTACAGAAATGGAATCGTTCTTACCGAACGGCATGCTGCTATTCTCTTCGTCTTCGTAGAATGAAAGGACATTCTTCCTCTTCTTTTCGGATTTGGCGATGTCAAAATAACATCTTGAGCGATTAACTGCATCACCTTTTGCGCCCGTCGTTCAGAAACACCAAACACCAAGTTAGTAATAACAGTGTTTCGGAGCGCTGCTACTACTTTCGAAATTCTTTTTAATTTGCTGAAATACTTCGACATCATTCAGGTGATTCTTGTCGCAACGTTTGTTTGACTCTCCTTTATTGACTTCGTCCAAATTAATCCCTGGCTTTTTTTGGAGGCTAGATAATCTAGTCTCGGCATTTTGAGAACCTTCAACCTGCATGTTGTACATAATTTTTGCTCTTGACAAACAAGACCCAGAATTTTTGCTAGAATCGTTCTCAGGAGCTTGCGTTTTCGATGATTTTTTATTTTGAAGGAGTTGGTGCATTTCAATTTTGTTTGGGTCTGTTTTTATTTAGCATCACTTTGGTATTCAATATAATTAAATTACATTTATTTAAAGCAATTGATGATAATTAATTTACCTTTCCAGTGATTTTGATTTACTATCTGATCCGATCGGCTTAGACGTTCAACTTATTTTATGATGCTAGCTGGATGACATTAAGCTAGCTAAATGCTAGCTGGATGACATTAAGCTTAATTTTTGATTGGTGAGTTAATTAGTGCAAATTTGCCTTGTATAAATGCACATAACTGTAAAACCAAAAGAGACACATTACTGGATGATATTTCATTTTGAATGTAATTAATTGATCATCTTTTTTTCAAAATAATAATAAAAAAATCCAATATATTCGAGGATTATTCTATATAAAAAATTCATCCTTTTTATTAAACAAAATAGTTTGTAAATCAGATTTCTCAAATTAAAAAAAAAGGTTGAAATAAATATTAATTAACCATCATTTGGCGTTAAATTTGGTCAAATCGATCGATTCGTTTAAAAATAACAGTCATTTATACACTATACTATATATATATGTTTTCACATTATACTCAAAAATTAAAAAGTAAAAGTTATAATAACCCTGTAAAAAGTTATTCCGTTGATCTAGTGCGGAGAAATGTACTCATTGAGTGTATAAATACAAATACTATACATGGTGGAAATTTTATCCAACTGTTTTTCTTTTAAATTTTAGGTGGATCATTTCAAAATAATGCCCCAATATAAAATTTTCATGATGTTGGAGACATTATAAAGAATTTAAAAATTTTAACATCAATAATGCTTCAGAACACATGTTAGCACAATGTAAGTCATTGAAAATACCTGGTATATCTCATGCCGTTTCTCATAGCGTATTCTTGGCCTTAACTTACCGTCTGCATGTGACAAAATTTTATAATAATTTTTTTAACACACCGTTCAGCAGAAAATGTCAAAATATTCATGTCATCGCACCTAAAAAAAAAAAAAAAATAAAATAAAGAAATTATAGTCCCGAAAAGATTCACATAAATTTAAAATACGCAACAAAGCGCGGCAAGTATGTCAAAAACTGCACAACGAGTCCAAAAGAAAAGGACCAACAGCCGTACGAACAAGTTGGTGTTAAAAATAAGACGTCACGTTAAGTTAAAAAAACCATGCTGATAAAAAATTATACAAAAACTTTTATACACGTGTGCATAAATCTTACACTGGAAGAAAAAAACAATATATATATATCAAACAGTATGCTGGCAAAAACTTACACTTTGGTTTGACACTGCGTAGCATGGACATGCATCTGGATATCCTTTGCAGCAAATATAGTAAAAACCACGCCCAACAAAAACAAAAAAAAAAAAAACCAAAAAGAATATAAGAGGAAATCAAGAGCTTAACGAAACCAAGTCAAAGAGCGCGGAATGGTGCTGAATTGCATAAAATTGAACTTCAACACATTTTTATTCATTCATATGTCGCAGCCACATTTTGTGTGCATGAGTGTTTGGCGGCCGGTTGCATAGGAAACGAGTTGGAAATGTCAAAATGTATTTCATGCTAGTTAACGTGCCTTATGATGGCGAGCATTACTCTTTTTCACTTTTTTTTTTAACTCACATATGTGACAAGTTAAGAAATAATTTTTGAATAAGTTATTTTTATGTTAAACTTCAAAATTATGTTCTAACATAGTTATGCATACTAACTATGTACGTGAGGCGTTTGGAAATTGCTTCGATGTGTAATGAAGTGGATTACCATTTGCTGCATGTGTCGAATTTAAAATAAATTCAAATATATTTGCAATTTTAAAGCAAAATTAAATTTTAACTTTTAATTTAATTTATTCTTAAATATTATATATTTTATTACTTTTTTTTTTTTATTAACATTTAATTTATTGCATTGAAAGTAAATTGGAATAAAATCTCTTATAGTTCACTATTTTGATTAATAAATAAACTTGTATCCCCATTACGGTTCACAGCACAACTGTCTTCATTTCTGTCTTCAATGTTTAAAATGTTTTCTTCTTCGTGCTGGCGGAACATCATCTTCGCCGTCACCTGAATATTGAAATATTCTAATAAGCAATATGAAATTTGCTGAAGAGATACGAAAGAGGAAAATACTTTGTCTAAACTGTTAAACAAATGCTATGTTTTGGTAAATTTAAAAAAAAAAAAGTTGGAAACTTCTGTACAATAATTTCTTTATTCGCGTACGATTGTGTGCACGAGATTTTGTGTTAACTGCTCTACAGTCGCTCGATCAAGTATATATACATAGTATGAACTTACCCTTTATATTGCATGAATGCTTGTTAAAACTTATTGGACGGAGCGCTGATAGCTTACGTTTAGTGAGTTTGCTGATCTTTATAATAAACAATATTAATAAAGCGCTACTCTCATTGGCCCGCGACATACATCCGCATGCCCACTCCTGCGCTAGTTATTATATTAAAGCTAGTGTTAACTTTGCTTGTAACGTTCTTTTTTTTTTTGCCCTCTTCCAAAAGTTTTTTTTTTTTTTTTGGCTGAAAGAAAAAAAAAACAAATACAGTTTCCTAATCAATGACCAAGAATATCCTACAGTAGTAAATTATTGAAAATTATCATGAGAAGGCGTTAAGTTATATAGTTAAATAATACAAATGTCAACTGTATGTCCAATTTAAATACCAATATTTAAACTATTCGATTAACATCTTTTCAAAAAAAAAAACCTTCCTAGTCCGCACATTCAAAGGTATGCTCCCGACAAAATATGTAAACATATTTATTCATATTTTTTATCAATTTTCCAACAATTAAAAAATAAATTAAAAAATAATACAATAAAAACTACCTTAATATAAAAAAAAAACCTAAAACCATGGCCTTTTTCGCCAAGGATGAAAACGGGAATCTACTGAAATATTCAGAGTACACTGACGTTATGGAGGGAACACTTCAATAGTCTTCTGAATGGCGATGATGGCAACAATCCCGATAATCACGAATAGAGATGATATCCTAGAAACCCCAATATGGATGACAGCGATGAAGTTCCGCTGCCCGACTATAATGAAGTCTTGACAGCAATAACACGGCTTAAGAACAACAAAGTCGTGGGAGACGATGGTCTACCTGCTGAGCTGTTTAAGAACGGAGGCGAAGCTTTGTTTAAGTGCATTCACGACCTTCTATGCAAAATATGGTTGGAAGAATGCATTTTAAACGATTGGAACCCCAGTGTACTCTGCTCAGTCCACAAGAAATGCGATCCCACTATTTGCAAAAACTACCGTGGGATAAGCCTTCTAAATATCGCCTATAAGGTCCTGTCGAGCGTATTATTTGAAAGACTGAAGCCCATCGTAAACCAAATGATTGGGCCTTATAAGCAGTGTTTCCAGATTGGGTGATAAAGCGCCGATTGGGCTATCTTTTATTTCATTTTGAGCTTTTATTTTGAAAAAGCGCCGCGCGCTTTTTTGAGCTACATTTTGAAAAAAATTTGTGAAATTTTTTCCTCATTCTATTATGAGAGAATATGTAAAAAATATTATTTGAAACACCTTATTCTTTAGCATATGTGTAAACAAGCTCAAGATTATAAATATTTCTCCAAATTTGATCGACATGGTTTTAAGTCTATCAAAAGGTACAATTTTAACTTTCTATATTTTTTTATAACTATATAATTTTACTTTTCTTGATAAAATCTTTATTTTTTGTTATATTCTTTCAATATTTTTTTTTGTTGAAACAAATGTTTATTTACCAAATTATTTTCTCTTATTTTCTTTAATTTTCGATGGTGTATTTGCCAATAACTACAAGTATCAATTAAAAAAATATAAAATTTGTTTTAATTGTTTATTTATGGGAAAAATTTCATTCGAAATATGAAGGTTTTGCGGATTTCCGCTTTTTTGGGCTACAAAAAATTATATTGGGCGATTTTGAGCTCTAAAAATTTTTGAGTTCGCGCTTTTTCTAAAAATAATCTGGCAAGACTGCTTATCAGTGTGGCTTCAGACCTGGAAAATTTACCACTGACCAGATATTCACGCCACGACAAATCTTGGAAAAGACCATAGAGAAGCAAATCAATATCCACCATCATTTTGTCGACTACAAAGCCGCCTTCGACAGTCCAATAAGGAATCACCTATACCCCACCCTGTCTGAATTTGGTATACCTGCAAAATTAATCCGTCTATGCAGGATGACACAACAACACCAGCAGCGCAGTTAACATCGGGAAGGACCTCTCTCCACCATTTGTTACCAAACGAGTTTTCAGACAAGGTAATTCTTTATCGTGCGACTTTTTTAACGACAAATTATGGAGAAGATCATTCGAGCTGCTGATCTGAGACAAAGCGGCACAATATTCTATAAGAGTGTTATGCTGCTAGCGTATGCTGATGATATTGATATCATTATCCATATAACACGCGAAATCAGTGCAGCATTCTCCAAATTAGAAAAAGAGTCGAGTCGCATGGGTCTTGCAGTAAACACAGATAAGACGAAGTATCTGGTGTCAACAAACAAACAGTCCCAGCATATTGGCACCCTCAATGTTGACAACACCTCGTTCGAGGTTGTGAAGGACTTCGTCTGCCAAGGATCCAGCATTAACTCCACCAACGATATCAGTACAGAGATAAAACGAAGGATAACTTTTGCCAACAGGTGTTACTTTGGGCTCAGTAGGCAATTGAGAAGCAGAGCCCTCTCTCAAAGAACAAAAGTCACGCTCTATAAGTCACTAATCATGACCGTTCTGTTATATGCAGCACAAACCTGTACGTTGAGCAGCTCTGATGAAAAGATTTTGGGAGCGTTTGAGACAAAGATCCTTCGTAAAATCTACGGACAAATCTGCGTCATTGGCGAGTACCGAATACGATAGAACGATGAGCTCTATGAGATAAAAATCGAGCGGTTTCGCTGGCTAGGTGATGTTGAGCGGATGGAAGACGACGCTCCAGCGAAGAAAATACTCGATTCGGTACCCAGCGGCAGTCAGCGCAGAAGAGGACGACCGCATCTCCGTTGGAAAGACCAAGTAGAGGACAACCTGACAAAACTTGAGCTTCCAACTGACGCCAGCAAGGGCAAAACAAAAATGGCTGGTGCAATTTCTTACGACAGGCGGAATCCGACTTACGGTTGTAGGCGCCATCTATTTAAGTAAGGAAGTAATTAATAAAATATTTATTAAGACCATTGACCAACATTAATGATAAAAACCCATACAACTTTTACTTTATTATTAAAAATGCGTAATTTACTAGGAGATTACTTACAAACTCGGACATATGCACAACTCAGAGTGACAAAGATGAACATTAGCAATTTTTACACTCTGTTTTCTAAGAACCTAGAGCACTTCCATGATTTTACTTACTGTGTATACTTACTATTCTAACTACAATCAATTAATACAAAAAAAAAAAAAAAAAAAAGAACAGTAGCGTGGGACTCATGGATTAGCCACAGCAAAAGTCGCCTCCAGCTGAAAATTATGCGATCGCCAAATGTCCGGGCTTGTAACTAGCCTTATCATTTATCTTTCATTATTCTTATCTGTTTGAATTGTTATGTTTTTGTTTACTTTTTATAAAAACTTTTATAAAAAAAAAATATTGTTTTTAAATTTTTCATATAGACTTTCAGTTTCGGTTTCGGCCGAATATTACAAAAATGGCCGAATTTCTGTTTCGGCAAAAATTTCGGTTTCGGTCGGACAATAGTAATAACTGATCAGAGACACAACATATTTTACCTGCTGAACGCAGTCATTATTGCTTGCTTTTCATTTCATAATTCTTTTCTTATCTAGAGCAAAAGCAACATATGAGCTTGCCTTCGTTAAGCTTTCAGTTGCTTTTTATTTTCATTCGTTTGGCTCTTAGTGATTTAGTTTTCTTTGTTTTTATTTTAGAGAGGCATGTCTGTTTGTTGTTTCTATCATCAGAACACTTATTTTTAGTTTTCTATAAGAATTGAACTGCTAAACTTCGAATCTTAATTAAATTTTGAATTTTGAATTAAACTAACTTAAACGTAATACTACGTTCACACTGAGAGCTTAATGCGCATTTACAAAATGCAAAATATATATTTGGCTCTTTTACTCCTTCAAAGAGCATACGGCCATACATTCTAAATTGCTAATGCGCATTTCGTTAAATGCGCATTTAGCTGTCAGTGTGAACGTAGTGTAACCTATTGTGAATTAATATTTCAAATTGCGCGCCTTGTGAATTCGCCTTTATATACTATGTATTGCAGAATTATGAAAAATGGATAAAGAAAAAAAAATGAAATAACTGATAACAAAAATCACTTGTTAAAAATTCTTGAAAAGCACGCAACGATTTCTTCTATTGCGAAAAATAGCCCTATTTATTAGAAGTTTTCGCTCATAAAAATGATTTTTCATTGTTGTTTATAGTGCATGCTGTCCTTTGAGATTTTGTAGCGCATGTCTGTTTTGTTTTTGCATGCATTTCAATGTGGTAGTGCAGAAAGAAATTAGCCAGAATACAATAGGACATAGCCATAGAAAAGACTCAATTTTGTTGTTCGTTGAAAGTTGTTAACCCTGGATGGTTATGTTTCGTCTGGATGAATCGACGAAGCGATAGTATTATATTTTTGAATTGTTGTATCTTATCGTCGCACGTTTCCGTTTTTTCCTATACTGTTAGTTGTTGTTAAGCTGTTAATTAAAACGCATTGTTGTCGCAAAAAAGTATCTATAAATAGGAGATTTGTGGGCTTGTTTTAAAATATGTAAAATAAGCATAACCATCCAGGCTTAAAGATGTTGTAGCTGTTTACGTTGATTTTCGGTTAAGCGTGATTCTTATTATTATTATTAAAATTATTGAAAGTTCTTGGGGGAAAGAAAGGGGGGGGAGGGTAATAACACCCTTTTACCCCCTGGGATCCACGCCTGGCTCTACGATAAAAATAGATTTCTTTTAAGATTGTAAAGGATTTTCACAAAAAAGGTATGTTTCAAAACAAACTTGACTTTTGATTGATTGATTGAATCTTGATTTACTAGAATCACGAAAATAAATAAATAATATTACTATTTTTAGTTATTTACTTTAACTGGAGATTCGCAGATTTTATTTTTCATTTCAAATTTTTATGTTTTTTTTTTTTATTTTTACAAAATTTTGCGTGAATTATTGCGCTAGCATACCGGTTGCTTTTTTCTATACATCTTACTACAAGATCATAAGAAAGCGGTACCATCTTTAATTAACATAATGAAATTCTGAATCGTTTACTACAGTCGTAAAACCGTTTAATGAATTCAAAGCAATGAAAGTTCGTTAATGATGAACTCTCAACAAAGATCGCGATACTTAAAGAGAAGGTAAACGGTGTGAATGTAAATCGGCTTAAGCGCTGCCACTCCTAAGGGGCTAGTAATTCTCTCTGGTAAAGAAATTCATTCATACTTTTATGCTGCATCCAGCATGTTTTCCACACGTACAATTTTAACTTTAAAGTGCATTGACTGCACTATAGAGAGGATTTTCGATTTCATAAAAAATTCAGAAGACATTCAGAGTTTATGGCACTTTACAACGATATAAATAGACGCTTTATTACCAGCTTCAGTGTTGAAAACAGAAAACAGCAATAAGGAATAAGAAAATGAAATAATTTTCCTCAATTCAGTCCTTTAGTCTCTTCATAGCATTTGCAAAGCTGCCGCAATTTTGTTTGCACGTACCTATTACTTGCAGCCTCAGCAAGGACAATTATATGTGAACACAAGCTGGGCTGGTGCTTGTGGGAATCAGTGTTTGTGTCGGTGTATATTTGTGCACGTCTATATCAAAGTTGTCCTTCGTATACGTGTTCATTTTGTGGTGCAAAATTATGAATCTTTAAAAGCTTTTCATGTGCGACAACATTGCGTTGATGCTGCTGCACTCCCACCACCAAATAGCGCAGAATAATCGACATCTTCTCAGCCATCGTGGCTATTGTCGATGTGGCGAATTTCTTGTTATACACTGTAAAGGTGACATTTTGGTGTCACCTGCATTGGCAGCGGCAGTAAATTTAAGAACAACAACATTGGGAAGAAAGGGTAAATGCTGTAATGGCGCTGCATCCGCTGCACAACGTTGTCCTTGTAAGTGCATCGCGTACGGTGCATTTAGAGTAAATTTTTAACATTGGCCTCCATTGCTGTTTGAATCGTGGCGCATGGTAGGTGAAAAGAGAACGATGTTGCCGCTTGTCGGCTAAAGTGCTGATTGTGGTTTCGTTGTCGATTTCGTCTTTTCTGAGTTGTATTGTTGCTGTTACTCTTTACTTCTGCCATCATGACATTAAAAGTCGAAATGCGCAACGTTGCATTTTTTTTTTTTTTTTTTTTTTTTATAAGTTCTACAACAGCTCAAATCTGTGCTAATGCAATTCATTGTAGTTGTTGTTGCTTTTAATATAAGTTAACTTTTTTGTCATTTTTGGAGGGCATCATTCTGGCTTGTGCACTTTTGAATGCAGTACGTTGAAACTGTAAAATGTTTTTAATATATATTTTATGGTTGCTTTTGAGCATAAATTTAAGCTGCTACAGCAGTGTCGTGAAAAGATATGTGTAGTACTTAAACCATACATTTTGAATATTGACTTTAATTTTAAAAAGGTTCTAAGCTAAAGCTGCTTAAAAAGTTAAGTAAGCATTTTGCAAAAGGTGCAGTTGGTTCTTGAAGTGAAACTGCCCATGCATCAGGTGTAAGTTCAGAAAAAGCGACAGAAATTAATCTGAATTTGCTATAACTACGGCTTTATTTATTTCTAAATAAAATTAAATTTGACAAGTGAAAGGGTATCGTGTAAAGATAGTATCATAAAATGAGAAGGACACGTCTTATGATATAGAACAGGCATGAGTATAGAACAGTAATATATGTAATCTGCTTTAGAATTTACAAATTGCAGTATTGAAAATATTGAACTTTCAATATAAGTGAATATGTTGTTAAAAAAATTTGCATTTACACAGCCATTTAGGCAAAAGTGGGCGTGAGATACTTAAAACGATATAATTTTGGTAAAGTACGCATTAAGAAGATGAGAATTTGGCCTAAAAATCGATATATTTTCTTACTACGATTTCAGATCGTAGATCGTTATAAATGCAAAATTATAATAACATTTACTGTTATCGTAATCATTGTTTTTGTAATTGAATAATTGCATAAATCATTATTTCTCACGATGCAGTTCACAAAGAAATGGAAACGAAAAAACGTCATTTAAATTTTTCTTTTGCTTGCAAAATAGTAAATAGTAAATAGTAAATAGTAAATAGAATTGTTAGTAAATAGTTCACGGCGATACGCTCTTTCTGACTTCACATTTGAAAAGGTTGCGTTATCAAAGGCCGTTATTGATTTTTAATGTTCCAAATAATAACACTGTGCATGAATTTGCACTTTTTTTTTTATCAAGCTTGCGACATAGCATTTCAGCATAATTCAGGAACGCTAAGTTTTATGGAATTTTCCTTTGACCCATTTTCGAGAAATTCAAGTTTCAAGGTCAAGTACATGTTAATGCAATTTTTTTTAGAAAACTTTTTTTTATTTGCTTTAGCGGCTTCAAGACTTCAAGTAAAACATTAACAATTAATTGGGAAATAATTTCATAGAACAGTTTAACCCATAAAACCAAGCTCTTATGCTATAATTCAAAAAAGTCTGTGTTTCATATAAAAGCTTTGTTTACACAAAAAAAATTTGGCTTTTTTAAGCAATAATGCAAATAAACCCAAAGTAACCAATTTCTTGGGTCCCCGAAATGACCCCAAAAGTAATAAAATCAAGTATCTTCCTATATGTTTCTTCTAGTAGTTAAGCTTAAAAAACGTCTCTTGACAGAGCATCTAAAGCTAAAAATCAATTTCTTGCATTGCCACGCAGACAAATTCGGTCAACAATCACCAATCGAATCTGAAGAGCATGGCGAACGTTTCTATCAGGCGACGGCGAGTCTTGATCACTGGCACTGGTACAGTGGTGAAAAACAAGATGCTTTATTAGGAGCAGAGTTACCATATGGGCAGTTAATCCTGTTTTGGGCAGTATTTTGAGCAGGTAGACAGGATCATATTTCTCCCAGGATTTGGGCAGATTTTTTTTTAATCCAGTATTTTAATTTTCGTTGAATAAAAAAAATAGAAATTTTATGTTTATAAATTATATGTAAGTACTTATATAAAAGTAGCAAATAAAGTTGCTACTACTTTTTACATCCTTTCAAAAATTTGATCATGTGGCAGCGCTTTTCCTGTCATTGTTGCTGTCATCTTTTTTGCTAATTTCTTTTCGCTAGTCTTTTGCAAATTACAAATGGACAAATACTTACGCTGCAGCCACACGTGATAGTACTGCAGGCCAGCAAAGAATATGTATTGACTACGAAAATATTTCGAAATAATCTACAAATCTACGCTGCGGCCATACGTGATGGTAAATGTTCATTTAAAAATTATCGTCAAAGGCAAATGTTCGACCACTTTATTATTTCGGTTGCTTTTATTCAGTGATGCTTTATATGCCAACACAGTACGAAACTTAAATGGGATAAAAATGGGGCACTAATTATTTTGTAAAATCTGTTTATCAATATTTTCCAAAATGAAATGCAACTTATTCATATGATATTTTATGTTTTAAATAAGGGCAATTAAAATAATTGCATATATTTCACTACAAGACATGAAAGAAAAGTGCATATTTAAAGTTCGAATATTTTAGGGAGAAAATACAACACTGTTTCCTTACTTCGATTTCGCACTGGCTGTGGTTGTCAAAATTCACTGGCTCAGTAAAAGTTGTTGTCAGTGGACTGCCAGTGATGTCAAGGTGTGAGTGTATTAGAGAAAAGTGAGAGTGTATTGAGTTTTTCGAATTGCTACTGTCTTCGGACTGGCACGTGTGGCTAGGGGGTTAACAAAACCTGGTAAGATAAGGAATATTAAAAATGTTATAATAAAAAAATTTTAAAATATTTGTGTTTAGTCCTTTTATAAGGGCAGTATTTTCTCTAAAAATACAGGATTTTTTTTTGGAAAATTACAGGATTTTCAAAAAAACATATGGCAATGCTGGTTAGGAGACATTTGCTGGAACTTATAAGAAGAGGCAGAGGAAACAGAAGAATTCATTTGAAAAAAATAAAAAAAAACATGCATGGAAAAATTGATTTCAATATTATGGGGACACATAAGCTTTGTTACTTTGGGTTAATATGTACTTTTATTCAGATTTATTATATAAGGAGATCATTATTGGTAAAGAAAGCTTTATTTTTTGTTTAAACAAAGCTTTTATATAAAACATCGGTGTTTTTTTTTAATTATGGGGTCAATTTGGACCCTACTGGTTTGGTTTTAAGGGAAATTATATCCTAGGTAAGTGTTAATGTTTCACCTGAATATATGAAGACGCTAAGACTAATAAAAAAAGTTTTTCTAACAAAAGCTGCATTAACAAAAGCATTGACTATGCTAGACTTACAACTGCAACATTGAATGTACACTGGGAACTAATATTTCATATGTATTCAGTTTCTGATCAAGTTGAATTTCTTCAAGACAATATCAATAAACTCTTCAATGAGTTTGTCCCTCTAAGGCATAAAAAATCTGTTCATAAGCAACGGTCTTGGTTCAGTAGAGTCATTGAAAACTTAATATTACTGCGCAATAAAGCATATAATCGTTGGAAACGTTTCAAAACTCCAAGCTTATATGATGAGTTCAAGATCCTACGTTCGAGAGTTGTGAAAGAGGTTAAAGCAGCAAAAAGCAATTACTATGGTGGTAAGTTTGACTCAGTGGTCAACAGTAAACAGAAGTGGCAAGTGATTCGCAATATTGGTCTTTGTCAAAAAACTTTCAACTCCATTGACAATGTGGACGTAGGGGATCTGAACAAAAAGTTTGCCGACATTCCCATGCCTTCGGTTAATCATAATGCTTACAGAAATATTAACATCTCTTTTAATGTGAATTCCAGCTTCAGTTTCTCTTGCGTCTCCCAGGTTGATGTTCTAAAAAGTATCTTAGGAATTAAGTCGAATGCCATTGGGCATGATGAAGTCAGCCCCATTTTTCTAAAAATTTTGCTTCCGAGGATACTTCCATATCTTACTTACATTTTTAATTCTGTGCTCACGAAGTCAATTTACCCAAAAGGATGGAAGAAAGCTAAAGTTATCCCAGTACCGAAATCTCATAACGAGTACCGCCCTATAGCAATCCTGCCATTCATATCCAAAGCGTTAGAATTCTTAATAAGTCAGCAAATCAACTCTTACCTGCACAGAAATGGTTTTATAACTGACAGACAATCGGGCTTTAGAGCCAAACATAGTTCGATCACTGCCCTGATTGATGTATCGGAAGACCTGCGTGCTGGTTTAGATTACAATGGAGTTGGGTTTTTAGTCCTTTTGGACCACTCTAAGGCTTTCGACACAGTCGATCATGACATATTGGTGACCAAGCTTCTTAAACTGTTTAATTTCACAACGTCAGCTGCGAATCTTATTGCCTCTTATCTTTCTGAAAGGTCGCAAGCCGTTGTTGCTAATAATATCTCATCGGTATTTCTTCCCATTAATAGAGGTGTACCTCAAGGGTCTATTTTAGGTCCTCTTCTTTTTTCTTTATATATAAATGACCTACCTAGTGTATTAGAAAATTGTAAGGTTCATATGTATGCTGATGATGTTCAGTTATATGTTAACTGTAAACGTGATCATCTTCACAACTGTGTATCCCATCTGAATAGTGTTCTTGAAAACATTGGTAATTGGGCACTCAAAAATGGTTTAAGCCTTAATCCTAAAAAGTCTAAATGTCTAGTGATTACGAGGAAAGTTATTGATATTTCCACTGTAACTCCTCTTGTATTAAATGGTAGTAATATCGAATTCGTAGACTCTGCAAAAAATCTGGGGGTAACCTTCAACAGAACGCTTACTTGGAATAACCACATAAGTAATGTAATCGGTAAGGTCTACGGCATGCTTCGTGTTTTATGGACGACTCAGTATTTTACACCTCTTCACATACGAATGTTACTTGCAAAAACATATCTCATACCAACAATGCTGTACGGATGTGAAATTTTTGCTAACTGTGATAGCTTAAGTAAAAACAAATTAAACGTTCTTTTTAACAATATTGCTCGCTACGTTTTTGGACTAAAAAGAAGAGACCATGTTTCCCAATATGCTAAACGAATCCATGGCTTAACCTTTGAAAATTTGTTGAACTATCGTACGCTTTTATTATTGCATAAGATTATTTGTAATGCAGAACCCAGTTACTTGTTTTTGAGATTGAATTTTTCTCGATCCAGCCGAACAAATAAAATTAATTGCTTACGTTTCTCTTGTTTAACGTCCGAAAGGCAGTTCTTCATACATTCTGTACGTCTTTGGAACGAGCTTCCTAATAGTTTAAGATCGTGCAATAACGCTGTGCAATTCAAAAACAAATTAGCTTTACATTTTTCTTCGCTGTAGGTATTATATAATAGTTAAAAATGTAGGTATTATATAATAGTTGAAAATGCTAGATAATTAAATACTTTAAAGTTTGCTTACATATTTAATGCTTACTTAATGTTTACTATTAATACTTAATACTCAATACTTAATGTAATACTTGTTTTATGTAGATGTTCCTTTCATTATTACTTATTCTAAGCTCAATTATAAATGTAAGTATATTTAAGCTCCATACATAAGATAATCGATGTTTATACTTACACACTACCGGTACTGTTATTAAGGTTTTAAACTTTGTTGTGCCGGTTTTCGAAATAATTAAATAAATAAATAAAAATAAATAAAACATAAGGGTGTTTTTTTTTATGAGGTATAGAACTTTGAAATGGAATAAAACAAGGATGATTTTTTAAAATTGACATGAAAACTTTGAAATGGAATAAAACAAGGATGATTTTTAAAAATTGACATGAAAATCTTTTAGTATTATAAATTAAATATGATTTCTAGCATATGACCGCCACGGCTGGCTCGGACATAATCTAATCTGGAGGTCCAATTTTCAATCACCTTTTCCAACATTTGTGGCCATATATCGGCAATTACGCGACGAATGTTGTCCTCCAAGCGGTCGATCGTTTCGGGCTTATCGGTGTAAACTAGCTACTTCACATATCCTCACAAAAAATAGTCTAGCGGTGTTAAATCGCACGATCTTGGAGGCCAATTTCCGAGTCCGGTACGTGAAATTATGCGGTTACCAAACGCTTCCTTTAGTATATCAATTGTGGCACGAGCCGTGTGATATATTGTGCCATCATGTTGAAACCACAGCTTCTGCACATCATGGTTGTTCAATTGAGGAACGAAAAAGTCAGTAATCATGGCTCTATAGCGATTACCATTGACTGTTACATTCTGGCTAGCATCGTTTTTAAAGAACTACAGTCAGTTTTTCTGGATGTAACGGTGTCTCAACATACACTTGAGGAGTATCTTCACTCCAAATGCTACAGTTTAGTTTATTGACGTAGCCATTCAACCAAGAGTGAGCTTCATCGCTTTACAAAATTCTCTTATGAAAATCAGGACCAACGGCAATCTTGTTTTGGGCCCATACGCCGAATCTACGCCTTGCTAGGTGATCGTGTGGCTTCAATTCTTGCACGAGTTGGATTTTGTAAGCACGCAAACCAAGATCTTTCCGTAAAATCATCCATAAAGTGAATGGACACGTATACAATTCCTCTGCACAATAGCGGATGGAATGATTCGGGTCTTCCTCTACGTTACGCTCTACATCAGCAATGGCTTCTTCTGTACGCACTGTACGACTTCTCTGAGGATGCGTATTATCATTTAGAGTAAGCGTGGTGCGAAAACGGTCCATAGTTAGTCGAATTAATTGCTCTGATGGACGATTATGTTGACCGCAAAATTAACGTAGTGCGCAATACGTATTTTGAACAGAACCATTATTCTCAAAATCAATTTGGAAGCACTGTTCAGGCGTCAGTCTATTCATGTTGAAATGCCAAAGCAATCTAAACACAAATCACTTGACAACTGCCAAAATGGCCGCCAGTTAAAATAGTGTTGCCAATTTAAAGTTCTATAGCTCTAAAAAAAACACACTCTACATGACCTTGGAAGTAGGATTTCGCAAAAATTGGCAGAAGTATTAAAAACGGTTAGAGCCATTTAATTCAGCGTCCTCGAGTTTGACTTGTTTGTTTGTTTGATTTTTTGGATATGCACAGTGTAATTAATAATTTTAATTAATCAGCCCGATCATGAATAATTTTTTACGCGGAATCGAAAAAGAGAGTTTCCGTTTTTGAGGAAAATTTGTTCACAAAAAATGTGATGTCTTTATCTGTTTTTTTTTTTAACGGAACTCCCTTTTCCGATTCCGCGTGAAAAATTATTCATGATAGGGCTGAATAATTTGTTGTTCTCCGTGATTAGACTTTTACATGCAATTTTTTTTCTTTTAAAACGCCATTGTTTATGTAGTAAGAAATTTAATGAAAAAAAAAAAATTAAAACTACTACAATTTTTCATTAATAACGATTACTGTAATTATAATCAGTTTTTCTATTACAATTATTGTAATTGTAATTGTAATTTGTAATTGTAACCGAGTATAGTAATTGTAATAATACTTTTTTACATTACAATTACAGTAATCGTTATCATTGATTTTGATAGATTACGATTACTGTAATAGTAATTGGAAAGTATTTGTAATCGCAAAATGTCCAGTTCTGATTGAAACCTCCCTAAGAATATCCTAAGATAGGAAAGTCGTGTTTTATTATAAGTCTTTATGCATGAAATTAAGGCATCATTAAAAAAGCATAAATACCAGGCTGTTCAAAAAGTTTCTGGAATAGAAATAATAAAACATCATGTTATGGTTTGAAATGCTTTTACTATTCAGTATGTTCTCCAAGAAACTCAATGCACTTATTCCAATGGTTCACTAATTTATGGATCTCATCGCTGTAGTTTCTTTACGGAAGGTCTCCAAAATACCCTTCAGTCCCTGTTATCACCATTTCTGATGAAAATCGTTTTACACGCATGCATTTTTTGAGATGTGAACAGCCAAAAGTTAGAGGGAACTAGATCTGGCAAATAGGGTGGATGTTCCAACAATTCGTGCTTAAATTCACTTATTAGATTAATTAATTCACTTAAAAATTAATTTTTTCTTCTGCAAACCAAGTTTTTTTTCACGAATAATTTCACCGAGTTGATCGAAAAGGTTGCATAAATATTCAGAATTAATTGTTTTTCCAGTTTGGAGATAGTCCACAAACAAAATCATTTTTGCACGGACTCGCTTAGGAGCCGAAATACCAGGCTCTCACTACTCTTTAGTTTCTGTTTTGATTCAGGATAATTTTTTAGGTAGACCCAAGTCTCATTTATAGTTATGAGTCGACGTATCAAGTCCTTTTTATCCTTTTTTAAATGCTGCAAATATTGCTGCGTAAGTTTCATTCGAATGTGTTTTTGTTCCATTGCTAGCGAATGCGGCACCCATTGTGCACACACCTTTTTGAATCCCAAAACTTCACTAAAAATATGATTCCCACTGCCTAATAAGATGTTTACTGCTTCTTTTATATCTCTTTCAGTCAATCGACTATCTTTCCAAGTCATATTCTATTTTATATACATTTTAACACATTTAGTACTTGTGTTAGTGACAAGGTCCCTAGGGACCTTGTACTATTAAAGAACTTCATATAATCAAATTAAATAATGTTTGGCTTTCGTTTGAATATGAACTGCATTGGTCGGCATACTTGTACACTTCGAAAACTGACAAGATTATCGAACCAATAATATCGGTTATCCATTATTTCCTTAACCATCCGTACCAACGCTAGAACCGAAATCCGAACACTAAGTATTAGTTCCAAATATCAACTGCGAAACGACTATTACCGACTATTTACTACGTTTCACTGCACTGCTGCACTGCATACATCGTATTATCATAAGGAATACTATTAAGTATAACCATTTGTTGTATAGAACTAAAATTATCTATTATTTATAATTAAATTAAAAAAAACTACTTGGAATTGTTAATAAATATTGAGAACAAAATTCGTTGAGTACCTAATAACTTAAGGTTGAGTGGAACCTTCAAGGAACCCTGAAACGGCTGCGCTTAACCCCAGCTTTATACAAAACCACGACACAATATGATCGATTTATGTTTATAAAAAAATGCTTACGCTTTGATAACGTGACCTAGCGGTCGGAGAGATTACTCACTAGCAAAACTGTAGCTGTTGATGGTGTATGGCTGATGATGCGGCCAATTTAGTAGCAGCTTACAATCTGCATGATTCACTGATAGTGATATATATTAAAGTCGTACACGTTTTACGCACTAGATTCCGTTAAAACTAACCAAGTACTGAATAAAAGTATGATGATTGTGGCAGGAAGTTACTCAAGGCCAGAATATTGTCCATCAATTGGTTGTAAAATACATTCATATAGGTTGCACAGTTTATGAGTTTGCCGACAACATCTTTTTATCGTTACTTACTTACTTATTTTGATAAGTCAGAAGACTGAATTTGATGGATCAGTACAGTTATTAGACAGTTATTAGACATTTGTCCCGCCTAAGTTTCAAAGAAATGCGTTCCATTTGCAAGTCATTGCACGGGTTTTCAAGAAGGCAATGTATCGTTGTTCTCATATGCACCGAAGAAAAATAAATTGGTCCTGCTGTTGTTCCCATTGCATTACACTTGTGACGTTAATACAGAAATTAAGGGTTATTCTAGACTACAATACGCATAAATCTTTGGTGGACACAATGGATCAGATACTTGGCACATATTCAAGCAAAGGATCAACACATCGTTGGCCACTAGTAATATTCTAAAACATTATTGATATTGCCGCTGTAGCCTCATTATGAGTTATGACAATAGCAATGCTACGTATTGAAGAACGAGCAACGAATATTCTCATAACATGCTATCCCAGAATTCGAAATGCTATGGAGGCATGGCATGTAAAAGCAAAATTAAAATTAAATTCTGAAACATATAAAAAAGGATATTATAACAATATTCATATTTCTTCTCTTTGTAGGTCATTCTGCAATTGCTGTAACAAAGCAGGTTGTGCTGAGCATTAAACATCGTTATCGGTGCAATACCTGCACTCTACAATTGAATCAGAACGAAGCAGAAGCACAAAAAATACATTTTTTTATTTTTTTTTTAATATTTGCGTAAGAAAATAAATAAAAATAAAAAATTAAATAAATAATTTTGTTGAAATTAAAATTCTTTTGCCTTTTTATTTATTTGATATCTTTCTTTATCTATTTAAGCACTATATAAAATCAAAAGTTGAAATGAAAATCAATAAAGACACACATGCATTATGATTATATCAAAGAACTCTTTGAATGTCTCTAGGAACCTTGTCACTTTTTTAACGACGCCGGAACTGTCACTTACCGGAGGGTTAAAAAAAAACACTGTGAGACGTCTACTTTGACCAGCTGAAAATATGACTGAGTTGTTAGATCTACATGACACTTTACGCGTGTTCATAGTAGCACAATTTTTAGGAAAATAAAATGGCGGACGTATTACCGACATCTATGTGTGATTCTAGAAACTTATTGAACATCCTGGCAGTTTACTTGCATGTCAGTATACACAAGAGCTTGTGTGATGCAGAAATAAAAATTTTTGCCAACAGGTTAACATTCGTGGCATACTCGAAAACATGCTTATGGCGGCTGTGTGCCACACAGGTTCGCTGATGTATAATTTGCATAAAAGAACTCATTCAATCTTAAAGCTGTCACATTCAATAATAATTCAACATGTTTAAATACAAATGACTTAATATTTATAAAAATTGTCAGCTTGATTAACCTCATTATAGTTATTACTTAATTGAAGATATCTTCTCAAACCGAAGCAATCGATATACGTGCTTAAATTAAGTGGCTTGAGGTTATATCTGCCCTTCATCAAAAGTGGCGCGACACTTTTTAACTGCAGTTTATAAAGGGCATACTTTGATGCGATGAGAATAAAAACGAGATGTTGGTAGACAGAAGCTGCAGAAAAGTGTCAAGCATATCCAATTACTTTGACAGTTGAATGCCGACGAGCCACTTTGGTGGCACCATTAAGAGAATATCCACATTTATATTGATTTTTGACGCAATCGCTTGGGTGTTTTTGTGCGAGTTTTTTATTTTTAATGAGGTCAATAACAATAAGAAGGGATGATTATTTTGGCAAACTTGAAAATTATTTTGTAACTCATTTTTAAACTCAAAGTGTGCGCGCTGATGAGATGTAGCAATCGTTCTTTAGTAGTTCAAGCGGCTTTTGACAAAAATACAAATTGCCTGATATTTATGACCGATAAATAAAAGTCGAAATTTACCATTTTTTCCTCTAAAAAATAAAAGGCACAAAATAACAAGTATTTTTGTCGGGAAAAATAAAAGTTTAAGGACAACTGTTATGAGTAATATCTGACTTTTTTGATAAAACCATAACCGGTACGGTCCTTGAAAATTATATTAACTTTATAATTTATATAAATTTATTATTCAGCCCTACCATATGAGCCGTCGTCGGCAGCTATCGTTGTCGTCTTCGATCGTCATCTTAAAATTGGTATCTTCGATGTCGTTAGCGATAAATTTTGATTGCTGACGACGAGTATGCGGTACTAAGTCGTTTCAAAAAACATGTCGTGTTGACATGAATTAATGTTATTCGTTAAGTTTTTCCTGCACGAGTTGCGACGACTTCAAGCGAAGTGTTGCGGTTTTTTTTTTTTTGTTATTTCCATAGTTTATTTGTTATTTGTTAATTTTAGCGTTATTTTAATTGTAAAATTAAAAATAACAAACGTCACACAGTTTGAACATTTAGTTCGAGAGATGGAGAAGAATCCAAGTTTAGCAAAAGGATTTACAAGAGGAACAGTCCAATCCAATTTAAAGAAAAAATGGGAGAAAATAAGCAAATACTTAAATGTTTTTGGTCCGTCGCATAGGGACAGCGATGGTTGGCAGAAGGCAAGGAACAATACTACTTGTAGTGCTGGAGATACACAAGCAATCAATTTTTCTTTGTTTTATTGTAGGTCTGGAGAGATTTAAAATTTAAAGTAAAGACGATTCGTTTTTTTCACTTTCAGTGACATGAAATCTAATCCAGTGTGGGAGATGACAGCTTGCAAAATGTCAAGCATTCCCAACAGAATCGTCCTAACGGCTTGCTGAGGCAGTCCAAAGTAGAAGTCCTTTCCGACACTTAACTGATACGAGCCCTGAGCAAATAACCGCAACGTTGTAGCCAACTTTATTGTGTTGGAAACTGATGTTGATCGAATGTTGCTTTTCATTTTCGTTTCAATTGTTGCAAGCACATGCTTGAATGCTGCTTTATTTATTCGAAAATAGTTTAAAAAAAAACCATTTTAATGGCGAATATCATGACCCAAAATATCAAAATTATAAAACTTACTTGTTATCTGGCAGGTAAAATATGTTCGGCTGGCCTTATAATATTTCTTTCTATAAGAAGGCGTTTTTTAGTTCTTCATCACTTGAATCATTTACATCACCTGAATGTGAAATATTTTAACAACGAAATTTCATAAAGTTTGACAGTTCAGAAACAGAAAGAAGAAGACAAACTTGAAAATGCAGTTAAATTATCGATAAAAAGGTTTCTCATCTTGTTACTGAACGAGACGACGCACACTGCGCATTTTTCGATTTTAGGATAACAGTTTTTTTTTGTTTTGTTTTGATATTTAACAAAAGTATATTTTTTTCGACAGATAATTGATGAAATATTATGAAATTGATCTGTCTTCTGATATTTTTTTGAAATTTTTGAAAGTTGAAACCTTTTTTGAACAAAAAGTAGTGCATTGGTCTTATAACCTGGAAACCGGCTTAACCTGAAAATCAAACATAAATATAAAGTACTCGCGGAATGTGAACTAGCAGAATATGATTTACACCTTGAAATTACACGACATATGACTACCTATCAGTTTAACGAGTTTTTGTTATTAGACCAACAGGTTGTCAACCAATGAGCGTCGAAAACAAAAATGCTGCACATACCAAATAGTTAACAAATCTATGCGCGAATAGGAAACCAAGTGAACACCTTAAACCTCAAACGAAAAAAAAAAACGAAATGGAAATTTCAGCCCTTGAAAGGACTTTGACCGAGCTTATTATGATCAATTGTGTTGTGTGTGCTGTGAAATGTTTGAACACAAATGATCGAGAACTGGACCTACTAGCTTTATGCCGACTCCGAACGGCTTATGTTCTCAAGAAGCTTTTCATGGCAGTTTTTACTCTCTGAGGTTTGCCATTGTCTGCAAAGAGGAGACTGCCGAACAGAGAAATTAATAAAATTTAAAAAATTTCTGTATCAGATGGAGGATTCGAACCTGGGTTCTCTGGCGGAAGAGTCACACACTCTACCCACTACACCACGGCCGCCACCGGCCTTAAACCTCAAGTGATCCAAAATTTTATGGATAATGAATCTAATAACCTTCTAAATGAAGAAGAACTAGAATGACTAAACAAAGACTTGAATTCCACCCCAAAGCCGTGCAAACTGCCACTACTTGACACTGTTGTAGATATAGATGCCACTTTAAGTATGAAGTGCCATCTATACAAAATGCTATAAGCCACACAACAGCCGAAGTATACAAGCAGTAAAATGTAGACCAAAACCAATGACAATTACTGCAAAAATCACCTAAAAGCTTAAAAAAGAAAGATTTGGTGTATGTTAAGGCAAATAAAAGTAACAATATCGTCGTAATCAATAAAAGTGAAAATGAAACTCGAGTACATAACCAAATCACGGAGTGCAAATTTACTGAACTGCAAAGAAACCCTTTAAAATCAATGGTTCGTGAAGCAAATGCCTTGCGCCAAAAAATCAAACAAACCTATGGTGAACGGTTGGGCAGAGTGTTAGTAGTCTCTAATCCTATCTAACACAAACTTAACACTCTTCCGAAGACTCATAATGCAGGAAATAAAATGAGACCGATTGTTTCAAATATTAGGTTTGTTCACGTACCTTACTTGAAGGGAGAGAGTAAAAGAAGAATTTAGAAAAGAAATGTCACAAAGAGAAAAATAAAAGAAAACGTACGTGAACAGAAAACTAGAAGAATCTTGCAAACTAACAGCTGATCGAACGACTTGACAGCTTTTTTGAAACCTAACAAATTTGTGTACATTCGAGTTATTTTAA
This sequence comes from Coremacera marginata, assembly GCA_914767935.1. Classification (NCBI taxonomy): domain Eukaryota; kingdom Metazoa; phylum Arthropoda; class Insecta; order Diptera; family Sciomyzidae; genus Coremacera; species Coremacera marginata. Next base: position 45,555,030 of record OU612044.1, on the reverse strand, counting down.
AATATTTGCAACTATGAAAATAAATAATATAAAAACTACATAAAAAAAATTTTTAAAAAATAAGCTTTTATTTAAAACCAAAACGTGAACTAAAAAGAAAAAATACATTTCAGTGACATTTGTCATATATGTATACGTATATAGTAGGTATATTCTAGATTCAGAAGAACCTCTCTCTTGGTTACCCATCATCATAATAAAAGCGTACGTAAATAGGTAAGTTCTAGGGACGTATATAAGTTTAGAAATTTTCAAAATGTATGTATATACCTACTATATACATATATGACAAATGTCACTAAAATTTATTTTTTTCTTTTTAGTTCACGTTTTGGTTTTAAATAAAATTTTATTTTTATAGAATTTTTATTTTTTACTTCTTAGTCTTACAGTTTTAGTATGAACATCTTTTGACAGCCTTACATATAGCATTTCAAGTTTTTAGACCATTAACCTTAACAGTACATATTAACATGATTTATACCATTTACATTATTTATTGCATAATATACTTTATTATGATATAGCATTTTTATTGATTTGTGGGCGGGAATCGGAAGTGTGGCCAAATTTAAAACCCTATCTTCTACTTGATGTAAATGTGCTGCCAAATTTTCAGCTGAATCGGCCTAGTATTTTTGTAGATATATAATTTTTATTGATTTCTTGGCGGTAAAAGAGGGTGTAGCAACATTTTTTTCTAACCCATGCAATACTTGAAGGACATTTACTGCCAAAATTTCAGCTGAAACAGGCTGATAGTCTTAGAGATATATTAATTTGTGAGCGGTTAAAGGGGGTGTGGTCAACTTTTTTTCTGAAACCCCATTTTCTACTTGAAGGAAATTTACTACCAAAATTTCATTTGAATCGGCCTAGTAGTTTTGGAGATATAGCATTTTTATTGATTTGTGGGCGGTAAAAGGGGAAGTGGCAAAAATTGTTTCATAATATTGCATTGTCACTGGGCTTACACATGTAGGCTAAATTTCAGCTTAATCGGAGACCCACAAGCTGTCGAAAAATTGTTTGCAAGATTTGCGGACATACATACATACATACATGCATACGAACGAAGCAAGTTAAATTAAAGCTTATAATAATAAATTTAAATTGTTCGCCAAAGTCTTCTAAGCACAAAGGTTTCTTTTTCCATCCATTTTAATAGGAAATCCATAAGAAATAACTTTTGACAGCTTGTGTTTTTTTGACAAATAATTTTTTTCGGTAGCAGCAAGTTCTGCAAGTAGAAATTTGCTAGCAGAAACTTGCAGCTACTTTTTTCTCTCTCACTTTTTTGCGCTCTCGTTGTCTTCTCTCGTTGCAAGTTTTTCCAGTACGTGAACGCTTTACTAGTAAAAACTTGTATCAATTTGTAAAAATTTGTAACAATTTTTTGTTAGTGAACAAACCTATTAATGCAAATAAGTGACAACGAAGTAATGCTCATTTTTGATGTCTATTCACTTTTTCCTAGCATCCCAGTGAACAATACCTTGGATATGCTCGAGCCACACCTGCAAAGTATCGACTATAGTGAGGATAAGAAATCAATTTTAGTTGTAATTGAAAAAATCATCTTAAAACATTCGCAAACAATTAAAAATGCTAAGCTATCAACACATTTTTCTCAAAAAGAAAAACTACATAAGCAACGAGTACCAATGATTTTCAACCCCAGCATTACCAACAAAATTAAAAAAGGTTTTAAGAGTCACAATCTAGAAATCGTATATAAAACGAAAACAAATTCTCAAGTTTACTGGGATCAACTAAAGACAAAGTAAAAAATCTTAACAAAGCGGTCATATACCAGGGATGATATTTGGGGGCTTTTAGGGCTTTTTTGAGCCCTTTTTAATTGTAAAAGCCCCGAGGCCCTTTTTAGTCGTTTTAGGCCCTTTTGAAAAAATTGAACAGAAAAAATTATCGCAATATTTAACAAGAAAAGTTTAATTGTTAATGTCTGTTGACAACATTTGTGTACTATGCCATCGTACTACAAAATTTTAAATTTGGAGGTAGGAAATGGAGGTAGGAAATATCGTCCGCAGAAAAATCGCACAAAACATAAAATTAAAAATGACTAAAATGAAAAATTACAAAAAAAACAAAATTAATTTAAGAAAAATGTAAAAACAAATCACACAATAAAATCGAAAATATGTCCAAAGTTTTGGAAAAATTGCCTAAAATGCAATCTTGCGGTGTCGGAGTGCTTGACAAGAGTAAACTTTTTTGAATTTATTAAATAAATGAAAATATCTGGAGAAGGAAATAAATATTATTCATTAGTAATTATCAAAAGGTATGACTACCACGGGACGGGAACCGATTTTAACTAAAAACTCTTTATTTTTTAAACACATGATGATAGAGTGATAGTAATAGTTATAATAACAATTTCACTAGTTGTCAATGTGAACTATCACTCGAAAACAAAAAGTGAAATTTAGCCTTAAAAAATTAAGTGATTTTGTATGTCCAATAGCCAAATCAAAAAATGGAATTTTGCCCAAAAACGTGCAAAACCGCATAATTTTTTTGGCGGTTTCTAAACGAAAATTAACCAATTTTTGTATGGAGAAATTTTAGGTAATTTTTATTTAAAGTCTATATTTCTATCGTCTTTTAAAATGTTCTCATTAAAATAAGTTCCGTTATATACAGCCATGATCACATAAAAAGCATACTTTTTAGTAATCTCAACTACAAATTTAGTTTGTTTATCAAGTTATATGAAAAGAGCGAGCCCTAAAGGCCTTAATATACATACAAATTAATCCATTTTGTTATCAATTCAATATCAACGCTAAGAAAATCAGGCCAGTACCATCTCTCTACACCCTGATGAAGTTTTGGTGGCAAATTTCAAACTTATTTCTTGGCGATTGGTTTGTCATCTTATCAGATGTAATTTGACTTAATTTTCTTCATGCAAAATTCTTTATTCTAAAATTGTGGTCATCATGCTTCAATATATTTTTTGACAGGAGTGAATTTTTTCAAATCAATTTCGTCCCGCTTCATTTATTCGTCTTCTTACAAGTCTTAACGGAAAAGAGTCTACATTAAATTGCTCATTCATTTCTGACATTCTACGACTATTTTAAGGTGGATATAACCGATTTGCGGTTTTCTGTGGAAATGCTTTGCAATTTTTTGCTAAAAATTGTTTTTGCAGAAATACTTTATATCTAAAGATTGTTTTTGCCATTTTTGACTAAAAAAATTTTGACACAAATAATGCGTAAAATAAAATGTATTTGAAAGAATCACCTTAAACACTATGAAGATGGAGAGTGATTTAATTTAATCATTTAAATTAGAATGTGGTATTTTTGTGATCAAACAAGAACTTCCTTCCATGTTCGGCTTAAACGGCATAAACGAAATAAAACACGAAAAGAAGTTAAAGTTTTTTTGATTTCTCAAAACTGTTAATTCGACTATTTTAAACAAAAATAAACTGGACTTGTTGAGATTATTAAAAAGTGTGTTATTTGTGAGACCATGGCATGACCGTGTGACCAAATAGAAAGTCTTCAATATTGAATTACCACTTTTTAAAACTAAAAGCCCTATTAACATCAAATCGGCCCAATTTTTGTTTGAATTCTGGCCCTTTTCCAACTAATTTGAAAATATATATGAAGAGTGTAAAGGAACGTACTATGGCCAAACAAAAACAAATGTGGAAGAGAGGTTTAAATAACATCTACTGTATGCTCGCCTTAACCAACCAAAGAGATCGGCGATTGCAACACATATGCTTATAGACATATTAGTTTTAACAATGTAAAACTCTTAAAACCAGAAATAGTTGACCGTCGGCTTGACGTGTACAAAGCCTACTACAAAGAGACGAGAATGCATTGAATTTAGACAATGGCAAAGCCGAATTTTGCCTCTTTATTTTATTTTATTTTATTTAAGTAAACATTTTTATTATGTGTTCGTTTGTCGCTTGTTTACGTAAATGTTGTGTCGTATATAAAAAATGTTTATCCGTTATCAACAATGCCATCATAAGTTCGAGTTATTAACATGCCAATTTGTACAACTTCAGTCGTGAATGCTGATGATGGAACGAAAATCATCCCCAAATGCATAAAACAAATGTTTTCATATAAATAAAAACAAAAATGTTTTTCATTTCAAATTAAAGAATACAAATTAATAAAATACAAAAAAAAAAAAAAAAATATAACAAAAATTTTGCATATTATATATGATGTTTTATTTATATATGTACATTAATTCTGGTGGGGGGCTTAAGCCCCAAAGCCCTCCTGTGTGTGCCCATGCTATTGCAAGTCCTAACCCAAGAATAAAAAATATATAAAAAATAGAGTTTTAAAATAAAACTGTTTACAAAACATTTTAAAAAACTTTAGTTTGCTTTGTCCGTGAAGAAGTTTAAAAAAAAAATAAGGACAAAACCATTAGTTGTTAAGAAAGCAAGTGAACAGCATATTTTTCCGGTAGCAACTTAAAAGTTTATTAAGTTTATTGTGTTTTTTTTTCTGTTACTCGTTAGCTTCTTGCAACAATGACATTTCAATTATTTCTTAAGCACCTTCATTGTCACCAATCTGCCGATTTCACTATTGCGTCCAACTTATGGTATCTCAACAAAATGTCTTCTGGCACTTCCAGTCGTCTGCACAAAATAAATGGTCAACATAACGAAATGTTGATTATAGGATTTAAAATTGCTTTTCCTTGCAGCGGCACTTACAACTGAACACTCCCGTGCCGCTATTACCTTTCAATAACCTATTCAGCTGTGTTTGTTTCACATGAACCCATTACAAAACAATGTTCGCCTGACAGCGTGATTAGATACATTGCAATTTCTGGTGGTCGTCGATGATATTAGCAGGTGCTGCTAGCAACACTCACTATCTTATTGTTGTATTTTCTTATTCATGTTGTTACACCGTCAGACAAAAATGAAATTTTGGTGAGTCTTAAGAAAAATTCCTATATATTTCAATAAAGGGGCCCAAGATAAAAATTGTTGTATGGTTACGCATTTGTAGCATACAAAATTTCATAAATTGAAAACTTGCTTTTTATTTGTTTTTGACCAAAACAAACTTATATAATTTCACTGCATATTAATTAAGCTTGTCAATTATTTCTTTCAGGCGACCATAACAAAAAGTTGGTTCGACGAAAGGCCCACTGATATCAGAACCATGGAGAGTGCAACATATAAATGTGATGTGATTGTAGTTATAGTTTTCAATGACCGTTTTTTTACCAGACAAATGTGTTGTTATGAAATAGCAACTACTTTATGATTTTTTAACAATATTATTTTAGTGTTTTAATTTGATTGATTTCTATGGGGCAGCTTCCCCCCTTTCTGCTTCGCTACGCCTTGTATAAAATTAAAAATCTATTGCATAAAATAAAGCTGTTTTTAAAATCACATGTACAGAACAAAAAAAAAACAAATGGCTATCTCAGCCCTTGAAAGGACTTTGGCCGAGCTTTTTATGATCAATTGTGTTGTGTGTGTGATGTGAAATGTTTGCACACAAATGATCGAGAACTGGACCTACATGTTTTACGCCGACTCCGAACGGCTGGCTTATGTTCTCAAGAAGCTTTTCATGGCAGTTTTTACTCTCTTAGGTTTGCCATTGTCTGCAGAGAGGTGACGGCCGAACAGTAAAATTAGTTTAATTGAAAAAATTTTCTGTGTCAGATGGAGGATTCGAACCTGGGTTCTCTGGCATAAGAGTCAAACACTCTACCCACTACGCCACGGTCGCCACATGTACAGAGCTGGGCTGAAAAGTATTCATTGCAATTCAATTCCAATGCCTTGGAATTAGGAATTGTTAATTGATCATCTCAATTCCTCGGGATTGGAATTGGAAAAAATGGTCAATTCCATTACAGAAGTGGAATTAGAAAAAACAGGAATTGTAACTGGTAATTGTAAGTTGGTTTGTTATCCCTTGACCCAGATTGAGAACAATGTTACTACGCAATTTTAAAAAAGGCGTTGCCCAGCTATCAATCTCAGCGATGTGATATACACAAGAATAACATAGATATAACTTAGTTTTTGTTGTTGCTGTTGGCTCTGTTATAAATTTTATTGCTACACTTCACTCGCCATGTCTTTGAAAATGTGCAATTTTGGTGGCAACACCACAACGCATTATTGAACACTCGAATGACAGCTAATGTCGATTATGTCCGGATAACAAATTCCAAGCAATGAAAGCAAAGCAATGAAACAAAGTTGAGTAAACCGAGTTCTTAGAAGAAAGTTTACTTCAATGCTGTGATACTGCAGATGTTGATGGCTAAGATGTTGCAAGAAAGAAGCTTTGTTGCAAGTATGGTGTGATAGCTGCAGCTCCTTTTGGTAATTCTTTGTGGTTAGCACTGAGAATGTTATTATGAAGTGAAGTTTGAGCTTGCGTCCTGAATGTATCTTAAAATTATATCTCGAAAATTGTTACTTTTATTTATAGTTAAAATTTCAACTTATTTACTATTCATGTTAAACTCATTGGCCCTTAGTAATAGAAACGTAAAAACTAACTTCTAAACTCAAACTTAGTTAGGTGATTCTAAGCTACTTTTAAGATTACGTAGTAATAAAACAAATCTAACAAAAGTCGACTTCAGTGCTTCTACTGTGAACTGATCTTAAATTTTATGCCTGAACGTACCCTTTGTTCGGTTTGCTTAACAGCTGATTTTACTATTTGCTTATTTTTTAAACACAAATCAAAATAAATGCAAGGCTCTATAAAAGTAAGTTTCTTCTTTTGTCTGCTTATGCTATTGTTTGTTTACTTTATTGCTTATTTATTTAATTGCTTATTTATATAATATAGTATATCTACCTGTAGTTTTTTTAAATTCTACGTCATTGTAGAATAAAGCGTTTAAGCGGCTTTTGTAGTTTTTCTTTGTACTTGTGCTTCTGGCATCATTTATTATTTCTAGATCCCGAAATATTTCATCGTCCATATTCACTACAATTGTTTCAAATGTCAATTTAAAATTGACTTAGAATCAGGCGAGCCACAACTAGATGTTTTCTAACTTAGAAGTGACTTTTTTGTTATTATTACTACCGATTGAAAGCTAAAGTCGAGTTTTAGAAAGAATCGACTTAGAATTTCTTTATTACTAAGGGCCATTTACTAAAGAGTTTGTAAAAAAAAAAAAACAGTCCAGGAAACCTAAAAAAAATTATTTTAAATCGCCTCACCCTTATCGGTCGCTAGCTTTAAAGACGTGATTCTCGCCAGGATGTAGTTAATTTCCGTAAATTTGAGAAACGCTTTCGGTATAAAAAGAATATCTTGAGAACAGTTTTTAAAATATTCTCTCAATCTATAATCGCTTAAATTTCAGAAAGTTGTTTGGCACAAGGCATGGCAACATTATAATTGTATCATGCGTACAAGGTAGCATTTTTTTTCGTAGATTATAATGGTATTGAAAAAAAGGCCACTATCCCCCCCTGAAGCCCAAGCAACCCTTTGAAATTCAGTGGGTTCATTAAAGTAGACTTAAGCCAGTTGCCGAAACTTAAGCTTATAAAACTCGAAAAAACAATTAATTCCTAAGGTTTTTAGTGTACTATAGAAAATCTCTTACAACGATTTTAAGTGTAAGCTGTAGGAAACAATACTTGTTTTTTCTATTCACGCGATGCAATTCACTTATCAAGGTTGAAGTTTCCAAGAAGAAAAAGTTTCCATGTGGAATTTTTTACTTATTTGCATAGAAACGGCAAAAACAAATATTGAAAGTTCGGTAAAATTTGATAAAACAAATAATGCGATATCCCCAAAAACAATATCCCCAAATGTCAAAAATCCCCAAATACAGAACGAAATAAGCAATTAAATGTTGTTAATTCAGTGCAAGGGAAACCATTAAATGTACCATTCTGTGCAAGGGAAACATTAAAAAAATGTGTTTTTTACCATGTCTTTTTCGAATTGTTACAAAATGCCAAATAAGAGTGGGCATAATTTAACTTTAGGGTTAATGCTTAAATATTTTTTTTCTTATTTTTATTATATGTATATTCGCCTCCAATACCTATTGTTGCAATAAAATTTTGTTGGTTTTGAATGGTTTACTAGGTAAAAATCGCGGCGATTTTTAATAAAAATGTTTTGCCTGCTGCGCTCATTCCTATATCGCGACAATATTTAATAAAATTTTTCGTCTGCTCAAAACACATTTAAAGAATCAAAGAAAACTCTTTCATTGGTACCAATTCTAATCAAACAGCATTTATTTGAGAACACTTGTATGATTATTGGAATTTTCACTGATCCAATTTCAATTCTTCAAGCTTTACTTTCACAAATTTTAACTTCTAAACCATTTGAAACCGACCTTTTTTTGCACTATTGTATTAAGAGGCTCCAAATACACATTAGGAAACAAAAAAACACAAAAAAGGGGCGTGTGCGCCTTTATTATTTTAAAATTATTAAAAAATTATTCTTAAGACTGAAACAAATACTTAGAATACAAATTTTAAAAAAAACATAAAAATCCTCAAAATTGAGTATTATTTATGGATGTTAAGCATAGGATTTCTATCTTGGAAATTTGGTTTTTGGGGATTCTGTATTTGGGGATTTTGTGTTTGTGGCTTTTGAGAATAGGGATTTTGATTTGGGATTTCTGATTTGGGGATTTTGAAATTGGGGATATCGTACCCAACCCACAAATAATTTCAGTGACTCACTCAGCTAAATATATTTGCAAATTGATTTATTTATTAATTTTCATTATTCCGTTTTAAAAAATTTATGAAAAAAACATGGATAAATTCAAGCAACTCACAGACGAAAAACGTAGGCCTATTGTTAATTTACTTAAAATCGGACACACTAACAGGAACATATCAAGAATATTTTGAAAATAGCGGAAGGCGATTAGTAAGGTGATTGCTGCCTACAAGTAGGAGAAACGAGTGTCTCGAAAGGAAAGGCCAGGAAACCCTATAGTTACAAAGTTGCTACTTGGTCGGCGAGTTTTAGAGCCGATCCCTTAAAATCGGTGTAAAAAATCAGAGCATAGCTTCTTTAAGGGAGCAAAAAAGCCCCAACGACTTACACCCTTTGTAAAAGGTTATGCAAAAATGGCAAACAGGGTCGGGTTGCTCGCAAAGAATTCTTCGTAAACAACCTCGTGCTTAAAACCTTGAGAATTTTGGCATAACATACTCTAGAGTCTAGACGGATTAATCCATGATAAGACTTAAGTACTCACATGGCATAAGTTATGCTTGGTAATGGTTTGGGGATGCCTGTCAGCATATGGTGCTGAAAGAAAGAAAGAACGCTTACACTCATAGAAGTATTTGTTCACATTGACAAATTCCAAGGTTAATTTGATAAATTTTTTGACAGTATAGAGTCAACAAAAGCGTTTGTCAATTTGATTGAAGGTGAGAGGATGCAATCATATTAACAGAATTGTATTTTGTTTATTTGATAAACGGATTTTTTGATTTGATAAAAGCCTTTATCAAGAATGTCGCGCTTGCATTGCACATTTGATTAAAGAATTTGTCAATATGAATAAAGAATATTTCAACCTAAAGAAATGGTTTGTTTAATAGAAAAATGAAATGAAATGTTGAATTATGAATCATAAAAAACTGTTTTGCTCTTTTGATAAAATATTTTGTTATTTCAAGCAATTTTGCTGAATATTACAAAATCAAATTTAATAATGTATCCCTAAGAATAATGTAATTTTTACATTAGTTCATCCTCTTTACTCCAAACTCCTTACTCCCACTGAATTGTTATTGAAATAATTTTTTTGTTTCACAAATTAAATAAAAGGTACACAACAAATAACGCTACCAAAATGCCAGACCTCTATATTTGTTGTATTGATTGAAAGTTTTTGAAATTGATAATTCATTTCACCATTACAAAAATGAAATTTTATCCACGTGATTATCAATTTTAAAAATGATTTCTTCAGCACAACAAACCTATTTATCAAACCAACGAAGTAAGTTTTTATAGTTCTATTTTTACAAAGTAAAAAATTTTATTTCGACTGATTGACGATTTTGTTATCGTGAATAAGTCTATATCAAGTTTAGAAAAGAATTTTTCCAACAAATTAAACATTTTTTGTTCAAATCAACACATTCAATTTGTTAACGTTTTATTACGTTTTTAATCAAATGGATAGAGTTTCTTTCGAATTGATAAAAATATGAAGCATCATAAAGATAACATTTAATCGATTGCACAGTTTGGCTTTGTTAAGGATTAACATAAGTTATTTATCAATTCACATAACATTAATCTTTTAAATTGTCCATGAATATATCGAAAAATATTGTATAACATCAATATTCAAAATATGAAAAAATGCAATTGTTTCTTTAATATATTTTGAGTCTTATATTTTGGTAATTTAATTATTTAAATTTAGTATCGTTGTCTAAATTTGAAAAATTCAAATGTTGATTTGGTTGAGGAAATCGGTATGGCACATCGGTTTAGCAAGAAATTAATAAAATTCGCTCGGATGAAGAAGTTTTGACAAAATTCTTCAAGAAGCAAAGTCGTTGGCAGAGAGCATTGCAGTAAGGGTGATACCAACAAGAATTCAATTAAATATTGATCTATCAATAGAAATACATTTTCGTGAAATTATTAATTGAATTTATCTATTTTTATTAAAGTGAGTTGCGGAAAAGATTCACAAACAATAAAAAACTGCTAATTGGTTTTTAGCGACTTACTTTATATATAACACTTTGGAAATTATGTCAAAATCACTTTTTGAGAAATTTCTCGATGTGCCATTTTCCTCCAATAGCTCTTACAAAACCAAAACTAAACTTTTCACCTCAATGATTACTTTCTTTGAATACACAAATGTTGAAAAATATCTATAATGAGAGTAATTAGAGCGTTGTAGCTCAAACTCTAAAATTTGCAAATTTTATCCTTTTTTTTTATACAAATTTTGATACGTTATCTATGCCAATAAGAAGACTTAATAAAAACAGTATTAAATTTAAAGTTTTCATTAATTTAAGAATAATAGCCAGGCACCAATTTCGTTATAGAACCATTTTAACTGCCTTAAAAGAAATGACACAAGTGACACTTGAAACTCAGCACATTTAACATTGTTGATATTCAAGCAAATTAAATGTTGTTCAAATCAACCAAAAAACAACATTTCCAGCTTTGTTAAGTGACAAGAATCAAATTAATACAACAACAATATGCAAGTTATATGCCAACAAGTAACCATAAAGCTAAAAAAGACAATCCAAAAATTTTGGAACAACCCGACAGTCCACCGCCAAAATCCAGCAATGCACAGCCACATAAGTAACACACTTGCATAAGTAAACATTTTTGTTTTTGGTTAAAATAAAAAAAAAGTATTTCCTTTTTTTCCTACCATTATGTTTCGTCGAAAATTCGTCGAAAAATTCTTTCGAGCAGCAGTTGCACGTCACCCACAAACATAGCTACCCTGTAGGAAAATTAACTAATTTAAAAGTAGTTGAAAAAGTAGTTTTTTGTCAACCACAACTAGTTGAAATTCTGACTTTTTTCCATAGAACGAACTAACATATTTTGTATGGTGATGTCCGCTAAATAAGTCAATTGACTTTCGTCTGCAACGACTTGTTCGTATTTTCAACGACTTGTTAAATTAGTTAAATTTTAATTATTTTTTAACTACTTTAAAATAAATCAATTGAAAACTAGTTAATATTCCACTTACTGAAGATGAATATAAAAGCATAAACATTTTAAATTTCTATACATCAAAGAGATCACTTATTTGGTTGTGTATAAATTAAAAATATATACATAAATTCATTACGTATATATATATATATATATTATTCAAAGTAGTTTATCAACCACTTGTTTTTAAGAAGTATTTCAATTACTTCATATATAATGCAATAAAAACTATTTAGAATTGAAGTGGATGCCTTAATATAATTCACAGTAGTAAATATACTAGTTTATTTTAAACTAGTTTTTTAATAAGTTGTTTTTAAAAACAAGTTAGTTTGTTCCTATAGGGTATATACAACAACAAAGGAAAATCAAACCAAAATACACACTCTTGCAAACACAAATGGCGACAGGAAAAACAGTTGGCTGCACCAAATTGGCAACTCTGGATAGCAATAACGCGTCGTTGAACGTTCTATCACCACCACCATAGAGTTGACGAAAGGCGCTCACGCACTGTTGAAATTCAAATTTAATTGAAATACACAAAATTAAATCGTTGTTTACGACCTGCCTTGACTCTTGTGACTTTGCCTGTTGGTGCGTTGATTTTTTCATTTTCTGTATATTTTTTCAGCCGCTTTTTCTGAATACTTTTTTCATTGCTTTTATGTTTTTTTTTTTGCTTTTGCCAGCTTGTACCATTGTTGTTCTAACATGAAAATTGCAAGATTTTACAGCGTGAACGGATCCTTTATTAACAGTTCTTTCTGTTTACCATAGAGTTATAGCAAATAACCGAGAGAGAATCTGTGCGATTGGGAGTGGGTGTTGTTGGTTGGCGAACTTAGATTTGTGTGCATTTTGTATTACATTTGAAATGCTTAAAAATTGTCAATTTTATTACTTTCGAAAGTACTTTGTGCACAGTGCAGGAGTTTTCGTTTCTTCCCATCTTCTTTATGATAATAAAGGGAGTTTTTATGGCTCCCTGTTGGCGTAAAACGATGATTGATATGAGCTACATAATCATGAAATAAAATTTACGTAGCTAATAAAAATTTGAACAAAGCCTATTGCAAAAAACAGGAATACAAAAATATAATGGATTAAATTTTATCTGTTAAGCAGAAAGAAAAATATAGCAGAAGAACGGTGACAAACACTGCAGAAATATGCATATAAAAAAAAAAACACAAAGTAAATACATTACGGTTGTTCACGATCCGGTGGAAATTAGATAGCATAAATTTGCAATTTCCTCAAAAATTTGCCTTAAACTGTGAATGTACTTTACTTTGCAAGACTGAAAAAGAACACAACTGACATTAATACCCGACAAAATGATTATTTAAAAATTATTGTGTATCTTGAAAAAAACTCATAATTTTAAATTAATTGAAGCAAGCTTCCCGTGATATAACAAAAACAAGTAAGTGCAAATTACTTGGTTTTGTCGTTTTGCCGGATTTAAAATCTAAAGAACATAATCTTTTATGACCTTTTAGCTCCCACTGTTTTCTTTTGTTTGCTTTCTTATAGTATTTATTTTGATAATAAGAAGAAAAAGTATCATAAGCTAAATTGACATAAAAATTAACAATAAGTTAAATTCAATTTACTAAAGAACTTAGCTTAAGAAAATCAAAACTTTTAACGTAATAGTTTACTTCATAAAAGCTCGTAATCGAGTAATTGTTGCTTAATTTAATTTAAAAATTTTCTCGAGTTTGAACTCTCTGTCAAACTATTTCTATAGAAAATTGCACAATTTAAAAAAGCACGTTCAAATATTCAGTTAGGTTCAAGGGAAAACAATCATTTAAACATCAATATCAATATTAAAAACACATCATTTGTCTCTAATTATTGACGAAATCTTTACCAAAAGAATTCACTACTTCTATTTATCTTTACTTATTCCTGAACAAATACAGCCTAAAAAATATAAAATAAACATATTAAAAATCATCAAATCTTCTTTAAGAAATATCCCAAAATTTGGGAGATGAAATATAACGCAAAACTTAAGTTTACCATAATTTTTAAAATAACCAGTTACTTTAGTTTAATCACACCAATAGTCGCGTCTGAGTAGAAAGCTGTCGTCAAAAAAGTGGCTATCTATGGCAACGTGTCTGACTGCCTCAACCTGGCGATGCCAGCATTGTCCATGTCGAAATCGTCCCAAGTCGACTCAAACCTCCACGTGGTTTTCCCCGGGCAACGACAAACTAGCATTCATCAGTTTGACGGCTTATTTGAACGGCGGGTTACCTAGCCTTAAATAGTTTGTGCGTCGGGTTTGAAGTCCACCATGTAAAAAAAACCATTTCAATGAAAAGTTACATAAGAAATATGAGCAAAATTATCCCCAAATCTGATCACGACTACTGCAAACGAAAAACTGATAATAATTTACGGATATAAACCTGGAATGTCCGAACTCTTAATTGGGAAGGTGTCTCTATCCAACTGATTGATATCTTGGAAAGATACAAAGCTGATATCACTGCAATCCAAGAAATGCGATGGAAGGGACAGGGTTACTCTCGACAAGCATCCTGTAATATCTACTACAGCGGCCATGCGGAGAAGCACGAGTGTGGATGCGGATTTGTACTTGGCAGGAGATTACTGCATCACGTCCTGCGATTCACTCCTATGAACGAACGACTTGCCATAATCCGCATCAAGACTAAATTCTTTCATATAAACCTTATATGTGCGCATGCCCCGACAGAGGACAAAGACGATGAGATCAAAGATACTTTCTACGAGCGCCTTAAAGACGCTTACGAGCGCTGCCCCCGTCACGACACACAAATTGTGCTTGGTGACTTCAACACTAAGGTGGGCAAGGATAACATCTTTGGTCCAACAGTCGGAAAAAACGAGCAACCAAATTGATCACGTTTTGATTGACGGAAGGCACTCTTCCAGTGTATTAGATGTACGCACGATCCGTGGTGCTAACATAGACTCCGATCATTATCTTGTCGCAGCTAAGATCCGTACACACCTGTGCGCTGCAAAGAATGCGCGCAACCCTACACAGAGAAAGCTAGAGGTAAAACAGCTGCAATCAAAACGGACAGCCGTGCAGTGGGCACACATCTCTCCCTCTATGCGTGCGGCTGCCCAAAAGGTTATTGGCTACCACCGCCCCGCCAAAACCAATGGCACGACCAAGAGTGTCACGACGCTACAGCAGAGAAAAACGCCGCCTACAAGACCACCCTGCAGTCGGTTGTAACGCGTGCTGCTAAGGAGCGATACAGAGAGAAAAGGAGGGACGAGAGACGTCTTTTCAGGCAGAAAAAAAGAGAGGCAGAAAAGCGCGAGTGTGAGAAGACTGATAAGACAATAAGATAAGACGCCTGGCCGATGGCTTTAAGACCACGGCCTCTTCCTGCAAAGATGAAAACGGGAATCTAGTAACAGATATTCAGAGTACACTGACGTTATGGAGGGAGCACTTCTCTAGTCTTCTGAATGTCGATGATGACAACAATCCCGCCAATGATATCCCGGAAACTCCAATTATGGATGACAGCGTTGCAGTTCCGCTGCCCGACTTTAATGAAGCCTTGTCAGCCATAACACGGTTTAAGAACAGCAAAGCCGTGGGAGCCGATGGTTTACCGGCTGAGCTGTTTAAGAACGGAGGCGAAGCTGTTTTCAAATGCATTCACGACCTTCTATGCAAAATATGGTTGGAAGAATGCATTCCAAACGATTGGAACCTCAGTGTACTCTGCCCAATCCACAAGAAAGGCGATCCCACTGTTTGTGCCAACTACCGTTAGGTAAATCTTCTAAATATCGCCTATAAGGTCCTGTCGAGCGTATTATGTGAAAGATTGAAGCCCATCGTAAACCAACTGATTGGGCCTTATCAGTGTGGCTTCAGACCTGGAAAATCTACCACCGAACAGATATTCACTCTACGACAAATTTTGGAAAAGACCCTAAAAACAAATCAACACCCACCATATTTTTGTCGACTACAAAGACGCCTTCGACAGTCCAATAAGGAATCACCTATACTCCACCATGTCTGAATTTGGTATTAATTAATCCGTCTATGCAGGATGACACTGAGCAACAAAAGCAGCGCAGTTAAAATGGGGAAGGACCTCTCCCCACCATTTGTTACCAAACGAGGTTTCAGACAAGGTGATTCTTGATCGTGCGTTTTTTGAATCTAATCTAATCTAATTTAATCTGCTGATCTGAGACAAAGGGGCATCATATTCTACAAGAGTGTTATGCTGCTAGTGTATGCTGATGATATTGATATCATTGGCCATAAACCACGCGAAGTCAGTGCAGCATTCTCCAAATTAGAAAATGAGTCGAATCGTATGGGCCTTGCAGTAAACGCAGATAAGACGAAATATCTGGTGTCAACAAACAAACAGTCCCAGCGTATTGGCACCCACGTCTCTGTTGACAGCACCTCCTTCGAAGTTGTGAAGGACTTCGTCTACCTCGGTTCCAGCATTAACTCCACCAACGATATCAATAGAGATATAAAACGAAGGATAACTCCTGTCAACAGGTGTTACTTAGGGCTCAGTAGGCAATTGAGAAGCAGAGCCCTCTCTCGACGAACAAAAGTACTGATCTATGAGTCACTTATCATGCCCGTCCTGTTATATGCTGCACAAACCTGGACGTTGAGCAAATTTTGGGAGCGTTCGAGTGAAAGAACCTTCGTAAAATCTACGGACCAAACTGCGTCAATGGCGAGTACCAAATACGATGGAACGATGAGCTGTATAAGCTATACGCCGACATCGACATAGTAAAGCGCATAAAAATCGAGCGGCTTCGCTGGCTAGGTCGTGTTGAACGGATCGAAGACGATGCTCCAGCGAAGAAAATATGCGATTTTTTACCCACCGGCGGTGAACGCAGAAGAGTATGACCGCATCTCCGTTGGAAGGACCAAGTAAAGGACAACCTGACGAAACTTGAAGCTTCCAACTGGCGCCAGCAAGCGCAAAACGGAGATGGCTGGCGCAATTTCTTACACTAGGCGAACACCGACTTACGGTCGTAGGCGCCACCTAAGTAAGTAAGTAAGTATTAAATATAACTATATTAATATTTTACGTTTCTTATTGTACAATAGCTTAACATAAACAGATCACAAATAACAATTGTTAAATTCAACAAAGACAACAGAATACAGTAAAAAGACAAAAACTTTGATAGTTTAGAACTGAATCAGAATAATCAGACAGGGCCATAGCCAGGATATTCCATGGGGATTTTGATAAAAAAATGTCAACGCAAGTAACAGTAAAAATTAAGAATATGGGAATTTTTGAAAGTAAATTTGTTAACTTTTAAAATTATTCTTAAGTGAACCTTTACCAAATTAATTCTTCGAGCAAGATTTTTAATTTATGCCTAAAACTTTTTGAGAAATGTTTCAAGAGACTATAAATTTAATTGTGTTTTAAAAAATACGATTGCGAAAATGAACGCAAAAAGTAAAAATTATTCTCACAAAATTTCATTAATACAAAAATTAAATTTTAAAACAAAGATAATTGAAAAGACAAGACTTTATATCTAAAACAAAATTTTAATTTTTTCAACCTGCATATAAAATATTCTATAATAAAAAATTTGTAAAGATATCTTTCAGTTTCTTAAAGCCAAAATCAACAATGAAAAATACATTTTTAAAAAAAAAAGAGAAATGCTAATTATTTCGTTCATGCATAACTTCGATGGAAAGAAGAGTTTTGGTTTTAATAAATTGGAGAAGTAATGAAGAGACATACAAAGACAATTTATAAAGAAGTCTTTGTGTTGAAGTTTATCGTTTCTATAGAAACAACTTTATTTCCCACTGGAATATTCAATTCTTTCTAATTTAAAAAAAATTTAACTGTTCCTGTTCTAATTTATCGAACTATATGAAAGTTAAGTTCATTCTTAAGCTCTGTATCATAGAATAGGATGTAACTAGTGTTGCCAGATTTATTTCCGAGTAAAACAGGGTAAAAAAAAAAAATTTTATGGAAGAAACGGGATTTTTAAAAATATAACGGGAAAATTTAAAAACGGTTATGTTATAAAAAACAAATTGTGTATTAAATAAAAAATATTAAACAAGGATGAACGAATTTTAAATTGAAGTCAATTATGAACTTAATTCCCATCCCATATACTAAGACAAAAAACACTTTATTATGAAGTAGATACGTTTAGTTTTAATCATGATTTTACGTATAGTAAAATAGGATTTAAAGGTATCAAATTCAATACATTCGAAAATTAAATTACAATACAATACTCCATTGTTTGAATTAAATTCTTTTTTTATAGGACTCTTCTTTTAAATTAATTGATAACTCGTGCATCTGGAAAGTTCTTCTTTTCAAATTAAATACTTTTTATATTTACTGTACTGAATTTACTTTACTGAATTATAAAAAGTTTGGAAAATTTAAGAAAATATTTCTTATTAATTACATTGCATTTTATTTCTAAAAATCAGTTAAGTGTTTAGACTTAAATGTTTAGTGACTAACAGTACTAGTATTTTAAAATGTCATACAAAGAAGAGGCGAATAGTTAATTCTAAGAAAAAGTTAAATCCCATTTTTAAGCCTTTACATTAACAATTTGCATGAAAAGGAATTGTCATCATAAGTAGTGTTCGTGAAACGTATACCTTTCTTATAAATAGAATTTTCTAATCATAATTTTTAAATTAATTTTTCATTTTGTGGAACTTAGTGAGTAATCAAAAAAAGAACTGAAGAAATGCTACTATTTCAAGGAAAAAGTGGAAGCAATTCAATGCCTTAATTTCGATTGTTTTTTTTTTTAAATCTGAAAAAATTATTAAAACAAAACATGATTTTTTCCATAAGCTGACATTTCAGTAAAGGTGAATATATTTGTTGGGGAGGAAGTAAAATGTTTTTGAATAATTTATTTCTTTTTCCACAACTTTAAATTATACAACCGTTGTCACTTTTTTCTAAACATTAAATCAAGATACATACAGTGAATCAAAAAAGTTTAGGCACAGAGCTATTCTCAAAGTTTGTATCTAAATAACTTTTTCCACCTAACGAAAAAAATATATTATGCATCATTTGAAAATTGAAAGTTTTTTTTTATTATTCCCTTCAAAAATATTTCATTTTTATTTTTGTTTTATGTATTATGTTATTGAAAAACAAAAAGACACAATTTTTCTTAAAAAAGTTTAGGTACAAGTGCAAAAAATTTTATTTTATTTTTGGTTTTCATACATTTAATATTTTGTTAGGCCTCCTTTGGCTTGAATAACTGCCTGTAAGCGCCTTTGCATACTCCCAACTAGGTTTGATGTCTGTTCGGGTGTAATATTTTCCCATTCTTGGCGAAGGAGCTCCTTTAGTGTATCTTTTGATGGTATGCGATGGCTCCGAATTTGTTTCTACAATAATTGCCAAGTATGTTCAATACCTTTCATATCTGGCGACTGTGGAGGTGTTTTGAGCTGTTGGCAATGGTAAATAAGCCATTCCTGCACAAGGTACGACGCATGTTTCGGGTCGTTATCTTGCTGGACCAAAATTGGCTTCCCATTCATGCCCAAATTTTCAACACTAGGTAACAAGTTGTCTTTCAAAATATTCAAATAAGAGCACTTATTAATTTTTTCATCTATAAAGACAAGATTTTCCACTCCAGAAGCCGCCATACACCCCCACATCAGTGTTTGACTCCCAGTGTTTGACTTCAATTCATCACTAAATATTACACTGTTCCAGAATGATTCCGATTGATGTACATGAAGTTTTGCAAACTCCAGCCTCTTTTTCTTATTAAAAGCCGAAATAAATGGTTTGCGCCGAGGAACTCTTCCATGGAAACCAGCTCTATGTAAGGTATTGCGTATAGTTTGGGGATTGAAGTTTTTATTGAAACTTTGCTGCATTTCATTGCATAATTTTACAGCCGAAATCTTAGGATTTTAGGCCACTGCAGCTACTACAGTGCGCTCCTTGCGTGGTGTTAATATTTTTGGGTGTCCAGATCTGCTTTCACGCTCTAATTTTTCCGCATTTATGTAATGTCTTAAAATGTTTCGCACACTTGTATAGGGCTTCTGGACTATATCACCAATTAAGCGATAAGATTTTTGCTGCACATAAAGGTTTATAATAACTTTTCGAACATCTACCATAATTTCTGTATGACTGCTCATTTTGCTCATTCAATCACGACATCAAGATCAACACTAACTTAAATGAATTTAACGAATAAATCGGAAAACGGAATAGATCAAAGAGAACTTATAGATTACCGTTATATTTGCAAAAACAAGGTACACATACAGCCTGTGCCTAAACTTTTTTATATGCATTTTTTCTTCTTCCGCTTATATTTCGAGTAGTGTATAAAGTAAGGGATTTTTTTTTTTTTTTGTGTATTTCAATTAAAATTCATCTAATGATACTAACTGCATCAACAAGTTGGCCAAATTAGTTGCTTTTAAATATTAAAACAAAGTTCTTCTCAGAAAAATTGACTGTGCCTAAACTTTTTTGATTCACTGTATATGTAGATACTTTTTCAATAATCATAGGCAAATCAAAATTTTGAAAATACGGGACAAATTTTGTCCCTTAGAAATGATATCTTTAACGTAGTCACACATTGTATTCACGGGTCTACACTCTGAACTAACAAACTAGCACAAAATAAGAGGAATTAGATGACAATACTTGCAGCAAACTGGAATTTGTATTTTAACTGTCGGTATTTATGAAAAGAGCCTGTTGGCTGTGATTTTAAAAAATAATAAAAATAATTGTTCTGCTTGTGTGTCTGCTATTATCTTGATAAGTGGCAGAAGTAAGTGTATGAATTGTATTTGAAATGTTATTTTGAACACTTCACGTTTTTTTTTTTTTGTTTTTGTTGGCAAAAAAAGATTGTTGTCCGTAGGCTATATCAGTCAAAAAGTGTGAAATTTTGCTTTACACCTACTATGCCGATTGTTGTTTGTTTTTATATTTCAGGCTGTCTCGTAAGAGCCCCCTTAGTGGTGAATAATTTACTACTGTTCTTGCACATACTGAAGATGGCTTAAATTCTGATGACGATAGCATAGTACTTGAATTAGAAACTTTCGAATATGAGTCTCCAGAGATTGGTATTGATGTGGATTCCAAGAGCACCGTCATACGAGAGCACTGCTCAACCTTCCCATGCCAACAACTCAAAAAATATGCTTAAGAGAAGCCAGCTAAACTGAAATTACGCTGAAAGAAAAAGAATTTTGACTTGAATGCAGAGTAGCTCATTTTTATGGGAAACAAGATTCTGGGTCATGATCTTTTTGTTTTAGGCACTCCCAAACAGTTTTTTTTCTACCTATTTCCAAATGAACTCCAAATAATTTCCAAGACCATCTTAAGGATAGCTTTATGTAATATGAGTGATTCTGAAGGCGTTTTTTTAAAGAATACTATAAAGAAATGGTCAGAGATATTGATTTGGGTGGTCCTTATTTTCCGACTTTTGAATTATCACCGCAGCATGTCATTATTCGATTATATACATCTAAATATGATAGAGATTTTTTTGCTTTAATTTCTTTTTTTGATTTAGAGGTTGCTACCACTTCAAAGTTTAGCCCTCTCACAAGAAAACGTCCCTTGGTGTCATTCACCGATTTGAATTAGCTTAGGATCAGAGTGCGTAGAGCAATCAAAATTCGCTCTCGCTCTTTCGAGCTATCATTTATAAAAACAGAAGCAATGAATAATCTTTTCAGAGTAATTCGTTGAACGCTACGGTCTCGCATAAACTCCTCAAACACTTGTATTGATTATTTATCCGTGTACAAAGATCGCTCATCGTTGTGGGGACATCGTCACTGTTTTCATCTCTCGAGTTCTGCAAATGATGTGCTTTTTATATGAGCTAAAAATCATTTGAATTCATCAATGATAAGTATTTTGATACTTATCATTTTTGTATTTGCTTAATAAAAAGCAATATAGGTAAAAATTAACCATTTTTTGTGGGTTTCTAAGTGCGGAAGCATTTCAGAGACGCACAAATAGAGGGGTCTATTAGCCACCCATTTTGTACATTTTTAGGGGGAAACATCGAAACACGTGTTTAACTGTCCATTGTAATTCAAATTGTAAGTCAAACACATGTTTCGGCTGCCCCTTACAAATATTGCAAATGGGGGCATATAGACCCCCAATTTGTGTGCCTCAAAAATGCTTTCTCCTATAGCAACCCCCAAAAAATGGTTAGATTTTATCCATTTTGCTTCTTTCGAGATATGAAACAACATAAAATCGAAAGATATCGAAAAATTCTCGAAAAAATTGAAAAACTGCCATATCTTGAAGGGTAATCAAAATAGGTAAAAATTAACCATTTTTTGGGGCTTTCCAAGGCGGAACGCATTTCTGAGACGCACAAATAGAGGGGTCTATCAGCTCCCCAATTTGCACATTTTTAGGGGGACATCGAAACACGTGTTTAATTGTTCACTCCAAAAGAAACGAATGATAAAAAACTGATGACATCAAAATTAAACTCATTCAGTTCTCACTGTATATAACTATCATTGAAAAGAGTGCATCATTTTCAAACAACCTGAATGATATATCGAATCATATATCGGCTAATGCTCTGCAAAAGCGCATGCTGTCAACAGCAACGAAAGAGAAATGCAAATAAATGATTCGCTAGCTCATTCAGAGATTAACGAATGATCGCTCGCAAGATTGATTAATATAGGTTAAGTCACTTGAGAGCAGCTCGGTCGATCTGTCGGAATGGATGAAAGGAAATAAAAAAAAAAACTCGAATCTGTACAATTTTAAGCTAACAGCTTACTTTGACAGTTCGAAAATAGGCGATAAAGAGTGGTTTTCTCTCAAGTGACTCAACCTATATTAATCCACCTTGATCGCTCGTTTGTTTTTCATTTCCAATGAAAAAACAAAACGAAATGCACTGAGTTGAGTTGTATTGATGTGAGTGAGGGATATATTACTCCTCAATGATAAGTACATATTTACGAACTCTGCTTAGGATATATAATAGAGGACAAAAATCTAAGGCAAAAGTATTTTTTATAGCCGAAGAAACTTAGGATTAAAGGGTCAAAATGGCGTCCAAAAATTTCACGCCATTTGCGTTTTTGGTTATATAATTCATATTGGTTTCGCCATTTCGAATTTTCAGTTTTTGACTCCAGATTCGTGTTTAGCGACCGCAAAAACCTATAGGCACCTGATTTCCTGTAAATATGAGGTCGTCTTCTAGGTTTGAACACTTTTTCTTGCAGAAGTAGTGAGTTCCTACTTATTTTTAATAATGAGTCTGAAAACAAATTTACAGCTTGTCGTGTACTCAATTTATACCCATTTTTTAAACAATCAACTTTAAAGTCTCATTATTTTCTTACAAACAAAAATTTTTAAAAAACTCGCAGTCACTACCTCGGCGTAGTGAAATATTCTTTACAAATATATTTTCTTTTTTCAGATGATTACAAATCATGTTATTATTCATGTTATGTTATTATAATATTGTAGTATTCTTTCAAAAAACGCCTTCAGAATCGTTTATATTACATAAAGATAGCTTTAAATCAATTGCAGAAATAGCAT
Organism: Coremacera marginata; assembly: GCA_914767935.1. Taxonomy (NCBI): domain Eukaryota; kingdom Metazoa; phylum Arthropoda; class Insecta; order Diptera; family Sciomyzidae; genus Coremacera; species Coremacera marginata. The sequence goes on along the minus strand of OU612044.1, from coordinate 45,531,617 downwards.
AATAGCGCTTTTCGGATATATGAGGAGAATGTCGGGTAATTAATAGGTATGTCATATCTAATATCTCCCATTTAATTACATACAGTTCAATCAATCATCAATCACTGGAGTTCCATACTTGGAACACTTTTAATACAAGAAACCATCACGTTGAACAAAATGGAAACAACTCGTCAAACTTCAAAGTATTCGGGTTAAGTGGCGTTTCTGACTTTGCCTATAAAACTAAAATCGGAAAAGGCAAAACAAATGTCGTCTTTGGAAGTCGGAAAGGTCGGAGCCTACAATCGCCATTTGGTTGGCGTTGATCTCTTTGACAGCGTTATGGGTATATATCATCATTGCGAGTGCAATAACGCATATCCGCCACTTGTACATACACACACGGAAAATCATTGTTCTGAAATCAGCACTTAATGAAAAATCCGCCCTTTAATAATTAAATCAAATTGAATTAAAATCCAATTTTCAAAATTTTGCAAAATACGCGGTATTGCAAGTTGCTGATACGCGGTATTGCACGCCCAACGACAACATTTATAAAATACGTTTGCAAAGCAAAAGATGGATGGATCTCACGATGGTCAATGCATAGATACTTTACAAAAGGGACATCAGAATAAGAAAATCAGATGCAATTACTTATGCTAAACAAAAACCAAGAATTTCGTCAGAAACTTCCATCTTTCATAACATGTTCCACATTACTAGTGGCTTTGACTACTTACCTCAGTGGTGCCTAACAGCAACACTCCTTATTTTTGTAATTCGCTTTCCAAATAATTAAAAAATAAAGTAGAAAATCAAAAAAATGCTTGTATTTAATTTAATTTTTTAAATACAGTTGAAATAGTCAAATTAATCGCAATTCATGAGTGATAGAGGGTTAAGATCACATCAGAATCTCAATCAACACGTAAAAAAACCAAAAATGATAAGACCAGTGTAATATATGTATGTCTGTATTACTCTTAGTAATTAATTCACCTACAATACTATCCAGATAATACAATTTGTTACTAATTTTTATTATATCTATTATTATTACTTTTTTTATAATATTTAATAGATTAAGATATTTTTCCAAAATATTCGGTGTTGTTGTAGAACCCAAGTGGATTTCGCTTAGGTTTTCGCTATGGATTCTGGGGCCGAATCGCCACTTCCGTGATGAGTTGTACGTTCGACCCCTGATTTTGTACGAGTCTGTTTCGGTGTTTCTTTAATGTGTCACATGAATCTATGTAATCCGATGACACCTAAGAGAAATATTTGACGCCTTCAATTCTGATTTCAGTAGCACTTGCTTTCTACAACAATCCCGATTAAATGGTCTTTATTTAAAAAGAACATTTTACCAATGGTCTTAAAGTTCACCAACCTAGAGTTAAATAACAAACGTCATAAAATTTTCATAAACGTTGATGAAGTTTGATGCTTGTAAATATGAATAAAACTCAGTGATTTTTATTAACGTTTTCAAGTAATGCTTCGCTATAAATATGAATTTAAAAATCGTTAAAACTCACTGTCAGAAATTTCTGCATATGTTGATGAATAAATAAAACCATACATTTTAATACATTCCAACAAAAACAAAAAAAAAAACAAAAAAAATAATAACTGCAGTCTAAAATACAACATTAAACGGAGCTCAGGTTCTGTTGTTTTTGATGCATAGTGTACGTTTGTATAATCCCTGAATGCTTTAATTTGCACACTTTATGCCATTCACGAGTGAGTGTTTGTTTCTGTGTGTGTGTGCGTTGCTTGAAAACATATGGCTGCATATGAGTGCCAGTATAGCTGTCACTAATAAAGTATTTAAAACTGTCAGGCGCTGCGTTGCACAACATAGCATATTTTACTGCCTACGTACAAACATATTCTATGAAGTTGACGGCAACACCTGGTACTTTTTTGCGCATAGCTTAGTTACATTGGAGAGAGCGTTGTAATTAATTTTCATTACTTTTGTTTTAAAAATTATATATAAAGCATAATAATACGTATAAAATACAGTGAATAATTTTCAAATAATTAATTTGTCCGAACTCTTCGAAAATATTTCGAAAAATTCTCAAATATGTGTTGGTTAGAACGTAAAGATAATAGATAAAGATAATATATTAAATAAAAAAGTAGGTATTTGATGAATACTTGTAAAATCAATACATCAAAAAAATGTTGTTAAGTTAGGTTAGGTTAAGTTAGTTAGGTTTATTTAATTTAGGAAATAATTATTCAAAAATTATTTAAAATAAATAAATTATTAAATTAAGAAGTCATGAAGTTATTTAAATATATTGTTAAATTTATTTATGTATAAATAGTTATGGAAGCGTTAGCGTTATGGAACTGCATGCAAACGCTATAAAAAACGACGATGCTGATGTTGATAGCATCTCTACTGTGTGCGATCGCTATGAATTGTGTTTGCATGTGTATTTCGTTGGTAGACTAGAACTTTAGCGAAGTTATTTATATATGGTAGACGGCTCTCAGTATCTAGAGCTCGAACAGAATCAAAGTGGGTGGCGGTTGTCGGATTCGCCGTGCAACAAAATATATGAAAATGTATGCAGCCGCCAAAAATTAAATCGCCGTAGAAATCTGCGACAGAAAAACTCCTGATCCCTTTCACATTGGTCAAGAATTGAATTCAATTTTTAGAGATTGTAGACAATTCGCCGCAAATCGGAAGCAACGAAGGGGAGAAAAAGTTGATATCTCGATGTCTCTGTACCGTAAATTTTTTCGTGTTCCCTTTTGTACTTTTCGCATTTTTCTCAAATTACTTCATTTTATTTCTTGTATATTGGCATGCGTCTCTCTCTCTCTCTCTCTTTTTAATTTGTTGGCTTCAGTCGCTTTCGTTTGCTTGCTTTAGATTTTAAGAAAACAAGCAAAAAAAATATGAAATTGAATTCAACTCTTGACAAATGTAAAAGCTTTCGTTAAGTCCAAAAGAGAACGTAAAAAAATTGCTTTTAATTCTTGACCAATGTGAAATGGGACAATAGAATTTATTTTATTTTTTCTCTGACGGCTTGCGGACCTCTCTCTGAGTGGCGTAAGTGATGCCATGTTTTTGCTAAGAATTAGCTGTGTTCAGTGCTATATTCTTAGTTTTTCTCATGAGCTGACGTTTCGTTTTGGGTGCAATCCATGTAAGTTTAAAAAAATATATGAAATAATTTTCTCCAAAATTAAGTAATCACCGAAAAGCAACGCTGATCCGCCGTCCGACAACCACTCCTATTCAGCACGGGCTCTCAGCGGATTTCGCCCAGAGAGGCCCGTCATCCGCCAACCACTTTGGTTCTGTTCGGGCTCTAAGGTGCGACCATAGAGAACGCTTATTGCTGAGCAGAGCCGAAAAACACATTGGAGCAAAAGAGATGAATGCCTTGGTTCTTTGTGTTTATCGGCTTGGCTCAACAATAAGGGTTTTCTATGTTCGCTACCTTATTATTCCATAGACTTGCTCATGTCAGCCATTGTTGTGACGTCAGCTATGCTAGTCAAAGTCATGGTGTAATTAATAAGATGTTTGCATGGGTATAGAAGTGACCGTAGCCGTAAAACGAAATTAATAATTTATACAAAATCTGGCACAGCTATCTGCTTTCATCTGTTTTTCTTTTGGTGGCCATTAAAAAAATTAAATTACCCGATATTTTTGACCGAAAAAATTAAAGGCACAAAATAAATGTTATTTTCGTCCGATAAAATACAAGTAAAAAGTGGCTTACCCGTAAAAATAAGAGACTCGAAATAAAAGATAATTTTAACTTTTATAGTAACAGACGAAAATTTAAAAGGGCTTCAATATCAGTAAAACTACGGCCATTACGATCTTAATGATATATTTGAAAATGCCCTCTGGCAACGTTTTCGTTATGCTATTTTCATTTCAAAAGTGTAAGATAACAAAAACATAAATTCATGAACATTATTTTCACCATGTACTTTTCTAAACTTTGCCTCTCTGTAAAAAATTGCATGCGAAAATGTAAAAACTTCATAAATTCTTTAAGAAATTGCACAATATGTAAAATTTAGTTGAACCGGAGTACAGACTATTATTAAAAATTAAATCGACTCAAAATTCATTGCAATCGAAACGAACTACAAGTTTATTCTTTCAATTAATACTATATTTAATCTTACATCTAATGCTAAGAAGCTAACGCTTCCGTCGGCAGTGCTGACGATTGCACCCTGGTTTTTTTATAAAATTACTGAAATATTTTTGAACCTTTATCTAACTTTTTATATTGGTCATCAGCGTTGATTTTCTTGTAGATTAAATCACCCAACTTTTTATTTATTACAATCATTTCATGAAAATGAGATAATAATTAATTTGCATTTATTTGAATTACTCTGGATTACTATTCTTCGACTTACTTGTGACTACGTGTGGATTTTTATATAATTTTTTGTGGAATTTTTGGATTTTTCAAAAAAGTGCCTGAATTCGAAAATCCAAAAGTTATTATAAAATATTCTGAAAAATTTATATTCATTCTTTGAGTAATTCTAAGCAATTTTTGTTTAATAAATTTTTTTATGAAGTTGTTGCTTTTCGAATTTAGCATTTTAATTAAAAAATATGACAAAAGGATTTATAGCTTCGCACCTAATATCACTCAAACTATAATTATTTTTTGGCATTATTACAGTGATCTTACAACATATACTGTCATGAAAAATGTCCTGTCAGCCTGAAAGTATGCACAAACATAAAAAGCAAGCAATTTGCTCCGCATACTGTCTAGGCAATATTTTTCAGGACAGTATATGTTGTAAAAGAACTGTAATAATGGCCAAAAATAGTTACAGTTTGAGCAATATTAGGTGCGGTGCAGCGTGCTTGCCTTTTTATATATTAAGATACATCGCACAAAGAATGTTGAACGTAAAAGGAACAAAGTAAGGATAAGAACAATAATAAGTAAACGATTTTGTCATATCGATGTTAATGTCAATCTCTTAGAGTGAAAAGTGATTCGTAGGTGGTTCGCAGTGTTGTCACAAAACCAGATAAGCAGTGCCATATCTTAGCTGGGGGCAGAATTATTCCCTTATTAAAACGAATTTAAGAAATAGAATAGAAATTAAAATTTAAGCTTTTTTTCGCAGTTGTAAAAATTATGATTCCAAATCCTTACTTACTGTTTTGTTAAAAAAATAATATTGAATTTCGAAATTGATTTGAAAATTTGAAAGAGCATTTAATTTTCTATATTAACCGTCACTTATAATATTTTCTTGCAAATTTGTAATATTTCACAAACAGCTACCGAAAAAACCTTTTTCCAATAACGTCAACTCTGTTAATTGGCCTGAATATGACCTGATAATAAAATAAATATAAATATGAATATAAATTGACCTGATATGAAAAGACTCTCTGTTCATTCATATCCAACAGGAGTACAATTAAGCCTTTTTCGATGTTCGCAACACATTTTTTTCGATGTTCGCTTCACATGAAGTGCTCCGAACGCAAAATGAAATTAATAGTAACATTTTTGTTTTAATTTTGAATTATATGATTACAAATCCTGAAATTTACAACGTGTTGCGATTTGTATGTAAGTAAAAAATTGATGAAATTAGCACAAAAATATTTAGAAAACTAAGTTCAACAATCAACATAAATTTTCATTATATTAACTTTAGTGCACTATTCTCAAATATGTACGTAAACTTTCTACGTAGGCCTTTGCCATCTCTCCCTCCTACAGAAAATCCTGCGGACGCCCTGTTGCAACTGTTGCAAATTTTTATTTTGGGAGGCAGTTAAATGCTCTCAGCATTCTATAGTATTATCTCAAAAAGTTATTTAAAAATTATTTTAAAACGAGATTGAAGCTACATTGTTTCCCTATTAGCTTGAGGAAGGTTCACCTAATTATACATTTTAAATTAATTGCAACTCCACAGAATGAAAAGCTTAAAGCTTCTCTTATAATTTATTCTAATTGCAAACATTTTTAATTCCTCTTATATTTTGCCAGAATCCGGCTGGATGTTTCAAAACTTTTACAGCAACCATAACCGCATTATAATAAATTAATGCAGCGGTTCCCAACCAGTGCGTCGCGAAAGGGTAGCAGGTGGGCCCCGACTCTATCTTAAAACTATCAGAAACAATTGAATAAGTCATCAGAAAAGTAAAACAAAAGAAAAATTAACTAACTTTTTTATAAAGATTTTATAATATTTAATGAATAATATAAGCCTACACAAAAAAAGATCTGTTTCTCATAGACTCTTCTTATGTTTTGTTACTCTATTAAGAATAAGTTTGTTTGAGCTTGAAAGAGTTTAAGTTTGAAAGAGCAATAAATTTGATCACAAGATTCAATGACAAAGTTACCACCATAGAAAGCGAAAAACAGAAACTTCTGCAAGTCGTTGATTGAGAATTTGTACAAACCAAAATGAAAAAAATTCATATCCGGCTTTACAGAAAAATTTATTTCTTTTCCATATATTCCGATTCTACTTCTTACAAACTAAACTATTACATCAAATGCCTAATACATCAAATGCCTACAATCCCACAGTATTCTACAATCCATACCGAATGCAAAAGTGCATTCTTTAGTACGTGGGGAACGAATGAATTTGAAAAATTATGGCACAAAGTACTAGATATATGGTTTGGGAAGTATTGTTAACTTCAATTTCACATAAATCAAAAATTTGATTTGAAGTGCCTTAAATTTTTTCGATTTGAAAAAATTCGATTTGAAATGATTGAAAAAACACTCTCCAAAATCACATTTATTCGAGTAAAACATTCAGTTTTTACAATTTCTTTGTAATTTCAAGGCTATTTTTTCAGTTATTTCAATCAATTAATTTTCGAAACATAAACATATACCTATATATTTATTTGCAATATTTGATGGTAAGTTATAGATAAATACATACTTAAGAAAGTGATACGATACAAATAAGGTGTTTTACTACACGGTGGTTCATGGTGGAGGTATTCTAATAACGAAAGGTGGGTCGTCATCTGAAAAAGGTTGGAGTCCACTGAACTAATGCATTCATAACGCAGGGCTTGGGCTGCAGTCCTATCAATAATTTGAGCAGTGAATCAATGCAGATGTAGGAGCAACAGCTCATTGCTAATTATGATAAATTGCAATATAACGAATTGATGACAAAAATATTCTATTCAATTTCCGATGCAATCAAATCAAATAACAGTTTTCACATTTCAAAAATTTTGAGATGTAGAACCAGCACCCTTTTGCCACAACCAACATGCTCCTCGCAATCAATTGAATAGCATGCATGCTAGCACAGTGTATGTCAAAAATTGAACACGAATAATGATTTACAGTTCTGGAGGAGAACAAAAACAATGTGAATGACTTGAATTTACTGTAAGGCTGCAACAAAATGTCATCAACAACAGAGAAATGCTGTTGCTGGACTATACTATAGATATATGCAGCAGGAGTATAATTTGAAAATTCATATTTATATAGCACACAATATACCTATATGATATTTTGGAATAGTTGGTGGCGTATTTTATCTATTGAACGATGTACACTTCGATATAAATCAATCCAGTGCTAGCTGCAATCACGCATAATTTGTATGCTGTAGACAGTATGTTGTTGTTTTCGGTTGTCAATTCATTGTAATGTTGCTGAGTTAATTATTCTTCATTACATTTTCAGCATGTTTTCTGGTCGAATGGTTGTCGGCTGCGGCTAAATAGCAACTTGTTCGTATTGTTCCTGTTTTTGTTGGTATTGTTGATGCTAACACATGCCGCCGTTTTTATTTTGCTGTCGTATTTGTTGCTTCCTTGAATTAATTGCCTCCTAACATGCTGTAAATTAAAATAAAAAAGGAATATCGGCATTAAAATATAAAGATAAAACGTAGTTTTTACTTAATGATGTTAAGAAAACATCAACATGTTGAAAGTGATAGTGAAGGAACATAGCAGGTCATTCAATTAATCCGTAGGATAAGTAAGAAAAAAACAAAATTTTGATAAAACTCGATTATATTATTATTCAACTAGTTGCCTTCGAAAGCGATACAACGAGTATACCGATTCTCTAACTTTTCGATACCACTTTTATAGTACGATTTCACTTTCTCACCAAAATAGGCCGCAGTTTCAGCGGTTACTTCATTATTGAACTTGAATTTCTTTCCAGCAAGCATTCTCTTGAGATCTGAAATTGTCGAAGCTCAATTGGAAGGAACTGTTTCAGAATGTTCGAGAAAATTATTAAAGCTAAGAACAGAGGGCAGCTGGTAGGCTACGCACCTATGTTGTTGTTGTTGTTGCTTTAAGTTAAGAAAGAAAGGGAGCCAGCTCTAAAAGTATACGCAAATAATTTCGTTATAAGCACGCCGCACAGTATGAGTACTTTGTGCCATAGACAAAAGTCAAAAAAATTTGTGGATTCCAAATAAAGACATATTGGTATCATTTTAAAGGTAAAACGTCTATTAAAACACACCAAAAACAATTTGTTACAAAAAATTATATATCCGATATGTAGAGTTTCCAAAAGGTGACATTAATATGAACATTGTCAAAGGGGTTAAAGAAAAAAAAACTTCATACTACTATAATTCTTAAAGAAATCGTAAGTGTTTACTTTTTTTCAGATAATAAATTTTCTAAATTTAGGTTTTTCAAATTGTTACAATAAAATAAGACAGGAACATTTTGTGTAACTTCAAATTTGAGGCTTTTTCGCTGATAACTCTATAAAATTGCCATTTTTCGTAGACATTTAAAGAGCAAAAACGTAAAAATCACTAAAATTTTATTTCAATTTTATTTAGTAAGCTTATACCTGGCTTATCCCCTAAAGAGGGCGTAGCTTTAGTCAAGCCATGCTTTTATAATAAGTTCGAACCTAGTTTCATTTATGTGACTTATTTCGAGCTATACCGAAAATTTTGGGTGCTGAAAAAGTACTACGTCCCTCGTCCAGCTCCCGTAAAATGTTACCAGTGGAACGGCATGTGTAAATTGAGGTCGAATACTGAATTCCGAGGCTGTGCGACCTATAACTTCAAAACTGTTCGATATCGAAATTTTGAGGTGCATTTAAGGTGCCTTTTACGATCGGCACCAGACTTCACAGGAACACTCTCAAGGCTTTGGTATACAAATTGTCTTAGCGGTTTCAGAGTCTTTACGTGATATACACATATACCCACATACGTATACACATTAAGTCGCCACACGCTCCTAAGAAAAAAAAAAAAAAATTATTCAGTCCAGTTCTTCAAAATAATCCATGGCTTATGTTATGATGATCCCCAAAATATTTCGACTAAAAATATTGTCTGGTATGGTAGTTAAAAACAAAAACAAACGGCAGAAATAAGAGTAATGAAAAAGTTCTTTTGCGTCAAAAAATCTTCAATTTTTTACGTTAGACCAAAAATAATGCGAATTTTTGTGGATTGTTTTAACTTTTTTCATATTATTTCCACTAAAATTCAATTGCATTTTTTCCCATACTACTTTTAGTCAAATAAATTGTAAAATGTAAAAAATGTGTACACTTTTTTTGTAATTTCATTCAATTTAATTCTTCAATTTACACTATATTTTATCATCAATAGATAAATTGTTTGACTAAAAGTAACATGGCAAAAAAAAAATTTAATTTTAATTTTAGTGAAAATATAAAAAAAATTAAAAAATTAATGAAAATTCGCATTTCCCTTGGTCCGACTGCAAACATTTAAACTTTATTGATGCAGATTGAAAGAACTGTTTCATTACTATTATTTCTGACCGTTTGTTATTATTAACTACCACACCAGTAAATATTTTTACAAAAAACTCGATTTTTAGAGCATATTTCAAATCATTCCGTGGCATACTGGTTGAGGTGCGTGGCTTGTATGCCATAGAACCCAGGTTCGAATTCCATATAATATATCATTTTTCTGTTCGGCCGTCATCTCTATGCAGACAATGGCAAACCTCAGAGAGTAAAAACTGCGATGAAAAGCTTCTTGAGAACATAAGCCGTTTGGAGTCGGCATAAAACTTGTAGGTTCAGTTGTCGATCATTTGTGTTCACATTTCACAATACGCACAACACAATTGATCATAAGAAGCTCGGTCAAAGTCTTTTCTAGGGCTGAAATGGCCATTTCGTTTTTGTTTTTTTTTTTTTATTTCAAACCATTCCAGCTCACGGATGGCTATCGCTAGAGTCGAAATATTTTTGGAATCATCATAACATAAAGCATTATTTTGAGGAACCGACCCGAACAACTTTTTTTCTTGAGTAGCCTGAGTATACATACATACATTTTTTACAGATAGATACATGAGCAGAAAATGTAGGCACGGCAACATTTATATATATAGTGTCCGCCACTTGGTCCCATTGCACCTAGATACTAAGTTTCACTATCAAAACGCGTACAGCTCAGAAATTACAATGATTTCTGAAAAGTAGGCGTAGATAAAGTGTGGCACGCCCATTTTCTTAAGGGTTCTGGGAGTAACCATATGAACTAATCTACAAAATTTTAGTCTTTTACTGTAAAAATTAAAATGGTTGCTGAAAAGTGGGCGTAGATATAGTTTGACCACGTCCATTTTTTGTACAGTCACCGAAAGCAACCATCTGAACAAAATTACCAAATTTTAGATTTATATGATTAAAATTGTCTGATATATAGCATTTTTTTTTTGGTTTGTGGGCGATAGAGCCAATTTGGGTAGTATGGGAGGTACCACGCCCCCTTGTCCAATCAACACCAAACTTCACAGGAACACTTCCAGAATGTTGCTTCAGTATACCTTCATAAAGTTTGGTTTGGTGGTTTTGGAGTCTATACGTGATGTACACACATATCCACATACACACATACCCACATACCCACATATATACATTCATTTTTATATATATAGATAGATAGATAGATAGACTCTTACCTAAAAGAAAAATAAAAAATCTTCTCCGACTTTGTCCGACTCTTGAAAATATTTAATTTTTCCAAACTGTCTAAATCGCCTATTTGGGCTTATATTCTACTTGTTGACTTACTTGCTTTGTCAACATATTTGTTACTGTAGGTCTAAGGAAGATACTCCTAAGGTCTAACCGATTTTTATCATTTTCAGTATACAGCTATTACTCTATTTGACAACCCTTCTGACGAATTTTTGTTAAGATCGGCCAACCTTTGTAGGTATCTTCCATACAAAATCAATATTTTATATTACTTTTCTGAATCCTCAACCAAAATGTGTTTTTAAATTTTAAATACCAAAACTTTCGCTTATCATCAAATTTTCTTATTGTTTCTTGACTAAATCTACATATTTTTCTTGCATATAAATTTAATCAACAACATTGTCTAAAATAATATTGTGTTCTTATGTTGCTTCATGCTTCGCTTTTGGCAAAAAAACAAAAAACAACAAGACATCACCTAAGGTGCAATAATTTTTGTTGCTATTTATTTTCGTTCAGTGCATTCAGCTTCTCAGCAATAATAACAACTCAGCAAAATTCTCAATGGGTGCGTAAAACCGTAGCAGCCAAGAAGAGCAGCAAATAAGAAACCAAAATATTAAGCATTTCTTAATATTTTTATGAAAAACAAACAAGGAAAATGTGTGTGCAATTTGGCCATAAAAGGAGCCATGCTGTTTTATATCTGCATGGAACTCATAACGTATGGCTAGTCATGCTATTGTTGCAGCTATTTTTACCAACAAAGGATGAATGGCAAAATATTGTAATATGTTGCATTGCCAGCAGTTAGTGTAACAATAACAACATAGCAACTACTTAGCTAACCAACCAACAAAGTTTGTTGTTATTGTAACGCCTGCGGGCTGTTATCATTTCTTTAGTGAAGAAAATCAATTCGAGTTAACTTCTTGAACTACTGAATGAGTTTGCAGAAATAGAAAAACAACAATAAATTGAAGATCTAAGTTGACAGTTTCACATAGCTTGATTATTTTTGTTTTTAATTTTATAGAATAACAAATAACAAATCTAAATTAAATAATAAACAGAGTAAGTATTAAAAAATAGAACCCAATTACAAAGATTTTTGTATACTGTATACTGCTTTGAAACCTATCATTTCTTTTTTATGATAACTCTGCTCAAGTTCCTTCGCAGCATCAGAGTAAGACGGTTTGTGATCTAATATATAAAAATCTCGTGTCTCAGTGTTTGTGAACGAACTCCTCCGAAACGGCTCGACCAATTTAGAATGAAATTTTTTTTGTATATTTGGTAGGTATGAGAATAGGCTGTAGAGTATTTTTCACCCTCCTTTGCAAAACACGCGTGGCCCCGCCCATACAAGCCAAATTTTACTTCGAAAAAAATTTGAATACCTTTGGAAGTAAAAACCACAGAACACTGAAATTGAGAACGGAGTTACCACTTGGTGATGTTTTTCTAATAGAAAACTTGGACAGGTATTGGACAAGGGGTTGTGGCTCCGCCCATATCAGCGTGGTGTCAAACAAAGGGTCAAATAAAAGTTGTTTGTCTTAGGCGTGTCAACGCGTGCTGGGTAAATTAATAATAATAAAAAAGTAGATAGTTAAAATAAAATAATAATATACCTACTAAAAAAAAAAACCTTGATTATATAAGACTAAAATCTGGTAATTTTTTTTTAAATGGTAATCCACAAAAGATGGAAGTAGTAACACTATAGTACACCCACTTTTTAGAAATCATTAAAATTATACATGTTTGATAGTGAAATACCACTGTTGGTATGTACGGTCTATTGATCCAAGCGGATAGTACAAACAGTCACTGTATATACACATGTGAACACTTATTAAATTACCATCAAACAAACAGACATACAACAATAGTTGGAAATAATTTTATAAAGGCATGGCGCAGCGAAGTTAAGCTAGTTAAGGTTAGTAAGGTAAGGTAAGGTAAGGTTAAACTAGTTACAAATAAAAATTACACAGTGCACCAAATTTTAGTATTTGCAATTTTCAACACCTCCAGAAACTTGTTTTTTTTTACGAGTGCGTACACTGGAAATCATAGCAGTAGCACAAAATTGACTAATTTAGTGCAGCTCTTATGAGTTTCTTCGTATTCACAGGCTTGAATTAGTTCTAATACGTTCTAATAGGTTTTTTCCCCATATCTTCCGCAAATGGGTTTTTTTTTTAGTTTATTCGAAACTTCGAGTTAAACCTTTACAAATCTTCTGAATTTAATTACAATTATGGATAACTTCTATAGCAGTTATGGTTTAATTAAAAGGACATTCCTCTTGTCTCTATCTCTGTAGAGGTTGAATATAAGCTTTTACACAATAATAAACAACTTCCATACCAATAATGGTTTCATTAAAAGGACATTCCTCCTGTCTCAATCTCTGTAGACGTCAAATAGGTGTTTCTTCGACAGTAAAATATAGTGACATTATAGAAGTTTGGTTGTTTAGTTAGGAGAAGCTGTAACCTTCCATTCAAGTTCGAAATAGATACCGTAGCTTCACACCTACTTCACTATGGATGCTGTAACCTCATTTACATATTATCTGGCAGATGGTACAAAAGTTTAGTTTTATAAGCATAAGAAGCGTTAAGTTTCAACACTTCGTGGAAAAAATACATATTGATTGATTGGATAGCGTTCTAAATAATTTAGAATTGCGAAAAATTGTTACACAAAAAATTTTAGCAAGCTTAAAAATTCAGGTTTAAATTTTAGCCTTACCTTACTGAAATTTTTCTGCAAAACGCTGCTTATATGGTAATAGCGGTTAAATCTGGTTATTTTTTAAAGCTCTGTTTTTTGTAAAAAATAGTTGTAATTGTTTTATTTCTTTTTTCAGTGCTTTTATTAACGAGCAATTATAATTTTTTATAACTATAAGTTATAATTTTATAATTATAAAAAAATAATTATTCAGCTTTTTCATAGTTAAGCATAATTTAATGTTTCTCTTTTGCTTAGATTTATATATAACTAGCTTAAACCCGCCGCTTCGCCGGGTTTTCAAAAAGTTTTCATTCAAAAATTGATAGTGGGTAGGCTTGATTTTTCGCTACCAAAACGATTTTTTATTGTTTAAGTAATACTACAAATTATTAACCTTAAGATTGTTATATCATCTGATAGGAAATCGAAAACCTAAATTTTGGATTTAATTTTTTTTACAACAAAAACAACTTCTATCCAATTTTTTGGCTTAAACTAAAAATTTTTGAATATTTTTTAAAAAAATTTTTAAAAATATTAATACCTTGGTTTAGTAAAAATTTCAACTTATGTTTGAAGGATATTTTAACAAACAACATTTTTCAAAAAAAATTATTGAAATCCATTGCAAACTGACTGAAATATTTGCCTTCAAAGCTAAAAGTGTGAATTTCAAGTCGTTTTTCTCTCATTCTCAGCTTATAATTAATACTAAAAAGATCTGGTACTAAAATTGTTCACAGTTTTCAAACTATATACATGATTTTGGTATCAAATTGAAGGAAATTTAAAAGCGTTTATTGATTTTGTTCTCGTTTAACCGAAGTGCAATTTAATCCATTAGGACCGAAAGAAAACCATAAAAAACCGACATTTTTAGACTTGAGGCAACATTTTGGTGAAAACTATGTATGCCATTGAGCAGAAATAAGTTATTATTGCATGCTAATTTTACTTTTTTTAAAAAACTGGCACTAAAACTTTTGAAATATTATGCAGTATTTAATGAAAATTCGAGACGCATATGTTTCCATATAGTAACATTGGTTGTTAATGGGTTAAAATAAAGTATCCTATTGCACTCTCTGCTGACCTATAAATATGTGTACAAAATTTTATAAAAATCTGAGTTGTCGTTTAAACGTGATGAGTGAACATAAAAAGTGGCTACAGATTTATTAATAGTATAGAATAGATTAAGTCATTAAAAAGGAATAGCCACTTCAGCTTGTCTTTTGCAGCAAAACATAGTTTGTCCTGAGATTGCGTGTATTATGCGCTTAAATAAAAAATTAACGTTAACTCGAAATCTGAAGAGTTTCCAACTTTTTATTTTATTTTTAGGGTTTTTTTTTTTATATTTCTGTTCAAAAGCTTGTTGAATGTTTGTTTTGCCATAGCTTTGAGTGGTTATGTTAACTTTGTTATTGTTTTTCTTTTCTATTGTTTTTTGTGGCTCTTAATTTATTTTGTTGTTGTGGTTTTCTTTCGGTGCCACGCGCCTGTGGCTTAAACATCGCTTGTGACAGTTTCAACTAAACTTTTTTTTTTATTTTGTTTCACTACAACATAGCATATGTGCGTGTCGCTCTTAATTTTAACCACAATTTTATAATATTTGTATTTTGTTACAGTGGTTTTTGCTATTATGTTTATGCCTTTGAATGTAGCTCCTCATTTACTCACAAGCATGGGTGCATTGACGTGTAACCAATGAGTATATATATATACTCATTGGTGTAACTGCTCTCCCTAGACACCAGAAAAATGTTTATTGAAACTTTAACTATACAGGTTTCAACTTCAAACTAAAATTAAACTTCAAACTGACTCATTCCACACCAAGCCGACTGCCTAATTTTTTGATTATGAACAAAGTGTATATATTTTGAAAGGTTACAAGGGGGTGCATCAAATCACATATTTTTATACCACAACGCGTACTGCGTAAGGGGCATATTAACTTTGTCATTCCGTTTGTAACGCGAATAAGGCGGCGTGGCAAGTATAGAAAAGAATATATATTTTTGATCAGCATCACCTCCTGAGTCGATTTCCGTGTGTCAGTCTGTCTGTCCGTCTGTCCGTCTGTCGACACGATTACAGCAGTAATTTTAAAGCTATCGCAATGAAATTCAAAATATAAATTTTTAAAAAAGGAAGATTAAGTTCGAAAATGAGCCAAATCGGATGAAAATCACGCCTACCTTCCATGACTGTTATTCGTCCAGTGACTTTATTTTAACCGTAAAATCTCTTCAGAATCCACAAACATTAATGAAATGCCTTGAAATTTGACGTGTATGCTTTGATAATCAACATAAATCCTCACTATGAAATTTCACTATGAATCGGATGGAAACCACGCCTACCTCCCATACAAAATGTTAAATCGCTTAAAAATCTGCAAAAATTACAGAAATGTCTTGAAATTTTGCATACAAACTTTGATATTTAACATAAGCCACGCCTACCTTCAATAAAAGATGACTTCATCGAAATTGAAAAATTTTCGAAAATATATAACTGAATGACATCTTGGCTGTATGTGTCCAAGTTCCGCTCACGTCATTTATCCAACCTATACATATATTATTCGGTAAAATGTGGAGTCCTTATGCTAAAAAAATGGGTGTGGCATTTTACTTTGTTTACAAATTACTTTATGTGGCAGCTAAGGGTAAATTTAAATTAAGCGTATGACACAAATATTTTTGCAGATTATATATACAAATTTTATATACGTCCAAAGACTTCGGATATACTTCAGTATGGCCGCGGGGGTATTTTAGCTTCGGTACCCTGCCGAAAGCAACCAAATTTCTCGATTGAAAAAAGATAATTTATATTAAATCCTTTTTAGAATGTATTTTGTTGTAATGCTTTCATGATGTAATTTTGCTTGCGATGTGTTCTCAATTCTCGTCCAAATTCCTTCGAAGTATCGCCTTAGAAGTCTTACTTCAAAAAAAGGTGATAAAATGCATGAAAAAAAGTATTAGCTCTAATCCGATTGCAAATTTTTAAAAATTTTTGATGGAGTTTGGAAGAACTTTTTCAGGCCAATAATTTGTAACAATGTTTTTTTACAATTATTACACTAAAAAAAAACCAAACATCCATTTCTTATGATCAATTGTATGGTGTGTGTTGTGAAATGTTTGAACACAAATGATCCAGAGCTGAACCTACAAGTCTTATGAGGACTCCGAACGGCTTATGCTCTCAAGAAGCTTTTCATGGTAGTTTTTACTCTCTGAGGTTTGCCATGTTTGACTGCAGAGAGGTGATGGCCAAACAGAAAAATGAATTCAATTGAAAAAACTTTTTATGTCAGGTGGGAATTAACCCAAGGTTTTCTTGCTTGTTCCACTGCTGATCTTCTAGCTGATTTTTTTTTTTCTTTCAAACTATGAACCAGCCAATATTGTTCATTAAAGTTTATAAATCAGTTGGCTACTGAAATTGACATTGGATTTTTCTTTGTGACTGAAATAATGTTAAATAATGAAATAATTTAATGGAATTTAAGACTTAAATCTTCACAAAAGTTAGATGTCCATTTTCTTTTTTTCTCTTTTCTAAAAAAATGTATTAGATAATGTAGATTAGCTTTGTGGAGATTAATCTTCCTTCATTTTGTATCCTAAAAAAGTACGATAGGCAAAATACGAGAATCTAATGTTTTTTGTATGTTGCTTATCTTTAGTATACTTTTTTGTGATATACAATCAAAGGGTTAGTCACTACAAACTAATGATAATACTAAAATAACTGAAATTATAATGAAATCGCGAACATTTTGTCATAAACAATTTCTCCGAATAAAAAACCATTCAACGTATCGTAAAGCACAAGGAAATGACTAAATAGATTCAGCAGACTAAGCGGATTCCATTAATATCGTTGGGCAAAAGTCTTAAGAAAATGGGTAGGATGCCATTCCCTTATCTGATAACATGTAGCGGTCGATAACAATTTGAGAGCTACTAGAAAGTCGGTGATGTTGATTCTGGATATGTAGCTGGTATGCATTATTCGTCGCTGTGGAAATAATGTTAAAAGTAAAAGGAAAGGACAACTAATCAGAATTATTACCTAGCATTTGAACTAAGAAGGTATTCTTTCTATTTAATATAACTTATAAAGTTTGGTACAAAAAACAACTGGTTAAAATTTTGAAGAAAAAAAAATCAGTTCTCTTTATACAATTTTGTGATATTTTCAACAACTTTTTTTTCTGGTACTTAATAAATCCAAAAAATACCGTTAGATTGAGTTTTACTCTAGCTCTGACTGTGTGCTACTCTCGAAACAGCGAATGTCAATTGGCAATCAATTTAGTCCACAAAAATAGCAAGTACTTTTAAAAGGATGAATAGCACAGCAACAACAACACCTAAACTAACTACAACAACATCCATCATTTTCTTGTTGAATCGTCTCGTTCAACAAGTTGTCTATAGACTGTGTCTCACGCAGTGGTTATCATCAGAATGATTCCCCACTTGTGTTTCAATTCAAGAACACTTTTGAGCTCTTTTATACCTTTGTTGCCACTCAATAATTTAGCAAGGCAAGCAGGGTAGCGAGACTTCATCAAGTGCGGCTCTACTTGACAACTAGTCTAGTCAGAGTTCATTTAAATCGTATAAAAAATGTACATGCGTGTGGCCAAAATAGTCCAATGAAACTACTCCAATACCTGTTCCTCTAAAATTAACCTGAGGCCATTATTGTCTTAACAAGAACTCGCTCAACACTCTTCACCACCTACTCCAAGTCTTCAACTTCACTCATAAATTTTCACAAATACGGCGCTCACATGCTGAGCTCACAGCTATGTATGCTGTTGCTCTATAGTTCTAGATGTCAGTCTTTTGTTTGGTCTGGCATATATTTTTGAAACCCACTTTTGAAATCGGTTACGTGCTGAGGGACCGTCTCACAGAGCAGATTTATGTGTTTTGCTAATTTTTGCCGGTAACGTGATGAGTCCACAAACATTGACAACAAATGCAACAACATGCATTGAAGCAGTCTTCTAAAATTTTAACAACAAAATTCTCTTTGACTTCAACATATTCAAATTTGTATGGTAATTGTAAGAATTGCTTCTGTTGTTGTTGCAGTTGACATTCATGCTATTGTCAATTTTGTTGCCTTTAATGCACAAAAAAGATTTACTTCAAACATTGATGCTTTGATGTCGATGGTCCTTAAGTTTGATGTTGCCAGTCATAACTGTCGCATACATATTAGCTTCGCATACTTCAAAAGTAACTGAAAATGTTTTAAAAGCCGTTGTCATAAAAAACAAAGTGCTAAAAAAATAGTAACCTTTATTAAGTATTTCAAAAACAATACATTAACTTTAAATTAAGAAAAGAGGAGATATTATGATAAATAACTAGCGCAAATTAATATTTACAATTTCCTAGAAATGTTTGTGATTTCATAATTCATGTTGTAAGAAAACGATATTTTGATAATGACAAGGGGAAGCAATGACAACATGCAATCTTCAATCTACAATATACAAAATACAAAATAAATGTGAAAGTTCTTTCAAGGGCAGGAATTGTCTTTGTGTTTCTTGATTAAAAATATACAAATACAATACATATACAATATGCAATATACAATAAAAGGTATACATAAAAATATGCAATATACAATATACAATATGCAATACACAATATACAATATACAATATACAATATACAATATACAATATACAATATACAATATATATATACAATATACAATATACAATATACAATATACAATATACAATATACAATATACAATATACAATATACAATATACAATATACAATATACAATATACAATATACAATATACAATATACAATATACAATATACAATATACAATATACAATATACAATATACAATATACAATATACAATATACAATATACAATATACAATATACAATATACAATATACAATATACAATATACAATATACAATATACAATATACAATATACAATATACAATATACAATATACAATATACAATATACAATATACAATATACAATATACAATATACAATATACAATATACAATATACAATATACAATATACAATATACAATATACAATATACAATATACAATATACAATATACAATATACAATATACAATATACAATATACAATATACAATATACAATATACAATATACAATATACAATATACAATATACAATATACAATATACAATATACAATATACAATATACAATATACAATATACAATATACAATATACAATATACAATATACAATATACAATATACAATATACAATATACAATATACAATATACAATATACAATATACAATATACAATATACAATATACAATATACAATATACAATATACAATATACAATATACAATATACAATATACAATATACAATATACAATATACAATATACAATATACAATATACAATATACAATATACAATATACAATATACAATATACAATATACAATATACAATATACAATATACAATATACAATATACAATATACAATATACAATATACAATAAACAATATACAATATACAATATACAATATACAATATACAATATACAATATACAATATACAATATACAATATACAATATACAATATACAATATACAATATACAATATACAATATACAATATACAATATACAATATACAATATACAATATACAATATACAATATACAATATACAATATACAATATACAATATACAATATACAATATACAATATACAATATACAATATACAATATACAATATACAATATACAATATGCAATATACAATATACAATATACAATATACAATATACAATATACAATATACAACATACAATATACAACATACAATATACAATATACAATATACAATATACAATATACAATATACAATATACAATATACAATATACAATATACAATATACAATATACAATATACAATATACAATATACAATATACAATATACAATATACAAAATACAATATACAATATACAATATACAATATACAATATACAATATACAATATACAATATACAATATACAATATACAATAAACAATATACAATAAACAATATACAATATACAATATACAATATACAATATACAATATACAATATACAATATACAATATACAATATACAATATACAATATACAATATACAATATACAATATACAATATACAATATACAATATACAATATACAATATACAATATACAATATACAATATACAATATACAATATACAATATACAATATACAATATACAATATACAATATACAATATACAATATACAATATACAATATACAATATACAATATACAATATACAATATACAATATACAATATACAATATACAATATACAATATACAATATACAATATACAATATACAATATAAAATATACAATATACAATATACAATATACAATATACAATATACAATATACAATATACAATATAGAATATACAATATACAATATACAATATACAATATACAATATACAATATACAACATACAATATACAACATACAATATACAATATACACTTTACAATATACAATATACAATATGCAATATACCATATACAATATAGTTCACTGTAATTTCAGATCTCAATAAATTTTCTTTGTTCTTTTTTAGTATTCTATATATATTCCACTTCAGTTCTGGAAATGATTTTGAAGTTTAATACTAAATTTACATTTTCCATAATATTTTTAACAACGGTGAACATTGTTTATATAAGCTAATAAAGATATACAGAAACTTTTTAAGCATTTGTTGCTTTAAAACCACTATTTAGAATGAAATGTATTGTTAAAGCTCTTATTTTCATCGTTAGCAGCAATTAATAAAAACAAAACCATTTTCATGGTATAAGCAATAAATCAGTAAATGTTTAACACGCACAATGATCGCATGTCTAGCAGAAAATTGTAAAAAAAACATCAGAAGAAAGAGTTCGAAAATGGTTTAAGAGACGGAAAATATATTAAAATACATTTATCAGCACATAAAAAAAAGTTAACTGGCACTTGTGAAAGCATAAACTAAGTAAGCACTTGAATAAAATAAGTTAGCATAATCGAGCTGTACAAACAGACCTTAACATGATTAGAATAATTTTTCTCTGAAATTTTAATTAAAGCAATCTTAACGACTTTTATATAGTTTTTTTAAAGCTTCACTCAGTTTAAGAATGGTTTATGATAAATTTTCTTTGAAATTTAAATTAAAGTAAATATAAATACTTTTAAATTTTTTGTTGCAATAAAAACTTTTTACTATATAACACATTTTCTGTGCATTTTAGCGTATGAGCAATGTTAATTATAAAAATATTTCTTATGTGCACACATTTGGTCTAATTGCTATGAAAAAGTTGCTTACACGTCTAAAAATAAAGCTATGCATAAGCACAGAGGCACAACGCATGGCATGGAGCTTAAAATTGAATCCTATCTTCATTAGTTACGCATACACGGTTGGGCTTACACATATGACCACACCAAAATTGTATTATATTTGAATACTAACCGAATATTACATTTAATTTCTAATAAAACTTTGTATTAGATTTTGTATTTCTATTCGGCCGTCACCTCTCTTTTTATTAGAATTTAATTCTCAGTTCGCATTATATTATAATACTGTTTTGGTTTAAATTTTAATGTGAAAAAGTTAACATTCAATTTTATTGCACATTAGAGTTACACAATTTATTTATTTTTTATACTTCTTATAATTTTTAAAGCATCTTCTATTGTAGGTTTTGAACTGACGTCATCACTGAAATTAAAGAAGTAAAAATAGCTTGTGCGCCATAATCAAAAAACAAGTTTCACAAAAGCTGTATTATAATGCTTTGTTAACCGAAAAAGTAACTCTGAATCATAAGACTTTTGACAACCCAGCAGGGAAGCGAGCGCTCCATTAGCGCATCTGAAGCGCTCCAAAAAAACAGTGGATCGCTTCATTCTCCTTGTATATAGCGCATTTTTTAACTTAGTCATGTTATCAGATATATGCGCTCGGCTCCCACTGAAGAAAATATGAAATCGTAGCTTCAGCCGAGCGCTTTGTTCCCCTTGAATATGATATAAAAATGTAGCAAGAACCGAGTGCTTTGTTCCCCTTTTAGCATAAATCGAATACTTCAACCGGGTATCTCGCTTACAAGGCAAGCACCTCAACCTGTATGCCATGGCCGCTAATATTTAGGTGTAAAATTTGATTTATAATAACAGAATAACTTATAAACAAATTTTTAAAACAAAACAAAAACGAAAATAATCGCAGCCAGCCAGGTTTGAACCCGGGCATTTCGATTACAAGGCAAACACGTCAACCAGTCTGCCATATTTCAATTGAACAATTTGTTTCTTAATAAAAAATAACAGCAAGTTTGATAAAATCAAAACCATTAGATCAATTTTGAAAGGGTTTTAAATTAATTTTTTTTGACATTTATATTTAATACTTTCTTTTCAAGTGCAATGTTATCGTTACGGAAAGTGCTACAAATATAGTGCTATACAAACAGCACTACTTGCAAGGAGACTGAAGCGCTCTTTATGTGCATACAAGTAATGCGCATTGAAATTTTTTGCTGGGATAATACAGCATTGCTTAAGACTTAAATATAATATTCACCGTAATATCAAACTTATTCCAAAGAGCATAAAATATCGTTGTAATTTGAATTGTATTAAAATTTAACACAAAATTTATTTAAAAATTTTGTAATCCAATGAATAGTATTAAATGTGAATACTTTTTTAAAAATCGTTGTAGTACTTCGCTTGTATTAAAACATATTCCAGGATTTAGGACTAACCGTTCAGTATTATATTCTTTTTATATTGATGTATGAATGAAAGAAACTGTTCTTTCTTATTTAACTCAAGGAGAGAATATATGGGAATAAAACCAAAATATTCCCTTTCTTATTTGACCCAAAAAAGAAAAAACATTACTTGTGCCAAAACATTTTTCTGTATCTCTGACTCTTGGCACACTGAACCAAAAGCGAATATAAAATCAAAGAAAAAGTTATTTATTTCAATGAATCATTCATTAAAATTAAAAAATCAAAAAACCTAAAAATTAAAATCAAAATACCTTATGAAACCGTTTTTCCTTACTTTAAAATATATATAAATTACAAAATCTTCAGATTGTATAAAATTTTATGAATAAAAATTGGCTGTTAAATTTGAATGCTTCAGCATTCACGTCATTTTGCATCACTATGAAAATTAATGCTATAGCATCTGCGTCCGTTATGAGTTAAAAATTAATGAGTTAATGAGTATTAATGAGTTAAAAATTGCATTTAGAAAATGGAACGAATTCATTCATAAAATATAAAATTTTTACTTTACTTTTTATGTGAAATGTACAAGCGGTCACATGTTATACGTTCAAAGTTATTCGTCTTTCTTGCCTGTCTAAGGCTGCGACCATAGTAAACGCTGGTCCAGACAGGCAGGCAGACAGCCGCAAGCAGCAACCTGCTCAGAAAATACGCCGTGCAGAGTGAATGCGAGATGATCAGATCAGATCAGTGCAAAAATAATTTTGTAATATTTTTGTTTTATTTTTTTTTTTTTGCTATTTTTAATGCTTATGAAATGGCGTTTGTGACAACTTTGCATTTTTTATTCATAAATGTTAAAAAACAATACAAATCTCATCAACGTCAGCGATCGTCGTCCAAAAACAACCATTGCACTCACATTCACAGATGCGTGGAGGCTGCTGTTGTTTCGTTAAACCCTTTGTTTATATTTTTTTTTTTGTTGAAATAGTTCTTACTTTTAGTAATTAAATAAGATAATTCGGTGTTTTTTGAGTCACCTCCCTTGCTTCTTTAGTTTTTTATTTTATTTCCCCTCGAACAAGAACTGAAATCTCATTAGACATCGACCTGATTTTTGTCATTAGACATCGACCTGACATCGACAAAAAACATTTGTGCGCATGCGCAACAAAAAAAGCAACACAACACCCGCTCATTTTGCACTCGATCATGCGTTTGCATGTTATTTCTTGTGTTCATCAAAATTTCAATATGTGCGTCGTAGCCGACTCGTAGGCCCTGTTGACATGCAATTTGTAGTTGGTATTTTTGTGTTTTTTATTCTTGCTTTGTTGCTGTTGGTTTCTTGTTGTAAGTATTCTTGTACTCAAAAAGTATTGATAACAAAATGCAGAGCTCTTTGTGTTCGATTTCCACGAAATATGTGTTGAATACGCACAACAACATAAGCAGAGAGTGGAAAAAACCCGTACCTAATGCGTAACACTACATAAGCGATCAAAAACTTGTTCTCTCTCCATTCTGTTTGAAGCGCTTCGATTCAAACATAAGCATTACTACCATCCTGCACAAATGAGTGATCGGAACAGAATGGTAACGTTGTGTTGCACGAGCATAAAATATAATTTACTGTGTTGTGATTTTTGCTCGCCATCGTAAACCAAAACCGTACCAAGTTCCAGTTCGTTTCTAAAATCATAGTTGTTCGTTTAGGAATGTTATTGATTTTGTTATTGCTATTGTTACTGTCGCTACCATAGTGCTTGCTCTGAATGTTTAGCTTTGATGTGACGTTCCAAATTAGATGCATGCCCTAGTAAAGTTTTTCCAACACAATTTCCATTTTTCCATATTATTTGATTTAAGTGATTTTTTCAAAAAACTGTGTAGTAATGTATTTGTTGGCCGCGGCATGTTTCAGCATAATCAATCAAATCACTGAACAAGTAATTTGTTTTGCAAAAGAATCGCAACAACCTACAAAACGATTCCAGAAACAAACGCTGAAATGAACGATATATTTGGTACGGTTTGGTTTTAGTTTACGATGGCGAGCAAAAAGCACAACAAAGCAAATAATGTTTTGTGCTTTTATAACACAACTCTTCCATTCTGTTCCGCTCCCTCTTAATTGTGTGTTAGGAGCAACGTTTGCGATTGAGTCGAAGAGCGATATACGAATGAAGAAGAATAAAAAACCTTAACCGATAGTTCTAAAAAGGTTGTTTCCTTGAAAGCAAGGTTGATTTATAAGGTTGTCGCAGGACTGATCGCACTCTCTTCTCAGTACCCTTAATTGTCAAAACCAGCCAATTTTGCGAATGACTACGAAAGAAAAACGGATGATAATAGAGAGCACTTGCAGATTTTCTATGAGCTGTCAACTTCGATTTGACAATTATGGGTACTCGCTCTCTCCCTTGCGACAACCTTATAAATCAACCTTGCTTGAAAGTATAAAAAAACTACTCAAGAGAATAAAATATGCTTATAACCAGCTGGGAGAAACCAGTTTTCACGCCTGACTTGATCTGCTAGGTGCCACTCTGCACATTTTGAGCAGGTTTACCTGAAATTGTATGAAGCCAGTTGTTCCGCACTGGCCTGCCTGTCTGCCTGCCTGTCTGAACCAGCGTTCACTATGTTCGCAGCCTAAGGCTGCGGCCAGAGTGAGTGCAGATGCGGATAGGTTAGCAGACATGCGTATCTCTATCTCACTTATTCTCATTTGTTTGTTTTATTGTGGTTCTGTCGCACTAGTGCCAACAAGCAACCTGCCTGCCTGCCTGCCTGCATCTGCACTCACTCTGGCCGCAGCCTAACGCAAGGGAATAGTAGGCCAACTTTTTTGAGACATTTCATACTAGAAAAAAGATAGTAGGAAAGCATGCAGCTATGTAGGCAGTGCTTCTTTGACCTGCCATTGCCGACTGAAACTAAGCTCAAAGTTATCTTATTTTCTGAAATTTATTGAATTATCCCTTAAAAGCTATTTTCTTCAATCATTACTTTGTATTTATAAACTTCATAAATGTGCAATAAGTTCCTTGAATATTTTTAAATTATTCTTCAAAGGAATCTGTGAACAGTTACCACATAATGAATTATGAGGCAGTTCCACAAATTATGTGTACAAATGTCATGCTTCTATAATGGCTTCTGCAACAACAAGTACTTGGCCAACATTTTAGATTGCTTAACCATCAATCAAATAAACTGTGTGCTGCCAACCTTAGCTTTACTTTGCCAACACTAAAATCTTAAAAATTAAATCAACTCGGTATTAGCACATCTGTCGCCTTCTCAGAATGTAGCTTAAACATGCAAATATCATAATAACACTTATAACGTCAATTACGTAATCAACGAATTGTGTAAAAAATACAGTGACTGAATATATGCCCTTGGTCCAGGCTCATAGACTGGCGAGTGGCGTAACTAAAGTCTTAACAGATTTGAACTTGTTATACTTAAGTTCTTTGATTTCGCATTCAAAGAAATTTTGTCCCTAGAGTGTCATCCACATTATCATCATTATTATTTTTATTATTGTTATAATAATAATAATGAGCACTTAAAATATCCAAAATACCGTTGAGAGCAAGATGCTCATCTTTGCTTCTATGATCTCTCATTTCATCAAACTGACTGACCTTACATAGGATAATATATCGTACAATTTCATTCATGACAGCAGCCTTGAAGCATTTTCTCTACGGGCTTGTTGTGTTCACAAAGAATCGTCCTGCCTGCAAAATTACTTCTTAGCTCACGGTCAGATAGACAGTCAGTCAGTCAGCTGGTAAATCTAGTTAGCATTGTATTCCTAGTAGTCGCTTTACTTATGCACAGCATGGTAAAGATGAAAATGTATACATTTTAATATAAAAAATAAAAAAAAAAAAATCTAAATTTGCATAAAAACATTATTTTTCTCCTATCTTTAAATCAGAAACCAAAAGCTATCAAAATGTGAAAATTATGCTTAAATATATGCTACGGGTACCCACTTCCCTTTTGATAATAGATGGGTGTGCAAGCTAATTTGTTGTTGCTGTTGTTGTTGTTATGTTTGTCATTGCTCTTATAAATGTTTTAAAATATCTATGTTGTAGTTGTAATTGATGCGTTAATTTAAATTTTTATTAAATTTTCACTACCGTTTGAGTCACATTTGCAGCATTTTCATTCCTTCCTCAGAATGCATGAAATCAACATTAAAAAAACATGGAGAAGTTAGATGGCGGAGTAGCTGGGTTCATTGTAGGCTAAATTTCCTCTTCTGTCAAACATTATCACGTTACTTGGCCCGGTAGCTGTTTGTAGTTAATATTTATTATGTAAATTTTGTGGTCTCTATTTGTGGTTTCTTAAGTATTTCTTCAGTGGTCACACAGTTTACGTTTGTATGCGTAAGTTTGCTTGACAAACTTACAAGTATATTATAGCATTTGTAAGGAAAATTTATATTTAATGCATCGCCAGATTGGCGTGCTTGCAAAGCGTCTTTTATTGATTGAATGAAGTGTTTTATGTGTTCGGCTTTATTGGAAGCAGGGGTAGTCTTAAGCGTGGTACACATTATGATCATGAGTGACACTCAAACATCCAACACTTTTGAGTAATTGTTCGTAGCGGCCAAATTATCATTCATGCTAAAGCTCAAACCGTCATTCACATTGTGAAATTTGAGCAATAAAGGTGGAAAATAAGAGATTGGGTGAGCAGTATTAATTATCGCGCTAGCGGAAAAGAAAAAAAAAAAGAAGCAAATGGGTCAACAAACAACTTTTATTTCTGTCAGAAATAAAACAAATCTGTCAAAAAATACAGATCAACAAATAATTTTTACTAGTAATCCTGTGTGGCGTAAGGCTGCCAAAAAATAAAAAATAACTACTTATAGGTAATTTTGTTTTTACTTAAGGACTATTTTTACCTCTGAACCAAAGATTTCATAGAAACTTTCTATGTTTCCCTTGAATTCTTAAGTAGCCTAGTTATTACTTATCATAGCATTATAATAAAAAACAATCTATCACATACTTCTAGGCATCACAAAGAAAAAACATCATTGGTTTTTGAAGCGAAGCTTTTTACTCCTCGTTCTGTGATTTGCTTGGAGTGAAATCTGAAAAATTTTCGACAGATTTTTTCTTGGAAATTTGATGGTTTCTTTGTTGCTAGCACTTATTACAACAAGAAAATTTAATACCTTAATATTAAATACTAAAAATATTTGTTGACCCGCCCGTGGGGATCGAACCAGCGTTCTCTTAACTGAAACTCTCACACACTGTTCACCAGGCCACAAGGACTTGATAGAAATAGTTGTTAATTCAATATTAATTATAACAGAAGCTATGCTGCAGTAGATCGTCACCATCTATCAATAGATAGAGGATTGTGTATTTGCTATGCTACAACTCAGAAAAATTTGCTTTAATTTGCCACAAGGTGTCTCCAGCATCGGTGTGTTTGTATTGTGAATGCGTTTGTGGTGTTGTTGGCACGAAGAAAATTAGCAATGCCCACAAGTGCGTTTTTAAGTGTCAAAAAAATAGATGATATCAATAAATATGGAATTAACAAACGCATGCGTGACATCGGCAAGGTATCTAAAACGTTAAATTTTATATTAATATATAGATAAATATATATTAATATATGTTAGTATATATAATATATATAGTTCAATATATTTAATATATAGTTTTATCCTCTTTCTGTGATTTTCTTGGAGTGCAATCTGGAAAATTTTCGACAGATTTTTTCGCTAGGTAGTACGCTGTTGAACGAAAAAATTTGTTCAGTGCAGCCAAGTTCACAACCATGTGTGGAGAGTTAAAATGGAGAGTCGCTGGCATTATATGCCCGTATATGTAATTGGCGAGGAAAATTGGCATTCAACAATAAAAAAATAAGCAGTAAATATGTTTTCTGTATATATGTAATTTATTTTATGTTATTTTAAATTTTTGTGTTTAAAAGTTAATTTATTAAAAAGAAAAATTTATTAAGCTATCAAGTCTATGTAACTGCGAAAAAGCTTCGCTTCTCTCGTGTGTCCAACGACGCATCTGTGTTTTTTTTTTCATAGAAAATTGTTTCAGCTTTTTTTTTAAATAAATACATAATATTTAAGACCTACGGAGCAAGATCTTTCAATTGCTACCCTATTTATGAAATTCGCTTCTATGGTATAGATTTGATAGTCATCACAAAAAATGAGCTTGCGTAATAATCATATAGAAGATACACAGTATTACAAAAGTTTACATACGGGTAACAAATTTCTATTTTCTTCAAAACAGTATATTTTTTTTTACTTTTTATTTATTATTTATAAATTAACTATATAAAATATATAATTTTACGAACGATGTAGAATAATTTTGTTGTTGTAATTTGAGAATAACAACATAAAACGCATAACACGTTAATTTTCATATTTACATAAGTATACATACCCCTCTTAAGAATTGATGTAATGTTATTAGAACCGGTGCAAATTTCATGATAATTTGCTTCATCTCATTAGTGGAGCTTTTAATCTCATAGAGTGTGGTAACATTTGTAAAAGGAAAATTATAAACTCTCGTTAGTGCAGTAAAATGGGCAAGGGCAAAGAAATTTGTGAACTAATTCGAAAAACAGTCATTAAATTAAGAAATGACGGTAAATCTCTCAACGAAATTGGACAAATATTAAATTTAAAAAAGCCTACGGTCCAAACAATAATAAAAAATTTCAAAGAAAGTGGAAATTACGAAAGTAAAGCTCGTTCCGGCCGCCCTCGAATGCTTGATATTCGAACAGAACGAACTGTTATTCGCTCCGTCAAAGAAAATCCTAAGCAAAGCGCAGTCGAATTAAATCGAAAATTAAAGACTGATCTGGGAGTAACTGTTTCCAACCAGACCGTTCGCAGGTCCATCAAAAGGAATGGCTATAATAGCAGAGTTGCAAGAAAAAAACCACTACTAAGAGCTGTGAACATACAAAAACGCTTGCAATACGCACAAAAGTATGAAAACGTTCATATAAATGACCCCAATTTTTGGGAAAGAGTAATATTCACCGATGAGTGTAAATTTATGGTAATTGTAGGTGATGGCCGTTCCAAAGTGTGGCGCAAGGCGAATACGGAGTTATTACCCCAAAATGTTAACTCCACAGTGAAACATGGAGGCGGGTCAGTCATGGTCTGGGGATGTATGGCGGCAAATGGTGTTGGCAAACTGCGATTCATCGATGGTATTATGGATAAGACCATGTATGTGGATATTTTAAAGGACAGCTACCTCCCTAGCATTGAAATGTTGGATCTGGAAGGAAATTCTATATTTATGCAGGATAACGATCCAAAGCATTCTTCGAAGATAGTGAAGGAATGGCTTCTCTATAACGTCAAACACAAGCTGGAACATCCCCCACAATCTCCTGACCTAAATGTTATTGAGCATTTATGGGATATTTTGAAACGAGGTCTGAAAAAACGTCACATCACATCCATTTCATCGTTGAAGGAAGCCTTGAAGGACGAGTGGAGCAAAATTAATCCTGAAATAACTAAAAAATTGGCTTTATCCATGCCATCTCGATTATCAGCTGTAATAAAAGCCAAAGGAGGACACACAAACTACTAATTAAAGATTTTTTCAGTATATTTACAATCCGTATGTAAACTTATGTAAATTTGAAGAAAACCAAAAAATGAATTATTTTATGTTATTTACTACATACCCATGAAGTTATAATATTTTTAAGTTTAGTTTTTCCAATAAAATGCGATACAAAATAATAAATATTATTCTAGTATTTTTTTATTAACATTTATTTAAAAAACTAAAATATGTGGGGGGTATGTAAACTTTTGTAATACTGTGTAGATAGATTTATGGTCGAAAAATATCAATCAAAGTGTACTTTTTTTACTGATTGAAAAATATCAAGTGAGGGAGAAAAAGTAACTACAAGTCTCTGCTAGGAAATTTCTACTTGCAAAAACCTGTAGCTACCGAAAAAATATTGTGTAAAAAAAAAAAGAAGCTGTCAAAAGTTATTTCTTGTGGATTTTCTATTAAAATGGACGGAAAAAGAAACATTTGTGTTCTGTTCGTCTTTGAGGAATAATTTAAATTTATTTTATATGGATCCATTTTATTTATTTGAATTGTTTGATATATTTTCAAATACTCGAATTTACACAATCTTATTGGGTTTCAAAAAAGCTGTCAAGTCGTTCGATCAGCTGTTTATTTGTAAGTTTCTACTAGTTTTCTGTTCACGTACTTTTTCAACTATTTGTCTCTTCATGACGCTTCTCTTCTCAATTCTTCTTTTACTCTTTCCCTGCAAGTAAAGTAATCGGGATTGATAAAATTTCTGCATAGGCTTGTTATGTCCCAGAGACAACGTTGCATTTCATAACAATTTAAGGTTTGTGCACACTTAACGAGAAGCCGGTCAGCATTTTTTGTTTAACAGCCACCGGCTTTTTCGTCGGAGTAAACGCCAGGGATGATATTTGGGAGCTTTCAGGGCTTTTTTGAGCCCTTTTTGATTTCAAAAGCCTCGAAGCCCTTTCGATTCATTTTAGGCCCTTTTGATAAGCAACTGAAAAAATATCATCTAAGTAGAATGTAAAATTTGAAATTTTTTATAAAATGATCTTAAATCGACCTCAGTAAAACAAGTTCAGTTCAATTTTTTGAAATTATAGCTTTAGAAAAACAAAAACTTAAACAATTCTCCTCAATTTTGTTTTTTTAAGCTATATTTAAGCTATTTAAGCCTAAGCAGGTAGGATTTTGGTAGACTACAGAAATAGTACACTTGTAAAAACCTATTAGAACTGAAGAAAATTTTTAAAAAACTGACGTTCTTATATTTTGCATGAGGCCACCATGTGGTATTTTTAAACTCGGTTTATTTTGACTTGAGCTTTAGCTCGCACTGAAAAACTGGTTCCAAGTGTGTCGCACATTTACAAACTGAAAACACTAAGTCAGTTATGAATTGATTAAGTCAGTTATACTTAAGCGACTGCCATATGGAACTTCGGATTCAAAGTTTGAGTCAGATACTGCATCCCGAACTACGTTTGAAATCCTACTTTGTAAATGAAGCAGTCTCTCGGAGCTTAAATTCGCAACGTCAACTTGCAAGCCAACGCTCGGCATAAAGAGCATAATTGGACTGGGTTTGTCATCCCTTTCTTTGAAGGTCCTTATCGCGTCAAGCATTTCTTTATGCACCTCCGTTTCAGCTCTCTTTTTATTCGATCGGGATGTGGAAGACGATACGTTTTTTCCGAGGTTAGAATATTCGCAAACTTGAGAGTTTTCCTCCTCGAATTCTATAACGTCACTATTACCAAAATTTTCAGCAGTAATATCAAAATTTCCAACAGTGCTGAAATAAAATAAATTAAAATAAATATACTAAAACTAAATTCCCTACGCACACACCTCATATTGAATTGTTTGCATTCTCCTTTAAAAAAAGATAATTGGTCATAGTATTTATACTATTCGGCTGTCGGAGCTTTTTGGCCACTTCCTGACGTTTAGCTACACTTTTCTTCTTTTAAAATCCTGTAGTATCGGCCGCGAATCGTCTTCCACCTCTTCCTCATCGTTCCACTGAAAAAATGCAAAATTTAATGACAGTTTTTTTTTTTATTCAATATATTATGATTTGGTATTTACCTGACTGATTCAACTCACTTCCTATTTCTTTCCATTTCTTTTCTTTCGATATTATGTTTTTATAGCCACCGTGGCTTTTATTATACAATATTTTTTTATTCGTAACGAATTCTATTAGTTTCTCCTCCATCGTTTTCAAATTTTTTTTGTTCTTTAATTATTTCAAACAGCTGTTTAGTTTGCGGCAACAGCTTACATTTTTTGTTTTTGACGTTTAATTGTTTCAATGTTGCCTCCCTGTATTTCTCGATTTTTTGTTTGGTAGCACTGTGGCAGTGGCATTGAATTTAGAAATAGAGCTAAGCGTGGCAGTACTGTTTACTGCTACTGCTCTTATGTAAGTGCCACCATTGAAACACACTGCTTCTAAAAAAAAACAGCTGATCACTGACACTGCCACTGCCGCATTGTAATTCCGCTAATAGAAGTTAAAAGATAATCTTACGTTTCTATTTCACGAAACATGTTTTGTTTAAATATTCAGCTTTTTTCTTTTCCAAAGTAGTTTTTGTTATATAAGGTAGCATATTTTCGTATTTAAAAAGTATTATGAAACTAATGACTCTTCTTTAGAATTGTTTTTGTATTAATAATTTTTAAGCATTTTTATAATAATACGAAAACTTTTTCTAGCCATAAAAAATACGTTTTATTATATTTTTTCCAAAAAAAAAATATTAATGTTTAAGGTCCCTATCACTGTCGTCTTCATCGGATAATATATTTGAATTAGAATTTGTATTTTCAATGAATATATTGTTCTTATACCAGTACGAATCTGCCTTTTCCAAATATTGACTGAATTCTCTTAGATTATTAACTTTTTGTGGTTGAATTTTCACTTAAAAATAACTTTTAAGTTAACTTGATTTTCTGTCTTCCAAAAGTTGAAATTCATCATATTTTTCAAAAATGGCCATATTTTTCATAAAAATCATTCCAGAAAATGTGTAGTTAAGAATAAAATAAGTTCTCAATTTGAAATTTTCCTTTAAATTTTTTTTTGTTTTTTTTTTTTTAAAACGAGTATACATCAGTGCTTTATCCCTTTTTTTGATAGACACATGCTTCAATATCCTGAAAAGGGAATGGAATTTTTCGGCGCTCGTGCATGATCTCTATGCAATCTTTAGGAGTTTTGATAACTTCTAAGTGTTTTAAACGCTTCCCACAAATACCAAAACTCCTGTCACACACGCAATATGAATGGCCATGAACCGCAGTGTAACAAGCCCATATAGCGATTGGCCAAAAATAGAAGGAGTTGTCCTAGAATCATGAAATTTTGTGAGAATGAGTTTTAAGACAAAGGAATTATTTCGTTCGAATTTAATGAATGGCACGCCCAAAATATTATCCTAGATCAATAAAATTTGATACACATAGTTCTATTATAGCTGTTAATAGATAGTATAAAAATGAATCAAATCCGCTTGCTAACACGCCCACCTCCCATATAACCGAAATCAATAATACGGTATATATAGTTCTTTTGCAGCTATAAATAGTTTGCGTGAAAATTAACAAATTCGGCCTGCAAGCAATCTCACCTTTCATATATCTGAAATCGGTAATCTTATATATTTACCCAAAAATTATCCTAGATCAATTAAATTTGGTACACATTTTAGATTTTATTTTTATTTTAGATTTAGACCTATTTAAACTATAAGGCTGTTTTAACAAATTAATTTTTACAATATTTTTTAACCGCATACTTACTGAATACAATTTAATTACAAATTCAAATTAAAATAAAATTTAAATTAACTATTACACTAGTCTACAAATTCAGGGACATTTTTTATCGGAGACCTCAAATACTTTTCTAGAAGAACTTTTTACGCTGATTATACGTCTGTAGTCAGTTTTCCCCTAAAAGGTCGAATTTTTGAGATGCAGAGTGATTTGCAATTTTAAGAATTTGATCTAGTTTTTCCATTCTAGAAACTAAACTGTTTTATATAAAGAAATGTCATCTTACAGATAGTTACCCTCCAGTACGCTGAGTGTCAATTAACTCATTTACGCTAGCTATATTAGTAGCTGTACGATGTGTAGTTACTTCGCTAGCGCTTGGTAATGCAGCGCCAAACCAATGCGTGAATAAAAAAAAAACGATGAGTGTCAATTTACTCCTTTACGCTAACTATTTCAGTAGCTGTACGATGTGTAGTTACTTCGCTAGCGCTTGGTAATGCAGCGCCGAACCAATGATTGAATAACAAAATAAAACACAATTCTAAATAATTAAGTGATTCCCCTAACTTTGATTTGAGTTAAGTGCGCTTCATTTAGTTTTGCATTTGATTCGTAACCGTTGGTCAATAAATCAATTTAAAGTGAGTATAAAAAACAGTGTAAAGGAACAGAACGGTGAAGAAAATTATAGCTAAAATAAATAATAAATAAAATGTTAAAGTCATATCATTCCTCAATTTTAGACTCTATAACAATCAAGGATGGCTCCGGCACTGCCGACTTTCAGCTTCGTGGAAAAGAAGAAGATGGATGGCAAACTTTAAAGCGGTTCTAAATACCTACAATAAAATACTTCTTACTTTTCGTCAATCTAATTAATAAAATAAAATTAATTGTTAACTGCATTATAAAATTTTTCCCATTTTTCCAATGAATAGGTTTAAAAACACACAAATTAGCTGCAGTACGCCGAACTAGTACAAAACTAGGAAATCGCTACCCTCGTGGTAACCACCAGTAGTTGCGAGCTGATACCTTTTGTACTTTCTACTACGCTTTCTACTGGCGATTTTAGTATAGAGATGTCATTGGAAGTAGTGAAATCTGCCCCTCTGTGGCACAATAAGCTATTTATATTACTTATTTTAAATGGTAAAAGATATGAAACCTTTGGAGTTGTGGTGTCTTCTTCCACTGACTCTTGCAATTTTTTGAACATTTTTTTTTTTCCAATATTTTTAAAATATTTTTCGTTTTCTGCTTAAGTTTTTTGTCATTACTACAGCATCTTCCAACTCAATATCACTTGAACTATGTGAACATTGATATGAACTTTCTGATCATTCAAGATCTTTTTTAATCACTTTTCGAATTAATTTTATTACAAAATTTCCGAAATTTAATGTGCACAAAGCTTTCATTTATCTATTCCACGATCTAAGTTCCAAAATCAAATGTAATCCAGCATCGCTATTTGTAAAGTAAGCAGAGAAAAATAAGTCAAATCAAAGTACAAAACAATATTTTTGTTGTTGCACTGAATAGACAAATTTCCGCTATATTCAATTTGTTACTTCTACCTAGGTTTGCCAGATTTTTTTGATGTGAAATCAGTACTCTTCAGATTTTGAGGTAAAAAAAATCAGTACTCTTCCAAAAAAATCAGTACACATATTTTTAAATGTAAAAGTAAACATTTTTGAATAAAAAATATATTTATTTATTTGTTAACAAAAAATAAAGCAATAAAACAATTCAAATTTCCTTAAGTTATACCACAACGTAAATATGTATATATATATATATATATATATATATACTTTTTTTGACTTGGGTTTGCAAACAGCTGCATTAAAGTTTTGAAAATATATAAAAGTAGATAACTTTTCAGATATTTTAAGCATTAAAAGTTAATTGTTATTAAAAAAAACATTGAAAAAAAATTGCTTAAAAATATTTATCCTTTTTTTGCGTATTTAATACAATACTTTGACCTTCCTTAGTTTTTAAAAAATTTATAAATTCAGAACAAGACATTTTAAAATTGTTTTTTACAACAAGTTCACTTTCGAGATTTTCTAGTGTTAACCTGTTCCTTTCTTTTCTCCAAGCCGTAAACATTAAACTAAAAATGCGCTCGGAAGCAGCATTAGAATGAGGTATCGAAAATAAAAAATAACACATTTTTTCAAAGTTAGAGTAGGTTCCGGTGTTTAAAAATTCTAACCATTTATCAACCGTATTTTTATCTTGAACAGCATCTATAAAATTTTGTAGAACTACGAATTCCTCAAACATTGCATCAAAGTCGATATTTTTTATTTTAAACGATTGACAAATGTTTTTTAAAATATTAAAGCTGAAGTGGGTTTTTAAAGTTAGTATACTTTATAAAGTTAGTATAGTTAGTTAGTAAGTTAGTATATAAATGTTCAAATTTATTATTTTCGAACTGGAAATGAGAATTTAAATAATCAAGAATGGAACCTAAAAATGCGTTTGCCCTTTTTTTAAATAAAACTACAGTCTCATTATTATCACAATTTTTACATAAAGTATCGGCAATAGAACCGTAAAAACCTTCCCTTTTTTGTGCAGACATTTTATCACGCAAATTTTTCATTAATTGAAACATTTCAATAATAATTAATGTGTCATTTTCTTCAAACTTTTTTATTACTGCTGTTAAAGAATTTCCAACATTTAAAAGTAATCCTAAATAGGCCTCCGCAATGCTGTTTTCAAAAAACTGTGTAAGAACAGCTGAACATGAATCCAATGATATAAAGTAATTTTTAACTGCTTCAAAATTTTTGTATAATCGCTCTATCGCTGGCATCAAGCTTAGCCACCTTGTTGGTACATATCTTAGCATTTCTGAATATTCCATATTACAAAAATTGAAAACATCTTTAAGAGCAGCTGTTTTTTTGGTTGATGAAATAAATTCATTATATATTTTAATAATTATACATTCTATATCATATTTAATACAGTTTAGAGAATTTTTGATTGCATTATGCAAAACGTGGCAAAGGCAGCCAATACCAATGAGATCATTATTTTCTTTTTTAAGCTCGACATAAACGCTTTGTTTTTTTCCGAAATTAACATTTGCGTTATCAGCACAAAAACTTGAAACATTACAAATACTTAATTTATTTTCATTTAATTTAGATTTCAAACAATGCGCTATGTCCTTAGAACACTCAGAATCGGAGTCATAAAAATTTATAAGTTTTATATTTATACCTTTTGTTTTGTTGAAATATTTTATAATAATTGGAAACGTTTTTATGTTTCCCTTATTTGAAGCATCAGTAGAAATAGAAAATGGATGGGCATTTTCTAAGTCCTTCACAATGCTTTCAATTGAAAATTTAGCCAGCACATTTTTTGTAATTTTCACACACTTGGCAGAACACATGTAAACTTCGACGCTGTTGTTGAGTCCGGAAATAATGCTTTAAACAATTTACTAGTGCAATCCGCAGAGTTATAGCTATGCCCATGCATAATTGTGTGGTACGTGAAACCAGCTTCCGATAATGCACACTCCTCACGCAAATTTGAACATGAAGTGTCTTTTGAGCTGTAGAAGTCGGAAAGTGGTTGTTGCTTTGAAAACAATCTAACGTTGCTTTGGTGCTTGGCCGACGACATATGCTTTTTAACGTCGCAAATTCCAGCATTTGAGATCTTAAAGTCCAGTTTACATACATCACACCGCGCCATATCGTCTTTATTGGACTTCCTTATCCAATGATAATTTTTTAACCAATCCTCGTTAAATTTATTCGCTCTTCGTTTTTGGTCTTTTTTTAACTTTTTGGCGGGGCGTTTGTCATAGGTGGAATCATTGCTTGAAGATGAATCAAAGCTGGAATCATCCATGGTATCATTCAGCTACAATGAAAATGTTTACATTATTAAAATTTGCATTATGCAAAACGTTATTTTCTTCAAAAATATATAACTTACATGTTCAATGCGCGACCAAAAACGAAAAACACCCAGAAACTGAGGCTGATGTTGATTAAAAAAAAAATAGAGATGTGAAAATACAAAACGATAACAGGGTTGAATAATAAAATGTACCGAAATCGTAAAACTTAAAGGTATGCTCACACTTATAATATGCGTTTTTGTAACACTTTTTTATTACTGATTTTTAAAATATTCGAATTTCAAATTGTTTGTAAAAATATATAAAAATCAGTACAAATCAGTACAATATTTGACAAAATCAGTACATTTGCGTACTGATTTCATGTTTCTTGAAAATCAGTACATTTGAGCACTTCGATTAAAAAATCAGTACATGTACTGATGAAATCAGTACGTATGGCAACCCTACTTCTACCGTTCCATGCAAAAAGGGCACATACAGAGTGCACATTTTTTGATGTTAAGAAGTCTGTTTAAGAGATATAAACTTAATATTTTAAGGGGACATGAATGAGGAACTGTTCTTTCTATAGAGCCGTTGTATGCAAAAAGGTCACATCTCTCCTTGAGCTCTTATTGCATTTACCTCCTCAATTAATACTCGTACTTCAAAAGCTAAAAGCAAATTCCTGTAATTCCAAATGACATTTTTTTCGCTTACACAAGCTAACAAATCTTGCTTATGGTCGCTTTTAATCTTCAAACTATCAACATCAATATTACCATCATAAGCATCATCAACATTAGCCTCGAATTCTAAAAGCCGAAATGAGTGTCAAACAAAATGTAAACATAGAAGCACACACAATCCGCTTATGAAGCACTTTTAATGCATGTTGTACATGCAGAAAAGAACGAAACCAACTTAAAAGACTTTTGAAAGAAAACCATTGCCTATTTAAGAAAACTTAAACCACAAAGCAACCAGAACAATTGCAATTGATTGCAGTGCAGCTCAGCTAATGAACTCGTTGTGAAGCGATTAAAAGGAATCTTGTGACAACGAAGTAACTGAAGGAAAACACAGCAAGGGAAAACAATTGACATCAATCAAATATGCCACCGAAGAATAATGAATGTTGAGCTTTGTTGAGGAAGCATTAAGTACATGTTGATCTGTTGTCAAACAGGAAGTGAGTTTACTATTTCAGCTCGCTAGAATCAGTTTCAAATGAGGCCAAAGATTGGGCCTCACCATCTAGAAAAAAAATGACAAAACTATATGTGATTGACAACAAAAAACATGTTCTCAGTTTTTTTTTTACAGTGAGCCCACGGTGCCACTCGAAACGCTTTGGGGTTGCCCCAAAAAATGTTTTAGGGTTTTATGTTTTCCCTTATAACTTGATTTCTAAGGTATTGACTGTACTTTTTAATGGTGTAAAATCAAGGTATACCAAGCAATGTTTAAGTTTTATTAAAATTACCTAAACTTTTGCAAAAATATTTAGTTTTTTCGATTTTAATCAAACTTTTTTAGCATTTGAAATTTAGGGAAGTTGATAATTTTTTACAAATTTCTAATTTTGTGTTGCTGTTTAATTCAATTTCATTCAAAAATTTATATTAATAAATACTTGTTTGCAGAAATAATGCTTTTAAAATATGAATTTACTAATAAGTGTCAACTTTTTGAGGACGCACATTTTTAAAATTTAAATTTTTTCATGTTTTTATTTTAACTAATTTTCAATAACGTGGCAGCCGTAACGCATTGGGTAGAGTGCGTGAGTGTTACACAACACCCCAATGTCTCTTTTTTTCCATTGGTGGAATTTTACCACGGCGTGAAAAAATGTGAAATCTTTTGTTATATATAAATATATTAAACAATGCCACATTTTACATCTAACATACTCACTATAAAAAAAAAATTTTATCCAAAACGTTTTTTTTTTGTAAATTTAAAAAAACTTCATAACAAAGATTGTTGACGCTTTTTAAGAACATTAATGAAATGTTTGTCTACCTAGGGACACAATATCGAAAGAAAAGTATCGATGCTCACAGAATATTGAAAGAAAAGTATCGATATCATGGATATTGAATAATTTTTTTGTACTTTTTTGCATGGTAGAAAAAAAAAAATTTCACAGCTTTATTTCTCAGAGACAGAATTGTTCGAAGCAGCTGTCGCGAAAAATATAAGGAACTAGCTAATGACCCCTGTTATGCCCGGCATTAGCAACATTTCCACAAACTCACCATCTATCGGATCAAAATTGCACAATGCTTAAACACTCCCATAACCGAAATACTCTAATTGGCTCATTTTGAGCTCAGTCAATAGTAATACGAAAGAAAATATTTAATTATTTTAAGTCGATCAATTAATCATGAAACATCCTTGAACATGTATTTACCCTCAGTTGGACAGATTTATAAATATTCAAAGTCTTTTTTAGGCATTTGTGGGTTAAGTTTTGTAATAAAATAACCTGTTATGTAACCTCTTCTTTCTTTAAATTGCTTTAAGTCAGTGATGGGCACACTACCACTATTATATTTTCTGTAGTTTTGTGCTTGAGGTAGTCGAGTCTCGCTCTCATTTATTTTTCGCTGCATAATAATCAAGTTTGAAGCATCAAGCAGCGCGGACCTTTCAGCATGAAGCCTCCGCGCTACCTGATTGAAATAGCCATGATAGAATTAAAAGGTAGACGATTTTGAGATTATCAAGTGAACTTGCCGTAAGGCTTAAGCAACTTGGGTTATCCAAAACTTTGAACTTTGTGTTGTACCACAACACGGACCCGTTTATGTTTTAAACAAGTAAAACATACGGGGCATCCGGTTTGGCAACACGAACATGGAAGCTGCTTCACAAACACAAAGCATCACCCAGTGCCCTGCTGATTAGGAGCATTATGTAATAAATTACATACTGCCCGTAATAGCAGTACCAGTTTAGACTTTCGTAGTGACGTACTTCCATCCATGAACTGGTGGAGACGAGACCTACCCAATCTCTTGCATATTAAGACGGATATGCCAGCCCGGTCGTACCATTGCCGGTCAATCTAGACCCGTGTAGCATTCACACAACCACAACCAGTACAAGACTCCCCGAAGGGCCAGCCCACGACAGTCATCTGGGCAACTCGATCTCGTCAAATGAGGATCCACAATATCCCCGCAAAAAGACCAAGAATACACAAATGCAATTAAGAAAAAGTGCATTCTTACACATGACTGTGCTCAATGAGCACGTAAGGGCTAGTCTAACAATTTGCAGTTGCCGACTCAGCTGGAAACTATTGCACATGACTGGTACCTACTCTGGAGGACCTTTGCAATTGCCACTCTTACTCTGGCCGGTCGGATTTCACCATCCAGACGTAGAGTATTGGCCATTGTTTTCAGGGACTGCCGTGCTCAGTATGAGAACCCTTAGTTAACAACCATTTCTACACCTTCCTCAGTGACTGCCGTGCCAGTTTGAGGGTGCGAGTCAAACTCTTGACTAGCAATCCACTTCGGAAAGCCGAAGAGCCGACACTATGATGCATGCATGCCGGCACTTCACAACTGTTGCAACACGCCCAATTAAGGTCTCAGTGCGGTGGATAGATAGGGTCTACCCCATTTGACAGGTAAAGACTGTCCCCGTACTAACAAGTTTTAAAGTCAATTGCTATACCTTCGCAGGCTTGTTTCATATCGATATACCGAATATGACCTGCTACCAAGATGGGCGCCACCCCGAGCTCTTGGTTGGCCCTATCAGTTTTTCCGTTTGTAGGACGTCTCCTACAAACAACACTCCTCCTTTATCCTGGCTTGGGACAGGCAGGCGCAACCATGGCGGAGTTAATTATAAGGTAGGTGCAACTCGGAGATAAAAATATGAAAAAGCAAAACATTGGCGTAGTTATAATGTCAGTTTTGACTTTTGCCGTTTGCTCGTTCAGCCATAGGCATGATACAATAATAAGGTAGGGTAAAGAGATTCACCACACCGACCTGGAATGTCAAAATTATAAAATACTGTGTTGCCGTACCTTATAAAATATCCACGAAAAATCCGTGATTGTTCTTTGCATTTTTGATGAATTGCTTAGCCGTGGCGACATGTTATAACTTCGTTAACTTCGATGTTCGGCAATTCGTCAAAAATTGGAATATCACTTTGCTTCTTTTTTTTTGAACAATTTTTCAATTTTTTTTTTAATGCACTCTTTACTTTAATATTGATATTTCGCTTCGACGTTCGCTTCGAAAGTGAAGTTATTAAATGTTATTATTATTAGAAAAGCTTTGAAGATTGAGGTTTTTCCATTCGCCATTTGCCCATAGGCCAATCACTATAAAATCGTTTTCTGATACAGTAGTGCACTTCAGTTCTTGTAATTTGTGAATATATTAAGTAAATATATATTTATAGTTTTTTTGAATTTGATTATTTATTCAATAACAATTATTTATTATATAATTTTTGATTATTTTAATAATCTCAAAAATAAGTTCTACCATCTATCATATAACGTGAAACAAAGAAAACTTAAGTTTTTTAGGGCCAGTTTCAAGATCATTAGTTAACCACTGACCAGAGGTACCAAAGGCACCACCACCGGTGGCTTTTACATTAGTTAACTAACAGCTGATTTTTGTAATAGAGAAAAAAACCAAAATAAGAAACAAGTAATATATATTTATTATTGATATTTATCGGATATATAAGCGTGATATTTATCCGATTGCTTATTTTCTATGATGTCCTTGCATTTAGTGACTATTTCCAAAAGAAAATCTATTTCTTTTTGGGAAAAATTCGAGCATCTCGCACTTTGTGTTGCATCCATTTTTTTTAATCCATTTTTAATTGCGCAAAAGGAAAGTATTTAAAGCAGATGTCGAAAACATATGTTCTATACAGTAATCTCATATCTTTTTAACAAAATTGCCATTAGTTAACTGAAGCATTGTGAAACCCAAATCATGAAAAGTCATAGCTAACTAACAGCCTTTAGTTTAGTTAACCAATTGGTTAACTAATGGTCGTGAAACTGGCCCTTAAAGCTCCAGCAGATTAAATAAAAAGACTAATAAGAAGAAATAAAAGCAATGTGTCCATTTCAAAAACTAATTTTAAATTTATGTTCAACAGCTTCTCCGTCATACGGCAATAAAAAAATATGTATTACATTTATAGTGGACATTAGAATAAAAAGTTTAAATAAGAAAATAAGAACACAAAAAACTAAACTAAAACTAATATGCAATGATTTACTGAAAACACAGCTTTAAAATCACAAAACAGCGATTTATTTCATTGCAAATACATTTTTCTGAATTTATCCTATTTATCCTACAAATAATTTCCTTTCTTATTATTTGTCCCACATTTATCAATAATACAGAAAAGTGGCAATGCTAAAACACATTTTGACATTCGAGGTCGGT
Source organism: Coremacera marginata (assembly GCA_914767935.1). Lineage (NCBI taxonomy): Eukaryota > Metazoa > Arthropoda > Insecta > Diptera > Sciomyzidae > Coremacera > Coremacera marginata. Next base: position 45,487,226 of record OU612044.1, on the reverse strand, counting down.
GTGGTGAATCTCCTTACCCTACCTTATTATTGTATCGTGGCCATAGGGATGTATAATTTACTTGTAGCCGTATAAATAGATTGAGTACCCAGATTTTATGTGTTGAAATGTAAGAAAAGTAAGCAAAAACATACAAATTTAATAAAATTAACAGTGTTTTTTAGATATAATACAGAATTAATTGTGTTTTGGCTTTGAACGAGGCAAATAAAAGTTAAAATTGAATATCTTTTCATTCGACTACTTAGTTCGTTTGTGCAGTAACCAATTTATTTGTGTCACTATGTACGGCTGCTTTGAACTGTCAAAATATATTTTGACAAAGGAAATAGCCTTTTTTATTGTTTTGTTGCCGGAGAGAACGTGTCTCAAATGCACCTACCTTATAATTGTATCATGACGCGCCCAACACTGGCTTAAATCAGTGATGGGCACACTAATACTATTATATTCTCTGTAGTTTTGTGATGGTGGTAGTCGAGTCTCGCTCTAATTTATTTTTCGCTGCATAACAATCAAGTTTGAAGCATTAGCAGCTTAGACCTTTAAGCATGAAATCTCAGCGCTAACTGATTGATGATAACAGCTTTAAACAGACCATTAATAGTAAATTACCGTTTTAACCCTTTAGCGGCCAGAAATGAAAAATTCCAGAATTTATATTTCAGCTATTAGTTTTGTAAGCTTACCGCGGTAAAAAGAAACTTTGCGAACAATACATTGCGTATGTCAGGAGTAATCTTCCAAATTAAACCTTAATATTTAAATTTAACTTTTTAGTTCTTAAAACTTGCCAACTTAAATAATCCTGGAATTACTTACTTACTTAGGTGGTCGTAACAACCCGTGTCCGGGTTTCAGCCGACCTCATCAGCTCTCGCCAGGCGCCTCTGCTTTGCGCGCGCCTTCTCCAATCGGATACACCAAGTGCGGTTAGGGCTTCCTCAGCCTGGTCCATCCATCGGAGGCATGGTCTCCCTCGTCGTCGTTGACCAGCGACCCTCGCCTCGAGCACCTTTTTCGCTGGAGCTTCGTCGTTCATACGATGGACATGACCCAGCCAGCGTAGTCGCTGCACAGTTATACGCCGAACTACGTCTATGTCATCGTAGAGCTCCTGATTCCAATCCTGAAATTGGTTTTTAGTTTTTTTTATTTGGTACTTAAGGGGTTACATGACATTGGCAGTTTTTTGAAATCTTTCTTTTAAATAATTTTGTATTTTAGTAAATATTCTTACGATTCTAAGAAAAAAATTTAAAAAATGGAAAAAATTAAGAATGGAAAAATTCATACGGGTTCAAAAGTTACAGCCGGATTAGTGAGAGCGCATTTTTAATTTTTGCGCTACCTACGTACGGCAGCTGGTATATACTTGTTTTACTTGCTACCTGACTTTTGGTGGTTGTTATTTCGTACCTACTTGAAGGTTGAAGGGTTTCCCGAATTGCTAAACAATTGCAAAAAACTATAAGAAACAGCACAACACAAGATAACGAAGGCATACAGTACGAAGCAGGCATGGCAGATTGAAGGTAACCTTTTTTTTCTTTGTTCACAAACTTTGAACGCGTTTATCTCGAAACCATGTTGAACCAATGAACCACAGCGGGTTCATTTTTTGACGAAATTTTTTTTTATTTTTTTAAACTTGATTCGCTATCTTTTTTCGCGAGCTTTTTTTAAGTTTTTTAGATTTTTTTATGAATTTTTAAAGTCAATATTTTTTTCGAAAAAACACACTTTCAAATCTGAAACATGAAAAATTGAAAAAAAAAATTGAAAAAAAGCTCGTGTCATACGATAACCAATTTTGTTAAGATTTAAAAAAGTAATTTTTTTTTTCCAGATCAGACAATTTTTACAACTCCCAGCGCTGCAACCACGACGCCCCGTTTATTTCTCTGCCGCCAGTTTGGAGCTCTATAAAACCATGTTGGAGTGAAAAATATATTTTTTTGAATTTATTTTTTCTGGTAGTTTGTTCAATTCTCTACAATAATAAAAAAAAATTTTGGAAAAATGTTTGTTTTTGACTGAGTTATGAATTTTTAAAACAAGATCTGTTTTCTCTGCCGTGAATGTCATGGCCCGCCTTAAATAAATTAAACAATATATCATTATCATCAGGAGTGTTGTGGGAAGTTTCATTGTTTTGCTGAAAGAAGAATACAAAATTGTTAAATTCGTCTTTAAAACTATCCTGCAAAATTTTAAAAAAGCAATAATAAATGTAGTAATCACATTTTTAGTTATTTTAACTATTTGTACAATTTATTTTGTATGAACATAAAAAATAAGCAAATTAAAAAAATACTTCTTTTTGAGATCATGTTACTAAAAACTATAATAGTAAATTGTGATATAAAAAAAACAAAAACAATTCAGTTATCTTGAGTTATGGGCTTATGCCTTTAAAAACTAAGATTTAGATAAAGTTTTAAGAATATTTCTGAAAACTTTAAAACTTTTTTTAAGACCTGCTTAACAAAGAATTTTAATAAAAAAATAAATAATTTTTATGACTTCTTCAGATACCCCACTCCACATCATTTAACTCACTTAAAAACAGAATTTGGTTTAACTTTTTTCCTGCAAGACGATTTCGTAACTTCGTTATTGTTTTGCCGGCTTTCGGATGGTACCGACGTGGCTGGAAGATATAGATATTATTGAACTATTTTGTATAAAGATGGATAAATATTATTAAAATTGTCCCATTCTTTCAATTGATAACTATTCAAGGAAGACAGACTACCAGACTACAGATACAAGACAGACTACAAATACAAGGATATCTAGCTTCTATCGGAGACTGGTCTTATAGCAGCTGACCTTTGTGCCAGTTCCTTATATCTTGCTCAAAAATCATATTTAGGGATTTTTTCTACCCCAGCATCGCCAACGGATTCAGTAATGTTAATATTTGATGTTGTTGCTAAATCATAGAGACAAAAAACAGCTCTTGAGCACGCAATTGGTTCTTGAAATGGCACTTTTTTGAACCTTGGGTCGAGTAAGCATGATATTGCAATTATGGCATTATTTACAATATATTGAAGCCTGCGTTCAACTTCTTGATATAGAATGACTTTTACCTGCCTGCGTTATTTTATGTTCTTCTTTAGTAAACTGACTCAATTCGGCACGAAAATTTCTTATGATTGGAATTATTTTGCTTACAGTGATATATTTTCCCCCAGATATTTCACATTTACAACCTGATCAACACTTTCAAGCTGAAATGCAGATGGAAGTGTCGAGGCTTTTGAATAAAATCCAATTATTTGATGTACAACAGTAGCCAATTTTATAAAACTTTCCAACAGAAGAAAAAAGAGTTCCATCATGTTTTAACATATAATATTAACTTTAAGGAATTTCCATTTTATTTTTTGCGAAGCTCATCGCTGCAAACAACGCGGTTTTTAAAAAACTTTACAATATTTCTTACTTGTTCACATAGCAACGTCAGTTCGGGTACTTTAATAATGCTTTCCATTACAAGGTATGTGTGAAACAAGGTAAATGTTTATGTGTTCCAACAAAGTTGTTTTCAGCAGCAACCATATTGGCTCCATTGTCGGTTACGATACACGAAATGTTTAGATAATTTAAAATTTTCGACAGGTAAGCTTCAGGTGTCAAATGGTAAGACACCTGTTTGCGTTGCGTTTCGCAACGTCCACAAAAAATGGGTCAAACCTAAAATAAAAATTTACAAATTGTTAGTTATAAAAAACACCAAACAGTTGGGGGGTAGGGGGGGGGGGGAGGTGGAACTTACTGTTCTCGATGTTTTTTTAATTTTTTCATCATATTGGTCGTGCTTACACTCGTTTTTATTTGTTTAAAACAAACCTTGCACTTTGCATTGAGCTTATTACTTGCTTTAAAAAATTTCCACACATTTGATCTTCTTGGCGCCATATTGTTTTTTTATATGATGATGTATGATACATTTTGTTTCGATACTAGGAAAAAAGAATCGATACCGTCAAATATCAAATATGCACTTAGTAGCGAAGAAGTTCTCGTATCGAAATAAAAAGTATCGATACTCGAAAGTATCTATACGATATTCACGTCCCTTTATCTACCTACTTCCAACACTTATGAAAAACTAGATTCTGTCAAAAGAAACATATCACAGTAGTTCATATATTTAATCATATATTAACATTTTGCACGAAAAATCGCCTTGTTACACCCCCAAATCGCCCAAAACCGCGGTTGTAATCGTGATCACAGACAGAGAAACATCAACTCAGATGGTGATGTTTATCAAGAATATGATACGTATATGTATGCAAGTTAACGTCCCTCTAACCCTTGACTTTAATGGCATAATATAAACAATAAATAACTTCAAAGGCATATCAATCTTATGGGTATGCGTTCCCACAAAAATAATGTAAACAATAATGGTTCTTTCTTATCGCTAATAGAATGGATGATGCAATTTATTCAACCATTGTGAAACTCAATTGCATCAATCCATTCTTTGTTATCTTTTGAGGTTAGTAAGCAATTTTAGTTTATAAATAGCTAGCTTCAGATCACTTTGAGACACTTTGTTAAACGTAGCTGACAACAGCATAACGCATAAAAAGGAAAAAGCTTTAAATAAATAAAGTTCCGTAGTTTCGAGTTTTTTGTAAACGAAGTTTTTTATTAAAAACTTTTTTTTTTATTGTAAAATTTGAAGAACTTTGTTTTTTATCAAGTTTTTTTCTTCTTTCATAATGTAAAAAGAAATAAGTTAGGGCCTTTCTATATTAAGGTAGCGATAAGTTCATGGAAAACTATAATAAAAAAATACTATAATAGATTATACAATAATAGAAAAACAAAGTGCAATCAAATTAATTTGCATGTATTTGCATGCTCCTTATGGGCGTTATAAACAGAGTGACAATTTATATGCACCTTACGCAGTATGCGTGAGGCTATAACTATTAGAGCCCTGCATGAGTATGCTTTTTTCGCCTCCCTGAATATATTCTCTTGCTATAGAATAAACAATTTCCTCTATACCTTTTCTGCTTTGCTCATACCTGATCTTACACTCTCTTTGTTTTATTCAGGTATAAGAAACAACAACATGGGGTAGCAAATAAAGCAATAAAAAATAACGAAAATATCAGTGTTCATACCCTGAATATTTAGCGAATATTTTTTTATTCGTTCGTTCGTAGAACGAAAAGTATGTTTTTTGTATTGGTACCCAAAAAAGGGTGGTAGATAGGGCGTAGGTGTGTTCGGAAGAAATGTTTAGGGGCAAAAAATAATAGGACCATTTCATATATTTCACCCCTCAAGGAGTTCAGCTACGGCCGATATAAACTATTTTGGATAGCATTTGTGTTTATTGCATGGGGAGCCAAAGAAGGGTGGTAGATAGGGGGTAGGTGTGTTGGGGATAAATGTAGAGGAACAAAAAATAATAGGACCAGCTCATATATTTGACCCCTCTAGGAGGCCAGCTACGGCCGATATAAACTATTCTCGACAGCTTTTGTGTTTTTTGTATCGAAGGTAGCGCATAAGCAACAAAAAATAACACAAATATGAATTAAGAATAACATAAAGCTTATTGCGGGGAAAAACCATCATACCTGATTCTTATTCAGGTCACTGCAGCAGATTCCTGAGTATTCATATAGTTTATTAAGTACTCAGAGAAATAACTGAAGCAACGCGTAGATCGCAAGCTCACCTCAGTGCAAAAGCTTATGAAAAGAGAACAGATAACAAATAAAAAGTTATTCTCTTGCGCTACACGACCTGTTGTTTACATTTATTCGCTTGCAGCCTTGCTTGCCGTGACTGCTACAGCAGAGAATCAAGGTATATTGAGTTGATGAATATATTCATGCAGGACTCTAATAACTATTTATGTTCCCTTTAGTCACGCTTGTTTCAAAAGCACTCAAACACAGATGTATTTGCCTTAGCAGTGTAGCGTGCAATAAAATAAAGCTTGAATTAGGTTTTTGTTTTCATTATTGGCATGACGCTTCCAAAGTAAAGCTTATCTTAAAAAGATTTATAAAACAAATCAAAAAATAAGAACAAGTAAAATAATAAACAATTATACAAATGTAAAATATTTAAAAAATACTTACCACATAGCTTTGTATAAAAGTATCTTTCAATCGGCTTGCATATTCATTTGTAAGAATTTTGCATGAGAGTACACTTCAAATTCAAAAGATTCTTAGAGGAAAATGTTGAAAAATTGCATTTTATTCTTGGTGTTGCTAGCGTTTGCTGCTTTGGCAATGGTGAGCAAAAATTTAAAAAATCAAAAATAATTTCTTTTTTATTCGAAAAAATATTTTTAATCAATTTAGTGTGCACCTCATCCTAGTTCCGATCCTGATTACGACGAAAAAAATGAATCCGAATTTATTGTCACATATACATATATATATGGGGGCAGTTCCTATGCAGCCGATCGCAAGTTTTCATTTCATTTCATTTTATTTTATTTATTAATCAATGGAATATATTCCTTACTGACGAGCTTTTCAATATATATTTAGAAAATGTGTATATAAGCAAAAATAATGTATTATAACTTAATAAATTGAAGATAATTGATTGTACAGAGTTGTATTAGATACAGAAAAATCAATTGGATACATAGTTGATAACTGACTATTAAACTATCGCAAAGTTCTTATGATCGGAGAATTTGAAGCATAATTTGTCCTGTGAAGTCCAATATTAAGGTTGCTGCCCACTTACGGCACGTAACGAAACTACACAATATAACTACACTGCGTTCTTATGTATTCATGCACACTAACAACGACGAAACGCCAACGACCGACGAAAAAGCCGGTGGCTTTAAAACCAAAGAATTCTGACCGGCTTGTTTCGTTTCGTTACGTGCCGTAAGTGGGCAGCAACCTTTAAATGGAGTATCTTAAAATTCTAGATTGCACATTAAAATAAATTTGTTCCAGAAGATATGGGCAATCCGTATTGGCAGAAACAATATTGTAAATTAATAAGAGGGAAACTATAGTCCTTCTATTAAGTGATTTTATATTAATAAGTTTACATCGAGCTTATTGAGAGGCCAAGGGATAAGTAAAGTTAAAGGAGCGAAGTGCAAATTTAAGGAATTTACGTTACACGCGCTCTAAACGATTTATGTGATTAACAAAAAACGGGTTCCAAATATAACTCGCGTATTCTAACTTAGATCCAACATACTTGTGATATAACTTATAGTTTTTCTGTATGAATCAGAAAATGCATTACTATTGCGCTTTATAAATGCTAATAATTAATAAGCCTTTGGAACTATAAAAATTATGTGATAGACAAATAATAAACGGGAGTCAAATATAACACCCAGAACTTAAATTAATGTAACAGACTTCAAAGTTTGACATTTGAAGTTGTATTGATTTTTAATTGAATTATTAAATTTAGAAGATGAGACGTGAACACACTTATTAATATTTAAGTATAAATGGTTTCTAGAACACCATTCATAAAGATTTTTTAGATCGGATTGCAAAGCAAGCATATCGTTGCTTCTACCAATTCGTGAAAAGATTTTTAAATCGTCAGCAAACATCGAGAACATTGAGTTTATGAAATAATAACTAATGTCATTAATAAAAACAATAAAGAAGAGTGGTCCTAGAATACTTCCTTTAAGAACACTAGATGAAGCAATAAACGGTTCCGAAGTGACTACCTCGATGCATAGTCTGTCAACGGAAGCTTAAAAACCATTCTGGGGCATTTAGGGATAGTTCTGTCACAGATATTTAAAATATATAAACGAATCATTAGCACTTCAATATTTCAAATTATGCTACAAATTCACATTCAAAATAACAGAATTAAGTTCCAAAAAATTATATTGACTAAAGTTATAATAAATACTTGAGTTCATAAAGATGACAATCTTGCAAGAAAAATTATAAAATGATATGTTAAGCACTAGAGGCATATGATGCAAGCTAGGATCGCAGATTGGCATATGGAAGTCGTCGATACTATAATGGAAATCTTTACTAATAAAATAGAGATCTAACAATCTATTTGATTTGTTCAGAAAATTTAGAAGATGAGACGTGAACACACTTATTAATATTTAAGTATAAATGGTTTCTAGAACACCATTCATAAAGATTTTTTAGATCGGATTGCAAAGCAAGCATATCGTTGCTTCTACCAATTCGTGAAAAGATTTTTAAATCGTCAGCAAACATCGAGAACATTGAGTTTATGAAATAATAACTAATGTCATTAATAAAAACAATAAAGAAGAGTGGTCCTAGAATACTTCCTTTAAGAACACTAGATGAAGCAATAAACGGTTCCGAAGTGACTACCTCGATGCATAGTCTGTCAACGGAAGCTTAAAAACCATTCTGGGGCATTTAGGGATAGTTCTGTCACAGATATTTAAAATATATAAACGAATCATTAGCACTTCAATATTTCAAATTATGCTACAAATTCACATTCAAAATAACAGAATTAAGTTCCAAAAAATTATATTGACTAAAGTTATAATAAATACTTGAGTTCATAAAGATGACAATCTTGCAAGAAAAATTATAAAATGATATGTTAAGCACTAGAGGCATATGATGCAAGCTAGGATCGCAGATTGGCATATGGAAGTCGTCGATACTATAATGGAAATCTTTACTAATAAAATAGAGATCTAACAATCTATTTGATTTGTTCAGAAAACCATTGATTTGCATAAAACTTAAACTTAAAAAAGAGTCTATAAGATGCATTTCATGCAATATGTTAACAATAGTAGGAATAAGAGTGTTATTACCTAAAAAATTATTCCAAGTGACTTTGCTTAAATTAAGGTCACGAAGAATGCTGTAATAAATAACTATCTCTTTACAATACAATGCCATATACAATGCATCAGTGTTACTTGGAGGAGCATAGGAAACAGCAAAATAAAGGTGTTACGAGGTGTTCCATAATTGAAAATTGTTGATCCAGCAATGTGTCAGTATTTTCTAGTGGCAAAGCCCTGCAGCAAGGCAGATATTTCACAGCAACACGGATACCACCACCTCTGGTTCAGTAAGTCTTTGACGCATCCCTATTCTTTCGAAATACTTGATAGTAACTCGGGTCGAAAAACTCAGCATCAAAAGATTCAGCATTAAGTCCAAGATTCAACAAAGACTATAATCCAAATGAGAGGATTATAATTTAATTGATTCTGACTTTGTTCTTGTCAGACATATTTTGGAAGTAAATGTTTAATGAGATACCTTGAAAATATCGTGTATTTTAGGGATTAAGCATTAAAAAATAAGACCATTTTTCGACTTCTGACTTTTTCGTTAAAATACCTAAATCCTACCTTAAAAAAATGAAATGGAAAAAGGTATGTTGGCAACCCTGAAATTCAAAAAATGTTCGAATGAAAATCAGAAGATTTTTTTCAGTATTATTAAAGTCCCTCCGAGTGAGAAATATGTTTTACGATTCTTTATATTTTTTTTTTTTGTGATGGAAAAGGGCCCTTTAAGTATTTTTGAAATAAAAATAAAGTTTCAGGTATAACTTTTTTCCCCGAATTTCAGTTTTTTTTTTTTTTATTTTTTTGCAAAATATTTTTTTATTTATGGAAATTTTTTGTCGTAAAAATACTCAAACTCGAAATATACAAATAAGTACACGATAGAAAAATATACTCAATTCAGTGGGGATTAGGAAAATCGCGGCCACAGATAGCACACAGCGTATATAATCTTAAATCAAGTAAATTATTTTCTGACATATCAAAAAAAGAAATATTCCAGTCAAAATCTACTTAAATCAAGGTTAAATTTACTGCGCCATCAAAATTCACTCTCCAGATAAAATCGCCTCAAATCAAGGCAATATCTTTTGCGATATCAAAATTAGCATTTCAGTCGAAATATTCTTGGTCTCAGTCGATATTTTCTGCGATGTGCAACTTCCCATTCCAGACAAAATTACCTCAAATCAAGCCAATATTTCCTGCCATATTTGATTGCTGCTGTGGCCAATATTTTTTTTTTTTAAATATGTATTGTATATACTTACATTTACTAAAAGTAGAAATTAAAGAAATGAAACAAATCCGATCTGCTGCATCAAATTGAAAATAACATGGCAGCAAACGAGTAAGCATAACATACATGTCGCACTTTCGTATGTACATATGTATATAATGGAATAAATTTTTGAAAACTGAGTAAATTATTTTCTTGTCGCAAGAAACTCAAATATCTAATTTACACTAAAATTAAGTAAAATTCCACTTGTTGCTAGTAGAATTCAGTTCAGCTTCTTTTCTTCTTAATAAATGTAATTTAATTTCCTTCCGTGTACTTTCTAGCACAAAAATTCATAACCAAGTTATTCAACTTTATTATACACTTTTTTGCATCTACATGAGGTATAGTTTAAGAAAATATTCTAACAATATTTCATTTAAATTTTTTCAAATTTGGATTTTTTTTCGATTTTTTTTTTTTAATACAACACGAACCAAAATTAGCTTTTTTCGAATATAAGAATATTAAAAAATCACAACTGTGGTAGTTTTCGTCCAATTTTCATGTTTAATAGCTTATTTTAAAGTAATAAAAGAGAAAATGACCTGTGAACCAGCTTTTTGAAAATTTACACCTATACAAAAATTATTTAAGTTTTTTTGAAAAAATTAGCACTCTTTCCCCATATCGCCAAGTATGACATTTATCGATGCATATCGACACGGGTTCCCGTGGTCCTAAGTACACCAAATTTTATCAACATACCTTTTAACATCATACGAAGAATTTAAGAAGGTAAGCCATAAAAAAAGAACAGCATCAATTTTTAAGGGACACTCTAGTAGACGGTTAAAAATCTTAGAGTAATTTTTAAACCAATGGTTGGAATAATGTATTTTTTAAACGATTTTTTATAAGAATTAATACTTTTCAAAATACTTGAAATTTTAGTCAAAGCTGTACTTAAACTTAATAAAAAAAAAAGAAATGGCCATCTCAGCCCTTGAAAGGACTTTGACTGAGCTTCTAATGATCAATTGTATTGTGTGTGTTGTGAAATGTTTGAACACAAATGATCGAGAACTGAACCTACATGTTTTATGCCGACTCTGAACGGCTTATGTTCTCAAGAAGCTTTTCATGGCAGTTTTTTTGAAGCGAAGCTTTTTACTCGTCGTTCTGTGATTTGCTTGGATTGAAATCTAAAAAATTTTCGACAGATTTTTAATACTTTAATATTATACTCGTATACTAAAAATATTTGTTGGCCTGCCCGTTGGGATCGAACCCACATCTTCGAACACGAGAGTCCAATGCACTATCCACTAGGCCACAAAGACTTGTTAGAAAGAGTTGTTGTGTATTTGTGTATTTGCTATGCTATAACTATCAAAAATTTGCTTTTATTTGCCTCAAGGTGTCTCCAGCATCGGTTTGTTTGTATTGCGAATGCGTTTGTGGTGCTGTTGGCATAGAGTGTAAATTATTATCTAGAGATTGCATCAACTCTGCTAAATCTCTGGCATGTGTTAACAGAGGTTAACAGAGTTTTTTTTTCTCCATGTTTTTAAGTGAAATAACTCTGAAATAATAATTTACACTCTATGACAAGTGCGTTTTAAAGTGTGAAAAAAATAGATAACAATAAATATGGAATCAACAAACGCATGCATGAGTCAGTGCAGCCAAGTTCACAACCATGTGTGGAGAGTTAAAATGGAGAGTCGCTGGCATTATATGCCCGTATATGTAATTGGCGTGGAAATTTGACATTCAAAAATAAAAAAATAAGCCGTAAATATGTTTTCAGTATATATGTAATTTATTTTATGTTATTTTAAATTTTTGAATTTAAAAGTTTATTTATTAAAAAAAAAAAATTATTAAGCTATCAAATCTATGTAACTGCGAAAAAGCTTCGCTTCTCTCGTGTGTCCAACGACGCACCTGTGTTTTTTTTTACTCTCTGAGGTTTGCCATTGTCTGCAGAGAGGTGACGGCCGAACAGAAAAATGAATTCAATTGAAAAAACTTTCTGTGTAAGGTGGGATTCGAACCAGGGTTCTCTGGCGTATGTGCCACATACTCTTCCCACTGCGCCAGGGCAGCCACATTTAATAAAATTTAATAAAGTTGGAATAAAATTTTAACTTTAGTATTATCGGCTTAAAATTTAATGCAAAATAACTAAAAAGTAATAAAATCGGTTTCAAAAACTAGTACAATTGGAATAGATTTTGAATTAAGATAGCTATGATATTAGATTTAATACAACATGTATTACATTTTAAGCCATGCCTTATTATATTTCAATACTTTCCGTCTTAGTTTTCAGATTGTTAAGATTCAAAAGTCTTATGATTCAGAGTTACTTTTTCGGTTAACAAAGCTTTATATACAATTTTTGTGATACATTTTTTATTAGATTATGGCGCACAAGCAACGTCAACTACTTTCATATCAATGAAGATGTGAGTTCGAAACCTACAATATGAATTATTTTAAAAATTATAGTATAAAAGAAAAAAAAAAAGAAATAAATTGTGTAAACAAAACCAGTTTCGTTTTTAGTACGCTATTTAACTTGAAATAAGGTTTTTAGTCCACATCGGGTATTGCAATTTAAGCCCATGCAGAAATAGAACTTAGTTCTAGTATTTGGCGTGGTTTCAATTTTAATGCAATTTCAGTGTCGTCATGTATACAGTACAGGATTTACTAAAATTTAGTCCAAGATTTTTAATCGTGCATTTATGTGTATATACCTGCGGAGCCTCCTTATGGGCGTTATAAGCGGAGTGACAATTGACAAAAAGTTATTGTCATTTCTTTTTATTATGATAATATTGGTATAGTTCAATTATGCATTGAACAAAATATCGGCCAAATTTGCCGCCGCGGCCTCAGCGGCACACCTCCATCCGATGATTCAAATTTTCGATGACGCTGAGGCATAAGTGAGGTTCTATGCCGTTAATGTGCCGAATTATCTCATCCTTTAGCTCTTGAATTATTGTTGGCTTATCGACGTACACCTTTTCTGTCAAATAACCCCAAAGAAAGAAGTCCAACGGTGTCAAATCACATGATCTTGACGGCCAATTGACATCGCCACCACGTGAGATAACAAGGCCATTGAATTTGTCGAGCAAAAGCGCCATTGTTTCGTTAGCTGTGTGGCAAGTGACACCGTCCTGTCGATACCACATATCGTCCACATCCATATCTTCCAATTCGGGCCATAACAAGTTCTTTACCATCTCACGATAGCGAACACCATTCGCAGTAACTGCCTGACCGGCCTCATTTTGGAAAAAATACGGCGCGATGATGCCGCCAGCCCATAAACCGCACCAAACAGTCACACTTTGTGGGTGCATTGGTTTTTCGACAATCACTCTTGAATTATCATTCGCCCAAATGAGGCAATTCTGCTGATTGACGAATCCACTGATGTGAAAATGTGCCTCACCACTGAAGATGATTTTCTTCGAAAATTGATCATCCACTGTTGCCATTTCTTGCCACCATTCTGACCATTGACGGAGTTTGAAATTTTCAAGAGGCTTAAGTTCTTGAGTCAATTGCACATTGTAAGCGTGTAAATGCAAGTCTTTATGCACAATGTTCATCAACGATGAGCGTGAGAGGTGCAATTGTTGGGCACGACGACGAGTTGAGGTGGACGGCTCTTCAGCCATACTATCGCGAACAGCAGCAATATTTTCTGCAGTACGAGCATGCTGGTGTTTTCACATCTCCTACAGATTCGTTTGCTCAAATTTTTGCACGATTTTTCGATTGTACGCACATTTGGACGATTAAATTGACCGAAAAAATTACGAAGTGCACGATATGTATTTTGATTTGAACGCCCATTTTTATAATAAGCCTGAGTAACTTTAACGCGTTGCTTGGTTGTGTACCTTTACATGGTTCAAATTGAGTTAGTCTGAAATTGAGAAATGACAAATAAATACAGAAAAAAACTTGACGTTTATGTGTGGTTCACATTCAGCATCGGCCCTTGAAACTTAACCACCCTTTATTTATGTTTCATTTAGTCACGCTTGTTACAAAAGCATCCAAACACAGATGTATTTTGACTTAGCAGTGTAGCGTGCAATAAAATCAAGCTTATTAAGCTCTTTGCTTAGCTCTTTTCTGAATTAAGCTCTTGCTCATTTTTGGTCTGACGCTTCCAAAGTAAAGCTTATCTTCAAAAGCTGTATAAACAATTCTAAAAATAAATAAGAAGTAAAATAATAAAGAACTCTACAAATGCAAAATATTTTGTAAAAATTGACCACAGAGCTTTATACAAAAGTATCATCTAATCAACTTTCATATTCATAAGAGTTTTGCATGAGAACACTGTTAAAATTTTAAAGATTCTTATAGGAAAATGTTGAAACATTGCTTTTTATTCTTGGTATTAGTAGCGTTTGCTACTTTGGCAATGGTGAGCAAAAATTCAAAAAATTAAAAGTATTTTTTTTTATTCGAACAAATTTTTTTTTAACCAATTTAGTGTGCGCCTCATCTTAATCCCGATCCTGATTACGATGTGAAATGTCAAACCGAATTTAATGTTACAAATGAAGAACTGAACAATTTACAGGATGCCCTATATGAGGACAGTTCCTATGCAGCCGATCGCAAGTTTAAGTGCTATACGAAATGTCTGTTCGATTCAGTCAACTTTCTGGATTCAAATGGAAAGATAGATATGCAAAAATTTATGAAAAATGGTGAAACTATACAAAGTCCACGCATCAAGGCAGCCATCGAGTGCAATGATAAATTCGAAATTGAAGAGGATGAGTGTGAATATCCATTCAAGGTAACAGCCTGTATAGTAATCAGAGTGAGGGAGCTGCGAAATTCACAAGATAAGAGTTGAGACTGAAGACGGTTAAAGAAATATTTGGAGAACTTAAAAAGTATGCAAGATCTAGGTATGAGTGTGAAATATTAATTTGTAAATAATAATGTAATGGAAAATCTAATAAATAGTTGTAATTCAAAAGATGAAAATTAAAATTAGCTGCAATGTCAATAAATTTTGTGGAGCAGAAGAAGGAAAATAGTTTCGGTTATCATTACAATGTGCCGGCTGAATGCGTTAAAGTGCAATGCTTTTTAAAACGAAATCTTTTGTGTTCAATCCTCAGCTCAGGCAGATTTTATTTTTATAGGTAATTATTTTCTGTGCGGCCTGCATCTTTTTCCAATCAATGGCAAGCCCAAGAGTAAATAATGCCATGTAAAGCTTTTTGCACTCAAAAAACGGATTCAATTTGAAATAAAAATTTTTTTTTAAATAAATGCTTGATGAATGCAATTAATAATATTCGTGTATTCGAATTAGTTCAACTTTGATTCAAACACTAGGTACTTATATGAAAATTATCAATAAAACACTCCTAGAATATTACCCTATAGGAACAAACTAACTTGTTTTTAAGAACAACTAGTTAAAAAACTAATTTAAAATAAACTACTATATGAACTACTTTGAATTATATTAAGGCGGCATCCACTTCAATTTTAAATACTACTTTAAAACAAGTGGTTGATAAACTACTTTGATTTATATTAATGCGGCAACTACTCTGATATTGACATGTTTTATTTGCAAATTTTTATTAGATTACAAGTTTATATATATTTAACCATGTCATTTCATCAAATTTTATTAACTTTAGTCTTCACTAACATTTTGTTTCAAAAAGACATATTTTTTTTATTTACGACATTGAAATGCAAGACAGATGTGAAAAACACATTTTAAAACTGATCAAAACCCTGTGAAACGCCTGTGAAAAGCCTCAAAACCCTGTGAAACGATTAAAAATTCTTTATTATTTAAGATATTCAAATTACAAACTGGTAGTGTTTAGCAAACATTGCACAATTTCGACTCTGTACGGAAATTGATGCATTGCTTAACCATTCAGCAAACACCTCATCACTCCACGATTTATGTATTTTTCAAAACAGTCAAATAAATGACCTCTTTGATTTATAGAAATTTAAAATTTTTATGCTTTTAAATTCATCTTCAGTAAGTGGAATATTAAATACTTTTCAATTGGTTATTTTAAAGTAATTAAAAAAATAGTTTAAATATAATTAATTTAACAAGTAGTTGAAAATATATGCAGACGAAAGTCAATTGACTTATTTAGCGGACATCACTATACAAAATGTGTTAGTTCGTTCTATGGAAAAAAGTCAGAATTTCAACTAGTTGTGG
Source organism: Coremacera marginata (assembly GCA_914767935.1). Lineage (NCBI taxonomy): Eukaryota > Metazoa > Arthropoda > Insecta > Diptera > Sciomyzidae > Coremacera > Coremacera marginata. The sequence continues at coordinate 45,470,930 of OU612044.1, read as the reverse complement.
TTGACAAAAAACTACTTTTTCAACTACTTTTAAATTAGTTGATTTTCCTACAGGGTCAATTCAATGTATTGCTCTTGAACACTTCAATGTCTTACTTAACAAATGAGTTCACTACGTCATGCAAATTCATGAACGCTTTTAAACAACAACAAAATCATGCACACTTCGCAAAGACGTTATTCTTCTTAATTTTTAACGCAATCAATTTGGTTTGCGTCTCAGCTTGGGCGAAGTTCCAATAAAGCCATAATAAAGTTTCAATTTGCTATAACAATATAAATTTCTGAATTAAATAAAAAACAATATCACTCTCTGCCATAAAAAACTTGTCTTCAATATTAACTGAAAAACATTCAATAATAAAAAAAAAAAAATAATACAGAAGCTTGTCTGCGTCCGGAGTCGAACCCAGGAATTCTTCATTGATAATCTGTTTTCTTAGACCTGAGTGTTACTAGAAAAATTTTTGGTAGTTAAATTAAGTGTGTGTATGAAATGATTTCAGTTGAAGTAATCGATATAGAACATTTTTACTGTTTGTCATAAGCACTGATGATAGATTATTGTAAACCGTTAACCCCTTATAGCCCCCTTGTGAGATTTCTGTAACAAACTGAAAAATACCTTACAAAGTCTATACGGACCGTATTGATCCCCTTTTAACTCATTGTTGAATCACTGATACATACCGCACTGACGAAATGGTGTATTATTTATATTCGTACCCATAGATGGCGCTACTAGTATGTTATTGGACGTTTTACTTGAAAGTTCGAATACCAAGACAAGTCGGTGTATGAAAAAAGTTGGAAATCTTGGAACCCTGTGGTTCCATGTAACGGTTTCCTGTTACACTATGTAAGTACTTAAAATACATATTAGATTTCCACACACAACATAGAACCGAATGCAATATTAACTCAATGTCAGAGATCTGTCACACTCCCTGTAACAGATATATAGTAAAAATATTGATTTTCTAAAAAATACGTGTTTTATTAAACTTGAAAAGAAGTTTATAAATGTTATTTATTTTAATATTTATGATCATGGATTATAAGGGGCTAAATGTTTAAATGTCTACAAACTGCCGACATTGTCTACACCAAAATTGTCGACTATCAAAATCGACACGTAGAGCTTACTAAAGCGAAAGCAAACGAGACAGATTTACAAATTTTTAATTCTCCCTCCTTATCTTTCTTTTTTTCTTTTTTGTTATTGTGTAAAAATTTTTTGCAAAAAATTAGATCTCCTTATCAATTTAATTTTGATGAAAAGATCGTTTAAAGGTTAACTGATTTGATCCGCATTTGATGATTTTTATAATATTATAATGAATGTATTTCTTAATGTTTCGTAAACAATAACAGTTTGGTGCTACAACAAAAAAAAACCGTTGGTCTTTTTTGTCTGACATAGAGTTAGTTTAAGGTCAAGACTCGTTTTTTTATATAATAATCTTTGAATACATTCTGAAAATATTATTTTGTTGTAAAATATTTTAATGTTTTATAGACGTAATCGGTGATTCCATGGCAAACCGAACGCTTTTCGAAACCCACATATTTGTAAAAATTTGTTATTTTGCATGTCGTAGTATTTAAAAGACAAGAAATTTTTATTTAAAAATTGGATTTTTTTGTACTTTTAGCACTTCTTACACTTCTTATAATAACCTCCGATAGCTTTTCTTTATGCTTAAAATTTACTTTTTTTTTTGTTTTTTTACATTTTTTTTTTTATTCTTTGATGAAGGAAAAGTAGTACAAAAAATACAAAAAATTCCATTCTTAATTAAAAATAAGTATTTTGTATGTAAAAATTTTGTTGGTTTGAAAAATTCGTTTAAAGTAGTAAACATTAATTCTCCAACGTAAAATTTTGGGAATGCATTAAGACTGAATGCTTCAATGCGACAATGTTTTCAAAATGCCAACAAAAAAGTGGTGCTGACCCTGAAAAATGTGAATGAAATTTTTAGTGTCAAAAAAAATAATAATTTTTCATTAGTGTTGACACAAAACTACACCACAAAGAAAATCAATTTAATTTCTGTGACATGATTTGTCATGGAATCATCGATATACTGGTGATAGAAAACTATCGATAGTACTATAGTCACTATCACAAAATCAACACCTACACCAATTTTTCGACTTTAACCAAATTTTGTTTCTGTACACATATCTTTTTTGGTGTAAAGAGTAGTCTGTATTTTAGAAAATTGGGAGGGACTAGACAGGAGCTTCTTTAGGGTTTGTTCAACTTCAAAAAAATGTTTCCCAATAGTTTTTAGAATAATGTGCAGCCCTTAGTCTAGAAAAGTAGGCGGCATAAGACATGGGGTGTAGCGCTTTAATTTTAATCGGACTCCATTCTACAACATTTTTCCGACTTCAACAAAGTTTACGCCGATTTTTCAACTTCCACCAAATTTTGTACATATATTCTTTGAAATAATGAATAGTCCTTAGACAATAAAAGTGGGCGAGATTAGACAAGGGGTGTGTTACTTTATCTCAGTAAATATTCATGGTATTAATATTTGGCATAGGAGTTGGTGGGAACTGTTCCAAGTAACATGAAAACCTTGGCGTAACTAGAAAAGGGGAGTAGAAATGTCCTTTAAAAACTATATCTCAGATTTAAGACTCATAATTCCACTACCCTCACAGCTGAAAAGTTTCAGCTGGAAATCGGGTGGATAAAACTTAACGTGATTTTGTGTAAAAAGCAACTGTAGCAGTATTAAGATGTTAGCAATATGCCAAACAGTAACATTTTTGTAACACTTGGGTAATTCATAATTCCAACGACAAAACATCGCTCACTACACTTGAGATTAAGTTTTCTGACTTACCAAAATATATGAACTTTGATATATGCCTTAAAGTTCTGATGGTCTATTAATCCAAACTTCAAATATTTATTAAAAAACTAATATTTTAAAAAAATATTTAATAAAAAAATATTATTATTCAAATATTTATTAAAACGAAGTCTTAAAAAATTAAAAAAGTTGAATTCATTAAAAAGCCTGTGGTAACAAGCTACTCCAAGTGGCATTTTAAAATATATGTGATTTTTTTTTAAAACACTACAAATGTTCTTACTATATACCAAGCAATTGTACATTCAAAAAATAGTCTCCGTTCGTATTTCAAGAAAGGTTTTATTCGTATTTTTATCCTTATTTTTTTTTTCTTTTTTTTTTTTTTGAGTACATAAGATTTAGAAACACTTAAAGTATTACAAAAGTGAAGTAAAAATTATTTAGAATTTTTAAAAAATCTTTTAAAAAACCTTATTTTTTGATAAGTTCAGATTTCATTTATTAAAATTTTTACAAAAACTATTAACTTAGTCATAACAAAGAGCTAGCAATGAATTTTATAATGCAAATCCTTAACATTATTTATTTAGAACTTAAATTTTATTTGATAGTTTTTTTTTTAAGATCCACTGATGTGAACTTAACAAATTTGCCATTTCGTAATTCGCTATAAATTTCTGTGCTGCCAAATGCTAGCACATACCACCCTAGAAAACCACAAATCTAAAGTGAAGCCAGTAAACTAAGATTACTACTATCGTTGCTACTATTTATATGCTATATATATATAAAAAAAAAAACAAATTCTCAACAGATACACTTTCACACCACCAAAAACTTTATATAAAGTTCAACAACTTTGCAGTAAAACTGTTGGTTACTGAAGCTGAAAATAAAATTTCGACATTTATTGAATACTCTTTAAAGCCTTTGATTTAATTGTGCTCCAAAGAATGAAACTCTTTTTTTTTTTTTTTTTTTTTTTTTTGGAATTAACCAACTTTTTCTAGCTCTTTTCAATTTAGCACTAACATTTTAAGCACTGTGTTAAGAACCATCTAAAAAAAGCTGCAAGTGTTGCTCTATAAAATTTATAACTTAAGGTCGGCCACAGAATATATAGATGCACTTTAAATCGTTACGTTAAAATTTTGCAAAAGGTTAAAAAAAAAAACACCAAATGAGGGTGTACAACACCAAATAAACCTTTATGTAGAATTGGTTTAGAGAGAAACAATTTGAAAAAATGTGCAAAAGAAATGCAGATGAAAGAAAAGTGGAGAAACCAAGAAGATATTCCAGAGATTTATAACACTTTGTTAATATAAGAGTGGCAATGTAGCCCACAACAGTATCGCATTTATTTTGGTGACCAACATAAAAAAACACTTGAGATAATTCTACGTGCAATTTAATGAATTAAATTAATTTCAATTGAAATTTAAGGTAAGATTAGCCATTTTGCATGCAACGTAAAACTTTTTTTATTAAAAAAAAAATTTAAAAGCTTATTACGGTAATTAGAATGGTTAAATAATTGAAATAACATTTTTGCACTGAATTCAGGGCATTAAAATTTCAACAAAGCATTATTTATGTTTCTACTTTTTGTAATTAAGAGATTAGGGTGGAATTTGTAAAAGTTTAAAATGTATCTGCAAATTCTCAACACGAAACAAATTCTCAAAACTATGCGAAAACTTTCAACGGTGGTAACATATTTTCAAATATATGTTTGAAAGTAAATGCATTGGTGGTACACCATAAAATGGAATTCTGAAACATATGAAGGTAATGCAAAAGTGTAAAAGAGGTGACAAATAACGCATAAAAGCGAAAGGTTTGAGCGGGTGATTCAGATAATTAAATAAAACGTAATTTACGTGTTTTATAAAAAGACATGTACAGTAGCGCTGATAAATATTGGCACAGCAAGCATTTCCAACACTACTGTTTTTTTTTTTGAGAGCTATATCAAAATCAAGAAAATCAAAATTTGATAAAATTTTATCAATATCTTGATTAGTTATTATAAATTGCAAAAGCAAATTTTGATTTGATTCAAGCAAAAATTGGTTTTGTATTATAAATAAAAAAAGCTTATTTTGATTTGATTCAAGCAAAATTGTTCAAAGCAATGAAGTAAGTTGTGGGCGCCATGGCGTGCTGATTACGGTGCATGACTGGTATGTGAAGAACTTAGGATTCGGATGTGCTGAGATACCACAATTCGATTAGATTTCAGCAATAACTTGCTTACGAAAAAAACACGTTTTGTTAGGAAAATATTTGATTTATCCACGTAAATATTGAAATACAAATTATGCACGGGTGCTGATAATATTAATATTCTTTATTTCCATTAGTGTATTTAACACAATGGAAGCAAAAATTTGATTTAAACAAATTTTTACTGCATGCAAAATAAAGCTTTGTGAGTTAAGACTAACCCACTTTTTACCAACTCCCACGCAACTTAAAAGTTAGTTAAAAAAAAATATTTTGCACAAAACAAAAACGTGATCAACACAATGGGCAGCTATGGGCAAAAAAAAAAACTAAACAATGAAGGCAGCAACACCAGCAAAACCAGCAAAAATAATCGCCACGTCAACAAAACTACAAATTTTTGCCAACTAATTTAAATTGAAATTTTAAATTGATTGTTTTTAAACGCGTAGCAAAGCGATAGAGGCACGCTCGCAAAGCTGAGTAATTCAAAAGCAGATGAACGACAAACAAAACAACGCAAACCAATGCAGAGTGTAACGTGAGAAACGCGCACCCGCTAGCATCTATTGACCAAAAATTACAGATAAAAGAACTCAATACATGTTGAGGCTAAAGCTGCAAGTGAAACTGAGGTTGTGGCTAGAACAATTGTTTGTTGTTAGATGCCTGCTGCTATTACTTTCGTAGCTGTTGGCAACAATCTGCCGAAACCAAAACAAATTTTATGCAAAAAATAACCGCAGCGAGCGGAAAAATAACAAAGCTTAAGTGATAGCATCAACAACAAAAACGCCTACAACAACAATGTTATATGCAATTGTCCATTTATGGTCATAAATAATGTATTGACACATGGCAACAAATGTAACAGCAGCAACATAAGTAACAGCAACAACAACCACACGTTAGAGAAAATTAAAATTCTATTTTTATGCACCATCGCTACCCTATAGGAACAAACTAACTTGTTTTTAAAAACAACTAATTAAAAAACTAGTTTAAAATAAACCAGTATATGAACTACTTTGAATTATATTAAGGCGGCATCCACTTCAATATATGAAGTAATTGAAATACTACTTAAAAACCAGTGATTGATAAACTACTTTGAATTATATTAAGGCGGCAACTACTCTGATGTTGGCATGTTTTAATTGAAAATTTGTATTAGATTACAAGCTTATATATATTTAAACATGTTATTTCATCAAATATTATTAACTTTTGGCCATCAGTAATAGTTTTCAATTGGTTATTTTAAAGCAATTAAAAAAATAATTTAAATGTAACTAATTTAACAAGTAGTTGAAAATAAATGCAGACGACAGCCAATTGACTTATTTAGCGGACATCACCATACAAAATAAGTTAGTTCGTTCTATGGAAAAAAGTCAGAATTTCAACTAGTTGTGGTTGACAAAAAACTACTTTATCAACTACTTTTAAATTAGTTGATTTTCCTACAGGGTATCCACTCACATGAAACACACACTTAAACAGCGCCGCACAAAGTATAATCAAGCACCCGTAAAGCACCGCCACGGAAATCCTTTCAAACTTGACTAGCATTGCCACCACATACAAACCCACATTGGCATTGCAAACACACAAATACACTTAAGCAAAATAAACAAAAATTTAAAATTGGTTAATTAGTGGAAAGCTATTCAATCAATTCGTTGCTCAAAACATAGAGGCCACCAACAAATAAAATAATAATAAAATAAAAATCTAAATATATAGACTTGAGCATGCAAAATAAAAAAAAAAAACGATTAGGCCATTTCAGCCCTTGAAATGACTTTGATCGAGCTACTTATCAGACGCGTATCTAGGAGGGAATTTATGGAGGTTAAAGCCCCCAGACTCTCAAAATTGTAATGCATGAATATAGTCTTAGAACAAGTTTTCTTTAATTGCGATTCTTTATACCCAACGGGTGTTTTTTAACGCCAATATGTAGACGTGGCAGGTATAGAAAAGTGTATAAATTTTTTGATCACTTGAGTCGATTTATGTCTGTCCGTCTGTCTGTCCGTCCTTCCGTCTTTGGACACGATTACAGCCGTAATTTTTAAGCTATCGCGATGAAATTCACGGTATAAGCTTGTTTCTGAACAACAAATACCAAGTTCGAAAATGAGCCAAATGGCATGAAAACCGCGCCTACCTCTCATACAATGTAACTTTATTTTAACAGTAAGATCTCTAAAAAACCACAAAAATTAAAGAAATGTCTTGAAATTTTGCGCATAAGCTTCGATATGCTATATAAATAATCACTATGATATTTGGCAAAATCGAATGAAAACCACGCCTACCTCGCATAAAAAGTAACTTTATGTTAAAGGAAAAATCTCTTAAAAATCTGCAATTAACAAAGAAGGTCTTGATATTTTGCACATAAGCTTTGATGTATAATATGAAACCTCACTATAAAATTTGGCAAAATTTAATGAAAACTACCCCTACCTTCCATACGAAGTGACGTTATCAAAAGAAAAACCTTCGTATATATATAAAACTGAATGTCATCGTGTCTGTATGTACCCAAAATTCCACCCACATCGTTTATCCGACTAATACCAAATTTTGCACACATATTCTTTGGTTTAATGTGAAGTTTTTAGACTAGAAAAGTGGTCATGGCATTTTACTTTTAATCGAACTTCTTCCGTGCTTTTTCCGTGTATCTGACTTCAACCAAATTTTACATTCATTATCCTTGGTAATTTTAGCAGTCCTAAGTTTGCCAAATGGAGCGGTGGTCAAAATAGTGACACTTTATTTTAAATTTAACTCCATCTACGAGTAGACTGTCTGATTTTAACCAAATTTCGAATATATAATCGTTAGTACAATGATCAGTTTTTAGTTTACAAAAATGGGTGGGATTGAGCAAGGGGCCGTGTAAATTTATTTTTAATCGAACTCCCTCTACACTGTTTCTGCAACTTAAATCAAATGTTGCACATATATTCTTTGGTGTAAGAAGCAGTCCGTAGTTTATAATCGCTCACTAACTTGAGCATACACCATTAAATGTTATGAAAAGCTTTCATTTTAACAGTATTGAAACGAGTTTTTCAAACTTTTTTTTTACTCTTATTTTAGTTTGATTTGTACCATAAAAAAAAAATAAACAATACAAACTTTTTTGAAGAAAAACTAAAAAAGCCCTTTCTTAATAAAACAAAATTTAGCATACATCCCTATATACTTGCATCTACCTTGTTGATCGTTTTCGCTGTTGAGAAAAATTTTTGGAGCTACAATAGCAGGCACAGTTTGTTGTGTAATTGGGGAGTTTATACTGTTTTCTTGAGATATTACAAAAATCAATTGCAGACGAAAACAAACAGATATTTCCAATCGAAAACTAATTATTACAGTGTTGTAATAGAAAATCATATCGCGAAATTGTAGAAATTGTTGGGAGAACACATTCTATGGTACAGAAGATAATAAACAAGTGGCGATACGAAGAAAAACTATAAAATAATCTTGGTAGAAGCAGGAAAAAAAATAAGTATACTAAATTAGCGCTTTATTGTCCGTAAAGTTACCTCTTAACATTAAACAAGTATCCCGAAATTGTCGTCAGAAGTCGCCACCAATGTTCAGTTGTGCTGTTTTGTATTTAGTGTGCTATACAGGGTTGTCAATATTCGAAGCGCCCATCTGGCAACACCGTAACTTTCCACAGTGATGCCAAATCGACTAATGACATACCGCGTTTGAAGCGTCATTCCAAGCAAATGTTTACAATGGAACAGTACACGCCCGCGAACGCTTTAAAATTGTTGAAATTTACATTCAACAAAACAAGTCAATAGTGAAAACTCAATGTGCTTTCAAAAAAATAAATAAAGTGAAAAGTGCGCCTTCCAAGAAAACAATTTATCGTTTGTATGAAACTGAAAATCCACAAGAGATTCAAGAGGTACCTCTTCACGATGCAAAAGTCACTGTTTGGTGCGGCGTTTGTGCTAAAATGCTCATTGGGCCGTTCATTTTCGAAGATGAAAATGGCCACAGAGTTACTGTCAATCAGGAGCGTTATCGCGATATGATAAACAATTTTTTCATGCCAATCGTTCGTCGAAAGCGTATCAGGCACTACTGGTTTCAACAAGACGGCGCGCCACCACACACAAGCCGCACTACAATCGTTTTTTTGAAATGGGCGCTTCGAATATGGACAACCCTGTATATTCTTTGGATAATGAGTAGTCCGTAGGCTAGGAAAGTAAGTGGGACTTAATAGGGGGCAAGTAGCTTCAATTTTATTACTTCAACTCAGTACATAGCTGCACCATGGTATTAACATTTGGCATAGGAGTTGATAGGATTTGTTCCTAGAAACATAGGCGTGACTAGAAAAGGGAAGTAGAAATGTTATTTAAGGGTACCTTTATCCAAAAACAAAATTCGGGGCAAACATTTTTTTTCATTAAAGTCTTCATTTATGCTTAAAGAATGTGCGAACAAATTTTTTTTAAAAAATTTTAACCAGAAATATTTTTGTAAGCGTATCTAGGTGCGCCGTCGATCACCTAGTTTCATTAATTTGAATCGAATTTTAATCTCTCGCTAGGATCCTCCTTTTTTTTATTTATATCAGTTTCTATACCGGTATATATAATAAAATAAAAAAATATGTATATGTATGTATATAAGCTGGAAGACACGCAATCAATTTGCGCATATGCGCAATATGCGCATGAAACCGGCCAACCGTTTGAGCACTGAACTCTCTAAGCTGCAAAAATCATCGAAACAACAGGAGCAGCAAGTAGAATATGAGATTCTGGAGAGGTAATTATATGGCCCTGGAATTGATGTATTACAACAATTGGTAAGTTGGAAAAATTCGATTAATTTTACGTATTCTTGAGAAAATATGATTTTTTACTCTACATACACTTTTTAAAAAAAAATGCGTTTTTAACCTTCAAAACTTAATTTTTCGATTAATATTTGATGAATTTAAATTTTTTTTTATTTTCTGTATTTTTAGTAATGTGGCAGCCGTGGCGCAGTGGGTAGAGTGCGTGACCCATACGCCAGAGAACCCTGGTTCGAATCCCCCATCTGACACAGAAAGTTTTTTTCAATTGAATTAATTTTTCTGTTCGGCCGTCACCTCTCTGCAGACAATGCCAAGCCTCAGAGAGTAAAAACTGCCATGGAAAGCTTCTTGAGAACATAAGCCAGCCGTTCGGAGTCGGCATAAAACTTGTAGGTCCAGTTCACGATCATTTGTGTTCAAACATTTCATAACACACACAACACAATTGCTCATGAGAAGCTCGGTCAAAGTCCTTTCAATGGCTGAAATGCCCATTTTGTTTTTTTTTTATGCTTATAATTTTAACAAATAGTTGAAAATTACAAAAATTACAGACATTCGAACATTTTTTTCACATTTTTTGGTTCCTTAAAATGCTAAAAAAATTAAAAAACCTGTCCATTATTTGAATTTAGATAAAGCATCCAATAAATTTTATCTACTTTAAAATAAAAAATAAACCAAGTCAATCCATAAAGTAGTTCTTGAGATATCGTGGAGACCAGTTTAGAAAACGATTTTTTTTTTTTAGTTTTTAGCTTTCCGTTATTTCAACGCCATAGCTCATCTAACGACATCTGCTGGTACCTGAGGTAACTTTTCTTACAACAGTATTTTAGAGAATACAAGTGTTCATTTTAAAAAGATTGATGTGAGATACTCAGTTTTTGTCAGATACTCTTGATGAAATACTCATAATTTTCGTTCCTTTCTTATGCTTGGTTTCGCTATGTCAATTTCAATGGTCAATTACTGTCAATCAAATGCAAAATGCCAACACGTTGGCATTTTTTCTATGTTTGAGAATGGAGAAAAATTAAAAACAACTGAAATATCGAATTGAGCTATACAAAAAATTTCGATTAATATTATTTAGGTGATATTTTAATTGATTTAGTTTTATGTTGTCATTCAACTGACATAGTGAAAACCAGGCTCTAAGCGATAACTTTTTTATGCAATCGTTATCGGCCAAACCGCTTTGGAAACATATACAACATATCATAAACTATGGAAAAATGGGAAAAAACAGTTGAGTTTCCTGGTCGAGTCTTATGAAAACATCCGCTTAAATATTTATTAAAAAAAATTAAGCCTAAAAAATTAAAAAAGTTGAATTGATGTTTTAAAAAGTGCAAAAGTTAAATATACTTTATGCATCTTAACAAAATTATTACAATAGTTAAAAGTATTAAGCAAAAGCAGTATATTTACAAATTTTTTTTTTTTTTTTTTTTTTTTTTTTTTGTAAAGAGATTTTATTTCTGTGCTATTTCTGTGCCGGATGGCAGAAACCCTAGCTACGCCAATGTGAAGTAGTGATTTCACTAGTTCCAGTATAATTCTTGTTTGGAAAATAATTCTTTATCCCAGAAAATTGTATTGTTAGTTGTTACCTTAATCGGAACTATTTTTAAAACATGCACACTTGTAATTTTTTGAATACCCGTTCAGCTTTCACTGTATAACAATTTAATTCTAAACCAACAGAGTTCATTAATTTTTAAAGAAAAAATAAACATGTGCCGCCATTTTTCGAGCGCCATACTTTCACTATGCTGCCTTTAACTTCCGCTGTAATAAAGCTTAACTAAAAACAAAACAAAAAATCCTAAAGCGGATTAGGCGCCAGTTTTTTTGTCATTAAATGACTCACGCACTGCGCTGTGACTAAAAGTCGCACATTAATTTGCCTCTCAGGTACTAGAGCGTACATTGACTTTCCCTAGAGCTAAAAAGTATGCAAAGTAATTGAATCGAAATTGCCATAAATTGGCGCATTACGTGCACCTGAGACCAATAAAATGGCTGTTAATTAATTTTGTGCCATACTGGTTGTATTCACGTTGCATATGCGAAAGTATGTTAATGTTTTTTAAATGGTGTTTTAAATTTACTATAATTCAAATAAAAAAAAATAATTATTTAACAAAGTTCACTTACATATAAAAAGTTCAAAAATTATTTTACAAAAAAGTCAGCTAAAAGTAAATAAATCAATGTTTATGTTCAACCACGCATTTGGCCCGAATAAACAAGTTTTTCATTTTAGAAATATGTTGAAATTTTAGGTGTTTCTCTTTTTATCAGGAACTTGGATTAACTGAAAAGCTAAAAGCTTTAGGGATATGTATTTATAGTATGGACAAACTACTGTTTAAATTTTTTTTTTATATAGAGACGATTTTTTATATAGAGACGACCACAAGCTTTGGTAGAACGCAAATTTACATTGATTACCACAGCCGATAATCGTTTAAATTTTTGCAATTAAATACCAACGAAATGTTAACAAAAACCTCAGTGTCGCGGTGATGAAACTGACCATATTCAAACAAAATCAGCAACAAAAGCTCCCAAACTATGCACATGAGCAAAAATATAAATTAAAAACAACAGATAGAGCAACAGCAACCTGAGCCTCAAACACCTGCAGTTGACATTGATTAAGCCTCCGACTTCTAAACAAACTGTGGCCATGGCGCTGAACTTTTGCACAGCATTTAGTTTAATTACAAAATAATCTACATCAACGAATCCTTCCATGCAGTAAAAGACAGTTTAACCGATGCTGAGTCCAATCGCGTTGCCTACGTTGTTGCCTTGGATGCATTGTTGGGCCTCGAGATTAGTTTTTGCTACATCGGCAGTGTTGCCATTCTAGGCTAGCAGTGGGCGAGTAGTTTTTGGTCTTTTGTGCAATTTACCAAAATAAAAGAGTGCCTTTTAATTTGAGCCATGATGACGCACTAGGTTCTAATCTGTCACCACACAAAAGCTCGACACTGCTCATTACGCTGCACTGGTCTGAATGTTAACAAAATAACAAGAACAACGAGGTCAACGGTAGCCCATCATTAATGTTTGCCGTTGTTGTATTCAGAATGAAGCAAATTAAGGCGTTAATTTTGTGTGGCCCATTTAATTGGGCAATTGGACACAGCTACATTGAAGTGTTGCCAGGTTTTTCTCATCGAGTTTATTTTTCTTTACTTCGCTTGGTAACGAAAGCAGACATTTTAAATACTTATTAAGCGCCAAATTATTTCAAAGTTTTTGCCTTTTTGTAATGCTTTTAGGCAATTATTTTTGTTCTAACATTTGTTAATACAGATTTTCCTCTTAAAAGTTTCGTTTTGTTATATATTTTTAACGATGCTTGTTTGTGTCAAATATACTTTATTGTAGTCTTGAGACCATTTGAAGAGATAACTTTAACAAAAAGTGATAGAAAAGTAACGTGATTTCATTCCTCGGCTCAAATTTGTGTTGCATTGAATATCTCCAAGTAATGAGGTTAACTTGAGTATTATTTGTTCTGTCTCCATCGTTACGGACAAACATGTTGACAAAACTCACAGTGTCAAAGGTAAACTGCACGTCGCACAGTGTCGCAGCTTCATATAAGCCTCGGACAAATAGAGAAGGAGTTGTCGCAGGAACTTTTTGGAAAACTATGTAAAAATTGTGTTATATTCTTTATTTTTTAAAAATTCCTCATTTCGTGATGCTATGTCAATCCATTGTAAAAAAAAATTGCTAAAAGTCATACCGCTACTGGAAACGTTTTTTGGAGTTTACTCTTTTAGAATCGATTTCATATATTGCCCGCGGTAAGAAAACTTATAGTGAGTGAAATCGAGCGTTATCTAAAAAATCAAGCGATACGCAGTCAGCGTTGCACAGCAAAATACCAACAACGAAAAAATACCAACAAAATACATACTTACAGCAGACAAGGTATATTTAACAAGGTAGTTTCGTCTCGGAGCGGCGGATACCGCAGCTGTCAAACACATACAATATTATAATTTGCAAATTTTGTTATTTGTTTTACTTGTTTTCGTAAAAACCTGGTTTTGATAGGTGCGGTACCTACCACAAGAGAATTTTAACTATTAACACTACCTTGTCACATTATACCATGACAGCAGAGAGTTTCAATCAATGTTGATCTCTACTCTTCTCTCAGCCGCGCGACTATGCGACGAAAAATACCAACAACGATGAAATATCAACAAAATACACACAGCAGCAATCTGCTATTATATAAAATTGAATTGCAAATTTTTGTAAAACTCCAAAACTAATGGACCGATTTTTATGAAATTTTTATGAACATTTTCCTTTTGAAATCTTAACAGTAAGTATCTTAATTAAAATGTAAAGATTTGTATGAATCATCCCCGATGCCACGCATTGCTTGGTCGTTTTCTTTTCACCAGCTTGTGTTTGCGATAATTTCAATAAACTCCATGTTGCTATCTTCTCTTTTTATGTTCAGCTAGCCACAGCACAACAAAAAAATTGTGTTTGAATATGTGCGCATTCGCATATTTAATTTGTATTAAAGTGTGCTTTTATTATAATTGATAATAATATTAAAAGCTTGGTTCATTAAAAATCCAATAAGTTTTATATCATTGAAATTAGTTACAAATTCGTCGAGTTATTTAAATTTTAAGCATTAATCTTTTAAAAACAGCACAAAATCGTCGTTTTGCTGTTTTGCCTGATCTGAGTTTTTCGCAAGTAAGAACAAGCAAAACATAGTTATTTTTTTGATGTTGTAGTGAAGTAGAAATACTTCGAATTGAATAACTGTACGAATTTTCAACAGACTTCAACTAAATAAAGCTTGCTGACTTTAGATTTAGCTACAATGTTAATTGCTATGACATAACGGGACATTTAATACAAAATATGTCCACAAATTGATCTCGTATAGAAAAACATGAAAAATTTAAGGAAATTTTTAATTGTATCATACATATAAATAAGTTAATTTAGATATAGTTTCTGGTAGAACACTGGGAACGACTAAGACATTGATGCGATGTTTTCACGATTACCACAAACCTAATATTAAAAAAAAACCTAATATTACTGTATTTAATAATGACGTTACTTTTAATGAAATTCATAATTTTACCTCATAATGAATTTATGCTATATAACATGACGCTGAGGCACATATGACATCACTCTCGGTATTGTCAATAGGGGCTTTTATCAAAAATCTTACTTACTTACTTACTTAGGTGGTCATAACAACCCGTGTCCGGGTTTCGGCCGACCTCATCAGCTCTCGCCAGGCACCTCTGCTTTGAGCGCGCCTTCTCCCATCGGATACACCAAGTGGGGTTAGGGTTTCCTCAGCCTGGTCCATCCATCGGAGGCATGGTCTCCCTCGCCGTTGACCAGCGACCCTCACCTCGAGCACCTTTTTCGCTGGAGCTTCGTCGTCCATATGATGAACATGACCCAGCCAGCGTAGTCACTGCACAGTTATACGCCGAACTACATCAATGTCTTCGTAGAGCTCATACAGCTCGTGGTTCATTCGGATGCGATAGTCATCGCCGACTCGAACAGGACCGAAGATTTTGCGAAGAACTTTTCCCGCGAACACCCCCAGAGCGGCTGCGTCAGTTTGCGCCATAAAGCAGCACAGGTGGAACGAGCGTCTTGTAGAGTGTTAGTTTTGTTGATCGAGAGAGGGCTCTGGAACTTAGTTGCTTACTGAGCCCGTAGTAGCACCTATTAGCAATTATTGTTCTTCGCTTTAACTCCAGGCTAATTTCGTTTTTGGTATTAATGGCGGTGCCAAGGTAAACGAACTCCTTGACTACTTCAAAGTTATAGCTGCCGGATGAAACGTGGGAGTCTAAACGCCGAACTCCCTTGTTTGTAGACAGCATATACTTTGTTTTACCCTCATTTATCGATCAAAAATCTAACTATGCAAAAAGTACCCTAATTTCACTTTACAAAAAAGTTTCACAATTATATTCCAACGCGTAATGAAGTTGTATGTGTTTTTATATTTTCGCGACCGTAGTTGTAATTTTAGGTAGCTCGGAAATAAATTCTCTCTTAAATTAAAATAGACGTTTTTTTGAGCATCTTATAAAATTGGTTACTCTGTTTATGTGTCATATGAAAATAAAAAGTGAGTTTATCTGAAGTGTAATACAACTTTTGTAGAAGAGGTTGATTTGACAAATGTAAAATGTACCCCATTGAACAATTATTGATGTTAAATGCAATAAGGAGTTTTCTAATGCTCAGTATTTCTTAAGCAATGGTTCGCAACTAAAATGAAAAAATAACAACTATTGAAAAACTATTGAATTTTGTCCTTTTTTTTAAAGTTATGTAGCGTTGCTACGATTTTCTATCATACGCTTGAATAAGTATGAATACAGTGACTGTTATTTTAAATATTCATAAACAAATTGTAAAAGATAAGTTCAATTTAAATGAAAGCTAAATTGCACTTAAGCCATAAAAATATCACGGAAAATATGGTTATCAACTGTGCCCCACCGTGGCGAACATTGTATTGTCTCCTCTAGGCATAACCTACACGCATCGTCCTCGGTCAGAGTCATCTTCCTAAGATGGTACATGTAAGGATCGTGTCCTGTGACCAGTGCAGTAAGCCAGCTTGAAGTCCTTCGATTGTAACGGATAACTTAGCTGCCCCACTACGAGACCACTTCAAGGCTGCCTTCGATTGCCTGCAATTAACAGCTTCTCCCCACCGTGTACGGTATTCCGATTGCTTAATAAGGCCTGCCACCATGTTGTCGCCTATGGCGATACGTAGTTCTGTTCCACAGAATTCTTCTGCTGATCCTTCTCTCGCTCAAGAATCGGCATTTTCATTCTGTTCTATGCCAGAATGTCCTCTCAACCAAATAAGTGTGAGCTATATTCGCTTCAGTTCACTCTAAAGCAACTGCTGCTTGACCCCTAAGACTACTATTAGTACATTTGAAGAAGATTATTTTTTTTAAAAAAATTAAATTCGCGGATTCCTTACAAAATTTTTAGTTTTTATTCTTTATCCTGCAGAAATTTATTAACTCTATGAACAATATTCTTACAGAAAACGATAATATTACAAAAAATTGCGTATATCTTAATAAATCTAGAAATTGTTCAGTAAGGTGCCTCGACCTCCATAGAAAAAAGGTGTCGATGCCACCGACTAAAAATTAACTTTGGTCTATTTTATGACGATTCCCAAAGTGTTTTGGCTGTCACGTTAAAATGATTTTTGCAGGTTATTTAAAAATGATTTAGCTCCCTGGCGACAGCCAAAATATTTTGGGAATCGTCATAAATTATATCAAGAATCACTTTTAGTAGGCGGCATTGTTACCTTTTTTTTTTTTTTTGAGGCACCCTACTGTTCAGTAATTATTTTAGAGAATCCTTTAAGTTGGCAAAATCAACATAGCAATGTTCGAATAGCTTATACGATTCAAGAAAAGCTATATACATTGGGGAAGGGAATTTAGAGCATAATTTGGGTGACGGAACACCCCAATACCCCCAACCCTACACAACAACTCTTTCAAAAATTGATCTCATAAAATTCAACAACCTGACTTCGTGCTTGGCAACAGTACTGAATCTATTAGAATATATCTTTTTTTCTCTAGTTGTTGAGAACTATGAACAAGTCATCAACACTCAAAAACTCAAGTCTAACTTTCAAAGATGAGACGCTTCGTCGCTTACACTAATGGCGAAAAGAGATCTTTTTATATGATAAATATTCAATTTTCATACGAATATTGAATTTCCATCTTGTAATTTAATTCCAAAAATAAAAGAACCAAAATCTATCAATCAATACAGTTCTTGACAAATAAACTACTTGATAGCAATTGTTTAGCTTGATATAAACCATCACAAGAGTCAACCTGACAAGAAAATCTGTCAGTTTGACGTTTGACATTACGTCATGCTATTACATGCTCTGCCATGCCATATCATAACATGACCTACCACAGTGTACTCGCACCAGGGTGGTTGTTGCATTGCTACATAAATCATCTCATGCCAGAAATGCATTATTTGCCTGGATTAAAAGTCATAAACCTTGCAATCATCATTAAATGTTCATAAAACTTGTCATGATGCCAGAACTTGTTCATATGTCGCTGCTCCTTCGCAAATCTGTGACTTTCAGTTGATGCCAGTTTCTCTTCCCTTTTTTTTTTTTTTTTTTGAATAAATTTTCTGTTACGCCGCCGTTACCCGATTATTGGCAATTAAATTATTGCCAATTAAGCGATATTTGCTTTGTTTTAGCGCCTTAATATAATGTAAAGTATTTGGATATTTTTTCTTAAGCTTATATAAATAACCAGGTCGATATTCATAAGCAACAGAGTCCTAGCAGAGTACAAAATAAATCTGTTCTCGTAGCAAAAGGAAAAATATTTTACTTTTAGGTCGAAAGAAAACTGTCACCGTTAAGGCTTATTGCAAGCGAGGTCTTGGTGTATTGAATCCAATGTTTTGCAATGAAATCTATAGGAACCACTCCTCTTGGTTGGCTGGAAGTTAGCGTACACGTCAGTGGTAGCAGCTATGTGAGACCCTATGAGATCCCTATCTATCAAAATTGATGATTCCTGTAATAATAATTCTGTTCCCTGTAGTGATATATTTATTTTAAAAATAAACAGTTGTATTTATAAATATTTTTGGTAAATGTCAGCCAAAAAGTCTACCAAATAAATTGAATCACCTACATCGTTGGAGATTGGGAAAACTAAAATGTTCTGAACACTTCCATTTTAGATTTACGAATTGATTCAAGTTTCGGTCTGGATCATTTTTTGCTTATGTTTTCAATGTTAAGTAAGATTCAGATATAAGTCTTGGCACGACGCGAAAATGCAGCTTTGATTTTGAATTATTAAATTTTGGGCGGTTAGTTTTAAAAATTCCAAAAATCTTTCCTTCAGAAATCTGACACTCTGCTGCTTCAAGAGAAAAAAAAAACAAACAACATAGCGTAGAGTTGTAAATATAATGAAGACATTTTAACTCATAAGTTGTTGTCTATTTGTATAGCAACTGAAAATAAGAAAAACCAACAACATAAAAAACAAATTTTATTAATTTTTGTTTCATACAGAAGTTCTTTCTTTCCTCATTTTTTCTATATTCACTTTTTTCAACAACTGATGAAAAGATCTCGAAGAAGCTGCTTGATGCCACATAATTGTGTTAAAAAAGCATGAAAGAGTTTGCTTGTAAATGCTATTAGGACGAGACTTTATGATTTTTAGTTGTTATTGTTAAATCCTTTGTTGTTGTATTTTTACTGCTCATTGTGTTTTCAATTGGCAAACATTTTTAATTTAAAGTGTCTCAACGTATCTATAGACAATTTTAAGTATAAGTTTGATATGAGAAACATTATTATTATTATTTATTATTATTGTTTTAAAACAAGGCTCTTAATCTAAATTAGTCCAATAAGGAATCACCTATACTCCACCATGTCTGAATTTGGTATACCCGCAAAATTAATCCGTCTATGCAGGATGACACTGAGCAACACCAGCAGCGCAGTTAAAATCGGTTAAAAATCGCAGTTAAAAAGGTTTCAGCCAAGGTGATTCCTTATCATGGGACTTTTTTTAACCTAATCATGGTGAAGATCATTCGAGCTGCTGATCTGAGACAAAACGGCAGAATATTCTATAAGAGTGTTATGCTGCTAGCGTATGCCGATGATATTGATATCATTGCCAAAACACACGCCAAGTCAGTGCAAATTAGTTCCAAATTAAAAAAAGAGTCGAGTCGCATGGGTCTTGCAGTAAACGCAGATAAGACGAAATATCTGATGTTAACAAACAAGCAGTCCCAGCGTATTGGCACCCACACCACTGTTGACAACACCTCCTTCGAGGTTGTGAAGGACTTCGTCTCGGTTCCAGCACTAACTCCACCAACGATATCAGTAGTGAGATAAAACGAAGGATAACTTTTGCAAACAGGTGTTACTTTGGGCCCAGTAGGCAATTAAGAAGCAGAGCCCTCTCTCGACAAACAAAAGCCACACTCTATAAGTCACTAATCATGCCCGTCCTGTTAAGTGCAGCACAAACCTGGATGTTAAGCAGCTCTGATGAAAACACTTTGGAAGCGGTTGAGAGAAAGATCCTTCCTAAAATCTACCGACCAATCTGCGTCAATGGCGAGTACAAAATACGATGGAACGATGAGCTATACGCCGACATCGACATAGTAAAGCGCATAAAAATCGAGCGGCTTCGATGGCTAGGTCATGTTGAGCGCATGGAAGACGACGCTCCAGCGAAGAAAATATTCGACTCGGTACCCAGCGGCGAACAACGAAGAAGAGGACGGCCGCACCTCCGTTAGAGGGACGAAGTGGAGGACAACCTGACGAAACTTGGAGCTTCCAACTGGCGCCAGCAAGCGCAAAACAGAAATGGCTGGCGCAATTTCTTACAACAGGCGGAAACCGACTAACGGTTGTAGGCGCCATCTAAGTAAGTAATTAAGTAATCTAAATTACAATTTATCAATAAAGCTACAAATTTTTATAAATAGAACAAAACAATAATACTTTCAAAGGAAATAGAGAAAGGAATAGGGAGGTCTATATAGGATATAGACAAACATTAGGATATTGAAAGGGGTCATTATATCAAGAATTGACTATAAAATATTTTTTTAATTAAAGTTTGATAATTAAGAAAAATAGAAATAATGTTTGATTATTATTAATTTAAAATTCCAAAAATAATTTACAAAAAAAATCTTATTAATAATTAATTTATTACATCAATAAGCGCATTAACACATTCATAAGATAAGTTCATGAGCCACGAATTCACTTCTTTTAAAAAAACATATTTATTCCGAAGACATCTGACATAATAAGGAAGACGACTGAACAGTCTAGGACCGACCGAACTGAAAAAGTTAAAAAAATGTTGCAGGCTATGCGGTGGAACTAATGCCAAGTTTAGGTTATTTATTCTTAAGTTATAATTTGTATAATCTCTATTTATAAGGTAACCAGATCTTACAAAAAACAATTTCAGTACTTTAAAATAATCAAGGTGTTTAATAGGAAGGATGTTCAAGTTTTAAACAAAGGAAAACTACTTTCATGAATACTTTTTTAACATATTATTCTTATTACGTACTTCTGGACAGTAAGTAAAGGTATAATTTTATTCATGTGCGTCCCTGCTCCGCAAATTAATCCATATTCTAACTTAGAATTAAATATTCCAAAATATAAACATTTAAGTAATTCAGTTGAACAATAAGATTTCAAGTGATAAAGCTGTCTGAAACTAAGTACTTTTTTAGAGCAATAGAGTGATTGAGCCAATTCAATTTCCAATCCAATATGACACCAAGGTATTTACACGTTTTTACACAATCAATCGAAAAACAACTTGAAAAACAGTTTCCTGGGGAGTCATTTGTCAGCATAAATTTAGACGAACTACAGATTTCCTTACATATTAAATTGCCGAGTGAAAAGTAAATGAAGGGAGTTTGATTTCTTTTCCAGCCACATTAAAAAATATAATTTTAATTTTGCCACTTAGAATAAGTTTGTGTGATGTAAACCAGTGTCTCAAGACTTCCAAATCATGGTTTATTTCAGTTACAGCTTGAAAAGTGGAATTGGAAGAAAAACTACATGCCATATCATCAGCAAATGCTATGGTTTTACTAAAAAATTTGCAAGAAAAAAGAGAATTTATGAAAATTAAAAACAACACGGTGTCTAAGAATGAACCTTGGGGAACTCCAATGCTAGTATTTCCAAAATTACTATAATAAGTAATTTTTACTCTTTGTACTCTATGTGATACACTCTTAATTATTTTTGTTGAATTTTACGGCGATAATCGTCGGCAACACATTACAGACTATAAATGCTTAGTTTTACACATGTTCTTGAATTTAACATTTAGTATTTAATAATGAACAAAAAAGTATGTAAAAGAGGACGTGTGTAAATTTATGTAATGACTTCAAATTTTTCTTCATATTAAGGACAGTCAACAGATGATCCACCACATCCTTGTAAAGATTGAGGTACTTGCAGCACTCGCAGATATTATGACTCACTCGTATAAAGCAGGGCTCCAAAGCTAGTTATTGTTGGTACGCTTCTACAGCTTCAACAAAGTGCAAGTCATTGGCTAAGCTGTTGTTTACGCACTGCTTCGTGGAAGAGAATTTTACTTCTTATTCCTATTCTAAATATAACAGAACGTTCAAAAAGTCCATAGGATGACACATAGATGGCGTTACTACATTTTTTCGATATGATTTTTATTTAGTACCAACCTTCAAATGATACGTATAAAAATTTGACAACAATCTGACAATTGATTCGTGGGTTATACGAGTAGCATTTTGTGTGCAACTATTGTTATTAAAAAAAAAATGCACAAAAGTGAATTTCGAGTTTTGATAAAGCATTGCTTTTTGATGACAAAAAATATAGTGGAAACCAAACAATGGCTTGATAAACATTATCCTGACTCTGCTCCATCGAGAGAAATGGTAGAAAAGTGGATTGCTGAATTTAAACTGGGTCGTACCAGCACAAATGATGCAGAGCGCAGTGGACGCCCAAATCACACTGTTATTCCACAAAACATCAAAACAATCCACAAATTGAATATGAAAGATCGCAAATTGAAGGTGCACGAGCTAGCTGACATTGTAAAGATATCAGATGGTAGTGTTTTTACCATTTTACCCGAAGCTTTGGGTATGCGAAAGCTCTGTGCAAAGTGGGTGCCGCGTGAGCTCACAGTCGACCAAAAACAACAACGAATTGATGCTTCAGAGGAGTGTTTGGCGCTGTTAAACCGCAATAAAATCGAATTCTATCGTCGATATGTGACAATGGATGAAACTAGACTTCACTACTGCACACCAGAATCCAAAAGACAGTCAGCTGAGTGGACAGCAGTCGACGAACCGAGTCCAAAGCGAGCAAAGACCCAACAGTCGGCTTGTAAGGGGATGGCGTCTGTATTTTGGGATGCGAAAGGAATAATATACATCGACTATCTTCAAAAAGGAGCCACTATCAACAGCGACTATTATTGTGCACTCTTAGATCGATTGAAGGCTGAAATCGCCAAGAAACATTGTTGTTTCACCAAGACAATGCACTGTGGCACAAATCGATGAAAACGATGGCAAAATTGAATGAATTGGGCTTCGAATTGCTTACCCATTCACCGTATTCTTCAGATTTAGCCCCCAGCGACTTTTTCCTGTTTTCAGATCTCAAGAAAATGCTTGCTGAAAAGAAATTCAAGTCCAATGATGAAGTAATCGCTGAAACTAAGGCCTATTTTGACGGGAAAGAGAAATCGTACTATAAAAGTTGAAAAATCGCTATAGTCGTTGTATCGCTCTCGCAGGCCACTATGTTATAATATAATCGAGTTTTATCAAAATTTTGTTTTTTTCTTACTTATCCTACGGACTTATTGGATGTCTTATTGAATTTTATGTTAAATAAAATTTAAATGTTTTTTCAAGATAATATCCTAAAATTATAAGTTTTAAATAACTTTTTATTTTTCGCCCGTGGTTGACCATTTTTGGGATTTGCCCATATCAAGCATTGTACGCGAATGTTTAACCAAAAAAAATGTCAATATCGTTCAACAAGCACCATATTCGCCAGATTGGGTTCCGAGTGACTTTTTCCTTTTCTCCAAACTCAAATTGTCACTTTATAAAAAAAAAATAATTCGCAGACGGAGCTAAAGGCCTGATTGGCATATGTGTATCGCCTCCGATGGTGATTATTTTGAAGATGATAACATTAATATTGAAGAATAATAAACCGTTGTTGTATTACTTGCGCAGCCTGGTTCAATTTTGAACAGAAGGTATGATTTTAAAGTGTTTTTTTTTAAAGCAACTCTGTTTTTGATAAAATTTTTACAAGGTTTTATATTAGCATGTCTATTTTCTTGCGAATATGATATTTCGTCCTAAGAACTTAGAATGCAAGAACGTAAATATACGTTACCAGTTCCCGAAGTGCTAATATTACTCAGTACAGCACATAAAATAATTATGTATTTTTTAATGAAAAGTTCTAGTAGAAGGGACAAAATAAAATCTTTTCCATATGTTTGCTTTAAAACTTATAACACCGATTACACATGCCAAAATGTCTTCATCAAACTCTTTAATTTTGAAAAAAACAAGAAATTTTATTTTGAAGTGCTTTAAAATAAAAGTAAAACAGCAAAAATATATAAAAACATTCATTCATATAATTTTTCCCTATATCTCTTGTAGCACAACCAAGGAAATTAAATAATATTTAACATACGCAAACACTTGTTCGAAAATAAATCGGACTGTTAACTTAGAACCAGTGACGTACACATGATTTGACAAAGGGAGGAGGATAAAATAAAAACCAAAATTAAGTTTTATTTTGCTGTATATTTTAATCTTGTATAGAAGATCTTGTACAGAGAACCCTAGTTCAATTCCCATCTAACACAGAAAGTCTTTCAATTGAATTAATTTTTCTGTTCGGCCGTCACCTCTCTGCAGACAATGGCAAACCTCAGAGAGTAAAAAACTGCCATGAAAAGCTTATTGAGAACATAAGCCGTTCAGAGTCGGCATACCACTTGTAGGGCCAGTTCTCGATCATTTGTGTTCAAACATTTCACAACACGCACAACACAATTGCTAATAAGAAGCTCGGTCAAAGTCCTTTCAAGGGTTGAAATGGCCATTTCAATTTTTTTTCTCTTAATTAAGAACCTGCCAAGATATTCGGGTTAAAAATTCACCGAAACCGGTCATTCGCCGATATCTCCGCTCCTCTTTGCCAGACAGAAAATATTCTTGGAACAAAATTGTAGATTAGTTCTCTTCAAACATTCCCTTAACAGTTTTTACGTAAGACCAAAGACGAGATATATCTGAATAGCGCAAAGTAGAAATTTCGTACTATTTCGAGCCGATTGTTTTTAACTTTAATTAAATATTACAGCAGCACACATATTTTTGAGAAGTTTTTTTTTCTTAGTCGAACGATTGAGTTTTATTAATGTTTATCGCAATTAGTTTTTCGAATCAAATTTCGTAAGATTTCTTCGTGTGGACAACATAACAGCAATTTGCCCCCCTCGATTTCTTTGACTTGCTGTGGAATTAGACGCTTCAGTGACAACTTTTAGGTGAAGTTCCGCCGAAGGCATGTACTTTAACCAGTATGCCACTGCCACCACAATTTAGTTGTAAAACTTGGTTTATAAAAAAAGGATAACTAATAACAGCAAATATTTAAAATAAAACAAAAAACAGAAAACATTACGCCAGCCGCGAACACGAACCTGGGTTTCCTCGATTACAAGGCAA
The DNA here is from genome assembly GCA_914767935.1 of Coremacera marginata. Lineage (NCBI taxonomy): Eukaryota > Metazoa > Arthropoda > Insecta > Diptera > Sciomyzidae > Coremacera > Coremacera marginata. The sequence goes on along the minus strand of OU612044.1, from coordinate 45,445,560 downwards.
GCACCTCAACCAGTATGACACAGTTCAATTGAAAATTTTGGTTTTTAAAAACTAAAAATAGCAAGATTAGCTAAAATCAAATCAAATTTTGCTTACGCAAATTTAAATACGCAAAAAAAACCGTGTTGTAAGGAAAATATTTGATTTATCCACTTAAATATTTTAATCATATTTATATACGAGCGCGGATAATTTTCCTTAGTGTATATTGTTTATGTATTCTCGTAAGCTCTCGTAAGCCAATATAAGTAGTAATGAAATGTTCTTTTTTCTCAAAATTTTGTTTTTGTTTTTTTTCCAATTAATTAGTTTTGTTATTTTTTATCTTAGAATATATTTCTTTTCATTATATCATTTTATCAAAATCGTTTCTTTCACTTTCAGAAACCACCCCAATTAATTATTTTTAAAAAAAAAAATAAAGAAGATTAATAAAATATTGGTTTTCTCCAGAAATTCCCTAACAGATGCTTCCTTATTTCTCGGACGTAAATAATTCGATTTGGATGAAATTTTTTTTCGTGATAGTCAACACTAAAGTGCGTCGGAAAAATCATAATAAGGATATGCAACAACAACAACGACATGAATAACAACAATAATTTTTTTAATTAAATTTGATATTTTATATATATATCGTCGCCTGGATGAATTAATGTCGTATGTGAAAATCGAGCAGTTTTGAGTTAATGATGCAGTTATATAAAATTTAACGAGATATTTCGAATGGTGTTTTCAGTTTTTCTGTATCTGCTTTGGTTTCCGAGATATAAAGACTAATTCTGACGTATGTGCAAGGTCACACCCCCTTTACTCAGTACTTTCTCGTATGTGGAAATCTTTCGCACATACATTTTTTTCATAGAAATTGGGTGTTTTCGGTACTCGGTAAAATATTGTCGTATGTGCCATGTTGGTCAACATATACGACATAATTTTACTCTTGTACGGTAATATTTTGTCACATGTGCTTTGAGCAAAGCTTCAATCGTTACAACTTCAGTGCGTTTTCTGATGTAGGCGAGATTAGTCGAGTATCTTGGGCCCGATATGCCGGAGCAAATTATAAATATGAAATAAATATAAGTTTCTAAGTGCAATTCACAACAAATTAACTACTTAACTTAAAATTTCCGTAATAAATATACCAATAAATATACAAGCAGAATATACATGAGAACAAAGATTCGAATTACGCGACGCAAAAGAAATACCATTTTTTTAAATGAAAGTCCCTGATATATGCAAACACTGATTTCTTTAAAATTGTTATTAAATTGTCATTTAAAAATATTGCATTTAATTACTATAATCATTCACAATTAACTTAAAAAATTATAAAAGAAGATATTCAAATATCTCCAGGATTTGGGAACAAGAGCTTCGACTGGTTCCAAAAAACTTTAGATGCCAAAAAAAAAAAGAAAGATTTGGACATCATTCGCTTTTTCGAAAAAGAAGATAAAAGTTCTTACCTTTTTAGATAATAGATAAGATGATAAAAGTTCTTATCTCCATTTTTGATATTGAATGATTAATTGTTTTGAATATTTTTTTCGTTAGACTTTTAAGACTGAATTTTATTAATTATATTTTAGTTAAGGGAACACTTATCCATTTTGTGAAAAATTTAGGTATATTTTACGAGAGAAAAATCTGAAAAAACAAAAAATAATATCATGGTTCAGTACACACTTCGATTGACATCGAGTTTTTTCAAATTTATGATTTATAAAAAAAAGGTGGCTCGCGGAAGTCTAAATTTAAAAAATTCTTATAATTTGAATTTATATATCATAAATAAAATCTTTAAATACTTTGAAAACATACACAATTTTTAAATCAATATCTTTAATCGTTATTTCTTAGTCCTTCATAGAATATAACTAAATTTTTCAAATAAAATGGATATAAGTCCCCTTAATACCTCTTTAAAACTTTAATTGTTACAAGCAACTGAATAAATGTTATGTGTTTATGTTTTTATTGTTTATTTAACATTCTTTCCTATAAATAAAGGCTTAAATTTTCATGACACAATTTCAGTCTTATTTTATTCGTAGGGATTCGTATCCATAAAATTTGGTCGCATGTGTATGAAGTGACCACAAACATGCTGCAAGATATAGCATACAACAATATTTTATTAAAGAAAATCCTTGATATATTACAAATAAATAATATGTCTACAATTAAAGTGGTATTTCTTCTTAGTTCTGTGCAAATGTAACAATCCCTCAAAATTTGGAAAAAATCTACCGTGGCGTTTCCGCCAAATAAGACTTCAAACTTCAATTGCGATTTCCCAACACTCGTCAAATGTAACATATGACAATTATTTATCCAGACGACGATATATATCGATATCTTATATATGTTTATATTTGTGTAGCTTAATTTTTAGCGAGGCATTTAATTTTTGGTCGCCAAGATAAAGAATGTCCTTAAGACCATTTACATAGTGAGCTGAATTATTAAAAGCGACCAGCAGCTTGTGTAGGGTCTTGACTCCCAGAGTCAAGTTTTCCGTATTCGACTTTAGAGTATGTTATGATCGACATAATCAGCTACAATACTAGTTTTCTTCTCGTTTCAGCAGGCACAAAAACTGATGTCATTCGGAGATTACGAAGAATATAATAAACTTTTTGTACGCATGAGTTGATGAGATCATCACAGACAAGGGATACGTTTATTAAAAACCAAGAAAAATGGACTTTTTAACAAGTTCCAGTTTAAAGTTATTAAGTAGAATTGAAGGCAAATCTTCATGTTAAAATGGATTTATAGATTTAGGCAAAACAAATGATTTCGAGGAGGTCTGCATAAGTAGAACTGGAGGCCACCTGCATATGCACACATAGTGGCATGGTCCATGTTGGATACCTGGGTACCAATGTCGTGTCACATGTTGGGAACATATTATAAAAGTCGCCACACACTTTGCAATTCATCTGATAAATTTATTTTTTTAACGCTTAAAAATAGTATAATTTTAAGTCTTTCAAAAGACAATGAGGGGATATTCCCCCTTATCTACGCCATTGCCGCGAACACATGTACTTTATTGGCCTCGTATGCCATTGCTAACACATGTGGGAGCTATAATTTTTTTTATCACTTCTTCCTTTTCTGTTTGTTTTGGGTTTTCTGGTAACAATGGTTTTGCAACATTACAACACCATGTTGAAATTTATATTTTAATAAAAATTATTGGCTTTGTAGAGTTGAAAGACAAATTAAAGAAAAAATACCAGCACTTTGAAAAATAAAAATGGTTAAAAAGCATAACGAAGTGAAGGTCGTAAAAATAAAAAGAGAATTAAAGTGAAAAATACATAATACATTTTATGATAAGAGTAGAAAAGTATTCTGATTTGTTTGCTAGTTTATGCATTACAATGTTTGTACTTACAAATGATGTGGTTACTGTGAGCTAAGTAATCGATGGCGATAATTAAATTCAAAATCATGCAACAAAAATATTATTTATATATTTTATTTTCATGAAAAAAAGAAATATAAATATTGTGTCGAATTCAAATAATAAATTAATACAACTTGACAACTTCGGATACAGAAAAAAACTATAAAAACAAAAACATTAAAATTATCATAAAGAAAACTACTGCAATTTTCGCCATTATTAGATCAACCTTGAGTTATTGCCCTATTGGCATAAAATAACATAAAATTTTGTTTGAAGTTTCGAAAAATAAAGGAATCCCAGACCTAATTGGTAATAAAATAATGTAATAATGAATGTATAAAAAATGTTTATACATCGTTTTATGTCAACAGATGAATTAGGAGCATATTTGAATAAAATCAGTTCGCTCACAAAATAGTTTAGAAAACAATTATTTTTATTTAAGTCTATATTGCTAGCGATTTTCTTCATTACCTGGAAGCCTTTGTTTTTTTCAAGAACAGAGTTTAGGTTAGGTTAGGTTAGGTTAAAGTGGTTAAGTCGATAACCGACTCGGCACCTAGGCCAGTGCAGTCCCGTTGTGATACCACATAATCTCTTTTGAACCCTAGAGATTTCCCTCCTCAAACCAGTTCGTGCAAGAGATGAATTTTAGGATATGCCTTACTTCCAGGCATGAGACTTCAGGAAGTTCGTTTATAAAGTGATGACCCAGATTGCCATCCTTCTTTTAGCAAGGGCCGGACATTCGCAGAGGAGGTGCTGAATACTTTCTACTCCCTCCTCACATCTGCAGCTCCTGCAAAAATCATTTGCTAAAAGTCCCAACCGAAGAGCACGTGTTCCCATTAGGCAGTGACCCGTGAGGATTCCTACTATTTTTGACAGGCTTACCCCGCTTAACTCAAGCAGTGATTTGGTGCGTTTTAAGTCGTAGGAAGGCCACGTCAACTTAGCAGTCCTACATGTATCAAGGTGCTCCCAGTGTTCTTGTGCAAGACTTAAGTATTTGTTCCTGCACTGGAGTTTATAGGAGGATATCGGTATACCAATAAGGTCCTCATTTAAGATGGTGTTTAAGGTCGTACCCTTCCTAGCCAATTCGTCTGCCAAGTTATTGCCCTCGATATCCCTGTATTCGGGTACCCATATGAAGTGGATCCTGACTAGCCTTGCCATATCGTTAAGAGATCTGCGGCACTCATTGTCAGTGAGAGTTTTAGAATTATCAGTATGTGAATTCAGCGCCTTGAGCGCCGCTTGGTTTCGTGAATTGCCACCATCTCTGCTTGGTAGACACTACAATAATTTGGGAGTCTAAAGGATACCTCGATTTCAAGGTCCTGGGAGTAAATACCTCCCTCTACTTGTTCTCGAAGTTTTGATCCATCTGTAAGGATGAGTATGCCGTTTGTTTTAAGGGGGGTTTTGTTAGCCCAGTCCAGCCGCGAAGGGATGAGATCTTCGTAGTTCCTTTCAAGACTTAAGCGAGGCACACATTAGTCTGCTTTGTCTGGGATAGAGGAGTTCAGAATAGTTGCGTGACCGCAACCATTACCTATCCAATTTCCTGATTCTCTTAGTCTGAGAGCTGCTGTGTTAGCACATTCTCTGGCAAAGATATCAAGAGGAGGAAGGTGAAGCATGACATGCAAAGCGTTATTTGGTGTTGTGGACAATGCCCCCGTAATACATAGACTTGCACTTCTTTGCACCTTTGCAAATTTCTGAAGTGACAATTGCTGTATAAATACAGCGTACTATTTTGGGGGAAAACCCCCATTTTTTACCTATCGATTTTTTACAGGCAAAACGAGCTACGTTTGCCTTCCTAACACATTCCTTTATATTATCATTCCAGAAAAGCTTCCTATCCAGAATAACTCCTAGGTATTTCGAAGATGTCACTAAAGATCAACCTCGTGCCGTTTAGACGCGGAGGTATTAAGTTGGTTAGTTTATACTTCCTAGTGAAAAGAATGAGATCCGTTAACACTTAAACCACAAGAGGATGCCCATCTCGAAAGGATTGAGAGTGCTCACCCCATGAGTTGACAGAGAGTCTGAAGAAATTTTCCGTTAAATACGATTGGGATATCGTCAGCATAACCAATAACCATGTAGCCTCCTCCCTGCATGATGCGCAGCAGTTGGTTAACCGTCACGGGCCAAAGAAGCGGAGACAAGACTCTCCCCTGCGGAGCACCTCTTCTTACGAACCTGCGAGTATGGGATCCCCCCAGCTCTGAGTTCACCACCCTGCCCAAGAGCATCTGATGTATGAAGCTCACGAGAGAATCCTCCACCCCCAGTTCTGACAAGGCAGAGGTAACCGCATCCGGAAGAACGTTATTGAATGCTGCTGCTATGTCCAGAAAAGCAGCAAGCGCATATTCTTTGCTCACAAGTGATTTTTCGATTGTAGATACAAGAGAGTGAAGAGCTGTCTCTGTAGATCTGCCTAGAACAGAGTTTAATTTTCTGCAATTTCTATCCACCTGTAAAGTTCTATCCACCAATAGATGTCGTTTCAAATATTAAAGAGAAATTGTAAATTTTTAAATGGATTTCAGATGAAGAAATTAACGAAATTTTTGAATATATGTATTAAAAAATTAAAAAGAATGTTTACAATATGCAACCAAATATGCATTTTAAGTAATTAGTTGCAAAAAATGCAACATATGCGCATTTCTTTGCTTACGTACGCATATAACAGCAAAAAAATTAAAGTGAAAACAAGCGATGTAGTTTATATTTTGGTTGTTGTGGAGCCCTAGAGGAGTACTATATATAGGTGTAAAATCAGGCACGGTCGAGCTTTGAGTTGCATGATATCCGCCTTTATAATGGCGATTCGTACGCGACAAAAAAGCAAGTAATTTTGAGGAGCATGTAAATATATATCAGCGGAAATATAAACTCAGCGAAATACAATGTAGAAAAATTATTTTTCTAAAAATGTTAAAGCTAAGATATTTTATACTGCAGTGTGTTAAAATCATAATTATGTTGATTTTTTTTATATTTGAATAAAGTGTTAAAACGTACCCAACAGATTTTTTCTTTGATAGTGAAAGAGTTGATACACAAAATTTTTCAAGCTATCATTTTTTTATTAAAAATATAAGTACAAATTAAGTTCTAATTGAGGGAAAAAACACGTTTTTATCAAAATAAAAACAAAAATGCTTCGAAAATGGCATTACAACATGTCACCAAATTCAAATTTGATGTCAAAAGTGAAAAATTCAAAATGGCGGATCCAATAGACTTCTGAAGCATTTTGCTTCAAATGAGACTATATTTGCTGAATATTAGATCAAAACCTTAACCCATTCAAATATTTCATTGCATACATTGAACCCATGATCATTTGTGACGAAGTGTGAAATGGGGGGGGAGGGAGATCATGCGTCGTCACGTCACTTTTGAATTCTTACTTACTTATTTACTTACCTAGGTGGCCGTAACAACCCGTGTCCGGGCCTCGGCCGACCTCATCAGCTCTCGCCAACGCTTCTGCTTTGCGCGCGCCTTCTCCAATCGGAAACACCAAGTGCGGTTAGGGCTTCCTCGGCCTGGTCCATCCATCGGAAGCATGGTCTCCCTCGTCGTCGTTGACCAACGACCCTCGCCTCAAGCACCTTTTTCGCTAGAGCTAGAGCATACGATGGACATGACCCAGCCAGCGTAGTCGCTGCACAGTTATACGCCGAACTACGTCAATGTCTTCGTAGAGCTCATACAGCTCGTGGTTCATTCGGATGCGATAGTCATCGCCAACTCGAACAGAACCGAAGATTTTCCGAAGAACTTTTCTCTCGAAAACCCCCAGAGCGGATGCATCATTTTGCGAAACTACCCATGCCTCAGAGCTATAAAGCAGCACAGGTAGAACGAGCGTCTTGTAGAGTGTTAGTTTTGTCGATCGAAAACTTAGCTATTAGATAAGATTAGAGCTTAGATAACTGGAACTTAGTTGCTTACTGAGCCCGTAGTAGCACCTATTAGCAATTATTGTTCTTCGCTTTATCTCCAGGCTGATTTCGTTGTTGGTATTAATGGCGGTGCCAAGGTATACGAACTCCTTCACTACTCCAAAGTTATAGCTGCCGGATGAAACGTGGGAGTCTAAACGCCGCGCTCCCCTGTTTGTAGACAGCATATACTGCATATACAGCATATACTTTTGAATTCACTTTTCAAAATTTTAAATTGTATTAGAATTTAATTTTATTATTACGTAATTTATGAACAGCACTTTAAGGTTAATGAATAAAAAAAAAATTATATACAACTTGACGTTCAAAGCGAACATGAAAGAGTTATAAAATATATAAAACAAACAACAATTATCACAATTGTCGAACATCCATGTTATAACGTATCGCCACTGGTTGATGTTCTTGTTAACGTCAAAAAAGCTTTCATTTTGGTTTAGCTCTGTTCACATGGTCAAAATTTTCATGAAATTGTTGAACAAACACAATAGAACAACGTGAAATTTCCATGGAACTTCCATAATAATACAACTTACAATAAAAATTACGTGTTCTATGCCTTTTTCTTAACAAACTGCTAAATAATAACAAAAAAACCCAACAAATTTAAAAAAGTAAAACTAAGACGTTACGTCGCGGGGGGCGGGGATTCAAGATTTTCGGATGTCAAAAATTAGCCAAAATCATGTTACATATTTTATGAGCAGCGCCTTCAGTTTCAATTAGATGTTTTTTCTTACTTACGATTAAGTACGCGACAAAGTTTTTGCGCCTATAAGTTTTTATATATGTTCTTAAAAATCAATAAATTTATAATACTAAGCACGATAATATTCTCGCTTAAGAAACCGGCTTTTATTCACTTTCGCCTACATATAGACTAATGGCATTAATAAATTTGTTTTTCTTACATGTACGCGACATTGGAACCGAGTCAAAAACATATCGCACACTAAATACAAAACAGTCACAACTCAAAATTTACAAATTTTTACTTTTTAACGTAAAACTATTCGTAGGGATCATATATTTTGACTCTAACACATCAAATAAATTTTGTACACATCTCTTTTCTCTATAGTTTAAAAAAAAAAAACGTTTGCCTCATTGCTTTGTATAGAGATCCTTAAAAAATAAAATTGTTTTTTGCTACACCTAGAAATTTAAACATGCATTTGCATGGAAATCCGTGACGTGCCCTACTCATATGTCTTGTCGAGCTGGAATCTAAAATCTGCTTCAAAAAATCAGTCAATCTCCAGATACATAACAGTCAACATAACCAGTCTTTCTACACATAGCCCAAGGAACCTAATGAAATAGATGAAAATAAATAAAATTTCCTAATTCCAAAAATACGGTCTTATTAAACCCATCCAGAAAATCTTGATAACATTTTTTATTAACAAAACCACATAATTTTAAGAAGAATCATATTGTTTTTATAAGAAAATTTTAAGGAATCAATAAGTCTTCTAATAACCAAATACGAGGAATTTACTTATTGATTTAAAAAGTTGTGTTCTTGATATTTAAAAAAAAAAATCTTAACGATTTCATAAGATTTCTTTTAAAAATTTATGAAAGAAATCCTATTTATTTCTTAAATTTAATAAGGAAATCTTTTTAAAACAAAACGGAATCTTAGTTACCGTTTACATGGCAATTTTATTCTAACTGGTTTTATTTCAATTTATTTGGTAACCAAAATTTCAAAAATATAAGTTTCAATTAAGCAGAATTTTTAATATGTAGGATTTATCTTACTTCTTTCAGGAAAAATTCAGATCGATGCAAAATTTAATAAATGATTTATATATAAATAGGCGTTGGCAAAACAGTTAAGAACAATTTTCTTCTGTGTTTCTGAACAGATTGTGAGGATCTTTTTTAAATGAATTAGAGTAGGGAGAAGGAGTGCACCGAATAGTTTTTAAAGAAAAATGCTAGCTAAATACTTATCGTCGCTCTGGTATAGCAAAAGGGTAGCAATAAGTAAATAAAAAATAAATAGTAGGGACATTTTTTAACCGACTTCAAAAAGGATAGATAATTCCTAAACCATATGCCTGATTGCCATAACTTTTGGTGAACAGATAGATATCATAAGCATGGAAGTGCCCGTATAAAAGTGGGCGGTATTCGAGAACTGGGCGTGGCAATACTTAATCTCACAATACTAGATACTACTGTATCTCAAATACTATTGACACTAGGGTACTGCAATTAAGTGTAGGGGTAGGCACAATTATTACAAATTACCGGCAAGAAAAAGGGGCGTTATTCGACAAATAGGCGTGGTAATATTAGAAAAACAGTGCATCTTGAATAATTTTGAGACTAGAGTACTGCAATTTGGTATAGGGGTAATCATTATTATTACAAATTACGGTCAAGAAAGTGGGTGATATTCGACTACTGAGCGTGGCAATATTAGTAAAACACTATATCTCGAATAATATTGACACTAGGCTAATAAAACTCGTTACACGAATGGGTATAATTATTTCAAAACACGTGACATCTAATTTAAATTTAAGGGGCAGATATTTGAAATAACCAACAAACTTTCAGAATGTAATAGAACAAATTTTTTAAGAACTATTGTATTTATGTAGTTTATACACTTTTTTCGAAAATTTATCACTTTATAACTTTTTATGCTCTAAAAAGGAAGATATAAAAACTTTTTTTTAAAAAAAAACCGACTACAAAATCACTACAAAGTAAAAAATAATTCTAAAATTTTCCTTTTAATTTCTTGGTCAAATTTGACGATTTATTTAAACATATTATTAAATTTATTATTTGACTTTTTTTTCTAATTTGTTTTATTATCATAAAAATATTAATTTCTTTATGAATACAAAAGCTTTGAAGTTGGCGCTTCTGATTAAAAGTCTGATTATATTAGCGCCGACCTTAAAAGCTTTTGTATTCATAAAGAAGTTAATATTTTTATGTTAAAATCAAAACGTAAGAAATTTTATACTCTCAGAAGGCCTTTTAGTCGTTTAGATTTTTTTATTAATTTTTCTATGACACGGCCCACCTGAGTTACTGTAAACGACACACTAGTGCGAATTTGCACCAACGGTTTTCGATTGCTTATAACTTGATTGAGGAAATTTTATGAGAAATCAAATGAGAAAATTTTATGAGAAAAATAAATGACGACATTTTTTGATTTTTTTTGCATTTTTATAATTCTGGAAAAAAAATATTTTTGTAAGAATTACATTTTAATTTGAAGTGTACGTTAAGCAGACTCGTAATTAAATAATTTATTTACACAGATGCATGGAAGAGACTTGCCATAGTTCACATTTTATTTTTTTTTTATCTTTTTTGCAAAAGCCGAGAGCCAGCTAAAGTTTATATTGTTTTTAAGCATGCTAGTTGAGATTAAAAGTTGGACCCAAAATGCAAGCACTACGATTTTGACAAGTAAAGCTTACTAGGGCGTAAGAGACGCAAAGGCACGCAAACGAACTCATTGCTTTTTCAGCTTAAGCCTCAGTTGTGTGGGTAAATGTGGACAAGGATATATATGGTATGTATAGGCATGTATAGGTGTGAGTCCTTCATAATGTGCAATTATATAGCATTATATGTGCAGTACTGCCAACTTCAGAAAAATAGTTCAGGACACGTACATCAACAACAACAACGGCAGCAACAGCATGGATTTTTGCTCATACATACATGCTGCTGCACTTTGTAATGCATACAAAATAGCCAAAGAATGATAAAAACGTGGCTGAGTCATCGTTCCTCACCACACTGTCGCCACCACAGGCTGCTTTATAATTCAGCTTGTTGCCATGATTAATGGACGCAAGTTCGTTGAAATTGTCACAACATGTTTGGTCAAAAGGCGCGCCGCATTGCTGCTAGTTACTGCGTTGCTGCACAAATACGAGAGCTTAATGGAGGGGGCTGAAGTCATCCACACATTCACATATTCTTTGCTGCGTTTCCACTACGTTGTGAATAAATATAACTTAAAGCATTGAGCTCTCGCTAAGCTTTAAAGTGCTCCACGAAGCAAGTGCTTCAAAGTGCTTAGTCAACATTTCAATTTTTGGCAACTTTGTAAAAGTTTTTAAGAACTTGGATTGTGCACTGAAAAGTTGTTTCTTTGTCCAACAAAAGTAATTTAAGAAGTAGCAATTGACAGCTTAGACCAGGAATTTCAGCAAGATTTTGGAAAATATGTATTGTTTTGCCAACTATTAAAGAGCGAACAAAGAAGATTTCATAATTCCATAATAGCTTCTAGCCAACTTTAAAAAAATGTTGTGTCAACTACTACATTTACAATAAAGCTTGGTGAAAGTGAGTCATAAAGGGAGAGAGTCGATATACCACCTTGTTCAAAAAGAAAGGTTAATTTATTGAAAAAATTAAAGTACAAGTTTATTCATCCAAATCAATATTGTCGCCTTCAAAGTAGTCCCCGTCGGCTGCAACGCCCTTATGCCAGCGCTTGATCCAGTCACGGACACCTTTCTGAAACACGGTTTTGGGTATGGCCTTCAGTGCGTTCACCGATTTTTCCATGACCTCTTCTTTGCTGGTGAAACACTTTCCTCGAAGCGGTTTTTTGACTCGTTCGAACAGGAAAAAATCACACGGAGCCACGTCAGGTGAATTTGCCGGCTGCTGGATGGTTATCGTGTTGTTTTTGGCCAAAAAGTCACGAATAAGATGAGCATTGGCGATGGTGCATTATCGTGATGCAAAATCCATGATTTGTTTTTCCACAACTGCTGTCTTTTTTGGCGAATTGCTTTACGTAAACGTCTCGTAACACCCAAATAATACTGTTTATTGACCGTTTGACCAAATTCATGGGGAACTACACCATTGTAATCCATGAAAACAGTGAGCATCTCCTTCTTTTTTGACTGAAAACGACGTGTTTCTTCGGTCTCGGTTCGTCTGACGACCGCCATTCACTCGCCTGGTTTGCGTGTCATACTCGTATACCCATGTTTCATCATCAGTTATGATGGATTCGATGAATGATTAGTCATTTTCGACCATTTCCAGCATGTCTTTCGCGATAGCAACACGGTCTCTTTTTTGCATGAAATTGAGTTCTTTCCAACCACCTTCGCAGCGACACGTCTCAAGCCCAATTCATTCTTCAAAATGTTCTGAGCGGATCCAATTGAAATGCCGACGTCCTCTGCTATCTCTCTAATAGTCAATTTGCGATTTTTTACCAACATTTCTTTGATTTTTTCAATGTTTTCTTCGGTAGTCGAACACGTTGGCCGCCCGGTACGAGGGTCATCTTCCACTTCGTCTTGCCCACTCAGAAATCGGTTAAACCAATTGTTTGCCTTCTGATACGATAGAGCAGAGTCACCGTAATATTTCACCAACATTTTACGCGTATCGGCGCAGTTGAAACCATTTTTCACACAAAATTTGATTCGTTCAAATTCAAACTCGTTGCTCAATTTTTTCTTCCATCGTAAAAATCGAAGACACGAAAAAAGTTGTTGTAAACAAAACACTGTCACTTTACCAAATGTCAACGAGAGACGCTGATATTTGGCAGCCTTGTCATAGACACATGTGGCAACCTACTAAAAAAAAATTTTCGAATCGGACAGTTAAGTCCGGTTCACAGTGTGAATGAACGAACCTTTCTTTTTGAACAAGGTGGCATGCAATTTTCGATCCACTTTAAAAATGACTAAAAATTAATGGAAATTCCAACAATATTCAGACGATTTTCGGCTAGTGTATGACTCCACGAAATATTTACGTAGGTTGCAACATACGAGTATACTTCAGTCTTTATAATGCTAATACCATTCCAGCCAAACTGACGTATCCATTGGAAAGTTTAATATTTTTTAGCTCATACGTATTCACAAGTTTTTGGTTTAAGTGCGTTTATTATGTTGTGGAAAAAACGGAATTAACGGACATAAGCGTATACAGGGGGAGAGGAGGAGAAAAGTCGGGCAGCTGCCCCACCCTAGAAGTTAAATGGCATATCGCTTGTTTTCCTCAATAACGTCATAGTCCAAAAAACGGTAAAATTGAGTTAACCATGCAGAAAGCTTTATCAAGACAGGATCTACATTATATGTAATAAATAAATCATAAGCGACAAAAGAGTTGGAGAACACATGCGCTCTACTGTAAATTTTTCTGTGTTTTTGTGTTCTCTTTGTATTTTTGTATTAAATAATATTCCTGAAAATCGCAACTGTATTGCTACAGAAAAAGATATAATCAACTTTTTCAGAGAATTTACACTGTGCCAAAATTATTCTTCAAATATAACTTTATTGTATGAAACTAGATGGTCACAAAAATACAAGATCATAGCATTGCTTAAGGGATATTTTATAGACATAAGGGCCGGTATTGAAAAACTCTCCCACGAAGGAAATGCTGGCACAAGAAAAGCTGCTTTCCAATTGCTTTCTGCTGCTGGACAGACCATATTTATTCCGGCGTTATGCTTTATTGCCAACTACAGTAAGATTCTTGAGCCGGTTGTCAATATACTGCTATCAACACACTTGGATGTAATTAAGTGTGCTGAGTATATCAAAAAAATTACCACTGTTAAAGAACAACTCTTTAGCAAATAAAATAGCTGAAGCTTTAAATGTTGATTCACGCCTTCCGCGTATAGTTGGTCGCCAACAACATAGAGCGAGTCATCCAGCTGCGTAGCTAAGGGAATAGATTCATTAATATCATCATTTAAAACAAGATTCCGCGAAGATAACTCACCTGATTTTTATTTAACGTTGTTGTATCCCTCAAATCTACACAACACTGATCCAGTCGTTTTGAATATGCATTTGGCAAAATTGTCTGATTTTTACGCATTCGGTGGATTGCAAGCGGAAATACAGCTGTGGCTTTTATTGTGGTCAAATAAACCAGCCTTAGATGTTGATATGATAGCTTATTAATATTAAAAATCTACTATGTTTTATCCACAAGTTAACAAAGGCATTCAAATTATTTCAGCATTGCCATACACCACGGCATCTATAAAAAGGACTTTCAGTACATACAGGTGTGTCAAAACTTGGCTGCGAGCAACAATGATAGAAGGCCGCTTGAAGGCCTGTGTATGCCCAACGTGCATCGCAAACTGGTGGAGACAATGTTTATAGACAATGTTTTGAAGAGATTTTCTTAAGTTCCCAGAAAGATTTTATTTGTTTAAAACTAAATTATAAGTAATTTAGGCCCCCCGAATCAAAGTCTGGCTACGCCCTTGTTAACGGATGAACATTTTCGTGCAATTATTTTTTACAACTTTCGACGTGACCGATAAAAAAAGTGTACCGATAAACTCTGTTCGACTTTTGGCGATTAAGTACATAAAGTATAAAGTTTTTATATCAGTGGTACACAGAGTTCAAGCGGGGCCGGTCTTCGCTCACTGATACATTTCGTGAAACCCATCTAAAATCTGTGGTTATGCCATAAAATATTGATGCTGTGAGCTTAACTGATAATGCTTGATCGTCATTTGACATACCATGAGATTAAGGCATCCCAGGACATTACTTTCACCAGCATGCACACCATTTTACTTGAGTTGCGAGAAAGGGTTGTTCACGTTGAATTCCACACAATTTGACAATCGATAAAAAAAATGCTCGTGTCATAGATGCAAAAAAACGCTCAAGAAATAAGAACGTGACCTGTGACGACTCATCATGACTCATCTTGGATCTTTGCGAATGAGCCTGAAAGAAAGCAGCAATCGACTGGTATGAGACTTTTAAGATGAACCAAATCCAATAAAAGTTGTTCGAGCTCGACGAAAAGCAAATAGTCGCCTGTTTCCTTAAAAAAAAGGGTCATGTGGCCAGGGTACCACGCAGAACCACAGACACGCAGAACCACACATTTGTTTGACAGAAGTGTTTCGTGCAATAAGAATCATCGCGCGAATCCATGCGAGCTCCCACACATTAGCTCAAACAAAGCCGTTTTTGAGCACTTAAAACATCGAGTTAATGGTACCCAATGGCTTCTTCTTGTCTTTTTGTTCCTGCACATCAAGGACAAACTGCATGGACAACGATTTTTGACGTCAGAACAATCCGTTGATGCGTTCAAAATTATGTTTTGGAGGTGTCTCACGTGGAATGGGATACATGTTATTACAAAGGATTCGTACGCATACAAAGAGGAATTAATCATAAAAGAGAATACTTCAAAATATAATAAAGCCCATATACAGCAGTTTAAGCCCAATTACCGAGGCGCTTCAATAACATAACTTATAAGACGCCATATCTTTAAAAGGAAACAAACGAAAAAAAAACGAAATGGCCATTTCAGCCCTGAAAGGACTTTGACCGAGCTTCTTATGATCAATTGTGTTGTATGTGTTGTGAAATGTTTGCACACAAATGATCGAGAACTGGACCTACATGTTTTACTCCGAACGGCTTATGTTCTTCTCAAGAAGCTTTTCATGGCAGTTTTTACTCTCTGAGGTTTGCCATTGTTTGCAGAGAGGTGACGGCCGAACAGAAAAATTAATTCAATTGAAAAAATTTTCTGTGTCAGATGGAGGATTCGAACCTGGGTTCTCTGTCGTAAGAGTCACGCACTCTACCCACTACGCCACGGCCGCCAAAGGTAATAAGATTGGCCAGAAATGACATAAGCCACTCTTATCTACGCTTAAAGTTACCGTATGCCATTTATGCTGAGTGCTTACTAAGTTTTGCTGTCGAACGATACAGAATGGAAATGTTTGCGTTAATTTTTTTATGCGATCATAGTGTAGTGCTTGCGTCAAAGTATGGTGCGGTGGGGTAAAGCGTTTCGGTGGGGTAAAGCGTTTCAACTGTGAAATTTTGACAGCGCGCTTTCATATAACTTTTGTGTGGACATGTCATAAATTTATGTTGAGAAGTTATGTATTGTTAATCGAGATTCAATTTATTTAAAGAAGGCACATGCATACAAACAAACAAAAATGGTCCAATAGTATCAATATCGACGAAAACGGGGAAAGTAATCAATTCTTACCGAAGCAGCTGTAAAGATAATTGGAGAAACACTTAAAGTAAAAAAATCCACCTTCAAAAATCCACCACTATATTGGCCATTGGTTCTCAAGAATTCAAAATTATGCTTTAAAAAATAAGGAACGATGGAGTCACGTATCCCGATTTACCTGATACGTATATCAGTCAAACTACCTAGAACAACTCGATCAGCAAGTTATATTAAGTTTGATATAAATTCCTACAAATACGACATGGGATTAAAGTTCATTTTGTTATTTGTATTGAACTTGTATTCTATTAGCTTGAAAAAATATACATTTGAAGTATATATTTATTTTTTTTTTTTATTAATTAACAGGTTTCTAATACGGGTAGTGTCCACACTAGCCCCTTATACCGGCTTATATATATATATTTATACTTATATTATACTTATACTTATGCTTATATTAATACTTACTTTTATTACGAAAATATAGAATTGTAACTATTAATGCAATTATGAAGGTAATAGGTATAAGTAACAGATACTACTTTATTACAAAAATTATATATTTACTTATATGGTTTTATAATTATGTCAACATTTTCCACACTATCCCCTCCCCACCACTGTTTTTTTTCATTCACTGGCCGCAATCGTTAATGAACCATATTGAAGCGATAGACGATAATAGAATTATTCAGCATCCTTTGCGTTTTGTGCACGTTCCATCTCACTCCCTCACTGCAAGAATGAGAAAGCAGCATAAAAAGAAATGTCACAACATATTAAAAAAAGGAAATAACACTGTTCGTACCCAAATATTTGAAGGGTATGCCAAAAAGATTCTGTGAGTTGTAGGATTGCTCCAAATCTGCTGAACAATTATATTGTTGCTAACTCTTCATGTGATAATTCTAATATACCCGACCCTCTTGATAGTCCTCCTGATAATGCAGTCAAACAAGAAACTTAAATTTGGAAAGTGACAAGTATCATTCCCATTGCTTAAAAATTGTCTTCTTTTCTAAACTTTTTTAATTCAATAATGGCTGAGCAGATCCTTTATCAGCACCTTTGGGCCAATGTCTAGTCTCCAATCCGATTTCTCTCCTGGTCACAACTGTTCGACTGTTGTGGTTAAAATAGTCTATATCTATAATAATAACAATCTTTAAGAGTTCCTAAGGAAGAGTTCCTAACTATATGAGGAACTCTTATATAGTTCCTTATGATGGGTCACATAACTTTACTTTTTTTGCTAGATTTCTCCAAAGCATTCGTCAATAATATAATGTTAAGTAGAAGGCTTGAAAGAAAAATTGGCTTAAATGTTTCAATGCTTAAAAGTACCATTAGTTGAGTACTTCAGTGCTCAATATTTGGATCTTTGTTAATCACAATGCTAACGTTAATATCAAAATTAATCAAACAATATTAATTTCTTTAAGCGAAATTTAACTGTGGTTTTTTAGTTCAAAACTGCTTTTTAACTTGTACAATTTTAATATGTACTTCAATTTAAATATATGTTTTTATTTTCTTTATTCAATTATTTATTTTAGTGCATTCAAAAGAAGTAATCTTGTTTGTCAACAACTACGCCAAGTAACTACAAATACAAACACAATTTAAATACAAATACAAACACAGTTCAAATACAAATGAAAACACAAATAGATAGAATATAAATACAAATACATATCCAAATTCAAATACAAATTCAAATACATATACAAATTACACTATGACAAAAAATGAGGGTCATGATCTCGGGTTAAACCAAACCCTTCTCAAACGATAGGATTTGACATCAGTAACAATAGCCTTAAAAACTTTTTTACACCTCTACGTAACAATTATTTTTTACAGTGGTTTTAAATTTGAATTTTTTGGTGAAAAATCGAATTGAGCAATATGAAAAATTGTATGTTAAACTTAACTCAAGGTGGTTTCTGTCTTGGGAAAGATACATTAATATTTTCCGGGTAATATTTTTTTAGAACATTTTAACCCTCAAGCTCCTATCAGTATGGGTCTTTTGTGCTTTTTTTAATATAATTTTTTTCATATTGTCTAATATAATTTTTCATATTGTTTAATTCGATGTGTGACCAAAAAATTCCAATTTAAAACCATTGTAAAAAACATAGTTTCGATAATATCGTAACTGTGGGCGTAGATTTTTTGTTTGATATATTTGGTAATGGATTTGTTATTCTTGTGCATTTTTATGTTCGTTTAAAATAAATGTAATTCAATCATATGTTTAATATATGGAAATATATATTTCGGAATACTATGAAATTATTATTTTTCCTGCAATAAAGGATTTAAGTATATTATATTTTTTTACAGTTATGGTATTTCTCTTATAAAATTTTTCAGTCATGAATATTTCATTTCTCATGGCTGGTTGTTGAACTAAAAAAAACAGTAATTATGTTTTTTATGTAAGAAAATATGACTTTTTTGAAAAAAATAGCACTTCATTAAAATTGTTTGAGAAAGGCCCTTTAAAGAAAGGTTAAAAAATAAAATCTAATTTTTATGACATTGCCCACATTTTAAATTTATTTTTAATATTTTTATTGGAAATATTTTTATTGGAAAATTCTATACAGATTGCGTTAATTGTTGCGATGGATTATCTGTAAACGCAACCACAATAAATAAAGATTAAATAAAACACAGTAGGGGAGAGTTGTCTCCGTTGTCACAAGTACTAGTTGTCACAATGTCGATATCTTCCGATTCAACACGTTATCGAGTTGGATTTAAATGTCATCTCTAAGCTATTGCAATTTCTACCATCCCAAGAAAGTTTAAATGGCGTTAGTTTTCTTATGTAAAAATTATAAGTAGTTTAAGAAATTACGTTGGATTTCTGTATTTTTATAGTTTTTTTAAATTCTTGTTAAGAGAGAAAGAAGTGAGTAATATTAAATTTTTAATAAGTTTCCAATAAAAATAATATCGCATTTTGTGAATATCTATGAACTTTTTGATAAAATTTTATATATCAATTTGGCGATTATTGTTAAAATTTTGTTGCTAATGGTGCAGGTTGTCTCAGCGCTTGCGGGGCCTTTTATCACTGTGACCACTTACCTATCTAACATTTAATTTAATATAACCATTCTTAAAATATGTAAGAATTAAGATATGTTATTAATTTTTTTTAAAGAACATGCCAAGAAATCGCAAACGACTTAGAAACCGAGGTCGGACAACTTCAGAAGTCATGATACAAGCTATAAACGCAGTAGGCCCAGCATCTTCAATCCGCAGCGTAGCGAAAATTTATGATATAAATTATCGATCTCTTGCTCGATATTGCAAAAATAATTAACAAAACAAGTCTGGTAACTTATCTGTTGGATATGTGAAAACACGACAAATTTTAACAAGGGAACAAGAACAACAACTTTCAAAATATTTGCAGAGGGCATCCGATATATATTTTGGTTTAAGTCCAGTAAAAGTCCGGAAGTTTTCTTTTGAATATGCTGTTGCTCTTAATAGAAAACTTCCAGAGACTTGGTCCGTAAATAATATAGCTGGCAAAGAATGGTTTAGGGGGTTTATGAGTCGAAATAAAGAACTAAGTGTAAGAAAATTAGAGGCAACCAGTCTTGCTCGAGCTACGAGTTTTAAAGTGCACAACGTTAATATGTTTTTTAATAACTTGAGTTCTAGAGTGTTCTAGAGCGGTACAAATTTATCGCAAGCGATATTTGGAATGTTGACGAGACAGGTATTCCCACTGTGCAAAAGCCACAACGAATAGTTGCTCGATGAGGAATGAAGCATATTGGTGCTATTACATCGGCTGAGCGGGGCACTGCTCATAAGCTGCAACCATTGGATCGTAGTGTCTACGGCCCTTTAAAGTGATATGTGAATATTGCTTGTGACGATTGGATGAAAAATAATCCAGGTAAAACTATGTCAATTTATGGCATACCAGCTATTGTTAAGACAAGTTTGCCAGCAGCTATCTCTCCTCAGAATATTATGTAAGGATTTTTAATGAGTGGTATTTGTCCCTTAAATCGACTGATTCTTACGGACATTGATTTTGCACCATCTTTTGTCACAGACAGACCAGACATCGAGCAGCAAACCATTCAAATGACATTTTAAGACGACGGCAAGGTGCTAAAAATAAGCCCCAATACCAAAGGCTTAGAACAACTGTGTAAAACACCATCTCCAACTCCTGGAACTAGTTCCCAATTTTTAAAAACACTGCAAGCTCCTCGTCTGACGGTTGTCAAGCCGACACCTGAAAATCTTCCAAAAGCTTCGCAACGGAAAACAACTCAAAAAGATGTAGTGCAGTTTTGACCGATACTCCAGTCGGGAATAGTTTACAACAACTGCAAAAATGCAAGAAACCAAAAAAAGAAGCTAAAAAAAGTAATTAAAAGAGGAAAAGTCTGGGTTAATCCGAAAACAGCCAGTAGTGATGAAGAGAACGAGGATTCAATATGTGTAGTATGTTGCTAAGCATTGTCGAGCGTCGGATCCAATAACAATTATCGTTAATGTATTAAATGCAAACGTCGCGCACATTATGATTGCATTGAAATTGAAAGTTTGATATATTGCTGCCTAAATTGTGTATCGGAGTGGGGCAGCGATGACGATTAAGAAGAGTGACAACGAGGACTACGTGTTGGGACAACTTACCGCACGAGTGAGGTAACTTGTCTCAGGCGAGTTTAATTTTTTATCGACAAAATTTTTAATA
The DNA here is from genome assembly GCA_914767935.1 of Coremacera marginata. NCBI lineage: Eukaryota > Metazoa > Arthropoda > Insecta > Diptera > Sciomyzidae > Coremacera > Coremacera marginata. The sequence goes on along the minus strand of OU612044.1, from coordinate 45,424,364 downwards.
TTAATTTGAAGAATAAAAGATTGAATTTATTTTTAAAAGTGTAACAGTGTCATTATGGCTTTATTTGTAAGAGTTTCAGCGTTTTATTTAAATTTTGTGACAACTAGCACCATTCTCCCCTAAATGCAGCGCTTTTTCTTGTGTTGTGCTATGCTTTGATTGTTGTCCTTGCTATTGCAGAAACATCAAATTTTGGCTTTATATTTATTTTATAATTGCATAAAATTTATAAAAGGTAGAGAGTTCAAACATGCATTTTTCTCCCAGTGAAGATCATCTAGACCAACAAGTGCTTTCATCAACATTGTACGATCAGTACTTTAAGCACATCAAAGGCTCAAAGTGTGACATAAAAACGATTTCTGTTTGCAATCAACCACCCTACTAACCTACGGGAATGACGTAATTCTACATAATACGTCAAAATAATTGTGACGTAGTGGTGTAAAATGGAATTATTAGCCCTATTCTGATGATTTACAATTGGAAATTCATTGACAACTGTAAAAATTTCTTATTCTAAAATCAAAATCTCATAACATGGCAAAACTGTCTAAGGTGGCCCCCATTTGCATGAAAAAAAAGTTAGCACGAATTTTTGACGGCATAGGCTAAAAATATTCGATTTGGTATAAAACTAAAATCTCTAAAGTTTCGTGCCAATTGATGAACTTTTAGAACTCGCTCAAGAGCCCAAAAGTTGGAGAATCGTTTCATATGAGTTTTTCGTGGTATTTAATCAAAGAAGTAATAAAAACAATGTGAAGTGAACAAAGAAGTTATAAAAATTTTAGGGCCACCTTAGTCAGAACCATAATATTTAATTTTTGTACTCCAAAAATTGTAGATTTCAGGGCTGCCATTATATCAGACCCTGGTTTTACTGTTCAAAATATTAAAAAAAACGATCAAACCAACCAATTTAATTTTTCACCGCTGCAAATTGCGAATTCTTTGTATGTTGTTTATTTTTGGCAGATATTGAAAGCTTTACACAACATACAAAGAATTCGCAATTTGCAGTGGTGAAAAATTAAATTGGTTGGTTTGGATTTTTTTTTAATATTTTGAACAGTAAAATCAGGATGTGATATGTTGGCACCCCTGAAATCTAAAATTTCTGTAATACAAAAATATTTGAAAAGCATTAGGGGTATTCGCGATGTAGTGTATTTGCTCTTGTATTGTGTATTTTTGATAAATTTGATATTTCTAGTAAATTTTGTAAAATTACAAAAAGAAAATGTACAGTGTTGAAAATGCAACCCTGTAGCAAAAAAACAACGACGAACCCCTATTGTATTCTTTGTAAATTTTGTTGCGAATGTGATCAGCTGATCGCAAAAGCATTTCTACCAACATGGAGGAAGCTACTGGCTGTGATGTAAGCTTATTTAAAAAAATTCAATACTATTAGTGTTTCGTTTAAATTTTTCCATTATTTTGTAAGCATTTTAATTCATATTTCCAAACAAAAGTATAGACACAAATTAGCTGATTTTAAAAATACAAGACTTTATTGAATGTTCGCTCACAATAAGTTGTAAATATGGTAAATTTTGTAAAAATTTATCACAAATCACATCGTGAATACCCCTGTTAATTTAAAGCCTTTTCAAGCGAGATATAACGTTTCTAATATTTTTCTATGATCTTTTTTGTGTACTTACCAGCTGTAATTTTTTTAAAATTTTTTTTTTTTTATTTTGTGCACAAAATAGCTCAAAACTATGCCATAAGCATAACCGTTATTGTTGGTTAACATTTTGCATTTTTTGGATTTTTGAGAATTTTTTTTCGTAAAAATAATCAAATTCAACTTTTCAAAAAGGTGCACTTCTAATATAAAATTCCATATCGACCAAGTTATTCAAAGTAATCATACACTTTTTTGTATTTGCATTAAGTGTTCGTTCAGAAAATAGTTCAACAACATTTCATTGCAATTTTTTAAAATTTGGATTTTAAGGATTTTTATTACAACAAGAAAGAATATGGAATTTTTTTTCGAAAAGTAAAATATCACAACTCTGGTAATTTTCATCCGATTTTTAAATTTAATACCTCATTTCAAGGAACGACTAAATAAAAAACTAAGTGCATACTTCAAGTATTGTTTAACTAAACTAAAATATACTTCAAGTATTGTTTTTATTACTTCTTTGATTAAATACCAAGAAAAACTCATATAAAATCATTCTCCAACTTTCGGGCTCTTGGGCGAGTTCTAAAAGTTCATCAATCAGCACGAAACTTAATAGATTTTTGTTTTATATCAAATTGAAAGTTTATAGCCTATGCCGTCAACATAAATAAAACTTTATAAATGGGGGCCACCTTAGTCAGCACCATTAAAAAAAATATCCAGAACAAATAAATTTGCGAAACATTTTGAAAGTTTTTAACACCTTTCCCCAAAAAAATATCATATACGAGTAAAAGACTAGCGTGTCAATGAATTTATAGTTGTCAGTCACCAGAATAAGGCTATAAGGCTTTTGATACTGATGTCAAATACTATCGTTTGAGATTGGTTTGGTTCACCCCCGAAAATGTGTGTTGCACTGTGTTATAAGCAAAAACATGGTAAACTAACCGCACTGAGAGACAAAATAGCAGGTCGTCAGAGAAAAAATAAAGTTTATTCTAAATTAGCAAATGTTTGTTGCGACTTTTGCGTTGCTATTTCATTTTGGACGTGTACATTCATTTTCATATTTCTGTTGCTTTGCGAAGTTGTCAATGAACTTTAATTCTATTCGGGCTCTTAGTTGGGTATTGAACTCGGGATATCCCTGTTCAAATGTACTGACATTCTAACGCCTTCAGCTACGGTCATCAAAAGCTCTCCACTAAATCACCTAAAAACAAAAAAAATCATTCCAAAAACAAATATTAAAGCACAAAACACTTGAATACGAAATTGGCGAATATAACCCAAGCAATAACTTGCGATTCCAACAGCAACTCGACGAACATGCGTATTTTTTATATACTTTAGTATCGCTATCAAGTAAACACATAGCTAAGCACCGACCAAATTAATGGGCAACCATTAACAGAGCACCCAAAAAGTAAAAACAAAATGAAACACAGTAAGCATTATAAGAAAAAATATAAAATAACTTCTGTTGCAAGTGTTCGTAAAAGTTTGTGAAGTAGGAGCAATGTGCAGCTTGCAGTATGTGGCAGCAATGGGACAGAACGACAACGAGTGGCAATTTGCATAAATCCAGATAAGCGACATCTGACACGAGCAAGAGATACACCAGCAGAAGGCAAAAGATATGCGTCAGAGTGGTTGCTGAATAGCTGCCAAGGAGTTGTAGAAAAATTTTTAATAATTGCAGTAATGTTCAAAATGTATCTTAAGTGGGCAACGACGGGTATTTTTCTTTTACAACATTGAAGTATTAGTTAAATTCATTGTTATAATTATGTTTTTATGTAAATAACATAAAATTTATTTTTTGTATATTTAAGCCGAATCTGTTTATAATTCATTTTACTTAGCTTAAATTAGAGATAAACGAAGTTATATAAAGTTCGAATAAAGTATGGGATCATTATCAATACACATGTATTGCCGATGTAAGTTGAAGTTTTCAGTAGTATTCCCTGCACCTTGAGCACAAAGTGTGTTCAGTTTTCCAACATTTGACTATCATTGTAGTGAAAAGTTTCCGATTGAAACACAGCCTAAGAATGGGAAAAATTCTTCAAAAATTGTAAGAAACTTAGTCTGTTTAAGCTATTGAGCTTAAAGTATAATCTGTACGGATTCTCAGGGAGACTCAGTAAAAAAAAGAATTATAATAAAGAAAATGGAACGCTTGTGGAAAATCGAACAATTTTTTGGCTAAAAACTCAGAGGTTCTTAACCCGCCATTAGTGTGGTGGAAAAAGTTACGCCATTAGTGTGGTGGGGTATGAGATACCCCAAAAGTAAAGTCGTATAAATACCACAAAAAAGAAGTTAGCGAAAAAGTTCAGATAATTTCTGATCCTCCATTTATTTACTATTAAAAAAACTAATATTTTAAGTGCATTGCAATTTAAACACGAAATAGTTTTATTGAAATTGTGGCTATTCAGATGAAGATTTTGAAGGGATTTAGGTCTCTGGGGTATGTCATACCCCACCACTCTAACGGCGTGTTAATGGAGATATTGTGTTTAAAATATACAAGGACGTGCAGCATATTTCTTAGAAATCATTGCGTGCTCGAAAATAATCTGCAATTAGCCCAATAGTCATAATTTCTGGAAAAGTGGCCGTATGTATACTTCGACCACGCCCAATTTTAGTCCATTTTCCGACAGTAACTATACGCACTAAACTACCAAAATTGAGTCTATTACGGCCAACACCGTCTGAAATATAGCATTTTTATTGCTTTGTAAAAATTCAAATTTGTGAGTAAGAGGGTTAAGGTTTGCTAGTTGGTGAACAGTGCATATCCTACCCCTCCCCCCCCCCCCCCCCTAATCCCCTAGAACAATTAGTTTGTTGTTTAGATCCTATAAGTACAAAAACGTCAAAAAATAATATTCTCCAGCTAGCTTGTTCTAGACCACCTTGTCCAGTGGTTACCAACGCACGGTTCAAACAACAACAAAGAGAGCTTTCCGAGTGCTCAGCTTTACACTGAAACAAGAAGTTGTTAAAAGCTCTCACAACATTTAGTGGAAGGAAATATTGTCGTGTGTTGTATTTTTAATAACAAGTTTTATTTTTGTGTTTGCTTTTCGCTCTTTTAACATAGAAAAGATCAAAAAAAGGTAGAAGTGATGATTAGAATGTATTAATATTTTTTTTCTAACCGACTTCAAAAAGGAAGAGGTTTTCAAGTTTGTTGATTTGTGATTCACAATAAAAATTTTCCTAAAATAAGGATTGTTCACATAACATTTCTTAAAGATTGCAAAATATTTAATTTATAAATAAAACAGCGACCAACACTCTCAACGCTCAAAGTTTACTGACTTAAAATTTAGAGCACAGCAGAAAAAAAACAAGCTTTGACTCAGTGTACGAACACAGCAAGCCGATTGCTACTTCATGCACAAAAGCACAAAAACACACGACGCCCGCGTGTTATGGGAAAACATGCCCTCGTGATCACCACTGACATAGAGATATCGATTTGCGCGAAATTATTGTTTGTGCAAAAAACAAACTTTCGGGAGAGCGTTATTTTACTTTCTATACACTTTAATATTGTTTTATCTGTAAGTAACGGTGAAGCGAATAGAGGCATTGGTACGAAAGAGCTATATAAAAGTGAGCAATTCGCATTCTACTTCTAATTTAAAAAAGAACTAGTAAATATAACAACCACTATGTACAAAATAATTTTGTATGGCACATACGATAATTTCGACCACAAGAAAAAAAAAATATTCATTGTATGTAACATACGATAAAATATACAGTTATAACGATGGGGAAGTTCCTCTGACTTCTTCTCAAGGTCCTGATAGGAGGACTTCTCGATAGCATCAATAAAAGTGGGTTTTTCAGAATTTGCTTTTTGTGATAAAATTTTATTGAAAACGAAAAATTAATTTCAGAGAAATCTCCAACCTAATCTTCAGGTCTGAAGTGTTCTCCAAAAAATATTTATAAGATTGAATCAGATTTTCAGAGAATGTAGGCTATTTAAAGAGAAATTTAGTTGAAAGGTGAATTACTAATTGAAGTAGTTGAAGTTACTATAAATTAGATTAGAGTAGTTATAATTAATTAAGATAGATTTAAGAATAAATTTAAATAATTAAATAATTGTAAAATGACAGTCAATTTTTGGCCTAACTATAGGCATTTAAGCTACAATATTTTACCAGATGATGTGTTGTGATATATAGAACAAATTTGTATCAAAATGTCAATTTCGAAAAAATGGCACGTACGATTATTTAGCGCAAAGGGGTCGATATACTTGAGTAAAGTTCCCATCTACTTTCTACTTTCATACGTGTACAATACTTTTTGAAGTGAAATTGTTTACTGGGTGGGGTAACTCCTTACTCTAACGTCAAAACATCTCTCTCAAAAATGGAGAATCATTTACATAGGGTGCCTTTTATATTTCGGGACTTGGCAACCCTGGTGTTGCAATCTGTCAACTGAAAGCTCTATCGCAAAGTTTGACATTTGTTGGCTTATACGTACTCAGAACGTTTTGACATACGAGCGCTATTTGTGTTGTTTATAGTAACTTAAAAGATTCATCTCGGTCTAAAAATGGAATTAAATCGTGAACATTTTCGTGCGATTATTTTTTACAACTTTCGACGTGAATTAACACAGCAACAGTGCATGGATGAACTTAATTCAATTTTTGGCGATGAAGCTCCATCAAGGACCAGTGTTTATCGATGGTATGGTGAATTCAATCGTGGTCGTAGTTCACTCCAAGACGAATTTCGTGAAGGTCGTCCGAAATCAGCTGTTGTTCCGAAAACCATTGATGCTGTGCGCGAACTGATATTGCAAGATCGTCATGTTACCTATCGTGAGATTGAGGCAACCTTAGGCATAAGTGGGACCAGCATACATTCAATATTGCATAAACATTTGACTGTCAAAAAAATTTGTTCGCGTTGGATCCCACACAATTTGTCAATCGCTCAAAAAAAGGCTCGTGTCGATTGGTCGAAGGAAATGCTCAAAAAATACGATCGCGGTGCTTCGAAACACGTCTATGACATCGTGACAGGTGATGAATCGTGGATTTACGCGTATGAGCCCGAAAGTAAACAGCAGTCGACTGTATGGGTGTTTCAAGATGAGCCAAATCCAACAAAAGTTGTTCGCGCACGAAGCACTTCCAAGCAAATGGTCGCCTGTTTTTTCGGAAAATATGGACATGTCGCAACCGTACCACTAGAACAACGCAGAACAGTCAACTCTGAGTGGTACACAACCATTTGTTTGCCAGTTGTCTTCCAAGAAATCAGGAAAACCAACCGCCGAAGACGGATCACTCTTCACCACGACAATGCGAGCTCTCACACATCGGCTCAAACAACTGCATTTTTGAGCACCCAAAACATCGATTTGATGGGTCATCCGCCGTATAGTCCTGACTTGGCACCGAATGACTTCTTTTTATTCCCAACCGTGAAGAATAAACTGCGTGGACAACGATTTTCGACGCCCGAAGAAGCGGTTGCGGCATTCAGAATGCATGTTTTGGAGATACCTCAATCAGAGTGGCAAAAGTGCTTCGACAATTGGTTCAAACGCATGCAAAAGTGTATAGATCTTAATGGAGAATATTTTGAAAAACAATAAAGTGATTTTCGATGATTAATATTTGTTTTTGTTCTCTAATCCCGAAATATAAAAGGCACCCTCGTATATCGACTTAATCATTTTTGACAACGTTGAAATATATGAATGTTGCCTGTTATATGTTTTTTAAGTTCTGCTGGTCCATTAATGCTAACCTTAAATATTCATTACAAAAAAAAAAAAAAATAAAAAAGCCTTTAAATTGAAAAGCTAAATGATGGAAAAATTCCGCCCGTTTTGTTTTAAAAAGATTTCTTTTTATCAAAATATATAAATAAAGGACCTATTCTTGAAAATTTACGATAGTAAACCAGTATTTTTCATATTTCTATGTATTTGTTTTAAGTTTTTGATATAAAAACAAAATTTGAAGCTCAAAAAACAAAATTTGTCGATTAAATTGTGAATATATGAAAAGCAGTTGACAATTTTTATCAAAATTTATTATTTTTGAGCTTCAAAATTTGTTTTGAAATTACAAAATTACAACAAACTCATAGAAATATCAAAAATACTGGTTTACTATTGTAAATTTTCAAGAATAGGTCTGTAAATCATAAATTTTTGACAAGATTTATATGCTATTTTAAGAAAAAATAAGATTCCTCTAAAAATTATGTGGTTTCCCTAATAAAAATTGCTAAAAAGTTTTAGTAAGATTTCCCCTATGGTTTTAATAAATTCTCTATGGTTTCATTTAGTCTTTTTGAATGAAAACTATGGAGAAATTGTATTGGTTTTTGTTTTATTTTATTAGATATCTTTAAAATATTTTCCCAAATAGTGCTGGTGCAAATATTAAAACATGATTGGAATTCTTAAATTTAAAAGTAAAGTTGATCCAACATAATTCGAGTTTTCAAACGACATTAATTGATAGAAATAACACATTTTTAAATTTACCAGCTTTTTCTTTCGATTTATTAATATATGTTAAAACACTTTTAACAAGGTGCTCATACTTTCAAACGGCTTTTTTAAATCTTTGACTCGGTGTGTAATTAAAATTCTACACTCTACACTCTTGAATAAATGCGCAGTTTTTACCATTTTGCTTTCTTACTATTTTCCTTTCTTAAGACTTTTGAAGTTTTCTTCAACTTGAAGTTTTCCCATTTACACATTTTCTTCATTTTAATCTTTTTAATTAAATGTTTTCTAAGTAATTCTTATAGTTTTTCATTTTCTTCTAATTATGCTAGCTCTACTTAAATAAAACTTTTTTTTTTTTTGCTGTTCTATGGGAAATAACTATTTAATTAAGCGTTGCCAGCTTGCTAGATTAGAGAACATTTTAACAGTTGCTGCTGCTGTTGCTACTGTTTGCACACATGGACACTCACACTAACACTTATGTAAATGAAATTTATGCTTACGTCGACAAACATGTGCTTGTAATCTTTTTAATCTATGTGTGTATTTGTATTTGAGTGTTTGTGTTAGTTTGTTTTTGAGTGTTTCTACATATATGTGTCATTCAGTATTAAACTCAAATTATATCTAATTGCAATTTTATATGCTCTAAATGGCATTTAAGCTGTTTCAACAGCTATTGAAGCGGCATGTTGTAGTAGCTGCTACTACCGAGTATGTTGCTGACGTAAATATTGTGGCTATTGCTGCAATATAATTATTTTTAAAATACCTTCACTCAACGAGTTGCTTCAATGCAGCGCTCAACAAGTTCCTAATTGTAGCTGCATTAATTATAAAAAAAACTTTTTTGAGATGAGCTACATCAATGTTTCTGTAGAGAATATTTTTTAGTCAGAAAGGTTTTCAAGTCCAATCAATGTCAATTTTAGTTCATTCGCTAAATATACCTCTATATAATGAATGTTAAAAAGTGAAAAATATTTACTGATAGCGTTTCAGTAACACATGCATATCTTCCTATGCAGGTAATGCCTTACCTGGTCGCTGACAAACAAACCTAATTTAATATTTTATGGAGAATAACTTTTGTTTGCTTTCATTTGGAAAATTGTTAAAAATTAATTTTCCACTTGAACAATTTGAAATTGCTACGACAATGCAGTAGATGCAACAAAGAACAGTAAGTAGCAACAACAACATGGAGCATGACAACAACAATCTAATATATAAATGAAAACCAAGTGAACCAAAAGCATCTTTACTGAATTCATTTATGAACCCTTTCTGGTAGATAAGTTCTATTTTGGCAATCGAAAAACAGAAATTTTGTATAATTCGTTGAACTAAAATGTTTCTCAAAAAAGAATCCTTCTTGTTCGTAAAAGATTTCGTAAAAGAAGAATATGCTACAGCTGGAGATTCAACTATTGACCTCTTTCATATAAGTTCGCTTTTTATTCTTGAAATCTACCAGGTTGTTCAATAAGTTTCTAGGTAATAAGATTCTTAATTTTATGGGTTGAAATGCTTTTAATTATTCAGTATATTCTCCCAGAGGCTCAAAACAGTTGTTGCAACGGCCCTCTAATTTATGAATCCTATCGTTATAATGGCCTTTCGGAAGGTCTCCAAAATACCCTTCTGTTACTACTATCACCTGTTCGTTTGATGAAAATTGTTTTCCACGCATGAAATTTTTGAGATGTTAGAACAGCCAGAAGCTAGATATGGCGAATACGGCAAATATTTCAACAAATCTTACTATAATTCATTGAATTTTGCGAAGGTTTTTTTCCTTTTCTGATGTTGTGCGTTTTCCGGATGAATAATTACTTTTTTCTTCTGCAAACCGGGTCTTTTTTACGAATCTTTGAGTCCAGCTGATCCAAAGGGTTGCAATAATATCTGTGGCAGCTGTGCATAGTGGGCTAAGTGCGAAAATTACGTTTTTAGAAAAACTCTCTTTTCACAAGTAAATGTTCAAGATTGGAGGATCAGCCCACGATTCATAAAGGAATATCCTTCATTGCAAGGAACAGAACACCTATCCCGTTAGACACAAGGAATGATAAGAAAATTACGCTTCTATTGATGGAGATAGCTCAAAATTTACCAAAATTTACTTAGCTCACTATGCACAGGTGCCACAGATATTAAAAACTAAATTGTTTTTCCAGTTTTGAGATAGTCCACCAGCAAAACCCCTTTTGCATTCCAAAAAACTGATGCCATAGCCTTCTTCGTTGCAGATTTTTGAAAACGAACTCTCTTAGAAAGCGTTATAGCAGGGTCAGACAACACTTTTTGTTTTGATTCAGGATCATGGTGGTAGACCCAAGTCTTCTCCATAGTGTCGAATCGACGTATTAAATACTTTTTATCCTTTTTAACCCTAGAATACTAACCTTCCGTTCACTATACGTTATATTAGTAGTAAGATGTGAGTAAATTTTACGTAGGTTAGTACTCCAGGGTTAAAATGCTTCAAATGTTGCTTAGAAAGTCTCATTCAAATGTGTTTTGTGCCATACATCTTTTTGAAAGCCAAAACTGCCTAATAAGATGTCTACGGCTTTTACTAAATCTTTCTCAGTCAATCGACGATCTTCCAAAACCATATCCTGTATTTTTGCTATGATTTCTGGTGTTGATGCACTTTTTAGACGTCCTTAACGTGGATCGTCTTCAAGAAATGTACGATCACGTTTAAACTTAGCAACCCAGCTGTACACTGTTTTGAAGTGAAGGTGAAGACTTCTTATACACTTAAAATGATTGTTCGTGAATTTCTTTTGGTTGTACACTAGGCCGGGCTGATGTTTTTTTTTCATTTTAATACGCAATAGGTACCAAAAGTTGCGTACTTTTGCGCTGATTAAAAATACGCTTATCATTTTTGAAATGAATATAACTCCTGGCCCTCTACCTGAGTTTTTCTGACGGCAATTTTTTAAATTTTACCAGGTATTTTTTTAAGAAAATTTCATCCATATTTGCAGCCAACTGACTTATATGAGCCATTAAATTCAATAATCAACATTAAAAGAACAGTTTTTCTCAATTTAATGTGCTTTGTTTTCTTGGCGTGTGAGTGATTTTTTTTTCATATCGTGCTTTATTTTGTTTATTGTGTTTAATTTTAAGCAAAGAGAATTTTAATTATGATTTTCGGACTTAGATATTTAGATAGATATTTTTATTAAGAAAAAAGTTCGCAAGCAGACAGAACTTTAAAAGAATTGCTGTATACCTCTGTTTATATGTGGAAAAGCATTACAAATAAGAGAAGTTTCAGTCATAAAAGCTCTGGTAGATAGCCAAAAGTTATATGGAACTAAAAGATGGTTAGCTTATTTTCAAACAACGTAAAAATACTCAACTTTTAGTTCCTATTGTGTTTCGAAAAAAAAAAAAAAAACTTTCCATATAGCATCGGCCCAGCCTATTGTACATTATTCAAAAATTCAATCACTGCACTACACTGTGACACGTCTACGTTGAACAGCTGAAAATATAAGACTGAGTTGTCAGATCTACATGACACTTTACGCGTGTTTATAAGCAAATAGTAACATTTTTCGCCATTATGTGTGATTCTTATTGAACAACCTGGTATTAGCGTAATTTGTATTACGAGATACATTTGTGAACATATTTGCGAAGATTTGCGAAGACAAATGCCACAAACGGATTTGAAAAGTTAACACTAGTTTTTTTTATCAAGCGTTCAATAAAATGCTCACAAAAGTATCATACGAGATACATTTGTGAACATATTTGCGAAGAAAAAATATCATTTATGAACAAAAAATATACAATTTTTGATTCAAAAAGTTTGTTTACGAAGAAATATTTTTCCTAGTATATTGAACGAAAAAACATTTTATTTATGGTTTATTTGCGAACTCGTTTATAATCGAAAAACTTTACTTTTCGTTTCTTTTTCGAAATGAATCCTTTACAAATGCCACAAACGGATTTGAAAAGTTAACACTAGTTTTCTTATCATTTACAAAAAAAATTTAAGGGGCGGTTCTCATGAAACTCGGCCAGGAAACTCAACTGTTTTTTCCCCTTTTTGGATAGTTCATGATATGCAGCATATGTTTCCAAAGCGTTTTAGTCCATAACGATTGCTTAAAAAAGTTTTCACATAAATAAGGAATCCATCTTTTTCACTAAAATAATAAGTATCTCATCAAGGGTATCTCAAAAAAACTGAGTATCTCACATCAATCTTTTTGAATTGCACGTTTGTATTCCCTAGCATACTGTGGTAAAGATGGTTATCTTAGGCACCACCAGATGTCGCTAAATGCCCTGTGCCGTTGAAATAATGGAAAGCTAATAACTCAACAAAAAAAAAATTGTTGTTAATACTCTTAAATTGTTGTTATAGATCTTTAAAAGCGCTTTCTGAAAAAAACATGTTTTCTAAACTGGTCTTCACGATATTTTAAGAACTTGTTTTTTTTTTATTTTAACCCTGGAAAGTCATGCTTATTTTACATATGCTCAAACAAACACGCAAGTCTGCTATTTTAAGATATTTTTTTTTGCGGCAATGATGCGTTTTAATTAACAGCATAACAACAACTAACATTCTCAGAAAAAGCGGAAACGTGCGACGATTAGATACAACAACACTACAATAAATATAATACTAGTGCTCCGTCGATTCGACGAAGCATAATCTTCCAGGGTTAAAGAACATCAAATTTACTGGATCCTGTACCTAACTTCAGAAAGCATTGGTTTTTTATTTTTTTGAGCATTTTAAAGAGTCAAAAATGTAAAAAACAGTACTTAAAATTAATATGTCAGCTATTTGTACTTTTTAACTATTTGTTGATATTATAGGTATAAGCTCTAGTAAATGCAATACATATAATTTATAAAATTTTGCGGTTTTTTTATATTTGATGACGTGATCGTGCTGTGAACTTCACATTACACTTTTATTCAGCAAAACAAATATTTTCTTATAGTTTAGGAATCAATAAATAACTGTCAAAAAACTTAAGGTGTTCATTTACTTTCTTCTATGAAAAAATAAATCAAAAAGAAATCAGGAATTTTTCGAGTTTCAGATGAGAACCTGCCCTTATTCAATGAAAAAATAAAAAAAAAAACGAAATGGCCATCTCAGCCCTTTAAAGGACTTTGACCGAGCTTATTATGATCAATTGTGCTATGTGTGTTGTGAAATGATTGCACACAAATGATCGAGAACTGGACCTACATGTTTTGAGCCGACTCCGAACGGCTTATGTTCTCAAGAAGCTTTTCATGGCAGTTTTTACTCTCTGAGGTTTGCCAAACAGAAAAATGAATTCAATTGAAAATATTTTCTGTGTCAGATGGAGCATTCGAACATGGGTTCTCTGGCGTAAGACTCACACACTCTACCCACTACGCCACGGCCGCCACAAATGAAAAAATACTAATTCAAAAAAGTGCACAAAACTTTCACTTTTCGCCAAACCTTCGCTTGCGGTTCAATGGGTATATGGCATATTTACTATATACTATATGCTCACATTTTATTTTGTTGTTGCTACTCGCAAAAGTTGATATTTTTGTCGCACTCTTGTGCACACATAAAAAAAATTCAAAAAATTTCACACTTTGTTGCTGTTATCATCGATGTTGCTGCAGCAACAAAACTAGTTATTGTTGTTGCCGTCATTAGATTTACGTGCTTGTCGTAAAATTGTAATGTAATCTACAGTATGGCATCAGTGGCAAAGCACCGTGTATATTATATGCCTTTTTTTTGTGTCTGCATTTATTGTACTATAATAACGTTGCATGCCGCAAAGTTGCATTATAGTTTTTTTTTTATTATAAATACAAAGCTCCTGATGTTGCCGAAATTTTATTTACCTGTCTTATTGCTGTTGTGTAAGTAGTAGCTCTAGCATTTGCTATTTTTGTTGTTGTTATTGGAATCATTTTCATTATCAGGATGAAACGAAAGAACGAAAATGGAATAAGGTACAGTTGAAATAGACAAAAGGCAAATAGGTGGCAGCATCATTAGCCATAGTACAGAAATTTGAAACGCAGCTGCATCATAATAAGATTCAACATATTCGCCTGCCGAAAATTTTTTACTGCTTGAGTTAACACTGTATGCACTGCGATGTTCTGTATTTGCTTAAATTGGATGGCAACACTTGCAACAAATCGCATTGTGGATGAGTTCATGTCTTGCGTAAGTTAGTACAAAGAACAAAAATTTGAGAACATGGCAAATATCTTCAATGTTAGTTGGAGACTAAAAAGAGTCTCCTTGAGTTTTTTAAACAAATTCAAAATTTTTCAACTGCGTTAAGAAGAGGAATTTAATGAATGTTACATATTTACATATTTATTGAGGTAAGAAGACATAAGTACAGTAAGAACTAGGTTCTTTTAAATACAACATAATTAAATAAAAATTTTAAAACTTTAAAGCCAAAAATTTAAAAATTTAAAAATTTAAATTATATCAACGTTTCGAAAGTTACTTTGAATTGATTTATATAGTTTTTTACTTAAGTAGAAGAAAAATGAGAAAAAATACATTGCCTAAAGATCGCTGCCCTAGAGATTTGTCGCAGTCTGCGTGGAAGAGCATTCCACAGTCTGATAGCGTTAATGAAAAAGAAGTGTGAAGAGTTCAAAGAAAAATGTCTAGGTACTATCAAAATATTACTTCTTTGAGATAGACTAAATTGTAATTTATCATAAAGGTAAGAGGGTGTTTTAGTCTGAATTAGTTTATGGAGATAAATACAGTTCCTAGCATTAATATATGAAGACAAGTCACACCCAAGAATAGCATTCCTGTAACTGGACAGGTTGTCGAACTTATGCAGGCCATATACATAGCGCGTAGCATAATTATACGTATAAGCAATTTGCAATTTAAACTGGGAGGATGAATCGAGTTTACTGTACACCAGTTCAGAATAAGTTATTATAGGTAAGATTAATTGTATCACTAACATTCGTCTCACATTGACAGGAGTTGCACTGGCTGACATTCTCAAATTACGCAGGGTA
Source organism: Coremacera marginata (assembly GCA_914767935.1). NCBI lineage: Eukaryota > Metazoa > Arthropoda > Insecta > Diptera > Sciomyzidae > Coremacera > Coremacera marginata. Next base: position 45,409,138 of record OU612044.1, on the reverse strand, counting down.
TAGTATACTTTTCTAACTACACTGTTGATGTGATCAGTACAAGACAGAGAAGAGTTAATACAAAAACCTAGATTTACAATTTTCGACACTAAGCTTAGCTTATTAGTACCAAGAAATAAGTCAGGAATATCAACAACATAAGACTTACTCTTGAAAATAGGCAAAACATATGATTTGGCCGCAATCAGTTGAAGATAATTATTGTGAGCCCATTCACTAATGCTGTTAAGATCTTCGTTTAATCTGCAACACAGGTCGTCAAGAAGTCCAATACGACGAGAAAAATAAAGCTGTACATCGTCAGCATATGCATGTATAGATGCATGCTTGCATACGGAAAATATGTCGTTGATAAACAAAGAAAATAGTAAAGGACCAAGTATTGAACCTTGCGGTACTCCACTTATAACAAGATTATGTTGCGATAAAACTTCGTCAACTTTGACTTTTTGTAACCTGTTACATAAATAGCTAGACATAAGATTAATAGCACTATCACAAAAACCGAATAGGTTTTTAAGTTTGAGACACAATAAATTATGGTTGACGGTATCAAAGGCCTTTGAGAAGTCAAGTAAGCAAAGTAAAGTCATATTGCCAGCATCATACTCAGGTCTAATGTCATCAAGAACTTTGACCACCGCTGAAGAGCATCCATGCCCCGTACGAAAGCCTGATTGCAATGGCGATAAAAGTCTTTGTTCCTTAATATGTTTATTAATTTGGTTAGCCATTAGTTTTTCGCAAACTTTAGAGAGTGGCGACAATATACTTATTGGGCGAAAATCACTAGGTCCACCAAGGTTAGGTTTCTTAGCTATGGGGAGAACAATCGCAATTTTCCATAAATCAGGAAAAGAGGACGAGAGAAAACAGTGGTTAATAACATGAGTAAGCGGACAAATAATGTGAGGAAGAATTATCTTTAAAAATTTTATGGGAACTCCATCTTCACCTATGGCATTAGACTTTATTTGGGACATAGATAACCCAACACCAAGCTCAGTTACCGGTTCAAACTTAAATGATTGCGGAGTTGTTGAATTCAATACCGGTAAAATGTTGTTATTAGTGGGAAGATAAGCTGCATCTAGGAATCTATTGTTGAGGTAATCCGGGTCAAGGTTACATTCTGCATTTTTCGTATTGCACACTCCAAGATTTCTGATATTATTCCATAATGTTTTGGTTGGAAGAGAAAGTTTAAGTTTGGAGGAGAAGTATCGAGATTTGGCCCATCTTGTTATAAGAACAGAATCATTTCGCGCTAGTCTATATATTTCCCAGCTATAGGCTGACGGTCTCTTCTTCCACAACTTATAAAATTTATTTCTTTTTTTTATGGCATCAAGAACTTCCTGACAAAACCATGGACAAGAAACATTCTGAACTTTGAAAGTACGAAGAGGAACGTGTTTCAAGAACAAATATTTTATTGGTTCAAGTAGGGAACAGAGCTTATCATTAACAGAGCTTTGAAGCCAACAATTATCAAAAGAAATGAGGGACAAATCATGATACAAGGAAGGATAGCAAATGTGTTTAAAATCACGGTATACATATGAATGCGAAGATACGTTACGAGACAAATTTATACTTAAGGAACAAAAGATTCAAAAATAAAACTAATTTGATCAAACAGTTGAACCACAGAAGCATCCGAAACTATAAAATAATCAAGAAGACTGCGATTAGAGTTGTTAGAGAACCGCGTAGGGAAAGTTTCGTTTACTATTGAGAGTCCCAGAGTCGATGTTTTGTCATAAAGCAACTGCCTTGCCACATCAGTGGTAAGGAGATTAATATTGAAATCACCACATAGTAACAAGAAATCATAATTAAGGAGACATCCAGACAATATAGAAAAAAGGTTATCAATAGAATGGCATTTATGTGGATTATACACACATGACAAAAGAATTTTAGTGTTACAATCAAAGATACATAAATTGAGAAATTCAATTCCAGGTCCATTCGATTTACAAACGACTTCAACATTAAGATAGGTCTTACAATAAACTGCTAATCCTCCACCCTTCTTTCCGGATCGGTCATTTCTTACAAGCTTATAATTATTAATATCACAAATCGTATCACAAATATCACAGTTAACTAATATCACGTCTCAGATATGCAAATTATATCAACCGCTAAGTTTTCGAAAATGTGTCTCAGATAGTCCAATTTAGCAGAGTTTAAACTGCGCGCATTAAAGTGGACTACGTTGAGACCATTGTATTTTTTACAACGTATCTGAAGTACGGTTTTTTGATTTTCATTAACGCCATCAAGCGACAGACTAGAGAAAAGTACTATATAATATCCTAGAGAAGCGAAAATGAGGCAAACTATAAGAATAAAGCAAGAGAAGTGAGGAAAACATAATTACATTTGTAAAATTGTAAAAGAAAAAAGAATTAATAAAATTATATAAGAAAAAAGATAAATCTAAAATATTATATAACGGCAGCCAAACCGTCGCCATGTACTGCTTTTTCCAGATCTTCCAAACTTTTGATGATAATTCTTTTCGCATTTTTCGCCAGCCAGAATGTTTTATATGTTGTTATGTTCAAGGTTTTATCGTTTTAAATACTTAAGAGGTCTTAGAACATAAATTCGTAATAAAAAATAAGGATGAGACTGAGCTCCGCATCTGAAAAGCAGGACAAATATAAAAAAATTATACCTACTATTAAATCAACTCATTCTGTAATACGACATCCGTCACATCCCTTATTAAAAACAAAAGTGGAATGGACAAAGGTAGAGATACTAATAAGTATCCTTGTTTTTTCAATGACAGAAATGCTTAATTAATTTCTGATAAACTAAAACAATTTTTGCTAATGCATTTACGCCTTATCAAAGAAAAAAAAAATGCTATTTTGAATAGATTTTTTTTTTTTAAACAAAAACAACTTTTTGGGATTTTTTTCTCGAAACACAAAAATATTAATGCTCAGCTAAAGGGTAATTTTATAATCATTTATATAAAGCAGTTGAACTTTTCTTAATTTTGTGGCGGCCGTGGCGTAGTGGGCAGAGTGTGTGTCTAATACGCCAAAGAAACCATGTTCGAATCCTCCATCTGACACAGAAAATTTTTTCCAATTGAATTTATTTTTCTGTTTGGCCGTCACCTCTCTGCAGACAATGGCAAACCTCAGAGAGTAAAAACTGCCATGAAAAGCTTCTTGAGAACGTAAGCTGTTCGGAGCCACTTATAGGTAAAGCTTCCGATCAATTGTGTTCGAACATTTCACAACACGCACAACACAATTGATCCTAAGAAGCTCGGTCAAAGTCCTTTCAAGGGCTGAAATGGCCATTTCGGTTTTTTTTAGTTGAACTTTTAGCAGTTTTTGAACTTTTAAACAAAATAGGATTGAATGAAATATATTAAAAATCAGATATATTTTTGCATGAAAAGTGTACTAGTTTCTTTCTCATTATTTCAGACAAACAATTAGAGAGGATACAGTTTGTATGGAAGTGCTATAAAATATAAACTTTCCCAATCAAAATTTATGCATACGGAAAGATCAAGAAAAGACAAAATTTTTGATACACATGATATGGACTTTATCTATAATAAAAATTTTAATTTTTCAAAAAAAATGTGACAAATATTTATATAAAGAGTTAAAAATTTAAGACAAACAAAAAAAAACATCTTTTTAAATTTTTTTTTAAACTTACTTAAAAATTAAACAATTGCGGATTTGATTTGCTCCTCATGATATCGACTAAACACAGTTAAAACTTCCAATAATAAAATTGTAATAAAATTTATCTCTTCAAATTGTATGTCATCATGCACAGCTCTGTTGCCATATTTGTACATTAGGGTGGGACATTTTTCAAACCTATGTTGCTTGCGTAGTGTCAGCATCATCTAAATAATAAAATATCATAAGTCACAGCGCCATTTTCATCTCATCACTAAAAACCAATCAGTTCCAGCCCTGACAAAAATGGATAACAATGAAAGAATAAAGAAAACGAAACAAAAGACAAGCAGAAAATTCAAAATTTAGAGACGCAACGATTTTTGACAAGGACAGACATGACCAGAAAGAATTTCATTTCAATTGCCTTAGTAATTTAATATATTTACTTTTTCATTAATTTAATAAACTCAGTACAAATTTAAACTTTTGCCTTTTATTGCCAATACAGGTAGTTTTTAATTTGGAAGTGAAAAGTTATTAAGAATAAAAATAAAAAAATTGGGGTGGTGGTGCACTCGACTTTGTCGCACTTTACATTTAGTGAATATTTATGCCCCAAAGCGCACTGCGTGAGGGGTATATTAATTTAGTCATTGAAACGCCGATAAGAAGACTGGCAGTTATAAAAAGTATATATATTTTTGATCAGCATCACCTTCTGATTCGATTTCCGTTGGTCCATCTATCTGTCAGTCTGTGATCTCGATTACATCAGTAATTTTGAAGCTATAGCGATGAAATTCAGTTTATAAGCTTTCTTCTAAAAAATAAAGATCAAATTTTGAAATGAGCCAAACCAAATAAAAACAACGCCCATACAGAATGACTTTATTTTAACCGTAAAATCTCTTAAAAACCTACAGAAATTAAAAAAATGCCTAAAAAATTTTGCAAATAGCTTCTTCAATATGATTCCTGGCTATGAAATTTGGCAAAATCGGATGAAAACCACGCCTACCTTCTCTATCTCTATCTCTAAATAAAAGAAATATCTTAAATTTTGCACATTAGCTTTGATATATAATATGAACCCTTTCTAAGATATTTGGCAAAATCGGATGAAAACCTCTCCTAAAAAAAACGAAATGGCCATTTCAGCCCTTGAAAGGACTTTGACCAAGCTTCTTATGATCAATTGTGTTATGTGCAGGGACATAACCGTAATAACCAATTTGGAAACGTAATAACCAATTTTGGAAAAAATCTCCAGATAATTGTTATTTATCAACCCTTTTTGATATTGGTTGCTTATAACCATAAGCATTATAAAATGTTTTTTGGTTGCCCATAACCCTTATTGCCATTTTTGGAGAAGAAGACCCTATTGCACAACTGCACAGCAAGACCTTCTTTGTTTTTTTAGATATTGCAGTCAACACAAAAAATACGCTGCTTAATAATAATATTGATACCCTTTATTTTGTTTTTTCTCAGCAACGCTAGTTGAGTGTCCGAAAAGATAGGAAAGGAAAAGCAATACAATCATGATATAACAAGACAGGTAGCCTTGACAACTGGCTAATTTCTCAGAGCGCCGTTGAAGCTTTTGGCTCCACTCTCGCATTCTAATATCTCATAGCAACGCTGTTCAACAGAGCTGTGCCAAGGTATATTTATCCAGGTACTATAAGACGCGACAATTGTCATAGGGTTAATAAAATTTTATATATTGCAATTATTTTCTTTCAAAAAATTTCAAACTGTGTAAATTATTCGTGCCATTAAGAAAAAAGTTCCCCCCTTTCTTTTTTTTTTTAGCTCAGAAGCAACATTGCTTATTGTCACATCCACTGTTTGACATTATACTCCCATTCAGTCAGTTGAATTTATAGTGCCTGTGGCGACATGTTGTAACTTCAAAAGTTTCGAAGTTGTCGAAATTATCGAAAGTCGGTATGTTATAGCACTTTCGACAGGCGATAATTACGATAAAATATCACTTGAATTTGGCGGCTGTGAAGCAAGAGAAATGTAAGTATTTATTCATTTAAAAATGGTTTTGTTAATTAAATATCAAAGAATTGTTTAATAATGACTTAAAGTTATTGAAAAAATAATGTATATGCTTTAATAACAATATATGTTTCAAGTTAAACTTAACTAGCTACACTTAACCTTACTTTCAGGAGTTCTACAAAAAAAAATTACTACTTCAAAGCAGTTTGAGCTGTTGGTGGAATTTTTGGAGCGGCACCCCGATATGGTCAGTGGGGCGTTCGTGCGTACCAACAACAACCAAACAATTCATAGCTTATGGCAGGAGATTACGCTTACATTGAATGCTGAAGGGCCGCCTACAAGAGATGAAGATAGTTGGAAAAAAGTAAATAAATATTTTGAAGACTTAGATAACATTTTAAAGCCTAATTTTTTTTTCTTTCAGGTGTGGGCTGATTTAAAGAATAACATTTTTAAAAAAATGAGGAAGTCATACACAGAGAGTAGAAAAACGGGAGGTGGAACTAACTAACTAACATAAAAAATATGTGTGCAGCAGCTGTCAAACGTTCGAACATAACTTCGAAATCAACCAAATCGCCTGTCGAATGAAAATGTTACAACATACTGCCAGAGCGAAAACTTCGCTTCGATAGTGAAGTTATAACATGTCGCCACTGGATTAATATGCCTTGAGGTGTGTGGCTTTGTATTTCGTTGTTGTTTTATTTTTCACTCTCGAACTCTACTTCATAATAGGTGAACGTCTTGATCTACTTATAGATCATATTTTTTTCATTCGTGTCTTAAAAAATTAGACTTTCGTCAGTTGAATCAAAAGTGTGAAAACATAAAGTCCTACAAAGTTTCCTTGCCATTAATTTAAAACCACAAATGGGAAGAAAACGTGATATTTTTGACGTAGAATTACGTCTTACAGCGCGGTTTGTATAGGGGTATTTTCTAAAAATTTTTTCAAGGCCATGCAACTTTTTTGGGGGACACTTTAGGGCCTTATACAGCTTTTAATATTCATTGTGCCAAGATAAAATTTATGCAAAAATATCAGTTATTTTGTGCATAGAAGGTGCACTTTGGATTTTGTCACTTCTTTAATAAAGCCACAAAAGATAGAAAAAGAAAAGAAGAAAAATTCACAGTTTTGTAAGAGAATGAAATGCATTGATGATTCAGTTGCTGCTGACGTTTCTATGCTTGTTGCTTTAGTTCGCGCAGAAATCTCGAACGCAACACCGTGTTGTTTCTTGAATAGAATCGTTTTATGAATTTCTCAGAACTTTACAAGCAATGCATGCGTATATAAATGCTTGCGCCGATAAGAAGCTTTCAGTCTGCTGGCAGACTCCAATCAGTGAGGTTGCGTCGCTTTGTCCGCCTAAAAAATAAAAAATAATATTTAAAAAATATTAATTTCAATAACAATGCCGATGTCTTTAATTTTTTTTTAACTTTAAGCACTGAACTATAGGACATATTCAAAGGTTGTGGTGCCACTGTTGCTCTACGAATTAAGAATTAAAGACATTTTTTCGTATTTTATCAAGGGATCCCGCCAAAATACCGCAAAAAAAATGGAAACAGCCAGTTTTTCGCCATCTTGTCAAATTAAAATTTTCCTCAGCAACAGATATTGCAACAGTGCTTGGTATCGCAAAAAATATTTTGGTTGCGATAATGGTTATGGGGCACCAAAAAATATTCGATTGCGATAATGGTTATGGACAACCAAACAAATATTTTGGTTGCGATAATGCTTATGGGCAACCAAAAAACATTTTGGTTACGATAATGGTTATGGACAACCAAAATTATAGTATTGTTAACATAATGATTATGCGTTTTTTTCTAATAATAAATCTTAAATTTTGTAACCTTTGTGGCCTTTTTAAAAACAAAAAAAAAAAATGGTTATTTTGAGTCCCTGGTTGTGTGTGTTGTGAAATTTTTGAACACAAATGATCGAGAACTGGGCCTACATGTCTTATGCCGACTCCGAACGACTTATGTTCTCAAGAAGATTTCCATGGCAGTTTTTACTCTCTGAGGTTTGCCAATATCTAAAGAGAGGTGACGGCCGAACAGAAAAATTAATTCAATTGAAAAAATTGTCTGTGTCAATTGGGATTCGAACCAGGGATCGCTGACGTATGGGCCACACACTCTACCCACTGCACTACTGCCGCCACCTCTCCTACCTCCCACATAAAGTGACGTCATCCAAATAAGAAAACTTAGTGTCTGTTGTGGCTTAAGTCTTCGGATATACTTCAATATGGCCACGGGGGGTATTTTAGCTTCGGTACCCTGCCGAATTTCCACTCCTTATTAGTTTTCTTAAGAATTTTTTTACTATAAATTTTTGTATAAGTAATAAGTATTGGATCTTTGACAGATGATTCTAAAATAACCCTCCGTGGCCGTATTGAAGTATATTCGATGTCTTTGGCCGTCTATAAAAAGTTTATGTATACTCTACAAAAATATTTATGCCATAGTGGAACTATGAATTTTATATCTGATTTTTTTATATCAGAGTTTTTAAAGAAAATTTCTACTCCCTTTTTCTAGTCACGCCCACGTCTTGCATGTTGCTTGGAACAGATGGCAGGTATAGAAAAGTATATATATTATTGATCAGCATCACCTCCTGAGTCGATTTCCGTGTGTCCTTCTGTTTGTCTGTCGACACGATTACAGCCGTAATTTTTAAGCTATCGCGATGAAATTCAAAATATAAGCTTTTTTTAAAAAATGAAGATCAAGTTCGAAAATGAGCCAAATCGGATGAAAATCACGCCTATCTCCCATACATAGTGACTTTATTTTTATAGTAAAATCTTTTAAAACTCCACAAGAATTAAAGAAATGTCTTCAAATTTGGCACGCAAGCTTTGATCTTCAATATAAATCCCGACTATGAAATTTGGAAAAATCTGATGAAAACCACGCCTACTTCCCATATAATGTGGCTTTATAGTAACCGTACAATCTCTTAAAAAGCTGCTCAAATTAAAGAGTGGTCTTGAAATTTTCCACATAGGCTTTGATATTTAATGTTTACCCTTACTATGATAGTTGACAAAATAGGATGAAAATCACGGCTACCTCCCATACAAATTGGCTTTATTTAAAACGTAAAATCGCTTAAAAATCCACAAAAATTAAAGAAATGTCTTGAAATTTTAGACATGAGCATTGATATATAGTATGAACCATCTCTATGATATTTGAAAAAATCAGATTTAGGCCACGCCTACCTCCCATACAAAGTGACGTCATAAAAAAAACTTTCGTTTTCCAAATTGCAGCCACATCGTTTATCCAATACATACCAAATTTTGCACATATATTCTATATACACAAATGGTGTAATGTAAAGTCCTTAGACTTGGAAAGTGGGCGTGGCATCTTACTTTTAATCGAAATTCTTCAACACCGTATGTCAGACATCAACAAAATTTTGCACATATCCTTGGTAATTTGAGCAATCTTACAAGTAAGTTTATAAAATTGGGCGGTACTATACAGCGTGCGTGGTACTTTATTTTTAAACTAGCTCAATGTACTCCGTTTGTCCGATTTCAACCAATTTTTTTGCATATATTCTTGAGCATAATGAGAAGCCTTAAGCCTACAAAAGTGGGTAGGATTGCACAAGGGGCGTGTCAATTTAACTCTAATCAAACTCCATCTACACTGTTTGTCCGACTTAAACGAAATTTTGAACACATATTATTTGGCATAAGGACCAGTCTGTAGTTTACAAAAGTGGGTGGTTCTAGACAGGGGGCGTGGCACTATGTTTAATATATTTCCATCGACACCGCTTCTTCGACTTCAGCCAAATTTCGCACGTATACTCTTTAGTATAATGAGAATTTATAAGCTTACTTAGAGAATCTTAATTCTAATTGAACTCCTCCTACACCGTTTTTCTAATTTCAAACTAATTTTGCAGATATATATTCTCTGAAATAATGAGCAGTGAGTAGTCTAAAAAATTGGGCGGAATTAGACATGGTCGTGCCATTTAAATTTAAATCAAACTCCTTATATAGCCTTTGTCCGACTTTTTCCAAGTTTTCCATATTTTTTGCAATAATGAGCAGTCAGCAGTCTAGAAAATTGTCTCGAATTGAAGGAGGGGCGTGGTACTTTAGTTTTAAACGAAACTGTTTTACAGCGTTGGTATGAATTTGCACATACCAACCAAATTTTGCACACATATTCTTTAGCATAATGAGCAGTCTACAAATAACTCTATGTTGCAGCTATGGGTAAAATAAAACTAAGCGTATGAGAAAATAATTTTTGTAGATTATACATAAACATATTAAAGACATCGAATTACTTCAATACGGCTGCGGGGGGTTTTTTTAGCTTCGATACCCTGCCGAAGCTCCATCCTTACTAGTTTTTTTTTTAATTTCCCAGTTTTTATTTCATAAAATTCAGAAAAGAATTATAAAAAAATATATGCGAATACATATATTTTTTTAAGTACTATCGACGTGCAAAATTTGAAAAAAAATACTCGGAATCGTCAAAATCCATTTTGGTAAAAAATCATCCAATTTGACATGGAATCACCGATATCTAACAATGCAAATAATTTTATTTTCATATTAATTGTTCTGAATTATAACATTGTTAGGTTTGAAGAAAGCTTTTGGCCAGTTTTTAATTGATCTTTGTTTGACAAATATTAAGCTTAAATTCAGCATTTAAAATCTCGCATTAAATGTTAAAGTAAATTTACTTTACCAGTAATCTTCTAAGTTTTAACAAAAAATTATCAAATTTATGTGTTTTATACTTATTGAAAGGATTCGTTACAAATGTGACTGTCGACTTACGGCTGTAAGCTGTCAAATATAATTTGAGCTTACCTCAGCGCATCTGTGGCACAACTTCATTACATGGCAAATTGAATCCGTACTATCAGCCCGTGATTAGCTGTCAAAGTTAAAATTACAGACTCTTTTTTCGCACTTATTTTTTTTTTTTTTTTAATAAAATAAAAACTCTTCATGCACTTCAGTTCATTTCCAATTTTCTAGCGTGAGTGTTTCTTTTATACAATCTTGGCAAACTTAATGTATAGTATATATGTGTTTTCTTGTGTGTATGTGCGTTGAGTATATTTTCCACTTTGACAACTAATATACTTGCTTTCTTACTGTGGCTTATAAACTGCGATGACATTTGGAGAAAAAAGAGAAGCTGAAAATAAGAAGTTTATATTTTATGTCAAAACCACCAAAAAATACTTGATATTTTTTTATAGTTTTTTTATTTTTCAACTCAAGATTGAACACCTGCCTTTTTTTTTGTATTTTTTTATCATGTTGTTGAAGGAATTTTTGCGGTTGCTACAGTACAGCACTTGTTGTGAAGAAAGTTTTCATTTTTTATTACCACCTTTCACTTTCTTCCATTAAACAATTTTAAAAATCGCAGTAACAGTTGCGGAAACGTGAAAGTTTTTTAATTAAACTTTGTCGTAGCACTTATTTTTCTTTTATTAATTCAAGCGTAAGCAATTTTTATTTAGTTTTTCTGAAGGCTTTAAAAATAGTTGTAGTACTGTACTTCTAGTTCCAATTAAAAATTTTGAAACAAATATAGTTTAATGAAACTGATTGAATTTTAAAAAGTTATTTGGTACTAGATAGCATTTTCTATGTAGATTGTAATGGTGCTGAAAAAAATGCTTCATTTACAAGAAGACAAGACAAGTTTGAGCAAGACAAAGTGGATTCTATGCGGCTGCAATTAGCTGATGACATAAATTAAGGTATACGATTATGGGCATAGCGGGGAGAAGAACAGCTGCCTCCTAAAAGTATCAGAAAAATAAAACAATGCAATACTACTATACTAATACCATACTAAAAAACTTATAAAGTTCTGCAATTTCATAACAACACACTTTTGTGGTAAAAAAACGGTATTAACCCATTTTTGTCCAGCGTCGCGTATACGCAACGGTTTACTTTTCTTAACCCGGACGTCATGCCGAGATAGAATTTCATGATCTCCAAAAAGAATATACAAATTTAAGAATTTATCTAATCGACCTGTTTTCTCTCAAGGCTGAACAATTACGTTTGCTTACATTTCCAAGTTTGGGAATTTTCCTTTTTTTTTATCTTCAATTTTAAACCTCTAAAAAATCTAAAAAAAGATAAAGTAAAATATAATTCTTATACGATCGTCTTTTTAAGTCTATATATTTAACTTTTGTGAATTTTTATGAAATTTGGCTGACATACGTGGCTCCCGCGGATAGGCAAAACGCTGGTCTTTAACGAAAAACGTTTTTGTATATTTTTTTTTGTTTTGTGGAAGTTCTTGAGATCAATATTGTTGCAAAATACTCGACTTTGCTTGTAGAATATATCAATTTTGTGTGTATGCCCGGTTCATTAAGTCTAACCAGAAGTGAGTCCACAGTTATGTTCCACAGGGTTGGCGATAACACCCCGCCCTGGAATCCTCTACTTACTCTACCTCTAGTCTTGACTCTACCATTCTGCATGTTGACCGCCCTGTGCTTGAGCATATTGTCTACCCAATTTACTATCATTGGACTTACATCGCGCTCTGTCAGGGCTTGCCGCAGCCTTCCAATGCATATTTTGTCGAAGGCACTCTCGATGTCCATAAATGTGGCCATCGCAATACCTCCCGAAAACAGCTCCTTTCCAGCAACTCTTACTAATTCGTGAATAGCACTCTCCGTAGACCTACCTGCTCTATATGCATGTTGACATCTACTCATAGGATTATGCATCAGCGAAGTGCTCTCAAGACTTAGTATTCAATAGTATTTCCTTAGTATTCAAGAGGAAAGACATAAGGCTGATCGGTTTGAAAGACTTCGCCTCGTTCTTTTTTCCGGGCTTCAGAAGAAAGACAACTTCCGACTCTCTCCAGACTCTCGGAACGTACTCAGTCGCTAAGCAAGTAACGAATATACCCCACAGCCTAGCTGCAATGAAGTTTTCCCCACACTGCAACATATCCGGAAATATTTAGTCCATCCCTGATGTTTTGTACGGAGCAAATTAGCGTATAGCACTCCTCACCCCGTCTATAGTGATCATTATTTCGGCTTCCAGTCTGTTAACCCTGTGCATCCCTTTCTTCAAGGGTGTCCACGGGTCGTCAGACCTAAAACTTCCAGGAAAATTCACCTCTATCAGAACTTGCATTGGCTCCTCTTAGTTCTCTGCCATGGTTCCATCCGTTTTTCGGATCAGTCCCACTTTGTAGAATGGATTTTTTGAAACCATTTTCCTTTTGCGTTTTGCGGTGTCATATGAGGTTCTTCAGTTCCCTTTTCCATGCCTTGTAGTCTGCCAATGTTTCGGGGGTGCCCCTTTTCATGTGCAGATTGAAGGCCTTCCTAACCTTCTTCTTCAGGGATTCGAGTTCCGTGCACCACTATGGCGTCGGGTCACCCTCGTCTACTGAAGATAAAGGACATGCCACCTCGTAAGCTTCTACCATGGCCGAAGTAAGATGCTTGGCATGGTTTGATATATTTGATAAATTGATGTGAAAAATAAGTTAAGGCTTTTTAATGCAATGTTAATAATACTTACATATTCTTGCGAAACACATTTTTACACAAAAATCGGGATTTAATCACACAAATTAACTGCCAAAATTTTTGAAATGTGCGAAAAATATTTGACAGCTGACAACTCAAGTGCTGCCAAGTCACAAAAATAATAATTGGATGCATTCCGAAAATAGTGCAATAAAAAAACAACTTACTTGGATGATATGCGTTCAACTTTAAATTCAACCATTTTATAGCTTTATTTTGAACTTTTACTAAAATTTTCAAATTCAATCATATAACACAACTAATCTTTAGAAAATGCTTATTGAATAAAGTCCAGATAACATTAAAACATTGATTGGTGTGGGTACTCATTATTTTTAACGTAGTGGTTTGAATATTAAATTCATCGAACTTACTAAAAAAAAAACGAAAAAAATAATGTGCAAGCATCATCATTTATCCTTTTAAAATACATACTAAGTTCACAACCATTTGCTTAATTTTTCTTTAGAATCAATTGAAAAAAGTTAAATTTACGTACTTCCACCTAAAGGCTTGGTTACCCAAGCGTAACTTGAGGTAGCGTAATGAGACGTAACGTAGCGGGACGTTGCCTCGAGGATGAATGCTTATCGGAATCGTAGTGCAACGTAACAACTGTCAGCCCCACAAAGTTGACAGCAGTTTGAAATTTATAAATTTGAATTCAAAAAATTTATAAATTGGAAATATATAGTTTGATAAAAAAATGGATTCAAAGGACGAAATAATCGATGTAATGCTTGCATTTATTTGCAAATATTATAGAAAAAGAACAAGTGCACAACGAAGAAAGCGTAGGTAGGGTGTTCGTCCGATAAATAAAGACCGCGTTCTTGCTGTCTGTCCATTTAAAACATATTTTTAGATCGCAAGCATAGCCAAAAAACTTTCCCACCGCAACTAACAGTTTTTAGTCACCGAAACGTGTCCCCGAAACAGTGCCCCGACAAGCACACAGGCTGATCTGCGCTGTGCACCGGTGCTGCGCTCCGACTTCAGCTCCGGCTCCGTGCTCGTTCGCAATAAAATTGTGCCGGGGCAAAAATAATTTCACACAGAACATGTGAACGTGCTATTTTCTTTGCCCCCAGCTCCGAATAAAGTGTGCTGGGGCTAGTGCTCGATGCTAGCTTGTCGGTGCTCGGAGCTTTCTGTTTGCATTTTTCACATGTGCTTGCTGTTGAGTGCGCAGCACACTGCATAGAGCTCCGGTGCTGGTGCTTTTGGGTGCGCACCTTTCCGAACTCTGATAAAACATCTGACAATCCCATTCGGTATGAATTCGGAGGCAAGACTACCCTCCTCATCGGCACAAAGCCGAGAATATGGTGCAAGCAAAAATCAAGGCAAGGCAGTGGCACCTCTCACAAAGTATCAGCGGCCCGATGAAGGTTGTTAAGGTAAGAGAAGCCAAATGCAAGGCATCACGGTTCACACCGATGAAACCAACCAACTGAAACAAGCAGAATTATTTAAATATTTCCACTTACCTGGAACATCCATCTCATCGAAATTTTTTTTCCATTTTGCATCTTTTGCAGGCGCCGATTTGTAGCCCGCAGACAATTTATTATACAGACGCTCGTTTTTTTTACAAGGCTTATTACCTTCTCGTCAATGAAATATTGCATTTTTTTAAATATTATTCAATTTTACAATTTTTGAAAATAAACAAAATTTTTCATTTGTCGAACTGCCAAAAAACGTAAAGTAGTATGGCGTAACGTAGATATCTATATTCTACAAACTTTCACGTTTAGTGCCGCCACGTTACGATTTCGGTAACGACTTGTACACATTTATCATTAAGCAAATTTCAACGTGACAGTTGTCAACGTAGCACTACGTTACCTTACGCTTGGCTAATCAACCCTTAATTCAGAGAAAGTCCATAACTTAGATCTTCCTTGTGTCTACTTCAATATTTGAATAGATATTCTTCATATAAAGGGTGTTTTTTAAAGTTATAGAATATCCTAAGGGGATAGCTGTCAAACCAGTTGTCAATGTAAACACTTGTGTTTGACATTTATGTTCAGTTTACTTTGGCAATTCACCATGCAAAGATTTACACCAGAACAACGCTTGCAAATTGCCGAAATTTATTTGAAAAATTAGCGTTCTGTGCGGGAAAACTTACAGAGCATTTTTACCGTGAAATCATCTTCAGCAATGAAGCACATTTCTGGCTAAACGGGTACATAAATAAGCAAAATTGCCGCATTTGTATGTGATAACAATACTGAAGAGACTCTCCAAGCTACCTTACATCCACAAAAGGTTACTGTGTGGTGTGGTTTGCATGCCGCAGGCATCATTGGTGCATACTCTTCTAAATTAAAGATTAGCCAACGTTATTGTCAATGGTGAGCGCTACAGGCAAAT
The DNA here is from genome assembly GCA_914767935.1 of Coremacera marginata. NCBI lineage: Eukaryota > Metazoa > Arthropoda > Insecta > Diptera > Sciomyzidae > Coremacera > Coremacera marginata. The sequence goes on along the minus strand of OU612044.1, from coordinate 45,393,442 downwards.
GATTCGGGGCTTTTTGGTTCCCCACTTCAATGTCAATCGTCTAAGTGCTAATTGGTTTCATCAGAACGATGCATCAAGCCATACAGCGCGTAAAACCATACTTTATTGAGACGAACTTTGAGTGACCGAATCATATCAAGAAATGGGCCTGTCAATTGAGCACATTGGTCACATGATTTCACTCCTTTAGACTAGTTTTTGTGGGGTGCGTCAAGTCACTGGTCTATGCTGACCAGCTACGACTTACCAGTTGGAAATCAACATTCGGCTCGTTATAAGCGAGATAAAGCCGGATATACTGGAAAAAGTGCTGCAAAATTGGACCGACAGGATGGTCTTCATAAAACGCAGTCGCTATGCCCATTTGCTCGGAATTTCATCAAAACACTAAATGCCTTAAATTTGCGAACTAATAAAGCGAAAATATTGGCCATTTCATAAATTTTTCTGTGTTTAATTTGATAAAAAAGTTGTATACCTCTAAAAATAACAAACTTTACCTGGTTTCATTTCTGACTACATAAACTAACTTTTTGAAAACAAATCAACGTCTATTTTCAGAATATATTGTCTATATACATATATATATATATAATATTTTCTCATGACTGCTAACCTCTGTCGAACCATGTAACTTATTTTGTATTGATTTCTTCAGATATAAGATTTGCTTAATCCTTACAAATAAAAAATTTGCTTCCGCAATTTTAACAAATGGCTGAAATAATCCAAACTGAACACAAAACCTGAGCTTCAGCATAAAACATAATAAAACCAACACATTGTATAAAACTGCAGAAATAAAAATAAGTTTTCATGACTTCTTGACGCATATTATTTTTATCCTCAGACCTCACTTCATGCTGCAACAGCATTTCAACTAATTGACACCTCTTCAACCTCCTCCTAATCGCAACACACTAAACGGTTAAACATAGCATTAAGCCTTTAGTGATCTTGGTATGAGTTGTTGTTTGTGTTAAATGATATCTCGCATTAAGGCTAAAACGAAGAAAACTTATCGATTTAGCTGACATGTGAGCTAGTTGAGAGGTCAACTCATGCATTATTCAAAGGAACTGAAGTGAAACATTATGTTAAATTTATTGCAGTGCCGGTGGTGTAGCATGGGAGAGGAGCCAAACAATTGGCAACAGAATACACACAAGTGAGAAATAATTTTTACGAAATTACAAATCATTAATGCGCTCTTATAAGTGGATTTCGAATAAGTTGCTGATAACATGAATAATAAATACTTTTCTGAATATACACTGCCGGCCACTTGATTAACCTCACTTAAATATCTGGTGCATAATGTGACTCTGTATTGTGGCTCTGCATAGTCAAATTAATTTTTAGTTAATACTCTCATTTTGGAGAAGTCTCGTTAAGGATTGAAAATATTATTTAACGCCTTGAAATCTTTGAAAACAATTATGCTGTTACTACAGACATAACCCTTTTCTTTACTTATTCTATGAAACATAAAGAATTTTCAACTCATCGATCAACTCATCAATGACAGTAAAGTGACATTAGTTCAATTATAACTACTTTAGTTTAGCTGTTTAGTTTAGCGGGTTTCACCCGCTGTATGGCTTGTTGCACCGTTCTGCTGGAACCAGTAAGCACTTAGACGATTGATATTGACGTGGGGAACCAAAAAGTCGCGAATCAATTGCCTGTTGCGCTCACCATTGACAGTAACGTTGGCTCCATCGTTAACTTTGAAAAAGTATGGACCAGGGATGATATTTGGGGCTTTTTTGAGCCCTTTTTTATTTCATAAGCCCCGAAATCCTTTCGATTCATTTTAGGCCCTCTTCTCTACTCTACTAAAACTCTACTGAAAAAAAATATTATCTTAATTGTAGGCCTTCGATATAAAAATTTTAAATTTTTAATAAAGTGATTTTTAATAGATCTCAATAAAACAAGTTCTATTGAATTTTTTAATATAACAAACCCATTTTGAAATTATAGCTTTGGAAAAACATAAAACTTAAACAATTTTCCCTAAATTGTGTTTCATTTAAGCTATATAAAGCTACGTTTTTAATTGGCTACAGATGTAGTACACTTGTAACAATCTATTCAAACTTTAGGAAATTTTTCAAAAACTGGCTTTCATATGTTTTGCATAAAGCCACCATATTAATATTATGTAGCAAAACCATAAGTTAGCTTAGATCGACATCTAAAAGGTGAATTTTTAAAACATTTAGTATCTACTATAATGTAGGATGCATAAACACCCTCCAAAAGAATGTCTAAATTTGCGAATTGATTTTACTTTTTATAGAATCCCAAAGTCCCAGTTTACACTCGTCAAGAATTGACGATCTAGCCTTGCATTTGTAGATGGGAGACGCGGACATCAACGTGAGAGAGGGTACATTTAAAAGAGAATAGCAAAGAATTGAAGTCTATTCTTAATCAATGTAAATCAGGTAAAAGTAATTCTATAGGTTTAAAACGGAATTTTCAGGTGGAGAGCTTCATGCCCAATACATTGCTTACATTATTTTATCGTGCATGTATATGAAAAAAGAGCGGACCTTGAAGGCTCCAATAACCTTAAGTCTTAAATGTCGTCCATTGACAATCAATCTTTATTCGGATTTTTATTTTATCTGTTCAAAAAAACAAGAATTCCGACATATGTATGATTTCCTATATCAAACTTCATGCTCTTTCAGACTATTGCGTCAGAATTTATCTTAATTATTTGCAAAAAAAAAAGCGATCTTAAAAAAATTTCACATCTACTTTTTTTTATATGAAATCGATTTATACACATCCTTTTCCGAATAGAAAAGAGTTTTCGAGTCATCAATTTTAAGAAATGTAGGATCTGGAAAAAAATTAAACATAGCGGTCTCAAAATGATATCCGAAATGAAAATTTTTCAATTTCAGAATGATTTAACTCAAAATCTATAAGCATTTTCGAAAAAATAGGGACTGGGGAAACTGCTTTGGAACATTTTTTTATCACGTTATTCGATGACAATTTAACTTAATTTTTAATTAAACTTAGTTTTGTTGTTTAAAGCTCCAAAGCCAAATTGTGTAACATTTATGAAATTATTCTTTATTATATTCAGTCAATTCTGAAAATATTTTTTGGTAGGACTGATTTTTTTTTGCTATCATATCCATTTCGCCCGTATCATGGGTTCGTCTTCTTATAATTCTTAACTTGGAGTCTGCATTCATTTTCTCATATCTTTCTGACATTCTTATGTATAAGTTAACGCAAACAAACCCCTACGATGAAAATTAAAACCAGAAACAACAATCATTCATGCAAATAAAGCACAAACAACAATAATCAACGATATAACTGAAGCTAGCGCTTGACAAACTGCTGACGTAGCGTCTGCAGCTCTTCCGCCAACAGCAGCTTATCGCTTCGTTTTCGGGCAGCGATCACGTACGGATAGCTTCTAGTATTTTTCTGTTTAGTTTTAAGTTCAGTTCGAAATAAAGATTCAACTCATTCAAAGGTACAATTTGTTAATTGGCGCCCAACGTGGGGCAATAAAGTACAGAATATTGAAACAATTCAAACCTTAAGAATCCAACTGTAAAAATTCAACTACAGGAAAATTCAACTATAAAATTCAACTATAAAAATTCAACTGTAAAAATTCAACTACAGGAAAATTCAACTATAAAATTCATCTATAAATTACAACTATAATTGCAGTAGCACCGCATCTTATTAAGAATGAAACTAATGTAAGTTGATTGACTCGCTTTCTCGTTTAAATATTAATTTTATAACAAACTGTGCAAGAGCAGCTTATTGTGCTAAATTTCAAATAAATCTAAACAACTGTGCTGACTGTTTGATAAAATTTCTTTGTTATTGTTGATTGTTTAAAATTTAAAATTGCCGCTACAAAATTTTTAATTAACGTAATAAAAAACTTAATAAATTAAGAGGAAATTGTGCTTAAGTGAAACATAAGATTGTTCAGGTGTTTATGAATAGCTCAGTCAATCCGTTCTTAGACGTATCGGACTTAATTGCCAGTCTTGAGAATATTTCTTTATCAGAACAGCAAACAAATAGCATAGAAATGAACGAAACACAGCTTTCGCAAGTGATAAACTCTTCGGTGTCTGCTGCTCTTTCGATGCAAAGGCAGGAATTTGAAAAAAAGTTAAAAGTGTTACAGGATCAGATTGTTAGTGCTTCCGCAGTGCCAGTTATAGCAAAGTACGAGAGGGTCAGGATTATACCGGGCATATCATGTGACGAGTCCCTTGACGTTGTGAAGACGTTACCAGAATTTTCGGGTCAGATTGAATCTTACGTATCGTGGCGCGAAGCGGCTCATAATGCCTATGAGTTATTTAAAACATACGATGGTAGCTCTAAGCACTATCAAGCGGTTACAATAATAAGAAACAAAGTTCGAGGTGCTGCCGACGCACTCCTCTCCTCTTTCAACACGGTATTAAATTTTGAAGCAATCATAGCTAGATTAGACTTTACTTTTTCTGATAAGCGACCAATCTACTTGGTGGAGCAGGAACTATCAACTCTTAGACAGGGTTCTTCCAGCGTACTGGAGTTTTACGACGAGGTAGAGAAAAAGTTATCTTCTCTTGCAAATAAGACAAAAATGTCTTACGAGGTAGACATTGCGAATGCAATTAATGAAAAATACAGGGCCGATGCCCTAAGAGTTTTTATTTCTGGGCTTAAGAAGCCATTATGTGATATACTATTTGCGTCACAGCCAAATGATTTGCCATCTGCACTAGCACTGGCACAGGAAGTAGACGCGAATCATGAGCGCTATGTGTTCGCTGCTAGTTTTGCGAATAGGGCGGCCGATGCCTCAAGAAAAACCAATAATATTCAGCGGAGCAACAACAGGGTTAACTTGGATAGTCAAATCAATAACAACAGGGAAACCACTGCTAACTACAAGAACCCCCATTTCTCTAGGCAATATAGACCAAATAGCGGGAATGAGCATTTTAGACAGGGGAGAAGCAATGAGAATTTCCGTCAAGGCAATTTTGTTGGCCGGAATCATCAAGAATTCAATCGACAGGTACAGTCGCGTATAGAACCAATGGAAATAGATCCGACTTCGTCCCGCTGGAGACAAAACCCAAAATTTATGAATCGTCAAAATGACCAGTTTCAAAAACGCCAGGCGTCATCGGACCGTCATACTGGTCCAAAGTTTCAGAGGGTAAACCATTTGGGAAAATTTGAGCCCGAGCATGAACCAGGCTCAGAGTCTTCATATGAGGAGTTAGCTGAATCAGCAGTTGAAGAACACGAAACAGAAGAGATAAATTTTTTAGGGGTAGCTCCCTCCTGCCCTGGATCTCCAAAACACTAGCGGGGCAGGAGATAAAATTGCTTGTCGACACGGGCGCCTCCAAAAGCTACATCGGTCCTCTAGCGGGTCTAAAAGGAGTCAGGTCTGTCGACAAAAATTTCAAGGTAAAATCCATACATGGAGTTACCACTATCACAAAAAAATGTAAAGTACATCTATTAGGAGTTGTGTCAGAATTTTTCATTTTACCGAGCCTATCTATCTTTGACGGCATTGTGGGCCTTGACCTACTTAATAGGGTCCATGCAAATATTAACTTAAAAAAAAACCTGATTGAATATAATTCTGGGAAAGAAGTTATTCATTTCCTCAAAGGTCAAGATGTCAGCCATCTTCAGCTTCAGACCGAGTCAGTCCCGGCGAGCATGAAAGAAAAATTTTCAAGCATGATAAAGCGTGTCTCAGCAGTCTTTGCAGACCCAAACGAAAAACTAAGTTATAACACGAATGTTGTAGCTACAATTCGCACTAGGGATAATGAACCAACCTACGCAAAATTTTACCCATATCCACTGGGTGTCGCCGATTTCGTAAAATCGGAAATAAGAAACCTCCTTGAAAATGATATAATACGACCTTCGAGGTCGCCATACAACAACCCTATATGGGTTGTCGATAAAAAGGGAATTGACGAAAATGGGATCAAGAAAAAAAGGCTTGTGATAGATTTTCGCAAGCTAAATGATAAAACAATTGAAGATTCATACCCAATACCAAATGTTGGGATGATTCTATCAAACCTGGGAAAATCAAAGCTCTTTACAACCTTAGATCTAAAGGCTGGTTTTCACCAAATTGAGCTTGCAGAGCGAGATCGCGAGAAAACCGCATTCTCAATCTGCAATGGTAAATATGAATTTAACCGCCTTCCCTTCGGACTAAAGAACGCGCCCAGCATATTTCAGCGGGCCATTGATGATGTTCTTAGAGAACATTTAGGCAAGTACAGCTTTGTTTATATTGACGACGTTATAATTTTCTCGAATGATCCAGATGAACATTTAAAACACATTGAAGCTATATTGAAAAGCTTATTGGAAGCAAATATGAGAGTTTCCGTAGAGAAATCAAAGTTTTTTAAAACGGAACTTGAGTACCTTGGTTTCGCAATATCTGAAAATGGAATAAGAACATGTCCGCAGAAGGTTACCGCAATCCAAAATTTTCCTCAACCCACAACTTTAAGAGGTATTCGATCCTTTTTAGGTATGGCTGGATACTATAGGTGTTTTATTCGTGACTACGCTAAAATTGCCAAACCATTAACCAACATCCTCAGAGGCGAATTTGGTAAGGTATCAGCTTCACAGTCAAAAAAGATTAAAATTTCACTCGATCAAAATCAGGTGGGGGCTTTTAATAAATTAAAGCAAATACTGATTTCTGAGGAGGTCATGTTAGCCTATCCCGATTTCCAGAAGGCTTTCGACCTCACCACTGATGCCTCTTCTCATGCGTTGGGTGCGGTTCTGTCTCAAGGAGGCAGACCAATCACAATGATTTCGAGGACATTAGACAAAAAAGAAGAACATTTTGCTACGAATGAGCGAGAGCTTTTGGCCATTGTTTGGGCTCTAAAGAGTCTGACGCATTATTTGTACGGTGTGAAAGATTTAAACATTTACACTGATCATCAGCCTCTGACTTTTGCGGTGTCAGATCGCAACCCAAATCCAAAAATAAAAAGGTGGAAGGCCTTTATCGAAGGATATAATGCTAAGCTCCATTATAAACCGGGTAAGGACAATCTGGTTGCAGATGCCTTGTCACGCCAGTTCATGAATGCCTTAGAATCCGAAACTGATTCGGTTGCTGCGACTGTTCACAGTGAGGAATCTCTAACTTACACAATAGAAACTGTCTTAAAACCAGTTAATGTCTATAAAAACCAAATTATTTTGGAAGCGGGTCAACATCCATCCAAAAGGACATTCGTAATTTTTGGAAACAAACTTCGTCATCTTCTTATTTTTCCCGATAAGGAGGCCTTGCTTAAAATGCTAGGAGAGGTAGTAAAAACCGATGTGGTTAACTGCATTCACTGTGAATTGCCTTTGCTGGCGCAGATCCAACATCAGCTAGTAAATATATTCCCCACCACAACTTTCCGTCACACTACAAAATTTGTTACGGACATATTTAACCCCAATGAACAATTAGAGATCATAAACCAAGAACATAATAGGGCTCACCGCGCTGCCCAAGAAAACGTAAAGCAAATACTGAATGATTACTTTTTCCCAAGAATGGAGAAAAAGGCTAAAGAAGTCGCATCGAATTGCAGAGTTTGTATAAGGGCCAAATACGAAAGGCACCCGGTAAAACACCCAATCGAAAAAACGCCTGTGCCAACATTTCCAGGGGAAATACTCCATATTGATATCTTCTCAACCAATGCAACATACTTTCTGACCTGCATTGATAAGCTATCAAAGTTTGCCGTCGTGCAACCAATACCCTCTCGCACCCTTATTGATATAAAACCATGCATTCTGCAATTAGTGAACTTGTTTTCGGGTACGAAAACTATTTTTTGCGATAACGAAAAATCGCTAAATTCTAATACCATTAGGTCTTGTCTTAGAGATAATTTCAACATTGAAATTGTTAATGCACCCCCTTTGCACAGTACATCGAATGGGCAGGTAGAGAGGTTCCATAGCACCATGAGCGAAATAGCCAGGTGTCTGAAATTGGAGAAAGGAATTGATGACACTACTGACCTAATATTAATGGCCACGATTGAGTATAATAGAACTATTCATTCTGTGACTGAAAAGAGGCCATTAGATGTCTTCCACTCGTGCTCAGAAATAGTTGAAGAAACACATGATAAAATAAGGCAGGCCCAAGATATAACCCTTAAGAACCACAATAAAGGGAGGAAAGCAAGAACCTTTTTGGTGGGTGAAAGGGTGCACATTAAGTCAAATCGGCGTTTAGGAAATAAGCTTACACCTTTGTACAACGAGGGAGTTGTACAAGAGGACCTGGGTTCCACGGTTAGGATAAATGGGAAATTAGTTCATAAAGATAATATTCGCTAAGAAAGATAAAAAAAAAAAAGTTTAAGTAAGATAAATTCCATTCTCATCATTTTTTCAGACTATTAAAATTTGGACTGTTCGCATCTATACTCCTAACGGATTGCAAAATAATAGATTACTCGCATTCGGACTACGTCCCAATTAAGGATGGCGACATTGTCATATGGGACGCTTACGGCTACCTGAGGCATACGACCAACCTATCAGTATATGCAGAAACACTAGACGAAACCAACTCTGCACTCAAACTGTATCCTCAGAGTCACATGAAGAGACTCATGAATGCTGACCTGGCACAGATAGATAAACTTCTCCGAACAATAACTGGTCCACCAAGACACAAGCGTAGCCTGAACTTCTTAGGAACCACACTTAAAGTTATAGCAGGCACGCCTGACTTCGACGACTTCATGAAAGTCACAATAGAACTAGATAAACTTAAGGATAACAATAACCAACAGGCAGTAATAAACTCAAAACTGCATGAACAGGTTAACGAACTAACCGATGTGGTAAATAAAATCCTCAAAGTCGAAAAGAAAGATCGGATTGATACCGAGCACCTCTACGAAATTCTTTTGGCTAGAAATAGAGCAATTATCTCTGATTTAGATAACATAATTTTATCAATAGCACTAGCACAGTTGGGATTATTAAACCCAATCATTTTGGATAGTATTGAAGTAGAATCATTGTTAAAAAGCGAGTCTCTCAACAATTTAACCATAACAGATTTGTTACTAGTGTCTAAGTTTAAAGTTTACCATGAAAATAATTTAATTCACTTTTTAGTTAAGTATCCTAGACCTAAGTTAATTTGTAGTAAGATAACCATTTTTCCAGTATCACACGACAATCAGATGCTATCCTTACGAGACAATGCCGTCGCACTCTGTGGAAAAGACGTTTACCCAGTAGCAAATTGTTTGGGGACAACTATGCAATTCTGCGAAAAATCACGCGCTACAACTTGTGCGCAACAGCTTATATCCCGTTCTGTTGCCCAATGCAGGAAAACATTTGGTCTGCTTGATCCGGTCCAAGAGATCGATGATGGTCTTGTCGTCATTAACGACCGAGCCGCAACTGTAACGATTGCTAACGAAACGACTACACTTCGAAAGGGCACCTATCTACTTATTTTCTCGGGCGAAGCTAGCGTGAATGAAACAATATTCACGAACAGAAACGCACTCCGCATAAGAGCTGCGGAGATCCCTTGGGCCACCCAGATAAATATAACGGGACACGATGACGTAATAGGCCTACCCTACCTGCGACACCATGCGCTTAAGAATCTTCTGTTAATGAATGACCTTAATAGTGAATTTAAAACGGGATTGACTGCAACATCATCCATCTTGGCAACAATAGCAATCATTGGCGTTTTGCTGCTCCTCATCTTTTTCCTAGCAAAAAGAAAACAGGATGCTGCAACGGCGAAAGCGGTAGAAACTATCGTCAAGGCAACAATTAATAGGACCGGGGACGTTCCTAACTTAGGAGGGGAGGAGTTAACGCAAACAAACCCCTACGATGAAAATTAAAACCAGAAACAACAATCATTCATGCAAATAAAGCACAAACAACAATAATCAACGATATAACTGAAGCTAGCGCTTGACAAACTGCTGACGTAGCGTCTGCAGCTCTTCCGCCAACAGCAGCTTATCGCTTCGTTTTCGGGCAGCGATCACGTACGGATAGCTTCTAGTATTTTTCTGTTTAGTTTTAAGTTCAGTTCGAAATAAAGATTCAACTCATTCAAAGGTACAATTTGTTAATTTATATAACAAAAGACTCGAAATAATACTTTAAGACTCTTTAATGATGAAGATATCGATCCGGGTTACGGGTTTTGTGAAAATTATCTTTTTTTAATTGTATTAGTTACTTATTAAATTAATGGCATTGTTAAACATTTTTTGGAGAAATTAACTATATTGATTATTTTTTTTTTATTCATATTTATGATTTTTCAATCAATGCAAAAGCCTTTTTTTCTAAAGTGGGATTGGACCTATATGTATGAAATAAAATTAAACACTTTAAGGCACTTCTATTTTTGTGACAAATAAAAAACTTCCCTGCTTAGGTTAAAACAGTGAGAGCAAAAAAAAAAAAGAAAAAAAAGAACAAATCAGAAAAATTCAGTTTGTTTTAATTTTAATTCAAGTCAGTTCGAAATCGATTGATATATTCGTGGTAATGGCTGAATATCCAAATAGAAAGTCTTTAATATTGAATTACCACTAAAAGCCCCATTCTTGTCAAAAATGTCCTACTTTTATACTAAATTTGGCCCTTTTACAACTAAGCCAATATCATCCCTGGTATGGACCAATGATGCCTTGGGCATGCAAACCACACCAGACAGTAACCTTTTTTGAATGTAAGGTAGCCTGAAAAGTCTCTTTACGATTGTTATCACTCCAAATACGGCAATTATGGTTATTTTGTACCCGTAAAGCCAGAAATGTGCTTCATTGATGACGATGATTTCACTGTAAAAATGCTCTGTAAGTTTCCCGCACAGAACGCGAATTTTTGAAATAAATTTTCACAGTTTGAAAACGTTGTTTCGGTGTAAGTCCTTGGATGGTAAATTGCCAAAGTATACTAAACATAAATGTCAAACACATGTGCTTACCTTGACAACTGGTTTGACAGCTATCTCCATAGGAAATTCTAGGCCTCTAAAAAAACACCCTTTACATCAGTTTTTTTTTTAATAAATATTTTAGGTTATGAATAATGGGCCCTCACAAATTTAAGGTGTATATTAAACAAAGTTTATATATTTTGATAAGTCAGAAAACTCAATCTCAAGTTTAGAGAGCGATGTTTTGTAGTTGGGGAAACGAGTTACCCCAGTGTGGCATAAATGTTACTGTTATTATTTAAATGCTAACATCTCCATTCTGTTGCAGTTGTTTTTTACACAAAATCTTCTTATGTTTCATCTGCGACCAGAAAACATCCACACAAGTTTACACCTCAAACTTTCCAAGTGTAAGATCATAGTAGTGCCAAATATTAATACCAGTAAAATTAAAGTTACACGCCTCTTTGCCTTACCCCGCCCACTTTTCTAGATTACGGACTACTCATTGTGCCAAAGAATATATGTATAATATTTGGTGGAAGTCAAACAAACCCCTGTCTACACTCAAAGAAGTATTTGTTCACATTGACACATTTCTAGGTTAAGTTGATAAATTTTTTGCCATTATATAGTCAACAAAAGCGTTTGTCAATTTGATTAAAAGTGAGAGGTTGCAATCATATTAACAAAATTTTATTTTGTTTATTTGATAAATGGTTATTTTGATTTGATAAAAGCCTGTACCAAGAATGTCGCGTTTGCAATGTTCATTTGCTAAAAGATTTGTCAATTTGAATCAATCGTGCAAAAATGTTTTGCTGTTTTGATAAAATATTTTTTTTATTTCAAGCAATTTTACTGAATATTACATAATCAAATTTAATAATGTATCACTAAGAAGAATGTAATTTTTACATAAGTTCCTCCTCCTTACTCCAAGCTCCTTACTCCCACTGAATTGTTATTGAAATAATTTTTTTGTTTCACAAATTAAATAAAACGTACACAACTCAAAAATAGCTTTTTATAATTTCTGCAAACAACAAGTAACGCCACCGAAATGCCAGACCTCTATTTTTGTTGTAATGATTGAATGCTTTTAAAATGTTAATTCATTTGATCATTATGAAATCGAAATTTTATCCGCTTGATTCAAGCGATTATCAATTTTATAAATGATTTCTTCAACACAACAAACCTATTTATCAAAACAACAAAGTAAGTTTGTTAATTCTATTTATAACTAGTAAGGATGGAGCTTCGGCAGGGTACCGAAGCTAAAATATCCCCCGCGGCCATATTGAAGTATATTCGAAGTCTTTAGCCACGCCATACACGATGACAGACGGACAGACAGACGGACACACGAAAATCGACTCAGGAGGTGATGCTGATCAGTAATATATATAAAATATATATATTTTTCTATGCCTGCCACACCTCCTTCTTGACGTTACAAACGGAATGACAAAGTACACGTTGGGGCATAAAAATCATAAAATTTTACTCTTACTGATTGACGATTCTGTTATAAGGAATAAGTTTATATCAAGTTGAGAAAAGCATTTTTAAAACAAATAAAACACATTTTTTCAAATCAACACATTGAATTTGCTAACGTATTTAATTAAATGGATAAATTATGGATTAAATTATGATAAAATTTAATCGATTGCACAATTTGGTATTGTTAAGGATGAACAAAAGTTATTTATCAATTTTACCAAGAATTTTTCTTTGAGTGTAATATCGCCCATTTTTATAAACCTAAGACTGCTCAAATTACCAAGGATTATATGGTTGGTCGTTCCTTTTCAAAAGTTGTTGAATTTAAATTTTCAGACATTATTCTTTTTTTAATTATTATAAGTCGCGGAAGTGCTGATATTTATTGCAGATTAAACTACAAAGTTGGCTTTTGTTTCTTATTGCCAACGCCTATTAATCAAAATTAAAAAATAAGAGAGATGTAATAGGAAATAATTTGCATAAAACAAGTTTTGAATTGTCCATGCATGGTTAAGACGAGTAATGAAAATTCTTACTATAGCTGTAGATAAAAAAAAAATACTAAAGTATCCCAGTGGGCAAAAGCAGGGTTTCGAAGCTCTACTAGCAGGGCTTCTTATGGATTTCGTAGTCCTTCCACGCTCATATCCGAGCTCATATACTTTTTTATATGAAATGGCTAAATTTTCCAGGCCTTCCGCTCTCCCTGCTTTAAAGAGGCCTGCTATAAGCACTTCTTTAGAATGGCTTAAAGAAGTGGTTAACCAAAACAATTAAAAAATATAATTTTTTTTTATTTCTTTTTATGTATACCTACCTTTTTATTCTGCAATTTTATTTTATTTTACATATTTTTCTCAGATAAGAATATGATTAAGTCATGACGTTGATTATTATTCAGTATTTTTAAATATATATTTTAACTTGTAACGAAAAAGTAACCCTGAAATATAAGCAGAACCAGTTTTTGTAGGAAAAATATAATTGTTGTACTGACCTTGGTAGCGAAAAATTAGGTCTCATAGATTGACACGCCTTATTGCCGTTCCAAGCAGAATGCCAAAGTTGATATACTCCTTACGCAATACGCATATTGCGTATTGTTATTATATACATCATTTTTTTATTTCCGTTTTTTTTCATCGACGCTTGGACGAGCACATGAACGCACTCTGAATAACTTTGCAAAGCATGTAATAACTATGGATAGTAATGAATCTATTATCGAATTTACGATTTTGTCCACTTATTCAAATTCTATTAGTCTGTTATTTGAAATGTACTGTTCTAAATCAGTGAGTCCCAACCGAGAAGTAGAGCCACAAAGTCAAAAATCGTTTATAAGACACTATTGCCCTAAAAGGGATAGATTTTTAATAACAATAAAAGCAATCAATTTTTATGCTAACTACGAGCAAAACTGTCAATAAAAATAGTCATTAAGGTCGATTGACATTGTACAAAAATGTCAACTTTAAAGCAATGACAGTACAAAAACACACACAGATGCAATAATAATAACAACAACAACAAGGCAAATCAGCTATCATCATCATTATCATCACCCATGTCATCACGTGGTCTCGTTGCTACGCTTCATTGCAACCAAAGTGATGGCAAATGCAGCAAACTCGTTGCGGTCGCATCATAGACCAAAAGTGTTTGTTGTAATTGGAAATGGTCAAGTGCGTCAGTGGCAGGGGTGAAACCCCGTCGGACATTAAGTGGTTACGTCGTTTGGTGATTGTAAATGGTATGGCTGCACTTTTAAGACGCAGTAAAAAAATATGACACGAGTGCAGACTGCATTTTATTGAACATCCATAAAGCTGGTAACAATAGCTGGCAATATAGTGTTGAGGGTGCAGTGTAAATCATATTTTCATTGTTGATGTTTTTGTTCTAGTTGATGATGATGTTAGTGTTTTTGTTGTCATATTGTTGAACTGGTAAATGATGTTGTTAACACGCTGGAACAAGTGTTTTTCAGACCACTACAAGAACAACAACGAAATCAGAAATTACAAAATTTCCACACAAATGCATTTTATTATGTTAAAAAAATGTATTATAAAATTGTGTTTTCATAGTTTTGAAATAAATTTAAACAAAAAATATATAAAAAAGTCATGTATTTTTAAGAGAATTTAAGCACTTATAGGTCTAAATAAGCGTATGCTATTTAATTAAAATGTTTTTAAATAAATTGTATTTTAGCATTAATTTTATTGTTAAACTAGTACCTAAGTTATACTGTTTAAAAATATTTTCTTGACTTAGTCAAATGCTTAACCCTTTCAATGGCTAAAAAGTGCCTAAAAACTTACCTCTGTTTTTTACCTTTGCTGTTTACCTGTTGCCAGTTTGTCCAATATAATGGACAAAACTTTTCAAAGGTTGTATAATAATTAATATACAGGTGTTGTTATGAAATATGTTTGTAAAAACCGGTTTTATCTAAATATTTTTTTATAAAGGTAGGATATTATGAAATGAAATGCCTTTTTAATTGTTAGTTTATTGTTCTTTTGCACTTTTTATTGAAAACAAATAAGTATTTAAGTAAAAGTATTTAACTAAAAAAATTGACAAAATTACAAAACAAAATCCGAAAAATAGTTATATAAATGATAGTTAATTTAAGTTAATGCGAAAATTCAACTAATTTCAATTTATTGAGTATGATATTTGAAGAAGCATTTGGCATCTCGTTTTACACATAAAAATACTTCGCATTGTGTGCATAGAATATAAGTTTTAGCAGCACATTTTCCGTAAGCGCTACGCTGTGCATTTTTTATGTCTCGAAATTTTGGAATATGACCTACTTGGCAGGGATGAAAAATGAAAATTTCAAAATATACCTAATTTCCCAAAAAATATTTACCTTTTTGGTCACGAATGTACCTTAAATTATTCACCACTGATTTTTTGTTTTTATACAAAAACTTGAATACCCGTCGTTGAAGAAGTAGACAATACAACGCACAATGCGGGTGATCCACCTACAACAAGTAAATATTATAAGCAGGGCTCGGATTTTGTTGACATGTCAACTTTCTCTGATGATGCAAAAACACCTATCATAACCTCCTGGAACCGAGGCCAAACATTTTTAGAACTTTTTTTGTCATTTTTAGCCATTTATGTTTTTTAGGTCTACTTGAGGTCATATTTTGAGTAATTTTTATGGATTTTGACATAATTTCTTATAATTTTTAGTGATTTTAGCGATTATTAGGAGCAGTAAAATATTTCATTAGTATTTTTGAAACCCTTCAAGTCAAAGAAGTTGAAAAAGCTTAAAAATTGTTTTCCAATTAAAAAAATAAAATTGAGTAATTCTCAATCCATACCACGAGTCATTAGAAACTTGCCAATGCTGGTGAGAATGTTATTGAGAATGTATTTAGAAATGTTTATCAAGTAATTAATAAAACCTCCTGGTATGAAGTTGAAATATTAAGTACAAAAAATGGAGATATGTAACTAAAAGAACATTCGGATGTAAACGATATTTCATCTTTTAAATATGCGCTCTTGTCTTTGCTGAAGTGGAAAGAAGTTTTTTCGAAATAGAAGACAATTTATACTAACAATAGATGGTTATTTGGTTGTGGCGGTCGTGGCGTAGTCGGTAGAGTGCGTGGCTCATACGCCAGAGAACCCACTTTCTAATCTCCCATCTGACACAGAAAGTTTTTTCAATTAAATTAATTCTTCTGTTCGGCCGGCACCTCTCTGCAGACAATGGCAAATCTCAGAGAGTAAAAAATGCAATGAAAAGCTTCTTGAGAACATAAGCCGTTCGGAATCGGAATAAAACTTGTAGGTCCAGTCCTCGGTCATTTGTGTTCAAACATTTCACAACACAATTCTGTGTCGACAAGGAATAACAGCTAAAGTCATTTTTAGGAGGTTTTCAGGAGAGCATTTTTACGATTGAAATTGCTACCCTAAATCAGGGAGTTCAGATTAAATTAAGATTCTTACACAAAATTATAGGAATTTACAAGAATTTTAATTTGTGGTGCAATAAGAATGGAAATTTAACTACCTTAAGAGAATTAAGAAAACGAAACACTTAAGCTTTTTTTCCTTTTTTCTTGTTTACAATTTTTACATCCTAAATCGAGTTTAGCTATAGTTCCATATGAGTAATTTTTTTTTTTAATCCTATGTCAAGTTTGGCTTTATAATACACGTAATTGAGGTGTGGTGTAGAACGTACCTTGATATTTCTACTAAGAAGAGCATTAGTGTATTTAGCTACTATGTTCTTCGAATGCAAAAATATTGTCACATAGTTATAAAAAATGTTATAGTTTAATTTTATAAGAAAACATTTGATTTCTCCATTTTACATTCTTTACATGAAATGTTAATTATAAAAAAAACAAAATTATTTTGGAACATAAACGAATATAAATAAAAAATAATACTTTAAAATTAATGGAATTCAGACGATACGAGTAAAAATAATAAGCACTAACAGAAATAAAAATAAATTATGTAATAAATTAAGCAGTTGTGTCTTCTTCCATTTCATCAAGTAAATCTGGATGAATATTCTTTGGTTCAGTTAAATTGTCATTCAGATTTTTGTAGAAAGCGTGGAATTCTGGATCGATTAAGCTTAGCATATCAAGAATATCTTTCTTCTTTACGACCGATATTGCTGGGGCAGCAGTAATAATCTGTATATCGGTATCACTGATTGAACTAATGACTCTTTTGCCAATTTTAAGAACTTTAAATGGCTCTTCGATGTCTAAGGTAGTTTTGTAAAAAATAGCGAAAATATCTTTGGTATAACGAAGCCAGCGCACTTCATTCCAAATGAATTTCTCCCCATTTTCATTATATCGTCTCAAAATAAACTTTGATTTCAATAAATCTGAAAAACTAAAGAAATCATCCGGTCTCATTTCAACAACGTGCATTTTTGAGTGAATGGATCTCACAAATTGATACCAATCTCTCGGCACATGAATCTCACTATTTCATTTTTTCTTTTTGCGTTCAATTAAAGCATGATCCGAATCGCACTCCATATGTGTATGTCCTGGTTCTAGAAACTTGTGATCTATGAACTCAATATGCGGATTGTTATGCACGAAAGTAATAAGCATTACAGACACAAAGGAGTTTTTGTTTTGGCCGGCAAAAGAGTCGTTATAAAAGCATATTTTCGTAGAATTTCTGTTAATCATATTTAATTGCCTATAGACACAAGACGCGAACTCGTTTCCACCTCTTCGGGCAATAGCTTCATGCCACAAAAGCACAATACAGTGTCGTCCTCTAAGTCGTGAACTGTAAGATTGAAAGTCTACAATTGGCGCTTGCACCTGTATTTTTCCTATTCAACTTTTTCAGCAAAAATGCTACAAATGTAGACTACCGAGCACATGAAGGTTCAAAAAATGTTTGACTTTTAACGTTGTCTTGTTCTTGGTTTGAGGTAAAAATCGATTTCTGCCTATTTTGCCAACACAGACTGAACGAGAGTTGTCTGTTTTCTTCACATAATCTGAGAGTGTCATTACGGGAACGTTGCATAAAGAAGCAGCTTTTCGTAACTTAGCTCCATACAGTACGTCCTTGTTATTAATCCAGTCAATCCAGTTAATTAATCCAATTAAGTGTTATTAATCATCTACTTTGTAGTCAGCCCTTTTGGTTCAATTATAAAATGGTATTTATTAAAATAATTTTGTTTGTGCATGTTTATAGTCAGGGACTTCAAATTTTTATTAACCCTACAATACTAGACTTAGTTAATTTTACGTAGGTTAGTATTCTAGGGTTAAAGTTGCATTAATTTTTCATAAATAATTTTTATTAATAGTTTAATTTAAAACAAAACTTAACAATAATAAAAGTCAGGCACGACCCATAGACAAATCCTCCAGGTCCATGTTGCAATTATGTGTTGTACATTATAAGTAATTTATAAATTTACACGTGCTCACATAGACTCCAAAATGTGTAGCGTGTGTACTTATGTGATTAATTAGTATCGTGCTGCTTTTAGTGTATAATTTGTCAGTTAAGAAATTTTAATGAATGTTGCTCTGTCAAAGCCAAAAAAGGCTACACCCTGCAGGAAAATCAACTAATTTAAAAGTAGTTGATAAAGTAGTTTTTTGTCAACCACAACTAGTTGAAATTCTGACTTTTTTCCATAGAACGAACTAACTTATTTTGTATGATGATGTCCGCTAAATAAGTCAATTGACTGTCGTCTGCATATATTTTCAACTACTTGTTAAATTAGTTATATTTAAATTATTTTTTTAATTGCTTTTAAATAACCAATTGAAAACTATTACTGATGGCCTAAAGTTAATAATATTTGATGATATAACATGATTAAATATATATAAGCTTGTAATCTAATAAAAATTTTCAATTAAAACATGCCAACATCAGAGTAGTTGCCGCCTTAATATAATTCAAAGTAGTTTATCAATCACTGGTTTTTAAGTAGTATTTCAATTACTTCATATATTGAAGTGGATGCCGCCTTAATATAATTCAAAGTAGTTCATATACTGGTTTATTTTAAACTAGTTTTTTAATTAGTTGTTTTTAAAAACAAGTGTGTTTGTTCCTATAGGGCAGTTTACTCTTATGTATAATGCAAGCCTTGACGCCGCCTTGTGACTGGGTACCACTTCATCATGACTAAACTTATTCAATGCGTCTACATATTAAAGTTACCCTATAGGATCAAACTGACTTGTTTTTAAAAATAACTAATTATACAAATTAATTTAAAATAAACTAGTATATCAACTACTTTTAATTATATTAAGACGGCATCCACTTCAATTCTCGTAGTTCTTATTGCATTATATATGAAGTAATTGAAATACTACTTAAAAACAAGTGGTTGATAAACTACTATGAATTATATTTAGGCGGCAACTACTCAGATTTTGACATGTTTTAATTTAAAATTTTTATTAGATTACAAGTTTATATGTATTTAACCATGTTATTTCATCAAATATTATTAACTTTAGGATTCACTAACATTTTGTTTCAAAAAGACATATTTTTTATTTACGACATTAAGCTGCAAGACATACGTGGTAAACACACATTAAAACTGATAGACTGCCTCAAAACCCTGTGAAACGAT
The DNA here is from genome assembly GCA_914767935.1 of Coremacera marginata. Taxonomy (NCBI): domain Eukaryota; kingdom Metazoa; phylum Arthropoda; class Insecta; order Diptera; family Sciomyzidae; genus Coremacera; species Coremacera marginata. The sequence continues at coordinate 45,373,757 of OU612044.1, read as the reverse complement.
TAAAAATTCTTTATTATTTAAGATATTCATATTACAAACTGGTAATGTTTAGCAAATTGATACATTGCTTAACCATTCCGCAAACACCTCATCACTTCAGTAGTAAAGACGCACGCCTTTCTCTACGTAGCGTCGAGTCTGCTCCATCACTTCGTTGCGATTGACACTTAAAAGAAGCACTAAGCAAAATATCAAAGCGTGGAAAATCCCGCCGGCACGCTTGTTTAGTTCATAATTTGAAATGAAGCATCAAAAAGCTGGCTCGTGTTAAATAACCGGCGCACCATCCACACAATTCTGATTCGTTGGATCGGCACCTTCGCTCATGTACCTAGGCGGTGGCGTGCACGTTTTTGGAAACTGCTTCCGTGGTACGCATGCTCACATATAAGCGCAGAGTTCCTCCAATGAAGAAAGGAATAGGGAAATTATATCTATCATCGCAGCGTGGTTCTGTTGCGCTCCTTGAATGCAATTACTAGTTCTTTTTTTAATTAACTGGCAATGAAGTTTGGCATGAATCAATTTTGAATTATTTTAAATTCAATTTAAATACCACAAAGAACGATATTTCACAATTTTTCATTAAAAAACTCGGATCAATTTTAACTTTGTTTACATTTTGCTTTCAGATTCCATACTTCAGAATTTATTTGTGTCGACCAGGCATGATTTTTTTGGCGTAATTGTATTATTTTCGTACAATTTTACATATTTCCTACTTTTCTACTACCGAAGTGTTTTCGATATATTTTATTTTGCTCAGAACGTTTTTAAACGAGAATACTTTCAAACTGCAGCTCCAGACGGAATGTTTTTCGATTGAATTAATTTTTCTGTTCGGCTGCCACCTCTGCAGAAAATGGCAAACCTCAAAGAGTAAAATTTGCCATGAAAAGTTACATGAGAACATAAGCATCTAGGTTCAGTTCTCGATCATTTGTGTTCAAACATTTCACAACATGCACAACACAATTGATCAATAGAAGTTAGGTCAAAGTCCTTCCAAGGACTGAAATGGCTCATGAATCGATTTCATATATTGCCCGCTGTATGAAAATTTATAGTGAGTGAAATCGAGCGTTATCTAAAAAATCAAGCGTTACGCAATCAGCGTTGCACTGCAAAATACCAACAAGGAAGAAATACCAACAAAATACATATAACAGAGAGAGGCAGCGCGACTATGCGCAGCAAAATACCAACAATGAAGAAATACCAACAAAATATTTTTAATTCAATACCAAAAATTAGATCTAAATATGCACTGGTAATGCACTTTGTTGGCCATTGAAAAAAAAAAAGAGATTTTGTGCAAAAACTATACTGTTTTACATTTCTTGGCATTATTGTACTTTAGAGCCCAAGCTCAAATATATTTTTTCTTTGATTTATTAGATATCAATATATATTTTTATTAGATGTATATGGGCGTCCTTAGAAACGGTGCAATAAAATTTGCCCGTTCTCGAATGGTGTACGAGATAAACCATAGTGAAAGTTGAAAAATTCAACGCAAATTTCTAAAGAATTCCTCATTGCTAACAAGCTTGAAAATTTCGACATGATATTTGTTTAAGTGTATATGGGCCTCCTAAGCCTAACAGTGCAATAAAGAGATAAAAATCGTGAAAATTTTTAAATCAATGCAATTTCTAGACTTCCTCATTGCTTACAAGCTTGAAAATTTCGACATGATCAAATTTACAAGGAAAAACACTGTTTAAAATTATCGTGGAAAGCAGCTTTAACCCTTACAGGTTAAAGTTGAGGCATTAAGAAATTGGTACAAGTAAAAAATTTTTATCAAAAATAAAAAATTTGTATGGGTATGGGTTAAAGATGTTTTATTTTTCACCATAATTTTAAGTAGTGTTTTTTCTTATAAATTTGGTCATGTCGAACTGTTCAATCTTGTTGGTTGAATTCTTTAGAAATTTGCGAATGCAAGAAAGTAAGGTTTATATTTTCTATAATATTAACATTCAAACTATTTCCAAAATTCGACCATGTCGCTTCTGAACTTAACAGATATTTTTGAAATTTTTAATAATAACAGTGTTTTAACTGTAGAGGTTATAGAAACTTTACAGTGGTGGAACTTAATTGCGAAGTACGGTACCCTTAAATCTTCAAAAGGACACACGTTCCAATTAGTGAAAAATGCTGATGCAATAGATGGATTCCAATGGAGGTGGCGTAAATACTTCAAAAGTTCAAGCAAAAAAAAAAGAGTCGCTTGTGACGAAAAGAGGTCGATCCGGACAGAGACATTTTTTGAAAAAGCCCATTTAACGCTCTACCAAATTGTTGCGATGACCTACACCATGTTACAAAACTCTACATACGACATCAATTATTGTCCTTTAATTTAATAATAGGTAAATAATACTTAATTTTTCGTTAAATTTTTCATTAATTAAATGAACAATGACAATGCTAAAAAAAAAATGCTTTCTATTAATCGTTACTTTTTCAAAACCTCAAAAAACTGCACAACATTACTTTGAAAGTTTAACGGAAGTCTACATACGATCAATTTCTAGGAAAAGTTCTGATACGACACGTGATCGCTCATAGTCGCATATTCTTAAGAAGTTCAGTCGCATTAAGAGGAGCAAAATAAAGGATAGATAAGGTGCTTTTTTATATAAATATTAGAAAAAATTTCACAAAAATATCAAAAAGAAAAGAAATTTCTCCTGATTTGCGCGAAGTCGTTGTAAAACTTAAAAATGAAGGAAATTCTTATTCAAAAGTTGGTGAAACGTTAGGTTTGAGTAAGGCAACGGTGCAAACAATAATTACAAATTATAATAATACTGGATCTTACGAGAGCAAGCCAAGAAGTGGTCGTCCCAGCAAACTTGATGAGAGAATGCAAAGAAAAATAGTGCGAAGCGTGGCTGAAAACCCGAGAAGTAGTGTTGTGAAACTGGCCAAAAACTTGCAACAGTTTGACGGAATTGATGTTAATGCTCAATGCATTCGACGTTGCTTGCAAAAGGCAGGTTTAGCTTCCCGAGTGGCACGAAAGAAACCCCTTATAAGCGAAGTGAATAAGAAGAAGCGACTAAATTATGCCAAACAGCATGAAAAAAAACATATTGAGGATCCAACCTTTTGGACACGAGTGATTTTTATGGAGTTGGCGAACTGCAATTTATAGAAGGGACAATGGATCGGCATATGTATATTGATATTTTGAAAACAAATTTCGTCCCAAGTATTCATAAGCTACAACTAGACGGAAAATATATATTCATGCAGGACAACGATCCTAAGCATAGTTCTGGCTTGGTTAAAGAATGGCTCCTATATAATGTCAGATCAAAGCTTGATCACCCTCCGCAATCACCGGATCTCAACGTTATTGAGCATTTGTGGGCACATTTGAAAGAGAAGATTAAAGAAAGAGAAGTAACTTCAGTCCGCACCCTTAAAACGGTTTTAGTTGAGGAGTGGGAAAAAATTTCTCCAGAAGTCACGAAAAAATTGGCCCTATCAATGCCTTCTCGACTGCAAAAAGTTATTAATGCCAATGGCGGCCCAACACGTTACTGATATATTATTTTTTTTACTGAATATCATATCGTATGTAGACTTATGAACAAAATGTAAACATTAAATTTTTAGTTTTGAAGTTTAAACTCATAATTTAAGTTGAATCTTTGTTTTTTTTTTTGTTGCTTTAATAATTTTGAATACTAAATAAAAAGATTTAATCGATCAAAATTTTTTCTTGTCTATTATTTTTTATTTATAGAAGATATAACAATTGTATGTAGACTTTCGTAAGATGGTGTACCTATGGTTGCAGAACACATCGTAACAATTTATATCAACACATTTTCGGATTTCTTCCCATACTGCCGTAGATTGGGCTTCATTTAATCGTGAAGTAGTTGTATACAAAATGTTAACAATTCTCGATCGGATAGGCGGTCCGGGAAAAATAATTGAAATCGACGAATCTAAATTTGGTAGGAGAAAATACCATCATGGTCACCGGGTAGAGGGACAACGGGTTTATGGAGGAATCGAGCGAGGCAGTGGAAGGTGTTTTCTGATTCCAGTGGAATCAAGGGACAGAGAAATCCTGCTTCAGCTAACAAAAGAATGGATAGAGCCCGGATCGATGATAATTTCGGATTGTTGGAAGGTACACGCTAAGGTGATTATAAGAAAATAAAAAATTACTCATACCTTTTTTTATGTACTTATAGGCACACGATTCTCTGAATGATGAGGGCTTCACTCACCTAAAAGTAAACCGTTCAGAGAGCTTCGTGGATGCCATGTCTGGAGCGTACTCAAATACAGTTGCGGGAATGTGGAGACACGCTAAAGCATATCTTGCGCAATATGGGTGCACCAAAAGATTTCTTGGGATACTTGGCAAAATATATGTTTAATAAGCAGTGCCATGCCATGGGTGTCGACGAACTAAGGGAATTTTTTAAAATTGCAGGTGAGCTGTTTAACCCGATTAGAGCGAGTATGTCAAGGTTCGAGCACTGACTCTGACGAATAAATCGATAAACTATAAATAATTTTATCATAAAATGAAATGATGCTGTATTACATACTTTGACAGGTTCGATATACCACATAAATAGTACGTATTATATTCTAAGCTGTGAAATTTGCATCCACGGACTAAAAAATGTGCACTGACTTTTCAAACTTTCACGATTTTTATCTCGTAAACCATACGAGAGCGGGCAAATTTTATTGCACCGTTACGTTAAGGAGGCCCATATGCATCTAATAAAAAAAAATATTTGAGCTTGGACTCTAAAGTACAATTAATCCCATTTCTAAAACATTTTTTCAGAGGAATCGTCAAAAATTGTCAGCATACGTCAAATCGTTGTCTGCCTGACAATTGAGCTGCCGACTGAGAAAATGTGAGTGTGTTAGTAAAAAATGTGTGAGTGTAGTGGTATTGTTAAGACAAATTGTTTGGTGTAGACGCAGCATAGAAGTAGATGTAACCCAGTAGGCATTGGCAGGCTTTTGAAGGGCTACTAACAGGCCTTAAAATGGATGTCGGAGTCCTTCCCTACTCATATCCAAGCCCATATACTTTTTTAATATGAAATGGCCAAATTTCCTTCCGCTCTCCTTGCTTTAAAGAGGCCTGCTATAAGCACATCTTCGGAATGGCTTAGAGAAGAGTTTAACTAAAACAATTAAAAAAATATTTTTTTTTATTTCTTTTTATGTAAACTAACCTTTATTCTGTGATATATGCATCTAATATTTCATAGTCATGACGTATTATTCAGTATTTTTTACTAATATATATTTTATCTTTTAACGAAAAAGTAAACCTGAAATATAAAAGTAGCAATAAATGCACGCCTTCGTTCGAAGAGGCCTAGATTTATTGCCTATTGGGAAGGAAGCGGTGTAGTTGAAGTATTTTACAAACACAATGAAGTTGGCACAAACACATAAGCATTCAAACAGGGCCGCATTCGGTTATGAAGTAGAGAAAGGCACAAACTGTTTTTTAGTTTTTTAGATGTATGTAATTTAATTATTTATCAAATTATTATTAAATTGAATTATAAATATTATAATTTATATTGAATATCCACACGTCACCACATGTATTATAGTATAATCTCGTTATATTATTGTTTCATGAACTTAACAAAAACTAAGCAACTAAAATAAATAACAAGTTAAACACCTTTAGAATGAATTGTTTTGTGTAGTTTTTGCCGAACTGTCGGCTTTTCATTAGTTTTTTTTGTTACATATAAGTATCTTGTTTTGAAAAAAATGTCTACTAATAACTTAACTACGATATTATAGTGTCCTGACGACTTTATATGGCCTTCAAAAATGGATTTCCCAATCAGGGAATGTTGAGTGTTTAACAAAATCCTGTTGTAATATACTTGATGCAAAATAGATTTATTTTCATCTAACAACTTTGTTTGTATACGAAGTTCTTTTTCAGCTATCAAACAAACATTTTTTACGGACTTTGACGGAATTTTCAAATACCCTTGCTATTTATAACTAATCAATGATCGCTGAGTCATTTCACCCCTTAAATCCAATTTACAGTCATTGCATTTAAAATTGATTCTAATAAACAACAATCCCTGCAATATACCTAATTACATGACCTGTGTATTCACTTAAAACACTAAGATCTGCAAAATAACTCTGATCGTTTACCATACTTACGTAATAAGTTAGAATAAGATACTTACATAGTATTGTCAAGATTTACGGAATGGTACCGCTGACGGAAATAGTCACCAGCATGACTTTAAGAACTCTATATAATCATTTTCATAAAATGATTCGAGCACACAACTGATTTCAGGTTGACAAGACCAACTTCCAACCTTAGGGTGCTAATCCATTTCAATTTCAAATCAAGAACTCGTAGAAATCTGTAAAAAAACATTAAAGCTTATTCTCATAAGAGAAAAATTAAGGCCTTAATGCCTGCCACCCTAAACATTGAATGCGCTCATGAAACAGAACTTGTGTTTTGACAGAAGCTCTTGCTCACATATGGCGGCAAATCAACGAACTATAACACAGTACAACACATGATTTTGGGACTCAATTCTGAGAACTGCACGTGAAAGTAGCCCCAAAAAGAAGAAGTTCTGCATCATTCGTTTTGTCAAGTTACATGCCATAATAATTTAATATCGATTTCAAGTTAGTTAGTATCGTATAGGGGAATTTGTCACGTTTTAGGCTTTTTGTTTGACATAACTCGAGAACCACTAGTCTGACTTAGCTGAAACAAATTTAAAAAAATTAAAAATTACTTAATTATTCCTTTAATCTGTTCATATAACGTTTCTCTACATAAGCAACAGTTTCGCAGTTATAAATAAATGTATGAAGAAAAAAAATATTTTTTGCCGGAATATTAAAATTTTTTTTTTAAATTCGTAAAAAATCCAAACCTGAAAAAAGTGTCAAGTGCTATCACTTTCACGTAAAGTCACATAACCTATGAACAAAATGAGACATAGATCATGAAAATCAATGTACGCGTTTCGCTTTTATTCACAATTAAGTGAAGTATGAATTTCAAAAATTTGCTCAAAATTCTTTGGAAAAAAACTTTGATGACTTTTTTTATGATTCTCAGAATGAAAAAAAAGGAATGAACAAAAGATTATTTGATTTTTATGATTGCCGTACCAAAGTACGTAAATGTGATTCTCAGATATAAAAAAATGTTAACCCCCATTTATGAGTTTCGAACGTTTTGAAAAATTTATAAAGCACACATGAATCAGGTATATAGCCACCCTTAAAATATGCGCCCATTCATTTTGCTTACATTTTTGCTCAATAACTGAATTACAAATCCACAAATATGTATTTTTCTTTATAAACTTTATTTTGCATGAAAATAAAAATTGCGATTCATATTATAGCTATTCTTACACAGAAAATATGACATTTTTATGTTTTCTATGCATAAAAACAAAATTTAGAACATTTTCAATTATTGTCAATATCCATCCTCGTTGAAGTTGCCGTTTGTGGTTCTGATGATCTTCTTTTCTTCGTAGGTTGTTCAGGTAGGTTGTTTTATGCATAGTTCTGAGTCTGCGTCATTATCCGAGATAAACATAATATTCAAGGGCATGTTTTGTTCAGTGTATCCACCAAAATCTTCGGTGCTTTCATCTTCAAACTGCATTATTTTAGAACTCTACCAACAAACCTACGCAAGCAGTGCATCTAATTTTTTGCCTTTGAATCGCATTTCCATTGGCATGGTCATCTGGTGGAACCACTCTCCTTGTTCGTCTGATTCCTGAGGTAATTGTGCCAAAAAGGTATCAAGGTGGATATGCATGAAATGTAATTTTAACGTCATGGATGCATTGATTTTTTTTTAAATAATACAGCAACTTATCCACTCGTAATACTACAGCAACTTGTCCACTCGTGTCTGTATGTCATCTCGCTGTACTCGGTTCTTTCCTAAAACGCTTTCGATGACTTGTTTCAATGCGTCCCATGCACATAGGTGGTTATAATGGTTCGAAAGCACATTTGTGAAAGGTTTGCTTTTCATTAATTTTCGTATATCCGGTCCATTGAGAATACCTGTTTTAAATATTAAAAAATGCGAAAAAATTATTGGTAATGCGAATATATCGAAGTGAACAATTTTAGATATGCCAATTTATAAATACAGACAACGATACGTACCGTTTCTAATTTTAGCTTCACTGAGTTTTGGAAAGATGGATTTCTTTGACTACCACTTGAACGAATTTTCCAGCTATTCCTAATTTCATGTGGAGCGATGGCAACAAAATATCATCTAGATCCTTTACCAAAGGTTTATTACGTAATTTTAATTGTTTCTCCAGCTCGGGAGTTCTTGCTTTTCAATCTTTACATTAATATTGATTCCCTGTGTATTGTGAATCACAATTACAAAGGAAGCAGAAGTATTTTGGAAAACCGCCCCTTAATATAATGCCTTGTATTATGTTGACAACCTTCAGACCACAACAAATCTACCATTTATGTGCATTGTGTTTGATTTTCTTCAAAATTTTGCCTAACGTTTCATACGTTTCCTTCATAGTTATGCTGAGTCCCAATGGAATGGACGGTTTTTGGTTTGTTTTTTGCAACAGCACATCCTTCAAACTTGAAACTGAATCATCGATGAATAAACGCCAGCCGGCAGCGATATAATCCATTCCCAATGTTTTCACGAAACCTGGGATATCATGGCAGTAATTGAACGTATTGCTTCGTCAATGGAATAAAATTTCGTTGAAAAACCGAAATTGGCGTTTTCGGTATGATGTTGCGCTGGCATTTTGCTCTGTGAGTTTTTTGCGCTTCAAAAATTATGTCAAAAATTCTAAATTTTTTTGTGATATTCCCATCTTAGCCACAATGTTATCCATTTCCATTTGTTAGCAGTTGTGGTACATTATTTTCAATATCGGGTGTCCAATCAGCATCATTCAAATTGGTTGGATTGGTGAAAACGGTTTCGGGTTGCAGGGACACAGTATCCAGAGTCGGAGGTTAAGGTGTATTGGTGTCAGCAGCACGTTTAACTGGAAGTATATACTTTTGTTTTCAATTGTTTTCCGTTTAATCCATGACGATAATTTATGCATGCTTAGCACCTCGACTTATCATGTCCAGTTAGGTCTTCCACCCAAATTACTAGCTTCATAAAAAACAACTTTGCACCTTTTCCATGTATCCACATTATAAGGGTATTATAACAACTTTAGCACACAGTGTTCGGCTTAAAATTTGCACCACTTAAATCTGCTTCATCAAAATTATGGCAATACACTGTTTTGAATTCCTCAGTAAGCAATTTTTTAAGCGAAGCTTTTTACTCCTCGTTCTGTAATTTGCTTGGAGTGAAATCTGAAAAATTTTCGAAAGATTTTTCCTTGGAAATTCGATGGTTTCTTTGCTGCTAGTGCTTACATACAGTGTAAATAATTATCTAGAGATTGCATCAACTCCGCTAAATCTCTGGCATGTGTTTACAGAGTTATTTAATGAAGAAAAAAACTCTGTTAACCTCTGTTAACCTCTGTTAAAAAATTATTAAGCTATCATATCTATGTAACTGCGAAAAAGCTTCGCTTATCTCGTGTGTCCAACGACGCACCTGTGTTTTTTTTTTTTACTTACTTATCAATATTTTACTGACAGGTACTTATGAATTTACGCATTCAGGTATCCAACGGAAAAACACACATCATTAAAAAAGTGCACGTCCCTTTTCCCCTTTAAGTGACTAAACGGAGTACCTACCATAAAAAACAAGAACAGGAATTCATCGTCTACGCACATTTATAATCGTTTATTAGTTTGCTAACGCAAGCATAAAAATAACCTTTTGTTTATTACTTATTTCTTTTTTAATTTTGAGAATCATAAAAAAGTCATCATCGTTTTTTCCAAAAAAATTTGTACATATCTCGAGCAAATTTTTGTAATTCATACCTTTTCTTTACTTTTCATACCTTTTATTGTGAATAAAATCGAAACGCATACATCGATTTTTTTCTGAGTGTATGGGAAGTAGTCGTAGTTTTATACAAATAGCCTTTGTTTGGTAGATAGGGGTGGGTTATCATCCGATTTTGTCAAATATCGTCCTTTCTTTAATTTGAGCAGATTTTTAAGAGTTTCAACGGATAATATAAAGTCACTTTGTGTGGGAGGTAGGCGTGGTTTTCATCCGATTTTTCCAAATTTCATAGAAGAGATTTACACTCAGCAGCATAACTCTGCGTACAAACCATTTCCCAAAATAAGGCAGAACGTTTTAATATTAAAAATATAATTCAAATGTCCAATATTTATTTTACCATGTACGTTAAGATTTAACTTAAATTTAAAGAACAATTTCAAGCTTTTTACCGATTTAGTTATCGATTTATCGAAAGTTTAAATGCGCAGATACCATCCATTGCGCAGCAAAAGTGTGCGTACAAGGAATAAACTGTTACTTCCGCGAAGTTTATTGATTGGTCGTTGGTGAAAAACTGCGCGTGCTGTATTTTTTAAAATAAATAGTTCATTTCGAGCGATAAGCTGTGTGTTTTGAGGCATATATTTCAATAAAATCGTAATGGAACAAAAAAGAAAAGAAATCTGTGTAGAAGAAAGAAAAATTATCTGTAAATTGTGGAAAGAAGGCAAAACTTTTCGTGAAATTGGCGAAACCATCGGCAGAACGCACTCCTCTATTCAGAGAGTGGTGAACAACTTCAAAAAAACCGGATCGTATGTCTCACGACCACGTTCTGGCCGCCCAACGGCTCTTACAAGCCGGGAGAAGCGATGTGTCGTGCAGCAAGTGAGGCAAAATCCCAGGCTGACAGCTTCCAAAATCTGTGAAAATGTCAAGGAACAATTTAATAAGGCGATTAGTAAGGATACGGTGCGAAGAACTCTTAAAAAAGCTGGTTATCGCAGCCATATAGCTCGTAGAAAACCATTGGTGACACTCGTTAATCGGCAAAAGCGCATAGCTTTTGCCAAAGAGTTCATAGAGAAGCCTCAGGAGTTTTGGAATAAAGTCCTTTTTACTGACGAGAGTAAGTTTTGCATTTTTGGTATCAAAGGCAGACAGCTGGTGTGGAGAAAACCAGGTACAGCCCTCGATGCTCAAAACTTAAGAGCGACTGTCAAACATGGCGGTGGTGGAGTTATGGTTTGGGGGTGCATGTGTGCCAAAGGAGTCGGTACATTGGCTTTTATACCATCAACAATGGATCATAAGCTCTATATAGATATATTGAAAGAAAATTTGAAGCCAAGTATTGATAATTTGGAATTGGGTCACGATTATATGTTTCAGCAGGACAACGACCCAAAGCATACTGCTAACGTTACAAAACTATGGCTGCTTTACAACGTCCGAAAACAGCTCAAAACACCGCCACAGTCGCCCGATTTGAATCCCATCGAGCATTTGTGGGATCTGTTAGAGCGCAAGATCCGTCAGCATAAAATCACATCGAAGGAAATGCTCAAAGCTGTAATGGTCGACGAATGGAACAAAATCACCACCGAAGAGACAGCAAAATTAGTGAATTCTATGCGAAAGCGCTTGCAAGAGGTTCTCAAACGTAGCGGCTATCCCACATCATATTGATATTTATTTTAAAACAAAATATAATACACATTTCAGTTCCTTTTTTCTTTGTACGCAGACTTTTGCATATGTTGTTTTTGAGGTATTTTCAAGTTTTATATTTTTTTTTTATTAATTTTCCTTTTTTTATTGAATAAACTGTTTTTAAAGTAAGAACAAAATACTAAAAAGACAATGAAATACAATTTTAAGTTTATTACATAAAACCACAATTGTTTATTTTTGGTTCAAGACCTGGCATATCTTTGTAAGCAGACTTTTGCTGCCAAGTGTATATTGAAGATTGAAGCATACGTGCAAAATTTGAAGGAATTTCTTTAATTTTTGTGGATTTTTAAAAGATTTTTCTGTAAAAATAAAGTCACTATGTACGGGAGGTAGGCGTGGTTGTCATCCTATTTGGCTCATTTTCGAACTTAATCTTCACTTTTCAAAAAGAATCTAATCGTGTCCACAGACGATCAGACGTACATGCAGACGGACATACTTAAGTCGACTCAAATGGTGATGCTGATCAAAAATATATATACTTTTCTATATGGCACACCTCCTTATTGGCGTTACAAACGGAATGCCAAAGTTAATATACCCCTTGCGCATTATGCGTTGGAGTATAAAAATATCCTTAGTAGTGTACGAGTTTCTAAAGTGTAGCACTTTTTGTCCATGTCAAGCAGCACATTACAAATTTTTATGTAGCACACTTGCATCAGCGAAATGAAAATTTATATGAAAATACATTTATTTGATCACAGAAACAAGAAAATATAAAAACAATGTGTGAATAGCGTTTTGTACATAAATTAAATTTATTTTCTACTGACAAATCTTTTGGATCGCCGACTGAAGCATATTATCAATTTAAATTTATTCAATCGATATATTCCTACCTTTACTTAATTTTGAATAAAAGCGAAACGCGTAAATTGATTTACATGATCTATGTCTCATTTTGTTCATAGGTTATGTAACTTTTCGTGAAAGTAATAGGACTTGACACTTTTTTCAGTTTTAGATTTTTTACGAATTTAAAAAAAACAATTTTAATTTTAAGGCAAAAAATATTTTTTTTCTTCATACATTTATTTATAACTGCGAAACTGTTGCTTATGTAGGGAAACGTTATATGAACAGATTAAAGGAATAATTAAGAAATTTTTAAATTTGTTTCAGCTAAATCGGACTAGTGGTTCTCGAGTTATGTCAAACAAAAAGCCTAAAACGTGACAAATTCCCCTATGAGATACTTACTAACTTGAAATCGATATTAAATTATTATGGCATGTAACTTGACAAAACGAATGATGCAGAACTTCTTCTTTTTGGGGCTACTTTCACGTGCAGTTCTCAGAATTGAGTCCCAAATCAATGAGCTGAAAAATGTTGTACTGTGTAATTTTCACTGTTTAACATATTTCTGATTAGAAAAATTAAAATTTTCAAATAAATACACTTAAACACAACCGACTTAATATGAAAAATGTTGTTTTGTTTCGGAAAAACATCAGCTGTAAGCAAGATAACCTGTGAAATGAAACTTCTTTATTATTTGTTTTTTTTTTTTGTGAATATTCACAACTTTCCATGGCACAATGCATTTTTAATTGATTTTATTGTTTATTTATGTTCGTTTTAAAAGAATTTGAATGAATAACAATCGCTAATTATTTAAAATTTTTATACTTATTCACGACGCACTTGAATTGTTTTGATGTGCAAGAGCTTATGTCAAAAATGAACCCTCTATCTCGCTTCCTCAATTGACGAAAAATGCTTCTATGTACGTATAGTGTGTGTGTGTGAGTAGAACACCATTTCCTTGTATTTGATTTCTATGAGACGCAGCGTAAAAGTGGAATATACTCCATTTTGTTTCATTTAGTACAATGTTCTCTGTGTTTCCATACTAAATTAAAGTACTTATTTATCAACCCTGGTCGACAACGCATGGCGGCTTTGAACTATAAAATATATTTAACAAGAAAAAGTGATAGAAGTGAAAAGCGCTAGGTTTATTTTGCTAAGACTATATATTTAATCATAAATAAATCATAAGGTAAGTAAATTACCGAATGCAATTGGTCTAAGATAAACACTGGTCAGAAAAATCATGTGAAATATGCACAAAAAGAAAACTTGATGCATAACTTTACTTTAGGGGGCCCAGGCATAAATGAAGATGAATGAAAACTTAAAATTTAATTTTTTTTTTTTTAAATATATGTTTTGTGAATACAGAACCACATGGTATGAAAATATATTTTTAGTAATAACTTTTGATTGGATAGAAATATTGGGTTTTTTTAAATAAACTGTTTTTTAAGCTAGGCTATTTAAAAAAAAAAAAATATAATGTTTTAATTGAGGAGCCTTCAGGTAGCAGAATTGCCGATGTGGAGGAGATTGTTGAAGATGTGGGCTGCAGTGGTAGTGCACAAACTACAAAAAGGCGGCGCAAAAGTGTACCAAAAAACTTGGGTAAGTTTTAATCAGGAACCGCAAATAACGAATATCGCTATCAATCAATCATTTGATCGCAATTATTTTTTGATCAAAAATAAAAATGATTTGTGATCGTTATTTTTCAATCACAAATAAAATTTACTTTTTAATCATTATTTTTTCGATCAGAAAAAAAAATCATTTTCCGATCATTATTTTTTCGATCAGATATGAAAGTTATTTTTTGATCGTTATTTTTTCAATCAGAAATAAAATTAATTTCTGATCACTATTTTTTCAATCAAAAATAAAAATTATTTCTTATCGTTATCGAGCGAAAGAATATAGAATGATTGGGTTTTATATTGGGTTATATCGATAACAAACAGCTTTTATTTCCGATCGTAAAAATAACGATCAAAAAATAACTTCTACTTTTGATTGAAAAAATAACGGTAAAAAAAACATCTACTTTTGACTGAAAAAATATCGATCAACAATTATTCTTATTTCTGATCGAAAAAATAATCATGAAAAAATAATTGTTTTATTGATAAAAAAATATCGGTCAAAAACAATTGATTCAAGGTGATTTCTATTTTAAAAATCAGGAAAAAAATTATGTAAAAAAACGTGATCTCTGACTCCCTAGCGTCATATTGGTGCATATAAAATTATTTTATAATAACTTTTATGCATGATATTTGATCTAAAAATTAAAAAATAAGAGAGAGAATAATTAACGAGAGCAACTGCAAAACATTCCAATTTGTCCCTTAACAAGCGCACATTCGCTTTGTCCAGCCTAAACAGCTGCACAAAACGCACGTCAGAAAGATCGAACGGTTTGCTCTTTAGACGTAACTCCAGCAAAGTGGCCCGATGGTTTCTTCTATTTAAAACTTGTCTTTAAAATACACACATATTTATTAATTATACCTTACATTTGCCTCCTTTTAAATGAATGTCTCAATTTTTATTGAAATTCTTAAATAAACATCCATTTTTCCCACTAAAATGTTCACTTTCTAAATATTTGTTATGTTAAAAGACCGAAAAATGTATCTGTTATTCTGTTGTCATTCATATTTCACCATTCACCAATTTAAGATTTTGAAAAAGATTTTTTGACAGTTCGAAAAATCTGCTATGATTCATAACAGATTTCATAAAAGATTGTCGAGCAGAATACGAACTTTGGTCTCGTAACAGATTTTTTGACAGCTCAAAAATTTGTATGGAAAATCATAACAGATTGTGCCGAATAGGCCCAAATGTTCGTCTAGTCATATATTTATTTAATGAGGCTCTTTAGACTGGCCTCATGTAAGCCGGAGGGAGTTATAGCCGCAAATCGACCTCTTAATATATTTGGGTTAGGTGACAAGTTTGTTGGTCATAGCCTAGTGGTATAGTGCGTGGCCTGTAAGCTAAAGAACCCCGGTTCAAACCCCAGCTTAGACAGTTTATATTATGGAATTAATATTTCTGTTCCTCTCTGCAGAAAATGGCAAACAAAGTTGGTTTTGTAAAGCATGCAATATGAACGGTGTAGGATTTTAATTTTCAGCCTTTGTCGATTTTATTGATATTTATATTTAAAAATTTAAAATGATTGTCTTGCAGAAGGTAAATTCTACTCGAACAACAAACAACAGTTTATAAGAACAGATCAAAAATGACCATTAGTGCAAGTGATAGACACATTAGAAGGTTAAGTAAACAAAAAAAAAAAGACTTTTGCTATTTACTTGAAAACAAAGATTTTAATGAAAATTAAGCAAGTTCTATCGGGGATGAAAAAATAAATTTCCCTGTACTCTGAAGATGAAAATATGTGAGTCGATGAGACTGAGGAAGTATATTCTGTTAAGTAGTCCCCACATTGCGAGAAAAATTAAAAATTGGGATTGGGTTTTATATTGGGTTATATCGATAACAAACAGCTTTTATTTCCGATCGTAAAAATAACGATCAAAAAATAACTTCTACTTTTGATTGAAAAAATAACGGTAAAAAAAACATCTACTTTTGACTGAAAAAATATCGATCAACAATTATTCTTATTTCTGATCGAAAAAATAATCATGAAAAAATAATTGTTTTATTGATAAAAAAATATCGGTCAAAAACAATTGATTCAAGGTGATTTCTATTTTAAAAATCAGGAAAAAAATTATGTAAAAAAACGTGATCTCTGACTCCCTAGCGTCATATTGGTGCATATAAAATTATTTTATAATAACTTTTATGCATGATATTTGATCTAAAAATTAAAAAATAAGAGAGAGAATAATTAACGAGAGCAACTGCAAAACATTCCAATTTGTCCCTTAACAAGCGCACATTCGCTTTGTCCAGCCTAAACAGCTGCACAAAACGCACGTCAGAAAGATCGAACGGTTTGCTCTTTAGACGTAACTCCAGCAAAGTGGCCCGATGGTTTCTTCTATTTAAAACTTGTCTTTAAAATACACACATATTTATTAATTATACCTTACATTTGCCTCCTTTTAAATGAATGTCTCAATTTTTATTGAAATTCTTAAATAAACATCCATTTTTCCCACTAAAATGTTCACTTTCTAAATATTTGTTATGTTAAAAGACCGAAAAATGTATCTGTTATTCTGTTGTCATTCATATTTCACCATTCACCAATTTAAGATTTTGAAAAAGATTTTTTGACAGTTCGAAAAATCTGCTATGATTCATAACAGATTTCATAAAAGATTGTCGAGCAGAATACGAACTTTGGTCTCGTAACAGATTTTTTGACAGCTCAAAAATTTGTATGGAAAATCATAACAGATTGTGCCGAATAGGCCCAAATGTTCGTCTAGTCATATATTTATTTAATGAGGCTCTTTAGACTGGCCTCATGTAAGCCGGAGGGAGTTATAGCCGCAAATCGACCTCTTAATATATTTGGGTTAGGTGACAAGTTTGTTGGTCATAGCCTAGTGGTATAGTGCGTGGCCTGTAAGCTAAAGAACCCCGGTTCAAACCCCAGCTTAGACAGTTTATATTATGGAATTAATATTTCTGTTCCTCTCTGCAGAAAATGGCAAACAAAGTTGGTTTTGTAAAGCATGCAATATGAACGGTGTAGGATTTTAATTTTCAGCCTTTGTCGATTTTATTGATATTTATATTTAAAAATTTAAAATGATTGTCTTGCAGAAGGTAAATTCTACTCGAACAACAAACAACAGTTTATAAGAACAGATCAAAAATGACCATTAGTGCAAGTGATAGACACATTAGAAGGTTAAGTAAACAAAAAAAAAAAGACTTTTGCTATTTACTTGAAAACAAAGATTTTAATGAAAATTAAGCAAGTTCTATCGGGGATGAAAAAATAAATTTCCCTGTACTCTGAAGATGAAAATATGTGAGTCGATGAGACTGAGGAAGTATATTCTGTTAAGTAGTCCCCACATTGCGAGAAAAATTAAAAAAGTGGTTTATTACAAATCGACAATCGCGAAAATGTTTGGAGGAGTTATTAGTAATTTTAAAAGAAGAAAATTTAGATGTTCCACTAAGTGCAACCGGGCTTATATGAAGAGCACGAAAAAGAATAATGAAACGAGTATTGCCTGGTCGTTATTGTCATTTAGGAATATTTAACCAAATAAGCAAAATTTCAAGTGAGTTTGATTTCCTTAATTTACATGAAGTTCTTGTTGACATAAACAATGACGGTTTGCCACTATTCAAAAGCTGAAATACTCGGTTGTGGCCGATTTTATTCAAAATTGTAAATGCGGATGCTATTTCTGAGTTTCCTGTCGGAATATTCGTAGGGGGAAAGAGCCTCACGATATCAAGGATTTCCTTTCTGATTTGATAGCTGAGGTTAAACGTTTAATGGCAACTGGTATAACTATTCAAGATAAAATACTTCCATTTAAAATCAGAAGTATTATAAGCGATTCTCCGGCTAAATCTTTTGCTTGTTGCACTCCTGGCCATACCTCCAGTTATCGTTGCACAAAATGCAATCAAGTTGCAAAAAAAAAAATAAATCAATAAGACTGACATATTCCCCAAAATCGGGTGAATTATTGTCTGATGAAGATTTTAGGTCAAGAAAATATTTAACACATCATCATGAACTTTTTCATTGCACTCAAACTCCTTTTGAAGAAGTAAACATAAATATGGTAACACAAATACCACTTGACCAAATGCATCTCGTAGACTTAGGGGTCATGATAAAGTTCCGTACCCGAATGAACCATGACAAAATTAATTGATTGTGAATTTTTAAAAACTACCCTGCAAAAAATCGACAATCATTAAAATAAAACTCTCACCTCATTTTGAAAAAAGGCAACACAGGGTTTTAATTTTTGATGATGCAGTCATTTAGTTTTTTGTGAAATATTTTTTTTTGGGTTTTAAAAAAGGTTAGCAAAAAATTTGTGAAAATATTAATAAAAAAAAAAGAAATGAATAAAAACAATAAGCAATGAAAAGTGTTTGCAAATAAACCGTGCAAAAAATTATGCGTAGAGGTATTGTGAAAATTTAGAAAGTTTCTGTGCAGAAAAAAAAACAAATAGTGTAAACTTCGACTCATGCTCAGCCAGTTCCCTTTCATTGTGATTCCGATCGAAACAATGAACCGTCTACCTCCGCAAAAACAAACGACATTTGCAACATTGCAGAACAATTAAGACATTGGTGCTTGCGGTAGAATGTGCCACACAACCAAATTACCGATCTTTTAAAAATATTGAGTGAATGTGGCATGAAAATCTTGCCGAAATGTGCAACCACTTTGTTGAAAACGGAAATGAACAATGCGGAAGTGAAGGATATGTTAAAAGGGGAATTTATTTATAACGGCGTGCAGAATTACTTCAAGATAAAAAGTGAAAAAGGTTCACAAAACATAAAAGAAATCGTTTTAGATATCGGAATAGACGTCTTGAAACCATTTAACCTTTTTTAGGCGACTTTGCAAACAAAATCCAAATTTAGCATAAAGATTGCATCCAAATCGGAGACACAAGTTGGTGAGGCTAGGACGGACGAGTCGTTCGCAAGCAGACTGCATAAGTTACACCATCAAGCAGAGTTCAAAACGAACACTCTTCCCATGGAGAACATTGCAATTATATGGTATCCTAATTCCCGCTGGATGCCATGCATCTAGTTGATTTAGGTGTCATGAAAAAAATTTTAAAGTTTATGCCTAAGACGGGTAAAGTGGCAGATATGAATGAAAAATTCAACTTTTTAACAACAGGGGCCGAATCGGCTAAGGTGATAATTGATTGTCTTTTTTTGATTGTCGCTTTTGATAGTATTTTTTGATTATCAACTTTTCTTTGGTCTGCGTAAAGTGATCAGGAAATATTTTATATATTTGGCAGCACTTTTGCTTCTGTCGAAAACTAAATGTTATTTCAATCAGCTGTTTTGATAAAATTGTGCCAAAATTGAATTGCTATTAAGAAAAATGTAAGTATATCTTAGAATATTAATATATAGATATATTTAAGAAATTTGTTCGTTCTCCTTAAGGTCTCATGCAATAAAACAGCAAATTTGCATCCTTTCAACATATATGGAAGAACATCCGGAGCTAGCGAGGTCCTACAATGCTCTCTCAAGCGCTGGACGGGCCACTCAAAAGCTGAAATGGGAACAACTGGCAAGGTCCTTAAATATCAATGGACCGCCAACTAAATCTGTGCCGGAGTGAAAAACAGTTTGTATTAAAAGCAAACATATTCATGGTGTAATTAAAAAAACAATTATTATTTAACAAGGTTTGGACGCTGCGAAAATACAGCACCAAGAAGAAGTTAACCCAAAATAAAAACTCATTGAAGCAAACGGGTGGCGGTCCATATGGCTTAAAGCAACTGGACGCAACGGAGGAGGCCATAGGTGTTGCGTGCGGGCTAGAAGCATCCGTTAGCGGCATAGCAGGGAGTTGCACTTATGGTTACAGTACAAAAGGTACGTGTCTAGTTATTTATATATTTTGAATTTGTTTAATGTCTTATTTTTTTTATAAACAGAAAACTATGAACCACGCATAGCAGTTGCAGATATTGAGCAGCAAGATGATTTCGAGAACTTCGTTGAAGACCTTACTGGGACTCCGGAGCTAGACAGTGAAAATATACTGCAGGACGCAACAAATGCAACCACAACCCCAAAACGAACAAGCAAAATGAAAGTTGGATGATATATTCAAAAAGCAGCTAGAGTTGCAAGAAATTTTTTTTTTCAAACCAAATAAAAAGCAGAGATAAGACCAATGAAACCAACGGAGATTCGCGATGTCCTTAGATAACTTTGTGAAACAAAGAAAAAAGAAATTGACAACACAACGTCACTGAGAAGAGAAGAGCTGGAGGTGAGAAAATGGGATTGGAGGTTGGTAGAATTGCCAACGATTTAAAATTAAGGGAGCTCAACTCCAAGACCACATAAATTTTAATTCTTGCATATCGTCACCTATAATTCAAAAAGCAGTAGCAAAAAAAAAGTTCAAAATCGGGCTTTCAATTGATAATTACGAATTCGGCTGAACTAAATTTTATTAATAAATTATTTATAAATGTCGATACGAATTTCTGGATTTCATGTGACGATATTGTAATTCATAGTACGAAAAAAGATATCATATTTTTTGCATTATGCAGAGATTTCAATGAATAATTCAAAAATTGCAGAGACAAAAAATACAAATACAAGTGTGGAAAGGCTATCTGCACTTATGGGCCGATCGGCAACTGGCTTCGCAAATGATGTTGACAGTGACGTTAAGAAAATTGTATTGCAAATCTTAATCTATAATGAAGGATATGTATAAACGAAAAAAAAATATTCTACTAAACCAACTTTGTTTACTACATCCACCTAGTAATGGGCACAAAAGCTAATAATTCAAACCAAATATTTTTTGAGTTCAGCTATCATTGCATCCGGATCCGCTGTATTAATGGAGAACTTGGATGATTCTGTTCAAAGCGCTATAATGGAAGACTTAACACAAGCTCCGGAAGTGTTAGATAATGTAAGAGAACAGATGTTTAATGACTTCTTTGTGTTTTGAATTTTATGATTTTTTTTTTCGTTTGTTTTTTCAGAATAACTCACAGAGTCATTCAGCGGACAGGTCTTCATTGAACCCAGCTCAACTAAAGAAGAACGAAAAATTGTGGAAAGTAAAGTCAACGAGTAATCCACAGCACATTTTTTGGGAGAATGAGGAAAGGCGGTCGGGAGAGAAGCACAGCTGGGGGGCTGAAAAACATAAGAGGGAGGCAGAGAGACACAATTGGGAGGCGAAGAAGCACCTTTGGGAGAAAACGCGCGCATCTTTAAAAACTCAAATTTCGGAGTTAGAGCTCGAGTTGAAATCACAGATGCAATAAGATTTTACTTGTGCTACAGCCCTCTTGCCCACCAGTTGCAACAGTATCGACATTTGAATTTTTTGTTAATTGGCAGCAACCCGTCTTATAAATCTCCTTTCTCTCTTCTGCCAAGCTCTTCTTGGTCGCCCTCTTTTAAGTTTTTGGGGCCTCTTTCACGCCATACCAAACCTCAAACTCCAGGGCAATCTTCTCCCACACTTTTTTCTCCCCCCAGGCAACTGCATCAGTTTTTTTGCTCTCAATAATGTGAGCGTGCCCCCTCTTAAAATGAAATAAGGAACGTTAAAGTGAATCACCGATATATATAGTAATAGAAGAAGTGAACAGAATGTGAAAAACTCAAAGTACAAATTATTTTAAATTTTTTTTAGTTAACTTTAAGCTATTATTATTTAGTTTTTATTAATATATAAACATGTGCCTTATAAATATGATATAATAATGCGCTTTAAATAAATTCATATTTTGTTCGTTAAATAATATGACCTTCTTTGTTCAATTATCTATCTATCTATATTATTATTACGCAAGGACTTTTTTTGTGATGACTATCAAATCTCTTCTGTAGACGCGATTTTCATAAATAGGGCAGCAAATGAAACGTCTTGCTCAGTAGATGTGAAATAAGGTCTGATTAAATATTGCGTATTTTTTAAAAAATGCTCAAACAATTTTCTTTGAAACAATCCAAATATCTTTGTGATGCCTAAAATCATGTGATCGATTTTTATTGTAATACTATGATAAGTAATACAATACAATATTGGCTACTTACCAACACGAAGCTTCTATGAAATCCTTGGTTCAAAGGTAAAAATATTCCTTAATATAAAAACAAAATTACTAGTAAAATGTCTATAATTGCCTTGTTAAAATTTTATATTGATCTGAGTTTTAATTTTCCGATTCAAAAATCGACAATTTTAATTGTACGATTGTTAAATTTATTGTTGCTTTTATTTTTTGTTAAATTCAACAATTTGATTGTTAATTATTCAAATTCGAAAATTCAATTAAGCGTCACTGAATTTAATATTAATTTTTTGTGCAAGCAAGAAAATAATTAAGGAAGATAACGAAAATATAGGTAAATATAATAATTGTGTTAAATAAATTCATTTAAATTGAAGAAATTATTTAGAAATAAAATCCAAAAGTGCCAGAAATGCTATAAGCAGTTTGAAACCGCTAAAATATTAGGAAGACACTTAAGATCGTTCCACGGACTTAAGAAATTTGATGAGTACACGTGCATGTGGAAGGATTGCTGGCTTAAAAATAATAACCAGTCATCATATTTGCACCATTTACAAGGCCAAACTAAATGAAAGTTTTCTTTAATCAAAAAGTTAAAAAAAGTGAAGGATATGTGGATTCAGTAACCATTATTTAATATAATGAAACATCGATGACTTGATTGGCGCATGCCTTATTATAAAATGGATCGATTCAAATAATTTTGTTGTGTTGTTAAATCTTGTTCAATAATTTAAATTGATTTTAACGGAAAGCGATGCTGAGCCCTTAGAGGATTAATTAATGGATATTGAAACGGAAGAAAACGTGATATTGAATAATGAAGACCCAGATGGAATATATAAGAAATCGGAGTCCTTTTCTGTTCTGCTGCAAAAATTTCAAGAGAATGTAATAAATCAGCACTTCAGTTTTTTTTTGCGAATACATAGCAACAAAAATCTGTGTCGAAGTGCAGTTATACAAATTCAAGACGATTTGCAGAATACCATTTTAAATACACTATCAACAGGGCTAACGGCATTCATGGAAGCTGACGAATCATATCCACATGCGGGAAAAAATTTAAAACTTATAAGTATAATAGAGAACAAATTTGAAGGTTTTCAAACCGAATACTCCCTTCTTAAGCTTTTGGAAAAAAGGGATTTAATAGGCACAACACGGCAGTTTGAAATTGATTGCAGAATCGACATAGTAAATAAGAACTTGGTCCAAACACAGAGTTTGGTCCAAAAAAACGAACTGTCGTTGTTATGCCTATTAAATCCCAAATAACTAAATTCTTTGTATAACCTTGTGTTTTAAACACAAGAAAACACTAAAAAATTAGAAAACACTAAAAAATTAGAAAACTGTAATGAAATTGTAAGTGTGGTGAATGATGGAAGACTATTCGAAAAAATTACGATAGGAATGAAAATGTACTTCCAATGTTTTTATATATTGACGACTACGAACCAGACAATCCATTAGGCTCACACAAAGGACGGCACAAAATTTCAGTCGTTTATTATAGTTTTCCTACTTTACATTTAGAGCTAAAATAAAAATTAGAAAACATTTATATAACTTTAATATTTGAAGCAAAAGACAATCAGGAATTTGGTAACAAAAAATGTTTCGAAACTTTAATTAAAGAAGTAAATGAATTGTCAAAATATGGTTTAGAGTTAAGTATTGATAATGAAATTGTGAGGGTTTATTTTGAACTTTTAGGATTGTTGGGATATAATTTGGGACAAAATTGAGCACTTGGTTTTGTAAAATCCTTTAAGGCTAACTTTTATTGTAGATTTTGTCGCATGCCGCAATTGGAAATGCAAAAAAATATTAAAATAAAGTCAGATGATATTAGAACAATTCAAAACAATAATGACGATTTGACTTTAGAAAAACCCGTATCTGAAACCGGTACTTTAGAAAACTCTATTTTTTTATGAACTAAATTATTACCACGTTACTCAAAATTTTAATTGCGACGAATTTTATTGGAAGGAGTTTTTCATTATAATTTTTCTGAAATTATTAAAGTTGAACTAAAGCTCTGTAGTGTAAATTTATTGAACAGTAGAGTTAGTTGCTTTAATTTTGGTGAAAATGAAATTCAATATAGACCTTGCAAAATTACCAGTGAACATTTAAATTCTTATCATGTTTCTATGTCGGCTAGGGAAGTTTGGTGTTTTGTGCACCACTTTAAATATTTTGTAGAAGACTTAATCCCGAAGAAAGAAGAAATTTTGAAATTGATTTTGCTAAATATACAACTTTTGGACTTCGCTTGTCAATCAAATTTTAGTAAAGAGAAAATTGATGCTTTGGATGCTATAGTCCAAAGCGTTAACAAAATGTATTTAGATATTTTTAAACGGTCAATGAAACCAAAGCATCACTTTTTAATACACTATCCTAATATAATTAAACAGAATGGGCCAATTAAAACTGTTAATTGTCTACGTTTTGAAGCTAAGCACCAAATTTTAAAATCGTATTCTCGGTCTACCAACAATAGAATCAATCTTCCACAATCCATTACAACAAAATTCACTTTGTCATTTCTAGCAAAATTTTGCTAGAATCGAAAACATGCATTCGATAATTGATGATCAAGATACGGTTTTTTTGAATAAACTATATCTTTGTGAAACACTTTATAAAGTAGTATTTTATTTAATAGATATTGGTAATTAGGAAATTTATGGAATAGGTTTAATTTTATTTTTTAAGACACTTCAGGAAGTGCGTTTCGTATTGCATTCCCACGATAATGTTTATTTTGATAATAATTTACAATCGTTTATACTTGGAGACGAAAATGTTTCTCCCGTAATATTGACACCAAAACCCTTCAAAAATAATCTTCCAGTTCACCTTCACACTTTACACGATTAAAGGAGAGTCACAAGACCCAAACACTTTTAATTCACTCCAATCAACTCTATCTTTTAAGTTTTCTTTTTAAGTTTAAAAAGATTTTCGAATTGAAAAAATAAATTGTTGAAATCTATTAAAAAATCCCTTTTGATTCTTTTAAAGATCATGGTTATTGCATTTATTAACCATGTAAATCTTAGACGAAGACATTTTTGCAGAGTACCTTATGAATGACTCTGTAATATCCAGCATCCATAACGTAGTTACAGGGGAAGAGTTAAATAAATCCTTGATGCACGGGTCTACTGGTAACAATTTGCTCAATATTGCTTAAATTTCTTTTGATAACTTTTTTGCTTTCAGATTACGGGATTGAAGAGTCAGCTGGAGAAACTATCCAACTTCCACACGTTGATGCAGCGTTCCATTCCAAGCTGAAATCATGGAATTTGCTGAACTTGGCACAAGCATTTTATGGTAAATATATTATTTTATGTTGACTTTTAAGCCGGCGCTTCAATTGAAGACAAAAATTATATCGAAAAGTGCAAAAATGTGGTCACAGTTGCAGATAATGGAACAAAAGCATTACAATCGGTATTGCCATTTTATTTTCTTATTAGGGGAGGTTCAGACGATACAGATGTTGTCAAGCCTTGCGTGATGGCATTGAAACAAAAAAATTTCATTGGTATTTCTTTTTAGTATGAAAAAAACCAACAGCAGGCAGTTCCATTAAATGGTGCAACTCATGGAGGAGAATCCAAATGTTGCGACTTGCCTAAATTCGGTTCAATAAAAGGGAGCCACAAGGAGTTATGGCAACGTTTTGCCGTTGAACTGAACTCACTGGGATCTCCTTTACGTGAAGGCAAAGAATGGCATGAGGTGAGCTCTGCAAATTAGGCAAAATATAAAAAAATCTACAAACTTAAATTTTAGGTTTGGCTAGACTTCAGGCTAAAAACTAAAAAAAATTTGTCAGCCATTCGCAGCGAAACAATTCAAACTGGCGGAGGGCCCAATAGGCAGCTAAGCCTTTCACCTTTGGAGGAGGCCGTTGATAGTCTGCTACGCTTGGGCCAAGCTGCCGTTCCCAGTGGACAATATTTTGGCGACAGCACAGTTCGCCAAAATAAGACAGTTCCTGCTCCACTGGCACAAGACAATGGCGAGGCTATCGTGCCTGACGAAGAGGAGAATGAGGAGAATATAGGAAATAATGGGAATACCCCATCTGTGAGGAAGTCAAATAGGCAAGGCGTAATCGATAGAGATATAGAGCGCATTGATATACTGAAAAAGCAAACAGATACTCAAGCAGAGTTGTTGCCAAAAATTAAAAATTTGGAAAAAGGTCTACACGAAACGGCAAGGTATACCAGGAAGATTCGCGACCTGAAAAGTGAAAAAATAGCTATTTTAAAAGCTAAAGAAGAAAGAAAAGAAAGGGAAAGTTTAGAGTTGAATCATTCATTAAATACGGAAGTAGAGGATATCCGGAATCACCTGAAATGCTTAGAACACTAATATAAATTTAACAACCATTTTTGATTTAAATATTCATGACTACCTAAATACATTGAACTCAATTCTCCCGTTCGGTTCATTCTTTCAAGCACTTCCTTTAATGCACTGCAATTCCCAATGAATGAGTCATGCGTTGCACCAGGAAATCTTGCATCAACGAACTTAATAACCATGTTGTGATCGCAAGCCTACGTATGAAAAGGTTAGAGATTAAATAAAGGTTTTGATATAGAACATACGATCATTGCATTTATACTAAAATATCCTTTTCTATTGAGATAGTGGTGTTTTGCCTGTGCCGGGGCAACAATGCTAATATGTGTACCATCCACGCAGCCGACAACTCCCGGAAAACCATATTTTGAATAGAATGCATTCCTGGCCTCTTGCTTCTCCTGTTCCGTCATGGTTATTGAAATCCATATTGGACACAGCTTAGTTTCAATTACATTAACAATTTAATATGGTATTAATATGGTTGACACTGTCGATTGAGCGAGACCCAATTCGAAATCGTTTCCAACTCCTTTTTGGTAATAGCCGTCAGCAAAAAAGCGTAGAGCACAAGCTAATTTTAAAATTGGTGGTACCGAAAAACTTCGAAAAGCTTGGAATGAATCCTCTATATTTTGTAGCACAAATAGAAACGCATCTTTGTTTAGCCTAAAGTATGACTGAAATCTAAATAAAAACTATTATTATTGTACTGCATATCAACCGAAAAGATAAAAATCATCACAGGTGGTCAGGAACTTCCAGTGGATTAGATTTGTCTCTTATACTGCGCCGTAATGTGCATAAAGTTTAATTTTCCTCAATTTCTCCAAAAAATATTTCAACGCTGCTTAACATTTTTATTTATTTCTATTTATTTGAGGTTAGACTTTTGACGTTTCTCTGCGATTTTTTATATTTTCTGCTTTGGCTGCACTGAGTCTAAGGCGAATAAGAAGGCTCGCAAACTGTGATACCACAAAAAGAAAAATTTCGCCAGCTAATTCGATTCGAGTAGAAAATTCGACTCGCTGACGGTGATAGGCACATTAATTTCTGTATGAAATTTAACTACGCAGATTACGGATATGACTCTTTGGAAAAATTGAAATATGAATCTGAAGAAGCTATGAAGCTTATCACTGGAGCGGATACAGAAAAATCAAAGAGAGCAACTTACTCAAAATTAAGTTATTTGGTTGGATATTGGAAGAAAGTAAACCAAATTGATCCACATACAAGTGATGCTGTAAACAAGTTTCAAAAAGTTTCAGAAAAATCTGAATGTGGTCAAAAAGTGTTTATTGTAAGTCACAATTGAATAATTTTATATATGATTTTTTTTAACTATTTCGTTCTTTTATTGAAGGCCGTTGATTATATATTAAACAGCAAAGGCGCTACAATAAAAGATGTTTATGCTGTTAATTCAATTTTAGATGATGGGAGGCGGAAAATTTTAATAAATTTAATTTTGGATCATGTTTTTGAAAAAAACTTCAAATTAAGAATGTGCAATTTTGAAGAAATTTGCAAACAAATTGTTACGTTGTTTTCAGAGGAAAGAGAGGTACATAATAATTTTTAGAGATTTTATAATTAAGGAACTTCTTAATTAAGGAAAAATATTGGTAGAACGTCTTCTTCAGGAAAAAATCCAGACATTTTAAAAAGGAAAAAATTATCAAAAAACCAGGTCACTCAAGAAATTGAACCCTTTGACGGTAAGTTCTTTTTAATTAAGAAAAATTTATAATTTTATAATTTAAATACCAGCTGAATAAACTGAGTACTCACTACAGATAATCTCATTCAGACACATAAATTCTATATGAAAAATAATATTGATGATTTTGGAGAAGCACGCAAAATTTGGGGTGAACTTTTTGAAATTCGATACAGGCAACTAAAAATTTCGAAAGATAGAAATTTGGACAACATTTTAAAAGAGTGGGCAATTTTAAAGCACCCAAGCGGATATATTTTGGTAATTTTTTTTTTTTTTTTTTTTTTATTTTTTTTTTTTTATTTTTTTATTTTTAAATTTAAGACATTTTTTAACAGATTTGTGAAGACTTTGAAAAGTTGTACAAAACGCATAAAGGTCTTTTTGACAGATGGTCAATATTTATTTAAAAATATGATGTGGTCAAGGCTAAAATTAAGGATGCAGCAACATTAGAACTGCTTAATAAAACCATAGACGGATCTGAAGGTTGTATTTGTAATTGATTTTAATGTTTTTTAAACCACATATATTTTTTAACAGAGGAACGCAATACCGGATACATCATGGGGTTGCATACTGCGTTGAAGCCTGTCAACATAATTAAAAATAGTTCCATAAAATCTTGGCTGCCAACCATTAAAAACTCGCAAGATAGTTTTTTTCGAATGGTAAAAGATGGCGGCCGTGGCGTAGTAGGTATAGTGTGTGACTCTTACGCCAGAGAACCCAGGTTCGAATCCTCCATCCGACACAGAAAGTTTTTTCAATTGAATTAATTTTTCTGTTCGGCCGTCACCTCTCTGCAGACAATGGCAAGCCTCAGAGAGTAAAAACTGCCATGAAAAGCTTCTTGAGAACATAAGCCGTTCGGAGTCGGCGTAAAACATTTAGGTCCAGTTCTCGATCATTTGTGTGCAAACATTTCACATCACACACAACACAATTGATCATAAGAAGCTCGGTCAAAGTCCTTTCAAGGGCTGAAATGGCCATTTCGTTTTTTTTTTTTTTTTTTTTTTTTTAAAATGCTGTTGAGGTAAATGATATTATAAGGGAAAAAAATTAATTATCTAAAGCAAAAGGTATTGCAAATCAGCCATATATTTTAGGTGTAGGCATACTTTCTGGTAATTGTAGATGATTTTAAATACAAATTTTCAAGTTTTTAAAAAGTTTGAGTATTCCATAGAGAATATATCAGTTTGGTCATTTATTGAAAATTATTTTTACATTAAACCAAAAAAAAAATTAACGCTCACACTAAGCGATTGTTGGCTGATTTGCAGTAGGCTTTGTTTTCGATAAATATATTTTTCTATAAATAATTTACCACTACGTCGTTGCCTATCAATCAATCAATCTTTTCTTAGTATTTGTTTTTTAACCGCAAACAACATTTTAAAACAAAAAAACGTTAAATATTCACGTTATGTTAAAATTTATATAAGCACAACACAAATTTCTATAAAAACTTTTTCATTTTCCACGTAAATCATGTTTTTTTTTAACAACAATTGACTTGTCGTTATATGTTAACCATTATATGTAAGTCGTCATAATCGTTAATGTTTTGTTTGTATTTATAAGAATTCTTTTAAACCGACTTCAAAAAGGAGGAGGTTCTCAAGTTCGTCGGTTTCTCCGTTTTTTTTTTTTTTTAATGTATGTACATCGATAACTCCTAAACCATATGCCTGATTGCCATAATTTTTGGGGAACAGATAGATATGATAAGCATGGAGGTGCCCGTAAAAAAAGTGGGCGGTACTTGATAACTGGGCGTGGCAATAATAGATCTCGCAATAATAAATACTAGTGCATCTCGACTAATATGGACACTAGGGTACTGAAATTTAGTGTAGGGGTAGACACAGTTAATACAAATGACGGGCAAGAAAATGGGCGTTATTTGGCAAATGGGCGTGGCAATATTAGAAAAAGAGTATATCTGGAATAATATTGATACTATGGTGCTGCAATTTAGTATAAGGGTAGGCAATACTATTAAAAATTATGGCCAATAAAGTGGGCTTTATTCGACAAATGGGCGTGGCAATATTAGAAAAACACTGTATCTCGAATAATATGAACACTAGGGTACTGAAATTTAGTGTAGTGGTATGCACAATTATTACAAATTTCCGTCAAGAAAATGGGCGTTATTTGAGAAATGGGCTTGGCAATATTAGAAAAAGAGTATATCTCAAATAATATTGATACCATGGTACTGCAATTTGGTATAAGGTTAGGCATTATTAGTAAAAATTACGGTGAAGAAAGTGGGTGGCTTTCGACTACTGGGCGTGCCAATATTAGAAAAACAGTGTATCTTGAATAATATTGACACTAGGGCACTGAAATTTATTGTAGTACAGGGGTGGGCAGAATTATTAAAAATTATGGTCAATAAAGTATACGTTATTGGATAAATGGGCGTGGCAATACTAGATAAACACTATCGCAGTTAATATTGACGCTGGGGTACTAAAATAAAGTACAGGGTAGGCACAATTATTGGAAATAATGCTCAAGAAAGTGGGCGCTTATATAACAAAGGGGCGTGGAAATATTAGAAAACACTATATCTCGAATAATATTGACACTAGGGTAATAAAACACGTTACAAGAATGGGCATAATAATATCAAAACATGTGACATCTAATCTAAATTAAAGAGGCAGATATTTGAAATAACCAACAAACTTTCAAAATTTAATAGAACAAATTTTTACGGAACTATTGTACTAATGTTGTTTATACTCTTTTTTCGAAAATTTATCATATTCTCTGAAAAGGAAGAAATAAAAATTTAAAAAAAAAAACCGACTACAAAATCACTACAAAGTAAAAAATAATTTTAAAAATACTTTTAATTTCTTGGTCATATTTGATAATTTATTTAAACATATTATTATATATGAAATCTTATTATCTTAATTTTTATTCTCATTTGTTTTATTATCATAAATATATTAATTTCTTGATGAATACAAATGCTTTGAAGTTGGCGCTTCTGATTAACAGTCTGATTATATTAGCGCCGACCTTAAAAGCATTTGTATTCAGCAAGAAATTAATATATTTATGATAATAAAACAAATAGGAAACAAAATTAAGATAATAAGATTTCAGATATAATAATATGTTTAAATAAATTATCAAATATGACCAAAAATTAAAAGGAAAAGTATTTTTAAAATTATTTTTTACTTTGTAGTGATTTTGTAGTCGGCTTTTTTTTTTTGGAAAAATTTTGAAAATTTGTATCAATTTTTGACAAAAAACTATTGTAATTTTCTAAGTTTCGACATTTTGCACTATTATATAAACACAAAAAGAAATCGTTATATGTTAATATTTTATTTATATATGTATCATTTTCTAAATTGAAATAAAATTACACCTAAAACTACTTATTTTTTGTTTTACATTATGAAGAAGGTAATCAAATTTCAAATAAAAAAATTGCTTTTTCTTTTGACAGATACTTTTTATTTTTGACAATTAATTGGTTTTTTGACAGTTAATTTTTCTTTGAAAAAGTTTTCTGACGTTTAGAAATTGACATATATGCATTTTTTATGTTTAATTTTTGACGTTTGACAGTTTTTGACATTTTGTTTTTTGACATTTATAAATGACAACTTGTTTTTTCAACCATCAAATGATATTTCGAAAAATTGACAATTTCGATTGTTATTTCTAACAAGAAATCAAATATTGCTTATTGTTAATGCTATTTTAGCCAAGAGTATTGCTATTTTTTGTTAAAATCAACAATTTTTTTCTGAGAGTGTAGTGATATTTTTTTTTTTTGGCTTTTTAACGCCAGGCGGGATTCCTAGTTAAGACTAATTTTTGAGCTTAGGTCAAGCATGCTAATTAAGAAAACAACTAACAACAATTCTGTATAGAGCAAATTAAACCGCAGACTAGACAGCTGTTTCGTTGGTCGCTACACCAGCTCATCAGTAGTCTTGCGTTAAAAAATGTTGGTTAATAGAACGTTTAAGCGAATGCTCTTCTTTTGATGTGACAAGTAAGGAAGGTGCCAGATGTGATTAAAATCTAAAATTACAAATATTTTTATAAGTTAATATTTTTATGGTACTGATTTTGGTATTTTAAAACAAACCTTGCGAAATAGTCTTGGATAAGAGCTGTTCTAGTGTTGCTGTTCCTATTGTTTTCTTCGCTATTGGTTTGCTCATCTTCGAACAGATCGTCTGTTGCAGCGTTTTCTTCAACAGCAGACTCAGCATGATTTAGTGATTACATTAGATTTTAGTGATAGCACTGGAAAACGTCGCTTCAATACACCGAAGCACCGTTCAATGCAATTTCTTGTACGTATTTGTGATTCATTGTACAAGTTAATGAATGAGCTTTCGCTTTTTGTATTTCTTTTAATATTTTATTTATTCGTTGTGGTTTTTACTTAAACCTTAAACTTAAATTTTCAACTTAAACAATTTCAACTTGTTGAAAATGATTAAAATTATATTTCATTTTTTAGTTTGTAAAAAAATAAAAATAAAATTGTAAGAAATAATCTGTATCTAAAATACAGATGCGAATAAAATTGCTATATTAGCAACGCAAATTAAATTGCAAGAAACCAAGAATTTTTAATTGGCGCCCAACGTGGGGCCTGTCGGAAATTTTCTGCTCTCATCTTAATTAAACCTCCTGAACTGAAATTCCAGGACGACACATAAGGAAGGACGAGCATTACGACGGGCTCAAACAACTCGTGAAGAATTTAAAATTCAAGTCCCACATATTTTTGGAAGAAAATAGCTATAAAATATTGTAAGTAAAAATTCAAAATTGATTAAGATTAAAAATTATAAATTGCAAAATAAAAGTTATAAAAGGTCCTTATTTCTTGAAGTCTTTGTTAAAATCTTACTTGAAATTTGAGTTAAAAGTGTAAAAAAAAAAAAAAATGTTGGCTAAGATTTTGGTGGTTTTATTCATAATCAAATATTATAATTTTATTAAAAGAAATTAGATTTTAAATACTTTCTCTCTGAAAGAGCAAGCACGAGAACACTAGTTAAAATTGATATTCAAAGATTTTAAATTTATTTCCATTACTTTTCGACGTAAAATTAATAAATCAATATGAGCGTTAGTAGAGAACAAGTTTTACATTTAATCACCTTATTTACCTGTGTTCATAGATCCAAAAGTGGACTCTGAAAACGCTAGTTTGGATTTAGTCAAATCCTTACCAGAGTTTAAAGGGGATGCTGCTTCCAACCCGGCATGGAGAAGCGCCGCTCATTTCGCTTTATATTATTACAGAAAGGGATCTGAAAAATATTATATTGCAATGGGCATATTTCGAAATAAAATTATTGACTCCGCTAATTCTACTCTTTCATCTTTTAATACTGTCCTTAATTTTAAGGCAATTATCTCCAGACTTGATCAAAGACAAGATGTACTCGGACAAGAGACCGATTTACGTTTTAGAAAATGAGTTGAGTATCCTTAAGCAGGGTAAACTATCTCTTACAGAGTATTATGATATGGTGGACAAGGAATTGACTCTTATTATAAATAAGCAACTTATGTTATACGATAACAATGTTGAAGTTGTCACAACACTTAATGAACGCGCAAGGAATAACGCTCTACGAGTATTTATTTCAGGTCTCCGTCGGCCAATATGCGATATTCTTTTCTCTGCAAGACCTAAAGAACTCCCAACCGCACTCGCAGTAGCACAAGAGCTGGAAACAAACCATAAGCGTTATGATTTTGCACACACATTTGCAGTGGGGGACTGGGCAAAGTTCAAACCAGCAATGCCTCAATATTAATTCGTACATCGTAATTATTTGCCTATGCAGAATATGCATTCTAATCCTAGATCTGACAATTTACCAACACCAATGGAAATTGATCATGGTACATCATATTACAGACGAAATAACCCTCCACAAATTCAAATGAATGCTCAAGCAAAACGAAATACTTACAATTACTTACCTTAGTCATATCCGCCTATTCAAACACAGCAGCAGAAAAATTCTTATCAGCCGATGGGCTTTAAACGAATACGCGAACAATCAGACTCAAACCAAAAACCGATTCAAAAAATGCAAAGGGTAAATTGTATGGCAGAAACAATTGGCAATCAGGTGAATGAGGTAGAAATTAACTCTTACAACGATGATTTTCATCAAAAAGATTATTTTAGCTATAATTCTGAGGATAATTTCCTTGAAGAATACTATACTTACAAAAGCTGTCATGCTAACAACTTCGTTGATCACAAAAGCGAGAGCAATTATTTAAACTAAAGTCGCTCCTGCCATTTATTACTAAGAAAACTTCAAATGGTCAGGAGCTTCGCATTTTAATTGACACAGGTACTTCTAAGAACTATATTAAAAACTTATCTTTTCTTCAAGGTATTACATTAATGACACATCCCTTCACATTAAAATCTATTAATGGTATTAATTACATTGATAAAAAATGTTTAATTAACATTCTAGATCATACTTCAACGTTTAACTTGCTTTCAAGCCTTTCCACCTTCGATGGTATTATAGGTTATGATTTTCTTAAGGAAATTAACGCAAAAATTGATATTGAAGAAGGGTTTTTATTTTATAAAAATGGTCAGATCAAACTACAACATTTGCCTTGCAACCAAATAAATTTAGTGTTAGAAGAAAATTCCGTTCCATTTCACATTAAAGACCAATTCCATCAAATTATAAGTAACAACATTAACGCTTTTGCAAATCCAGATAGAGCGTTGCCCTTTAATACTTCCGTGGAAGCTACAGTAGCTATCCGTAAAAGCTATCCGTATCCTATTTCGGCGGCAAATTTTATTAATAAAGAAATTGAAACGCTTTTAAAAGACGGAATAATCCGAAAATCTTATTCTCCTTACAACTCTCCGGTTCATGTTGTAACAAAAAAAGGTTAAGATA
Source organism: Coremacera marginata (assembly GCA_914767935.1). NCBI lineage: Eukaryota > Metazoa > Arthropoda > Insecta > Diptera > Sciomyzidae > Coremacera > Coremacera marginata. Next base: position 45,338,399 of record OU612044.1, on the reverse strand, counting down.
AAAATGGTAAGCAGAAACTACGCATGGTAATAGATTTTAGAAAAATTAACGACAAAATAATTCCTGATCGATATCCTATTCCTGATATCTCAGTTATACTTGCAAATTTAGGAAAATCGCCATACTTCACAACTTTAGACTTAAAATCAGGCTTTCACCAGATTGTCATGTGCGAGAAAGACAGAGAAAAAACCGCATTTAATATAAATAATGGAAAATATGAATTCTGCCGTTTACCATTTGGTCTGAAAAATGCGCCAAGTATTTTCCAAAGAGCGATTGATGATATCCTCCGCGATGACATTGGCAAAAGTTGCCATTTTTATATAGACGATATCATTATTTACTCACCCGACGAACAAACACACTTAAAAGACATAGATAATATCCTACAAAAACTAGAAAAAGCTGGAATGAGAATTTCACCAGAAAAATCATAATTTTTTAAAACGGAAGTGGAGTTTTTAGGATTTTTGGTTTCGCAAACAGGCATTAGAACATGTCCGGCAAAAGTCAATGATATTCTTAATTATAAAATTCCCGAAACTCTTCGAGCATTACGTTCATTTCTTGGCCTGTCAGGGTATTATCGAAGATTTGTCCGAGATTATGCTGCCATGTTTAAGCCTTTGACTAGATACCTAAGAGGTGAAAACGGTCATATTGGAGCAAACAAGTCGAAAGGTGTAAAAATAACTCTTGATTCAGAAGCAATCAAAGCGTTCGAAAAAATAAAAAGGATTTTGGTTTCAGAGGACGTTCTTCTCCAATACCCCGATTACAACCAATCTTTCGAACTTACTACGGGTGCTTCTTCAAATGCATTAGGTGCAGTTTTGTCGCAAAATGGTAGACCCATAACAATGATAACCGAACACGCACGCTTTCAATAACCGAACACCACTACGCCACAAACGAGCGCGAGCTGCTTGCGATTGTTTGGGCATTAAAAACACTGCGTCATTATCTTTACGGTATAAGGGATATAAACATTTTTACGGACCACCAGCCACTCATATTTGCCATATCTGACAAAAATCCTAACACAAAATTGAAAAGATGGCGTGCCTTTATAGAAGAATTCTCGCCAAAATTTCATTATAAACCAGGAAAAGAAAACAAATTGGCTGATGCGCTCTCAAGACAGTATATCAACAACTTGGGTGAATCTGACGAAGTTCAGATAGTGCATAGTGAACAATCTTTGAGTTTTGCGATAAAAACTGTTAAGAATCCCATTAATCAATTTAAAAATCAATTGATTTTATCGAAATCGACCAATTTTCACACAAATACTAAAATCATTTTCCAAAAACTAACACGCCATACTATTTGCTTTGACACAATTGAAAAACTATTGTTTTAAAGATACGATTAACCCAAACACAACTAATGCAATACATTGTGACCTTACTACTTTGGCAGAAATTCAAAATAAGCTAATTTCAAAATTTCCTGGTGTTAAATTTATTCATACAGAGCTGTTCGTAATTGATCTAACCAATAAGAATGACCAACTCGAAACGATAACTACTGAACACAACCGAGCTCATCGCTCCTTACAGGAAAATTTTAAACAAATTTCACGCGAATACTATTTTCCAAACATAACAAAATCTTTAAAAGCTATTATAACAATTGCAAGATATGTTTGGGAAATAAATATCAGCGTAAACCGTCTAATCTTGGAATAGGAAAAACCCCAATACCTAATCAACCAGGAGAAGTTCTTCATATAGATATTTTTACCACTGATAAACAGCATTTCTTAACATGCGTAGATGCATTTTCCAAATATGCTATTGTCAAACCTATTTCATCAAGATCTTCTGGAAATTCTTCTAAAATTTAAAAATACTAAAACAATTGTATTATCAGAAAAACCTTTTCATTCTAATTTAATAAAAACTCTACTTAGAGACCATTTTTCAATTGAGCAATTTTTCATACCTACCCTTCATAGTGAAAGCAATGGACAAGTTGAAAGATTTCATTCCACTTTAATAGAAATATCACGCTGTATTAAAGAACAACAACAGCTTTATGAAATCAATGATATAGTTCTATTAGCTACAAATAAATATAACAACTGCATTCATTCTGTTATTAACGCTAAGCCTATTGACGTTTTACATAACTATCCAAACGAAAAACTAAACGAGATAAAAAAAGGTTAATTCAGGTTCAAGAAAAATCTTTAGAAAGACTTAATAAAGACAAACTAGTTAAAATATACAAACCAGGAGATAAGTTGTTTTTACGAAGAAATAAAAGACTGGGAAATAAATTTCACAAAATTTTTATAGAGAAAGTTGTCGAAAGAGATTTAGGAACAACGGTTTTGATTGATGGTAAAAAAATACATAAAAGTAACCTCCGATAAATTTTGGCCATTTTTTGTCGCTAATTTAATTGATTTTTACATTTTTAACAAAATTTATTTTTCAAGAATTATTAATACAATAGTCATTCAATACGATAGACTTCATATAGTACAATAGTTATGAAGTCATTTTAATCAATCTTGAATGTTTACCATTTTTAATACTAATTTTAATTAAAAACAAATTAAAAACAAAATACTGAAAATAATGAAATACAAACCATTCACAAATTAATAAAAATGCTGCTGTCAAAATCGAGCTCACACACCGATGGATACACTTTAAGCTAAAATAGAAAATGTTTAAACGAATGATCTTAATAACGACAAGATTAAAAATCATAACTGAAGCACGTGAAGGCAAGAAACAAGGGCACAATATAATTGTGTTTATTCTTAAAACAAAATAATGGAACATCGATCCGAGGACGTCTCGAATTTGAAGGGGGGAATAGTTAATGAATGAGCTTTCGCTTTTTGTATTTCTTTTAATATTTTATTTATTCGTTGTTGTTTTTACTTAAACCTTAAATATTCAACTTAAACAATTTCAACTTGTTGAAAATGATTAAAATTATATTTCATTTTTTAGTAAAATATTGAAATATAGAAAAATTTTGTCAGAAGAAAAAACAACTCATAAGAGTTCAAAAATATAAAATTGTAAGAAAAAATCTGTATCTAAAATACAGATGTGAATAAAATTGCTATATTAGCAACGCAAATTAAATTGCAAGAAACCAAGAATTTTTAATTTACACAAAGGTCAGCTTCTGTATTGGGCTGCAAAAGAGTCATCATAAAATCGCTAGCGCCGTATCCACTATCACCTAGAAGGTAACAGTCACCGAACTCTTTTTGCTTAAATCTGTGTTTAAGGCGACTATTGTTGAAAATGTTGCTATCATGAGCAGAGCCAGACCATCTACAGACGATATCTATTATTTCCAAATTTGCGTTACACACCGCCTGCACACTGAAAGAAAAGTACCCCTTTCTGTTTCTAAATATTTCGGCGTCTTCACTGCCGAAAGAATGAATCCTTTTGGGAATTTTGCAATTCTATGAAAAGCATGATTTGCTTTTTGGATTTCATGGTTGTTTTCTGGCATTCTTATGAACTCTTGAAAGTTCAGCAATCGCAAAAGAAACTGCTTTAATGACTCGGCTTGCTGCAGCCACACTTACTACACAAAAATCAGCCACAGTGATCATAAAACTACCTGACGCATAAAAACGCAATGCTAAAAGCAACATTTCTGAAGGATTCAGAGCACGATTCTTAAAAATTGGATTTATCTATATTATTATTACGCAAGCGCATTTTTTGTGATGATTATCAAATATATACCAAGATTGATTTATAAGGTTGTCGCAGGGCTGATCGCACTCTCTTCTCAGTACCCATAATTGTCAAAACCAGCCAATTTTGCTAATGATACGAAAGAAAAACAGGTGATACAAGAGAGGGTGATACAAGACAACTTCGATTTGATAATTATGGGCACTTGTTGCCATTGCCATTGTCTGCAGAGAGGTGTCGGCCGAACAGAAAAATTAATTGAATTGAAAAAACTTTGTGTCAGATGGAGATTCGAACCTGAGTTCTCTGGCGTATTAGCCACACACTACGCCACGGCCGCCACCGAACCATCCGAACTACTTTTTTTAATACATAAAAGTATTGATGTCAACAAATTGATGACAGTGCAAAAATCTAAAATTTTAAAATAATTATTTTTTTTGTTTCGATTGAATTGATTTTTATTTATGATTTCCATGCTTAAAAATTATTATTTTAAGTCAAGTTAAGTTATCATTTGAAGTCAAAAATGTTATCAATTTGATGACAAATACGAAACAAAGTTTGACATACAAGTAATTTTTTGATATTTAATGAAGCCCTTTAACTTTTACACTCATCGTTTTATGAAAAAGCTAAACCTATAGGCCCAACCAAAATAGACGAGTTGCTCCGTAAAGACTAGAGACGAAAATGTTTGCTTTAATGAATTTCAATGTTGTTGTCCAAAATAATTTAAAACGTAATTTAACGAAGCTGAACGAAACAGCTTTTCCATACCATGGCAGAATGGTATCCCCAATAGGCCTAATCCATGGTTTTGTTTTTAAATAGTAGCAATGAAATATATTAAAACTCATACCTTAATTTTTATGAGCTTGTTATTTCCCATAATTCTTTGTTTTATCTTTTGAGTTTTCAGCCGGCTGTTTAAATTTCTGATACGGAAAAACATCCTGCAAGTAAAAAATAATTTTCTGACTTCACCTGGCAAGGCTTATGAAGTAGACTTTACTTTTAAAAATGTGCGGAGCTGCTTGCAGTGGGCGATTTCTTTTCCATTTATTTTGTAGAATATAGCCTCTAAGGCCTTGATTTTTTTAAGGAAGGTTTCGGAAGGTTTTTTCAAGCCACCTCTTGTAACTTCATCCACCCAGCTGAAAGATGTCCCTTCAAATTGGAACTGTTCTAGTTTTAGTTTCCGAATCATATATCCTGCGATATATTCAAGGCCATCTTCATGAAGCATGTCAATATCTTCAATATCGATTTCTTCATTCTCGAATTATTCGAGGATCTCGTTATGGGATCCACAGGTTCTGAGTCGCTTTGTTGCTGGAATAACTCACCTAAGGAGTTGTTTCGCCGTTGAACTGTTTAACCAGATTGTGTCGTCAGATTCCACGTGGCCTTCACTATTCATCAGCTCTGTATTTCGTGCTAAATCATAAAAAGGAAGAAACGCATTATCCCCGTCTGAAAACTATTTAAAAACTGAAAATGTGTTAAATACAATAACACATAGATATATATACTTTTCAATCAAAGATACTCTCATATTTTTCGAATGAAATAATATATAAGTAATTTAAAACTTTTTTAAGCAATATACATAACTCTGTATATTAGGAAATATTTAAGAAATAATTCTGTTAAAATTAAATTTTATAAAATTTCTTAAACTAAAAAAATTTTAATTTTTAATTTTTCTTTTTGGTCTTAAAGTAGTAATAATAGCTTATTCAATTATTTCCTGAGCAAAGATGTATTCATTTTAAGTTCATTTTTAAACTTCTTCAATTCTTCGCTAAATGTTTAATGTCGCATCAGCATACAGATGATGTCAAACTATTTTATAAAATTTTAACACATTTGGGTGTTATTTTTGAAACTCAATTAAATATTAATAGCTATTATGATTACATTATTTCAAGATCATATTGATAGAAATACACAAATTTATAAGGTAACTTTAAAAATAAAATTTTTAAATGTATCCTTAGTTCGAAGTATACATGAATATTGCTCTATTGTATAGAAGCAATCTTATTATAAATTTAAAAAACTTATGACTTAATATGCACTTAAAAAGCTATATTGGCCTGATGGTCTTCCAACATATGAATCTCGTCGTAAATGACTTGGCTTGCAATCCTTAAAAGGCAGAAGATCTCTTAGTTCTCTTTGTTCCGGGAAAGTAAATTGTCTGGAGCTGTTCAATTTCTTCGAAATTAATGATGCTCCAAGGAATTTGAGACATAATCGTATGTTTGAAGAAAGTTGAAAATAGTTTTAAAATATAAATATTTGCTGATTGTAATAAATCAGTAGATTGTAAAAAATACATAAACTTAAAAATTATTGATATATTTTGGGCTTGGTTTTAAATCAATTAAGATTATATAAATTTTATAGATATTAAATATGTAGGTATTTCATAAAAAATATATACACCGAAAAAATCGACATGTGTTAAAATTGATCACAATGTTATAATCAGCAAATTGTATTTTATAAATATTCATATATAAATTGATAACATTATGTGGTTATTTTGACGAAACTTGTTTTAAGCTATTTTTATTTTTATCACAAATAGTTTTTAAATTGAAAACTTTGTGATCAAAAAATAGCTTAAAACAAATTTCGTAATGTTAAATAACAACATAATGTTATCAATTTTTATGTGAATATTTGAAAAATTCAAATATTTTATATGAAAAAATACAATTTGAAAATGATAGCATTGTGATCCATTTTTAAACATGTCGATTTTTTTCGGTGTACATATGTATATCATAAAAAATATGAATTAGTTTTAATGTAATTTCATTTTAATTTAATGAATTACCTAGCAGGTATTTACGTACCCTGTATTTGAACTGCATTGGGCTTGGGTGGTCATGTAAGCCACCTCGGTTTCTTATTGCACCAAAAAAAGTGTTCAAGCAGATCTTGATTGAACCTGTATGTGAGGATGTAGGTAAAAGAATACTTCTCTTTAACATACTCATAAAGAAGACGAAGAGAGGCGTTGCTAATCAAAATGCCTTTTTGATTGGGGTCCAACGTTTTTTTATTTGGTGAGATCGGTCGCGACATCACATCGTCCATCCTTTTTAAATCGACTTCTTGGTCTTGGAGACACTTACCACAAGGTTTTTTACAAGGAATATTGACTAACTGCACAAACTCTGCAGTTTCCATAACAGCATAAACTTCTTTGCCTGTTGAAAAGCAACGTCTTATTGCACTAGCTGTAGTGTTTGAAAAAAGCTGAGCAGCAAATTTAACTTTTTGTCTTCCTGCGGAAATGAATTCAAAGGTAAAATAGTTGAGAGCTGAAGAATATAATACATTTTTTTCAAGCAAAATTACCTGCGTTGCTAACAGATATGTGTTGGTCTGTTAGCTTAACCTGCCTATACTCGCACGTTTGACTCTCGGACCGACAAATGAAATGTTATTGATCAGTGGCAATAGATAATATTTTATGATTTTTGTATTTTTATATACTATAATTAATATTACATTTAAAAATAAGAAAATAAAAGATATAATTATCTTTAGTAGCTATTGATGGAACAATTAATGATGGTCGATTGGTCTGAGAGACCAACGCGCGAGTATAGGAAGGTTAAAGGCTATTGACACATCTGACGACGCTGTGTGCTGCATCATTTCCTTGATAGACCGTGTCGTGATTTTTTTGTTCTTGTAAATAAGTCCAGTGTCAGGAAAGTGGTTTCGAATCAGCTGTAGCAGGTGTGGAACATCTTCGAACACGAATAAGTGTTATACGAATAAGAAAACCGAGTTTTTTCTAAAAAAAAAACAAATCAATGTTATGATTAAGTTATTATGTGAATAATGTATTTCTTACTTTCTGAGACGCCAAGCTCAGCCCAGAGTGTGCGGTTTTTAGGCCCCATGTCTGAAACAAGAGCCACAACTGGTAAACCGGCGTCATATAGGACTTCTATTATATTGTTTAGTATTGCCTTAGTCATATTTTTTGTGCCTTTATGATCAAAGGCATAAAAAATTGGTTGCTTCCAGGAACTCTTCAAGCAGCGTACCATAGCAACTTGTACAAATTGTACGCTGCTCTGACCTCGTCAGTAGATGGATCGTGTTCAAACAAAGATTCAAACTTCATTTCGTCGAACGAGAGAGGACGCAAACTCTCTCACCTTCCGAAAGATCTCTCGCATTTTCAAGGCATGCAATAGAAAAATGCAAAATACTTTCGTCGAAATTGACTTTAGCCGCCCATCTTGTCAGGGTTGAAGGTGCCTGTATATTCGAGGTCTTGCTGCATGCAAGCAAATTGCTTCCGAAATGTCCTCCCAAGACCAATGAATGGTTCGCTTAGGACATTTCAATTTTCTTATTTGACCCTGAGTGAAAATGCTTTTCAAGCTTAGGTCAAGACAGGTACTTTCCTTGATTTCAGTCTTTAACTTGTCGAGCTGTCTTTTAAGGAGTGCAACTTTTTTTCGCAAGTCCATTAACTCTTGCAACTCATGACAATCAATTAAGCTATTGGAAATAAGAAAGAATTTTAATTAGAGCGGTAGGATCACACTGATTTTAAAAATTATTGTTAACCGTTTCGACCCCAGTGTTGCCTGAGAGCAATTTTGCTTGGCTGTCGACATACGGTCAGCGTTCCTTGTGTTTTTGAAACCGTAATAATAACGTTATAAAAGAATGTTAATAAATAAGAACTCATTTATAAGTCATTTAGCAAAGTTATTTTCACAAGACTGCAGCTGTGTCAGCGAAAATATGCTGGTAAATTTATGAAGATGTAATATGTAATTTTTTTAATATTGATAATATAAATGATAAATGTATAAATTAAATAGTATCCAGCAAAGGTTAAATTAAATATTTTTAAAAGCTGAATTTTTAAAAGTTAATTTATTAAAAATGTTTCATAGTAAAAGCAACTTTTTGTGTACGGATGGCCGAGGCAGATTGAAATTTTGTCAATAAACTTGTTGAACACACACAAGATGCTGAAAAGTAAAAAGAAAATACCATGCCACAAGAAAAAAGTTGGGGTCGAAAGGGTTAACATTGCTGTAATATTATTGTGTTACAAATTAATACGTTGACTTACTTTGTTTGCTTAGACGAATTTACATATCTCGGCTGGTGTATTGTTGGGGCCTGCAGGCTCATTTCCATGCACTTGGAGTCTTCAGTGCGCGTCGACTCTGCTTTGCCCGCTGGGAGAAGTATTGCCAAGGGCGATCTTAGCTGCTGCGCTGATACAGCCGGTCGTATCCACAAAGAATTTTCTTTGGTCTTGGGAACTGCAGCTGGCATCAAACGCGCTCGTTTCGCAGCGTCTGGCGGGATAATAAAATCACTTAAATTAAAATGTTTTTCACAAACGACCGAATTCTCGAAAAGAAAGACACCGCACGAGTCGTTCCATATACGCCGCTTTCTTTCATCTTTTGGAGCATTGAAAAGGTTGCAATTACCCAAACTACGTTTGCAAATCGCGCACGATCTTTTGCCCATTTTACTTATTCACTTATTTTTAAAATAAATCACTATGTTTATGTTTTAAACAAAACGCACTTTTAAGCACTTCAACAAATCACAAAAGAATATTTCAAGTAAAGTCTGTCCGCCAATTAATATTTGCAAAACAGCTGATTTTGACAGTATATCTACGCCATTGTTACTGTTGTGTAGCAGAAGAGAGGGTGATTCTAATGCATCTACCTTATAATTGTATTATTTCTTAATAAACTCTAAATAACTCGTCTAACATGTTTTCATTTTGCCTATAATTTTTAATTTTAATTATTATTTTTAGCGTTTAAGACCCATCTAAGAAACAATTAAGTCCTTTATAAAAGGAAATTCCAACTTAGTTCTGTTGTTAGTTTAGTTGAGCTAAACTTGTGTAAAGTGATATAAGTCGAACCAACAAAATAAAAAATGGACTTATTCCGCTATCAAAAATAATTTGTCAATAAGTTATATTTGAAAGTGGTACAAGTGCATTTGTGGGTAAAAAAATCGTTTATAGTCTTTAATTATTTTAACAATAACTACTTCGTGATAAAATTTGATCAATATAACAGTACGTTCAAAAAGTCCATAGGATGGCACATAGATGGCGTTACTAGATTTTTTTTCCATATGATTTTTATTTAGAACCAACCTTCAAACGATACGTATAAAAATATGACAACAATCTGACAATTGATTCGTGAGTTATAGCATTTTGTGTGCAACTTTTGTTATTGAAAAAAAAATGGAAAAAGGTGAATTTCGATTTTTGATAAAGCATTGCTTTTTGCTGAAAAAAAATACAGTGGAAAACACTCTGCTTCATCGAGACAAATGGTAGAAAAGTGGTTTGCTGAATTTAAACGTGGTCGTACCAGCTCAAATGATGCAGAGCGCAGTGTGCGCCCAAATCAGACAAAACATAAAAAAAACCACAAATTGGTTATAAACGATCGCAAATTGAAGGTGCACGAACTAGCTGATATTGTAAAGATATCAGATGGTAGTGTTTTTACCATTTTACACGAACATTTGGGTATGCGAAAGCTCTGTGCAAAGTGGGTGCCGCGTGAGCTCACAGTCGACCAAAATCATCAACGAATTGATGCTTCAGAGGAGTGTTTTTTGCGCTGTTAAGCCGCAATAAAATCGAATTCTATCATCGATATGTGACAATGGATGAAACATGGCTTCACTATTACACACCAGAATCCAAAAGCCAGTCAGCTGAGTAGACAGCAGTCGACGAACCGAATCCAAAGCGAGCAAAGACCCAAAAGTCGGCTTGTAAAGTGATGGCGTTTGTATTTTGGGATGCGAAAGGAATAATATTCATCGACTATCTCCAAAAAGGAACCACCATCAACAACAACTATTACTGTGCACTTTTGGATCGATTGAAGGCTAAAATCGCCAAGAAACGGTCACATTTGCAAAAGAAAAAAGTGTTGTTTCACCAAGACAATGTACCGGGTTAGAAATCGATGAAAACGATGGCAAAATTAAATGAATTGGGATTCGAATTGCTTACCTATCCACCGTATTCTTCAGATTTAGCCCCAAGCGGCTTTTTCCTGTTTTCAGATCGCTCCTAATCGCTGAGACTGAGGCCTATTTTGACGGGAAAGAGAAATCGTACTTTACAGTGGTATCGAAAAGTTGAAAAATCGCTATACTCGTTGTATCGCTCTCGAAGGCAACTATGTTGAATATTATAATCGAGTTTTATCAAAATTTTGTTTTTTCCTTACTTACCCTACGGACTTATTGAATGACCTGTTATAATGCTAAAAACATATCCTGTATCAGTTAATATTTGCCAATATTTTTAAATTTTATCAAATGCAAACCTCTAAATATCTCAATATATAAAAAGTGGACTTATTCCATTTTCAAATATGACGGCTCATATGATCCTTCTTTATTTGTTGTTCCTTCAATTTTCAAATTCAATATTGGAAATATGTATTATATCGCTTATTTCGTGCAAGACTGTCACAACTCAAAATTGAGAGTTTTCGAGTAGCATGAAGAAATGTTGACTCTGTTTACCACAGTTACAAGATCATAAATCAAATTAATAAGTTATAAAGGGTTATGTGTCAAATGGCTTGTCCATGTGAAGTTTGTGTTCAGTATTCAATACCACTTAATCATGAATAGACTTACTCTTGAACAACGTTTATTAATTGTGGAAACTTACTACCAAAATCAGTCACAATCGAGAAACAGTCGCTTTATTGAGGGAAACGTTCGATGAAAACATCATCTCAAGAAATGGTCCTGTTTATGAATTACTTGTTTATGTCGACAAACCCGATACTATTGACGCTTTGGAAACCAACATAACTCGTCTTATTCAAGGATTACCGGCCAATATGCTCGAAAGAGTTGTTGAAAATTGGGCCCACAGAACGGACCATTTAAGAGTTTAGGCGTGGGCAACATTCGAAGGAAATAATTTTTAAACATTGTGTTGTAGGAACCGAACTATTATTCCAAACAAAGATTTATACATTCATTGATTTTAAGGTATTTTATTTAGAAAACAAAGTAGGAAGCTCTTATTGGAACACCCTTTATTACTATTAACATCCTATTAATAATTTGTAAAGCATAACTTTTCTTTTATTATTCTAGATATAATCTCTATGAAAAGGTACACTTGTTGGAGAGATATACATAGTCTCATGCATATTCATACCGACCGGATTCATATGTATCAATAATAACAACACAGCAGGTATAATCTTGATTAATATAATGGTTTATATGTAGTAGCGCTGCTTTTTTTTTAATACCAAATATAAACTAATATAATAACCTATGCATCGCTTCTTTATATTGCAACGTCTTATTTTCTCAGGCATTAGGCGGACAAAGCGACGCCACTCCGATTGATTGGAGTCTGCCAGCAGACTAAAAGCTTCTTATCGGCGCAAGCATTTATATACGTATGCATTGCTTGTAAAGCTCTGAGCTCTGAAATTCATAAAACGATTCTATTCACGAAACAACACAATGTTGCGTTCGAGATTTCGGCAGGAACTAAAGCAACAAGCATAGGAACGTCAGCATCAACTGAATCATCAATGCATTATTTCTCATACAAAAATGTGAATTTTTCTTTTGCTATCTTTTGTGGCTTTATTAAAGAAGTGACAAAATCCAAAGTTAGCTATTCCCTTTATGCACAAAATAACTAAATTTTATCTTTGTATGATGAATATTAAAGGCTGTATAAGGCCCTTAAGTGTCCCCCAAAAAACGTTGCATGTCCTTGAAAAAAAATTGTGAAAATACCCCCACACAAACCGCGCTGTAAGACGTAATTCTACGTCAAAAGTATGATTGTTGAGCACACAACATATGTAAATGGTATTTAAAATTGAAATTAAAATTGTATTGTATAGTTTTATATATGATGTTTTTATATTTTTCGTTTATTTTGGGGGGGGCGGGGGGGGGGAGGAAGGAGGGTTTGTTGTTGTTTGGGCGGGCTGGAAATGCGCAAATGCAATGTTGATGATAGAAAAAAAAATGTAACTGACGCTTGTAAACTTTTAATTTTATTTCCCTATAATATAAACAACTACGCTAAATAAGCTAACGCTTCAAAAAATGACTATGCTGGGAAAAATCACCTTGAAAACAACTGTTCATTGTCCAGGGGCAAAGTTGACTTTACTTTTCCCTGCAAAGTTGATAATGTTAAACAATTTTAAAACAGTACTTCTGATTGCTCTTGAAGTTGCAACACTTTCATTGTTAAGAATTATTATTAAGAATTACATGTTAATTTCGGAATATTTAAAAAGTCTGGAAATTTCGATGTTGGTGTTGTGACGTTTTTGATCTTATCTTGATTATTTAAGCAAAAGATAGATTTTGAAAGTGAACATATCGCCAAAGCTTACTAGGTAGAATGGGACAAACCTTAAACCCTTAATTTTGAAGCTATAAAAACAATTCCCAGCATTTCCGCAATTATTCCCAAGCAAGATACTTTTTTGAGCTAATTGTACTTGTCTATTTGTAGTTTTTTTTTTTTTTTTTGTTAAGCCAAAAAGTTGTTGTACAATTCACTTGAACAGGTACCAAAAGCCAATTTTTTATATTTCACACAAATAGTTACATTTATGGCGTGTAGCCAAAACCAAACTACTGTGAATATTAGGCTATAAAGACCAACAGAACGGAAGGGAAACGACGAGTAATGTGTGAATCAACCACTCGGTAAGGGAATTATACAAAAAAAGCGGCTCCAAGCATAGCCGCTTTCAACACACAACCAAGCAAATAGCTTAAAATTGGCACGATGAACAATATCTGGTATGCAGGATAATGCCACAGTATCGAGTCCAGTTTCAATGCACAAATTTGTACATTATTTTTTAACTGCAAAATCAATTTGCTGTCATACGCGTATATTGTTGCAACAACAACAAAAAAATCACAATAAAACAAATGGAAGCGAAAGGTTGACTTGAACAATAGTAAAAATAGCAGGAATAACAATTTCAATAAACTCGTAACGATAGAGCAACGTGTTGCCACCTTGTTGTAATACAGCAAAAATAAAAGCGAAAATGCGTTTTTAAACGACCATCAGCAAAATAACCACACATTATGCGTTAAAATAAGATCAATAAACAATAACAACAGCAGCAACTGTTGAGTTGAAAGCTTTAACAAAAACAAATCCTCAATGTTAAGCAATAATTGGCTCCATTGTCTCCAAAGTGATGCGATGAAAAATGGTCGAAAGGAGTTATTGTTGGTAATCTGCTTTTCAACTTAAAAAAAAAATTATTGTTTGTTCTTTAGAGTTTAAAGTTTTGTCGATCCACGCTGACGTTTGTTGCTGTCGTCAAAAAGCAACCCAGCAAATCCTTCCGATAAAGTTGCTGTATATATAGCATAAACTGCATTATGCAAATTTTCTCGTTGTTTCTGCAAATTTGAAAGCAGTCAAAAAAATAAAAAGGAGGAAAAAAATTCCAACTACAAATTCATATGACTTAACTTGAAAGTTTCTTGTTGTTGTTGTAAACAATTTGCACAAACACAAGCTTTCTTGAGCTCTGCTCTAAAGCTGATGTTAAGCATGCACAAGTTGCCACCTTTTTTGTTGTCGTTTTTATTTTCTTCTTATGCTTAGCCAAATTCACAATATTCACACCTGTCTTGGTGCTTTGTGATGCAAACATGTTTTACTTTGTAGTTATTTGTGCATTTGTGTGTTTTTGCCAACTAACAAAATTGCTTCCGATTTCGAGATGTACAATATACCCAGCAAACATTCCGAGTCTTTCGTGATTCTATTAAGACTCATATATATCAGCCTGTGCGCGTTTACCTTGACTGAGGTCAGACGATGATCGTTTGAACGGCATTCAATGAACTATTCCTACTCTCTTTCGCATGTTGATTGCTGGTTGGTCAGACGGTAGTGAAATGATTGGCGTTAAATTTTTGACATTTCATAAACTTTACTACTTTTTCTCGTCCTATTTTATTTCGTAGTATAAAAAAATTGCTCTTACATGACCAGTTGAGTTTGGAAAGTATTAGTGAGCCCATGCATGATGCAATTAATAATGTAGTATTGGCAAAATGGCTATCATATGTTGTCATTTTCCTGTATATTTTTCATTTTATTTTTTTATTTTTTTCTTTAAATTTTTATTTATTTATAAATAAAATATTTTGCACCGGAGTCCAACGAAAGTTCATTGGTGGATATTATATCGGCTAGTTCCAAATTGAATGGATGGACCAGGCCGAGGAAGCCTTAACCGCACTTGGCGTATTCGATTGGAGAAGGTGCGTGCAAAGCAGAGGCGCCTGGCTGATGAGGTCAGCCGAAACCCGAACACGGGTTGTTATGGCCACCTAAGTAAGTAAGTAAGCCGGCCATCGCATGCTAGAAAAGATCCGTTGTAGAATCTTATATGTACATAGATCTTGAGCTTTGGCCTTCAACATCGCAACGTTAATAGAAATATGATGTTTTCTCGCTGTCAAAAACCATATATGTGTTACAGCGCTTCTTCTATTTTTGTTTCTTACAACATTTGCCTTTCGCTGCGTTTAGAATTTTAATTTTTGTCGTTTTATGGTACTGATAGTCGATTTAGGCACACCATATTTCAAAGAAATATTTTTCAACGATAACCCATTTCCACAATCGTCTAATATTTGCCTTTTGTCCTTGCCAAAATGGCCATTGTTTAATATTTTTTATAAAGATCTTTACGCACTCGTGAAAAAAGTAGTGAATAAAAAATTTCAAGTTATTCAATAGTTTAAAAATATTCATTTATTCGATAGTTAGGAGTGATTCACTCGTAGAGTGATTCTTTCATAAAAAGCTTTGATTAGTTGCAAACAAGTAATGGTTAATATCGAATATCGAATTGATTCACTCGTATAAATATTCGATAGTCCCACCACTGTACAAAAGTTAATTCTAATCTGTATTGGCCAAAAACATGTTACGTAATTTATGAACAGCCCCTTAAAAATAAATTATATAGAATCTGTTTTTTTTTGCAAACATCTGTTGACTGACATACAAATTTATTCATGTTATTTTTATTAATTAGCCTATTTTTAAGTTAAATTAGTAATTCGATAAAAATAATATCACTCGGCAGTCAAAATCAATTTAGTAACGAGTCATATCAATAACTAGCTGAATACCCGGTTTAACTCGGGAGTTGATATAAATAATTTTCGATTTCATTCGTCGATTTGAAAAAACTTTTCACAACCCTTAAAAGAAATTTTGTGTGCATCTTTCAAACCGTTAACTTCGGCGAAATGAGCAAAATGTAGCTTCAACATCTGATAATTATGAGAAAAAGTTAGGGAAATCGTGATGTATGTGTGCGTGCCGCCGATCGCTTGCAAAAATATATTTTTAAGTTTTATAGTGTATTCGATAGATTCCACATTTTTGAAAAAAATCAGAGCAAAAACGAAATTTTGGCAATTCGCGAGTAAACTGGACAAAAAGTAAATAAGCATTAAAAATAGAAATTGCAATGTGAACACAACGCCAACTCAACTCAACAACACAACTGACTTGCCCATGTGTTGATGCGTATTCAAATACCACAGAATTCGGCATCAGCTGTCCTGATTTGCGAATAAAGAAAGTTGAATATAAATACACATAGAGAAGAAAAAAATAATATTTACCACCCTTCGCGCTTTGCTACGCCTTACTGTATTTTGTAGTACAGCGCCCTCTGGTGTTCAAGATATAGCAAAATACATAGCGCTAAAAGACTCACCGCACCCGAAAACCACTTATAAAAAATCATTCTTATCGGATGAGTTATTTTGAGTGTTTTGCGGTATTTGTACAACAGCGCCCTCTGGTTTTCCAGAGAGATTAAAAAAATAACGCCAAAGCCCTTTCCATACTCGATAATCAAATCATATATATCCGATATACAAATTTTTATCTAAATCGGATGAGCGGTTTTTGACTGTTTCACGATTTCTTAAGTGATTTGTACTACAGCACCATATGGTGTTTAAGATAGCGCAGAAAAGAAAGTCCAAGATACCCACTGTACCCGAAAACTCCTATGTAAAAATCTTCACTCAAATCGGATGTACAGCTAGGAGTTTTTCGAGATTCTTAAAACATTTGTACTGCAGTGCACTCTGGTGTTCAATATAGAACAAAATAGATAAGTCATAAAAACTATCGTACCCAAAAACTCCTAAACACAAATTTTCATGTTAATCGGATGAATGGTAATGGAGATAAGCTATAATGACAAAATTTGTGGAACCTGATCGCAGCGCCACCTACCGCGTCCAATTGCAAATCTGAACCATCTAGGGATCCACTTAAACACACACGAAAAATTTCATAAAAATCGGTGCAGCCGTTTAGGAACAGTTTAATAACGTACACACCAGAGATCTGCAGCAAGTCATTATAAACATAGTTGACTCGAGTATATACGCATTAATTTGGCTTCTACTTCATATTCAGACTTATCAAAAATGTTGAAGCATTCATAACACGCAACTTAAATCCAATGCTTCAAGAGTCATACTCTGACTCACAGTCGAACGTAGTCGGTATGATTCTAACTTCATTTCAATAAGTACAACATGTTGTGAACAACATGCACAAGCACTTCAAAGGAATGATGTGTTTTTCAGGGTTACCAGCTCTAGTATAAATTAAGTATTTAAATGAATTTAAATAAACAAACTTTATTAAATTGAAATTTATTTTTATTATTTCTTTTGGAGAAGTTCCCTTTATATACAAGGTGTGTTATTTTACTTTTACACCATTTCGTGAAACGCACAGCGAAATTCTATAAAAAAGTGTTTACTGCATCTTAAAATCCAATTAAATGTATTTCGTTATAAAAAATTCTATGGTAACCCTGCTTCTCTTCTAACAGCGAGCGTAAGTTCAAAAACAGCCACTGCGTTTGACTGGAAAAATTCGCACGCATTCCTAATGAACTATGGGACTTTAGCTTGAGCTATGAGTACTTTGTTTGAGCTATGGGTTTTCGGTATGATTTATAACAAGTTCTTTGATGTTGCAGAGTATTTGGTAGACTTTGACGTTCGATTGACGAATCAAACATTGAACTATGATTTTCTTTCTGTAGCAAGAGTGCTTCGAGTAGTAGTGGTGGTTTTTGTTTGAAGTGCACGCACTACAACTCGGTTTTGCATGAATCACTATAAGTCGCAAAAACGTGACTCGTTGCAGATCTCTGGTACACACGTACAAATTGTACAACAGCGCCCTCTACTTTCCGAGACAAAGTTGCAAAAACAGTTGCCGTACACGAAAATCCTTTAATAAAATTTTTCATCCAAATCGGATGAGCAGCTTTCTATTTTTTCACGATTTCTTAAGAGATTTGTACTACAGCGACCTCTGGTGTTCGATAGAGAATAGAGTAGATAAGTCAAAAAAACTCAGCGTGTCCAAGAACCTCTACATACACATTTTCATGCAAAGCGGATAAGCGACTTCGGAGTTTTTTGACGTTTTTTAAAATATTTGTACTACAGTGACCTCTGGTGTTCAAGATAGCACAGAAAAAAGTGCAAAACACTCGCCGTACCAGAAAACCCCTATATTCCAATTTTCATGCAAATCGGATGCACGGCTTAGGAGTTTTTCGAGGTTTTTCGAAATTTTTCTACTACAGCGCCCTCTGGTGATCGAGATAGAACAAAGCAGATAAGTCATAAGAACTCACCGTATCCGAAAACTTCTACATACAAATTTTCGTGCAAATCGGATGAACGGTTTCGGAGATAAGCCAAAAAAGAATGCCTTGAACCCAATCGCAGCGCCCCCTACCTGGTCCAACCTTTTTTATTGGATAAAAAGTAGCCTTTATGTTGACCGGGGATATAAGGAACCTGGATGCCAAGTTTCAATGAAATCTATCCAGTGGTTTTCGCGTGATGTTTTAACAGACAGACAGCATCATTTAAAACGCCCACCGCAAAAGGAATTTCAAAAACATATTTCATGTACATATTTTTTTTTTACAATTTTATATATATACAGATAGATTGTATTCTGAGATGTCAAAACTTTAATGGAGTTATTTCTCTCTTTGTAGTTTTAGTAACCGCAGCAAAAGCGTGAAAACCGTATTGATGGTTATATAGCCGATTTGAAGTTACTTTCGATATAATAATTGAAAATAAATTGTATTAGCCACAATACAGAATGTATTACAACTGTAACCATACCTCTTACTTTCGAAAGACTCGGAGAAATTATTCAGTTTTATTTTTGTGATCATTAATGCTTCAATTACGGTTATTAGAGCTCTCATAAGGTTTTCACAATTAACTTTCAGCCAAGGTAACTTCTTTTTGTATATAATAACTCTAGTATGGCTATTAAAGCATCAACTTTTCCATGGCAGCCGTATACGAAATTCAATAATTCCCTTAGTGTAGTTTAGTCAAATATAATGGTTGAGATTTTTATATGTAATGTTTAAACTATGCCTTGGCCGAAAAGTTTTTCATAAATCAACCGAATTTTTTTAATTTATATTGAAAGTACGAGTAATAACTTTTACTTCTTCAAATAAATCTTGACAATTATCTCAATTTTTCTTGAAAAGGAAAATATCACATTTTGATTTCAATACTCTTCTTTGTATTATTTTTTTAAATACCCTTTGGAGCTCACGTGTCCAAAAAATCTTTCATTTGACTACGGGCCTGTGCATAAGACACAGACGCCACAAACTGTTGTTTTCGATCGTATTGTTATATTGTGAAATCGGGTTTATTTCCCATTCAAAAGTATACTCTGCTATACACTCCCTGTAGGAAAATCAACTAATTTGAAAGTAGTTGATAAAGTGGTTTTTTGTCAACCACAACTAGTTGAAATTCTGACTTTTTTTCATAGAACGAACTAACATATTTTGTATGGTGATGTCCGCTAAACAAGTCGATTGACTTTCGCCTGCATATATTTTCAACTACTTGTTAAATTAGTTATATTTAAGTTATTTTTCTAATTTCTTTAAAATAACCAATTGAAAACTATTGCTGATGGCCTAAAGTAAATAATATTTGATGAAATAACATAGTTAAGTATATATAAACTTGTAATCTAATAAGAATTTGCAATTAAAACATGTCAAAATCAGAGTAGCTGCCGCCTTAATATAATTCAAAGTAGTTCATATACTAGTTTAATTAGTTGTTTTTAAAAACAAGTTAGTTTGTTCCTATAGGGCTGCTGTAGAAGTTAACACTTCTAAAAGTATTCGTGTATCTTTTATGATATATTTAAAAACACATTTTCGAACAAAGAAGTATAATTTGTGATTCGTGGACGAATATTATTTTATTAGATGCAAAAAAAAAGGCAATATAAATAATTTGAGCTCGAGTAAAAACTCTCACAGCTTGTGGTTCAATGGTTCTTTGTTGCTTTTTTTATATCCGTTGTTTTCGCCTGCATTATTACTTGCAACATTTTTACAGCATTCAGCTTGCAGAATTCTGTTAAAAAGAAGCATATAAAACCATTTTGCAGTGGCAGCAGCAACACTGTACAATATATACAGCAACAACAACCGTAAATATACTACTTAGCACATTAAAATTTTGCGCACATTAATTTTAATCAGCAACACATCTTCACGTTACTCTTTACCGCACTCATTTCCATCTTTCGTTTCGTTTTCTTAAATTTTAACCCATCTTTTGCATTTTTACCGCTCGTTGAT
The DNA here is from genome assembly GCA_914767935.1 of Coremacera marginata. Classification (NCBI taxonomy): domain Eukaryota; kingdom Metazoa; phylum Arthropoda; class Insecta; order Diptera; family Sciomyzidae; genus Coremacera; species Coremacera marginata. The sequence goes on along the minus strand of OU612044.1, from coordinate 45,317,905 downwards.
TTTCATCATCTTTTCATTTAGCCGAGCAGAAAAGTGCACAAGTGTGAAATGATGCTTATTTGCATATTTGTTTTTGTTGCTGGTACTGTATTTGTTGTTATTGTTGGTGTTGTTGCAATCTACAAAGTGCTGCAGAAGCTAAACATTTTCTCAAGTAATTACTTGCATTTTGTTCACAGTCCCGTTACGAGTTTTGAGCAGGATATTGTTAATAATTGTGGAAAAAAAAATTGAAGTATGGTATATTTTTTGGCTTTTAGGAAAAAACGGAGTAAATTGAATTCATCACTTAATACTCTTATGTCATCACTTAGGAAACATTTATGTGGTTCAAGACTAAGCATTGATGGTTCATCTTTTAGACAGTGTTTTTTCGTGCACAATTGGTGCGCAATTTCGTCGAAACATGCTTTAAAAAAGTGCTCAGAAAATCCTTAATTTTGTGTTTCTGCAGCCAAAATAAGTGGGTATGTGTTGAGAAAGAGATCAATTAAGACACACTAAGGAATACAAAACAAGGCAAATATACGGATTTTTGTTTTTTTACTGCGTTTGAAACTTTATAAAAATTTCGTTATTTTTTCATATAAATTTGCACAAAACATGCTTTCAAAAAGTGGCCATAAAATTTAAGTTTTCACAAGCTCAAATTTAAGGACTGTGTAGAAAAAGAGTTCTTATAGTGGCTGATTCAGACTGTGTCAAAACAAGGTCATTTAATGTGTGGCAACTATTGTTAATTTTCATGTTAATTGAAAAATAGTTCACATTGTGTGTCCTAAAATGACATAGAATCTGTGTGGCAGTGACTGTCAAATGAATAGCCATAATCTCATGTCCATTTTGTGAGACAACCGTTCACACTCGCGTTAGAAAACACGTTACATATTTTGAAGTTCGACACCGATATTTTAAAAACAGTTTGTTAAAAACAACTTTGATGAAGTTTTATTTTAGTAGTGGAAGTGAGATAAAGTAACGATATCAAAAAAAAAAAAATGTTGGTAACGGGGCGTCCATTAATTTCTTGAGGCGCTTAGGGCGCGGGTGGTTAAACCGAATCTCACTCACTCTCACGTGGGGAGAGAGCGGTGCGCACAAGGATTACGTACTTTTTTATCCGCAAGAAACAGTGTAGAATTATGAAACAACTGGATTAAACTGAGTAAAAAGTGTTTCTCTTCTTAAATATTACTAAATTTTACACAATATTTATCACGACTATGCGAGTGCCACAAATTAGCATAGAAGCCCGTCGACTTGTTGTGTTCCAGTAGTCACTGCTGAGACCACACATGAGTCTCCATGTACTAAGTTAGAATGAATATTCTTTCACCAATTTCTCTCATCAATTTCTGATGTTCTCATTTAAGTATTCCATGTTCGATTTTTCATTGTGATTTTAGACTACGATCTCGGTACACTCAGAAGAAAATATTTTTATATATGTTTGGTTTCAAAAACAAAATATTCACAGGGAACCACCTAATGATTAATACTTTCCTTCAATAGCATTATTTTTCGATATAAGAAGATATTAGTGGCGTCCAACATTAATATAATTGCCTTAGCTTAAAAACTAAAGTCTACATTAATCTGTTTGTGACAAAATAGAATTGTGTGTTTCTATCCAATAAAAATATATTTGCATTACTGTTAAACTCAAAAAGAACAGAACTCTGCTCTTGTTCTGTGTTTTCAAATTAATAAAAGAAAAAACAAAATAAAAGTAAAATAATGCGGTTCAGCAGTAAAAATAGGTGAGTTTTAAAGCAACTTTGCTGATAAAGCGGTTGCTTCGCTGGCAAAGTGGGTGCTCCGCTAGCAAAGCTGCTGGCATCATTTTACTTAATAAAATATGTTTCCAAGTTAATATAGTGTAATCATCGGTAAATATATTATGGTGTTCTTAATTATCGTTTTGAAAATAATTGCTTGACTGCAATTAAATTATGTGTTCTCTAATTAATACATATTTGTCCGTATTAATTTGACTAAATTATATGTCCAAGCAAACAAATAGTAATAAACTAAATGTGTTCTAAGTCCATTCATAATTACAGTATATTTATATGACACCATATTTTCTTTAAAACAAATTATATTGTTTTTAAATTCAAACAACAAGTGCTAAGGTACAATTAAATAATGTTAATATGCAAATATATAAATAAAGAAAATTGCATTTATTAATCATATTATATGTGGAACCAATTATGTTTCCAAGAAACATGCAGAAACATATTATACTTCCCGCAAATTATGTTTGGGAAGGCCTATTATTTTTCAGCGTGCAGTCTTAAATACTAGTCTCAAATAGTTCTACATAAAAATAATTAAATAAATTAAGTTTTTTTTTATATAAATCCAATACAGTGAAGTATAGATTAATATATTTACACTGAAAACACGCATTTTGAACAATCTCACGTGAGATTAGAGGAGGGGAGGGTTCGAGCCAAATCTCACGACATCTCACTAGGGGGGAGAGAGGGTTAAAAAGATCGCTTAAACCATCTCACGCAATTAATGGATGCCCGCTAATGTATGTTGATAAGAATATTAAATACTTTAAGAAACTCCAATTAAAAAACAAAATTTATGGTATAAAAACTAAGTTGAAAATTTTAATCCAAAATTTCATTCCAATTTTAGTAATTTTTTGAGTGCTACTTACAACATGTATTATTAATTTAATAAGTAAATTTTTGATAGACTAAATTTATGAAATATACTTTGCCTTCAAGATCTAGTTTTTCCTTATCACTTTGAATTGCAGCACCAGTTTCGGAGATAGTAGACTTCCATTAAAAATTAAAAAGAAGTTTTTATGGTTTGAAAAAGTTATTAGACTAAAATTCAACTAAAATGTTTAAAGTTTAACTAATCGGAATCAGAAATACTAACTGATCAAATTATTTCTTTATTTCGTTCATATAATGGTAAAAAAAGTAAAAATTTTTCTAGCATGAAACTTTTTCTTGTTAACCCTAAAATACTAACCTTCCGTTCACTATGCGTTATATTACTCGTACGGAGTGAGTAAATTTTACGTAGGTTAGTACTCTAGGGTTAAAGTCTGTATAGATCTTGTTTTTTTTTTTTGTCAATAAGAGAATTTACTTTCTGAACTATTAAAGTTCTATACAAACTATATATAAGTTCTTTTAAACTATTAATATTATATAATATTTTTATAGATTAGAACCTGTGGCTATGTGACCAATAAATCTAGAATAGAAATCCGATAGAAAACTAAGTCCGTGAAAAATCCCAGTGGAAGTCATTGGCCAAACAATTTTTGATTTTTGTTCTATGAACTCAAAGAGTAGACGGACCATGCACATATGTTCTTCAGTACTATGTCAGAATTGCACTCCTTCTCCATGAACGTTATAGTATGGAAGAGATATCTAGGACTTAAATGATCTACTAAAGTTTGTTTCTAGAATTCAAAAGCACTCTGCTATGTTATGTCATCAATATTAAGCCGAAAATCATATCCATATTGAAAAGTTTAGAGGATCCATAAACATAACAAGATTTATAGATCTTCATTAACCTTCAATAAATTGACGTAGAAATGAATTGACGGGATCTGTGGTATATTTCGTATTTGTCTTATTAGTTCTCTAGGACAAGTATTCTTTAGTCTTTTTCATTCCTTGACCCTTTTTTAGTAAATGAAAATTTTCAACTTTATTATTTTATGCTACAACTTGTGAAATATATATTAGCCGTTATATTTGAAAATGGAATAAGTCCACTTTTTTATGTATTGAGATATTTAGAGGTTTGCATTTGATAAAATTTAAAAATATTGGCATATATTAACTGTTTAAGGATATGTATTTTAGCATTATATATTGATCAAATTTATTTACGCTGTAGTTTTGTTTTTTAAATTATTAAAGAAAATAAACGATTTTTTTACCCACAAATGCACTTGTACCACTTTCATATATAACTTATTGACAAATTATTTTTGATAACGAAATAAGTCCGTTTTTTTTTTTTTTTTTTTTTGGTTCGACTTATATCACTTTACACAAATTAAGCTCAACTAAACGAACCACAAAACTAAGTTGGAATTTTCTTTTAAAGGATTTCATTTTTTTAAGATGGGTTTTAAGCGCTAAAAACAATAATTAAAATAAAAAAATTATAGACAAAATGAAAACATGTAAGACGAGTATATTAAGAGTTTATTAAGAAATTGGTTTGGCTTTTTCATAAAACGATGAGTGTAAAAGTTAAAGTTCTTCATTAAAATATCAAAAAATTACTTATATGTCAAACGTATTTGCCATGAAATTTATGACATTTTTGATTTTAAATGCTTACATTTATGTTTTTTATCAAATGACTTGAGATTTCGACTCAATTGGTAATTAAAATAATAATTTTTATGCATGGAAATCATACATAAAGATCCATTCAATCAAACCATAAAACATTTTTATTGTTGTCTTATTAAAATACGAAAATTTTAAATGTTTGCAAGTGTCATCAATTTGTTGACACCAATACTTTTATGTATTAAAAGAAGTACCCTATCGGAAATTTCAAAGCACTTTATTAAAAAGCAAGTAAAAAGGGCTTTACTCTACCTTGGCATAGTGCTTTTGAGAAGCTCTTTGCTCTGGCTACGAACTGAGCTGCAAAAAAGCGCTTTGATTTTGCTATTCTTAGTGCTTTAAAAGATGGCTTTGGCTGTGTCGTAAAAGTTCTTGCCACTATTTCGAATATCTTGTAAAATTCGACAGAAAGTGAAAAATAGTGAAATGGAAAAAATAAACTGAAGCTGGTAATATTTTAATTAATAATTATCTAAAGTGATAAAAAAGTAATATAATGAGTGGCAAGTATCCGAAACGTCATTTCAAAAGGTTGGAAGCAGCGAAAATAGACGCAATAAATAATGAAGCTGCGCATGCAGCCGCAAACGATTAAGGCGCAACAGACGCACATATTAAAAGTAATGAAATAGTTCAAAATGAAACAGCAATTTCATCAGATTTCACCCATTGTGGTGCGAACTACGTTCAAAGTGCCGACAGTTTAGTTTTGGAGATGAAAAATATTAGTAAAAAAGCAATCATTGTCAATGGTAGAACGGTGTTTATAAAATTGCGCGATTTTTTTTTTTGTGATGCTCCTGCGAGAGCATTTGTTTCCGGAACTGTTGGCCATAGTTCCTCCATAGGATGCTTTAAATGTTATCAGGAAGCTTAAAAAAGAACAATCGGCTGACATATAGTACGACAGTTACAGAGCCAAGAACTGATGCCGACTTTCAAAAAGAAAAGAAAAGACATTAAATATCATTACGAAAGCCTTTTACACTTCGAATATATGTCTCTGTACCGTCAATTTTTTTGTGTTCCCTTCTGTTCTTTTTGCATTGCTTTCAATTCTTGACCCTTTCACATTGGTCAAGGTCATTGGCATCGTCAAACTTTCTCCTTTTCATTGCTTCCGATTTGCGGCGAATTGCCCACAATCTGAAAATTGAATTCAATTCTTGACCAATGTGAATGGGGTCAAGCGAGAACAAAGTGCTTTTTTAACACTTTTTGAAGCGAGAACAAAGCCTTTTTTTTAATTACTTTCCGAAACGAGAGCAAAGAGCTTTTTTGAACACTTTTTGAAGCGTGAACAAAGCCCTTTTTTAAATAACTTTCCGAAGTGAGAGCAAAGCGCTTTTTTGAATCATCATCCGTAGCGAGAGCAAAGATCTTTTTTTCAATGACATGGCAATGTTAAGAAAGGCGCTATTTAAAGCAAGAACAAAGCGCTAACGTGATTTTATGAAGTGATTATAAAGTGGTTTCAAAGCGCTTTGTTTCCTAAAGGGTAGTTCAGATGAGGGTTAACTCGATTTTTCAAATACGTATCAACACTTCTTCGACAAAAAATTCTTTGTATTTAATATGCTTTTATAACGGTGTCTCTTTTTTTTTTGGTCGCTTTGACCATTTTCGTAATGTGAAGATAAACAATTTAAATTACCTTTTTTTTATTTTCGTTCATCTGGAAGTATCAAGAGAAACAATGCCGATTGTTTTTATATTTCTCTTCACTTTATCCAAAAGTTCAACGTTTATATGAAACTTTCTTAAAAAAATGATATCGAAAAGAGTGCACACTGAAGTCATAATAAACAATTATAATTGCGATTAGAAACTTGTATTGCGATTGTTTGGAGTGGATTTATTCCACTTTCAAAAAAAACATTTCTTCGAAAACATTTTCCCGTAAATGTCTTTTGGCTAATATATGGTACGGCGGAAACGGGATCCATTAAATGTGTAATAAAAAATATATAAGGGGGATCCTCAAATCTAACTGAAATAAGCATTAACTCATATTTTCTTAAAAGTGGACTTATTCCACTTTCATATATAACGGCTCATATCTCTGTTAATATTTTGCGTAAAAATATACTAAAATTTCCCCCGATTTCGGAAAATATCCTGAATCTATATAAAACAAAAATTCTACTAGAAAGATATCGTAAAATCCCCTTACACTTTCACTAATAAGACTCTACGCTATAAATCTCCATATTTACTTTTTCAAATTAAGGCTTTGTTTTGTCCACTCGCGTTATACTGTGAACCGCCGCTAGTTACGCAGCAGTATATAGCATAGCTTAAAAAAGTTGAAAAGAACATTTCTGGCCATTACTTGACCGTGTAAGTTGAAGAAATAATGTTTTTTTCATATATGAGACTGTTCTCTTCTATTAAATACCAAATTACGTTATACTTTATTTCAATGATTACTTGTGTATGACTAACATTTTTAAAAAAGTTAAGTTTCTCAAAATTCGAGCACCTATTAAAAAAAAAAAGATGAAAAATTCGGCATTTATGACAAAGTATAATCTTAATAAAATTAAATAAAATACAAAAAGGATTTACATATTCCAATCTTCAAGATACTTGAAATGAAGACGTTCGTAAATCTTCTATTTGTCAGCTTAAAGTTTGTTTTTGACCACATAATTGTTCAGTTGTTAACTGCTATTGTTAACTAGTATTGTCGTCTTTTGTTGGACCGCATTCTAGCCATTATCAATATAAACCAGTGTCGGGCAAAATTGATAAACCTATTCACATGTGATTGAGCTAGATTTGCTGCCGACGTCAATGTTTTCACATGTACACAATAAAAATTTCGTGTGGCGTACGAACAGTAGCCGAGTTATGACTTTGGTTCGTGCTTATGAGAAGCTGTGAGCTTAATTTTGCTATTCAAATCATGTCAGTTGACGTTAAGCATTCAAGAAGGCAAGAACTCGCTTCTGCTCGCTTCGCAACTACAGAGAGAAAAATGTTTAATGATAAATGGATGCTAGATTTCTTTTTTATAGAAAATACAAACGCTGTAGCGCAATGTCTTATATGCGAACGCACTGTTTCTCGTTCCGTATTGATGTATGTGCAAAGGCATTACTCGGTTTGTCACGCACAATTCAATTTAATTTTAGGAGAAGAACGAAAACTAAAGCTTTTCGAATTAAAAGCTAAATATTTTTTAAGGTTTATTGCTGATGATTTTAATCAAAATATAAATAATTCTTATATTCATCATAATATTTCTTCATTACAATTCAAAAAGGCATCCTATGCTGTGTCATTGGCCTTGGCAAAAAAATGCCGACCGTATGAAGATGGTATGTTTTTTAAAGAATTAAGTCAGGTTGTTTTCAGTTTTTTTGGGGAGCAAGGAAATGAAATGCAACAAATTGTAGAACAAATACGTTTATCCAGACGAACAATAACTCGCCGAACGGAAGTTATTTGTAAATATTTATATTTTACCACTAAGCAAAGGTTATTAAACTGCAAATTTTTTTCTATATGTCTTGACGAGAGCACGGACATAAATAACTTAAGCGTATTAATCATATGTGTTAAGTCAGTTGATGAAAACTTACAAACAACAGAGGAAATACTCTCCGTTGTTTCAATGCATGGGCATGTTACAGGCGAAAACCTCTTTAAAATACTACAACAAAATGTTTTTTCACTTTTTAACAAAAAAAAGTTGACTGCGATTTGTACTGATGGAGCCAGAGTGATGACTGGAAAAAATCAAGGGCTGATAGGTTGGTTAATGAAAAATAATATAAAAATTCCAGCTTTTCATTGCATTATCCATCAGCAGTCGCTTTTTTCGAAAGAGTTAAACCTTTCCTATGTAATGGAAATAGCCATCAAAATTATTAATGCAATTCGAGGGGGGCATAATGCACTACGGCACAGAAAATTTAAAGATTTTCTCGATGAACTTGATGCCGAGTTTGGTGATTTCATTTTGTTCACAGAGGTTCGTTGGCTTAGCCGTGGTAGGAGCTTGCAACGCCTTTTTGATTTGAGGAATGAAGTTTTACTGTTTTTGGAACAAAATTTCTTTTCAAAATCGGATGATTTAATTTCAAATCTTAAGAATAAAGATTTTTTATTAGACTTAGCCTTTTTATGCGACCTTACTCTTTTATTAAATCAATTAAATCAGTCACTGCAGGGTAAAAACAGACATATTTTTGAGCTAGTGCCTATTGTAGAACACTTTGAGCGCAAACTAAATATTTTAATAATTCAATTAAAAAATAATGATCTGTCCAATTTGGATAAAACCAGGATAATATGGTCAGATAATTTAAATTTTAATAAATTAATAGACTATACAAGGATTGTTGAAGAGTTATTAATAAATTATAACAAAAGATTTCAAGATTTTCAGATAATTAAAACCGCAATTGAATTGCATAATAATCCTTTAATTTGCAAAATTAACGACCAACCAACAGAAATACACGCAGAGCTAACAATGCTGCGCAATGATATAAGCCTTCCCTTGGAAATGGGTCAACATTTTTGGAAACAGGTAAGAGAGGAAACATATCCAAATATTAAACATGAAATCTTCAAAATATATTCTATGTTCAGTTCCTCATACGATTGCGAGGTTGGATTTTCAACCCTCAAAATTATCCAACATAAATTTAGAAACCGTTTATCAGATGAACATATCTCAGATTTACTGCGCATTAAAAGTTATGAAGGCAACATAAATATAGACGATATAATAGAATTTGAAAAGTTACTATAAAAATAATAATAATAATAATAATAATAATAATAATAATAATGATAATGATAACAATAATAATGATAATGATAATAATAATAATGATAATAATAATTATAATAATGATAATAATAATAATTAAAATAATAAAAAATGATAATAATAATTATAATTATAAATCATAATAATTACAATTATATAAATAAAACATAAAAAAAATGCATTTTACTTACAGTGTAAATAAAACCAGCGCTGTCGCTCTCTCATGGACACAGACACAAGCTTGCATGTTTATGTATTGTTTTGCCCGACACTGATATAAACACATCGTCTAGGTGCTAAAATCATGATTGCTGTTGTATGCTTGTCGGTTTGACTGTTATTGCCGATACATTTAAACTGTCATAAACAGCATTGGCAGATGACATTATTGGCAGGAACATCCAAGCAAATAGACAAATATACAAATAAACATGTACTGATTTCCATAATTATCTGAGGTAAAATATTTGCACATGAATTAATTTATGTTGGCTGAGATGTTGTGTCTGGATATCGTCGCGAAGCTAGATTTTCAACTTGATCCAAGCAAAAACACAAGCACATAAACACTCATTAAAGACTGAGCAATAAGTTTAACATTCTCAGACATTTTTTTCGTTAACGGAATTCATTAACGATTCGTTTTCGAATTCGGTATCGGGACTAAGTGAAAAATCATAAATGAATCACTTATTTAAAAAAAGGAACATCAATGAATCGTTAAGTTAAAAAAGAATCGTCAACTAATCGTAAGCGTTGATAAAACAAATCATTTTCGAATTTGCCAAATAATGAGATATTTGCCAATACGTGATATTTCTTATGTTTGCTGAACAACAGTACCAAATACCAATTAACTTTTATTTTATGTAAACAAAATTAAAAACTATTTACTTTGAAGGTTTTTAATAACCAATTAGAAACTGGAAAATATTTACAAAAAAATTGAAAACTCTTATGCAGTCTTAAATAGATGTAGTTATGTAGTTTCCGTTACAAATTAATTTCAATCTTATCATGTCAGGAACCGAAACCACGTCACCTGAATGCTAGTCCGGCACCCAACCCAATCGCCTATTGCAGTTGTTGACTAAGCGATGCTTTATTTCTATCATTATGACAGCAGGCATTCGCAACTCGGAAAAAAAATTTTTTGTTTTCTAGGTTTTTTATTTAAGTTTGAAATTTATGTTATTTTTATTATTTTTTGACCAGCCCACTTAAAAGACGTATAAATAACAGAGAACCAATTTGAAACGAATTTGAAAAAAAAGAATCCGAGAATTTTTTGGGTAGACTTTTTCATATGCAAATCTGAAAAAACTATGCGCGAAACTGATTGGTATAAAAAATAAAAGCAAAATAATATAAAAGAAGAAAAGCAATTTTCACCAAAATTGTTTTTTAAGTGAATGATAAAAAAAATGTTTTATTTTTTCATATAATATTAATGAAAAGATTTTATTAACTTTAATTACATATTAATAACAGCCAGTTAATAAAAAAACCTTTTTTAAATAAACCTTTTTAATATTAAAAAATTGGCTTCGTTATACATTCCAAACGAATTCAAGAAAATGCAAATTAGAGAATCAGAGATTTTTTGTATCAACTTTTTTATATGAAAACCGTAAAAAAATCAAGCGTGGAAATTATTGATATAAAAAAAGCAAACATGGATTAATATTAGAGCCCTGCATGAGTATGCTTTTTCGCTTTATTAACAAAAATATCAGTGTTCATACCTTGAATATTTAGCGAATATTTTTTTATTCGTTCGTTCATAGAACGAAAAGAATGTTTTTGTATTGGGACCCAAAGAAGGGTGTTTGATAGGAGGTAGGTGTGTTGGGGAGAAATGTTGAGGAGCAAAAAATAATAGGACCAACTCATATATTTGACCCCTCTAGAAGTCCAGCTACGGCCGATATAAACTATTTTCGACAGCTTTTGTGTTTATTGTATGGGAAGCAAAAGAAGGGTGGTAGATTGGTGGAGGGTGTGTTCGAGCGAAATGTTGAAGGACAAAAAATAATAGGACCAACTCATATATTTGACCCCTCTAGGAGTCCAGCTACGGCCGAAATAAACTATTTTCGACAGCTTTTCTGTTTATTGTATGGGAAGCAAAAGAAGGGTGGTAGATAGGGGCCAAGTGTGTTCGGGAAAAATGTTGAGGGACAAAAAATAATAAGACCAGCTCATATATTTGACCCTTCCAGGAGCTCAGCTACGGCCGATATAAAGTATTTTCGATAGCTTTTATGTTTTTTGTATGGGGTCCCAAAGATGGGTGGCAGATAAGGGGTAGGTGTGTTCGGAAGAAATGTTGAGGGGCAGAAAATAATAGGACAAAGTCATATATTTTCCCCCTTTATAAGTTCAGCTACGGCCAATATAAACTATTTTCGACAGCTTCTGTGTATTTTGTATCGAAGGTAGCGAATAAGCAACAAAAAATAACACAAATATGCATTAGGAATAACATAAACCTTTTTGCGGGGAAAAACCAACATACCTGATTCTTATTCAGGTCACTGCAGCAGATTCCTGAGCATTCGTGTAGTTTATTAAGTACTCAGAGAAATAACTGAAACAACGCGTAGATCGCAAGCTCACCTTAGTGCAAAAGTGTATGAAAAGAGAACAGAGAACAAATAAAAAGTTATTCTATTGCGCTACACGACCTGTTGCTCAATGATCTGTTGTTTACATTTATTCGCTTGCAGCTTTGCTTGCAGTGACTGCTACAGCAGAGAATCAGGGTATATGCACTTGATGAATATATTCATGCAGGGCTCTAATTAATATATTAGAAGAAAAAAAATTTCGACCAAATTATTTTCATATAAATAATAATAAAATTATGTATAAGTTTTTTCATATTAAATTTATGAAAATAAATAATTGACTTAAATGGCGTATTAACATCAGCCAGTAAATAAATAAAAGTTTTTTAAAGTACATTTTTCATATTAAAAAGTCGGCTTCGTTACCTTTTTTCTTCTAAAGGCCGGCAATACAATTAGAGCGCTCTCAGAATCTTTTTTTTTAATTAATTTAAATGTCTTTAAAACATCTTGAAAATGTGTGAAAAATTTATAAAGATATCTTGAATATTAAGAAAGTTATAAGCTCGAAAAGAGGCCCGAGCGTGAGTTCGATATTATATAAAAATCTAGTTACTACCAAACAATGTGAATTTTCATGGTGATAACATTTTAAACAGAGTGAATGGAACTGATTTTTAAAACAGTCTTTTAATAACGTTGTATTAAAAATTTAAAATATTATTTTATTTAAAAGTGAAAACTCAATTCGTTTTTCAAGTACATTTAATTTTTTAAAAAAAGTCGTTTTTAAAAATTCAGTCTCATTCACCCTGGAGATATTTTCAATAAGTATTAAAATGTTTCAATTTTTTTCCCGGTCTACTTAGGAGCCAGCAGAATGCCCGCAGTGCGAAAAGAGGTCTTTTACAGCAATCGTTGTAGCCAGCGCCATTTTTGTTTTTGAAAAAAAACATTTTTTTTTTAAACATACATGTATCTTAATATATAAAAGGCAAGCACGCTGCTCTGCGCCCGATATCGCTCAAACTGTAATAATTTTTGCGATCAGCCTAGAAGTATGCACAGAAAACCCATTTGATATTAATCAGTGACATGCTTGCTTTTTATGTGCTTATGGGCATACTTTCAGGCTGAACACTTTTCAGAACAGTTGTGAAAGCACTGTAATAATGGCTTCCAACCCATCGTAGGACGGGCTTTTTTACTACTTTATTAACCCTTCGATGCGTAAACAGGTCCCTAGGGACCTATTGCGTTTTCAAACGCAATTTACTCCTATTTCGGCCAGGACAACACCCCCCCAAAGTTACCATGTATTCCAAGAGAATTTTGTGGAGAATCGTTTAAAAAAAAATCAAGGCAATCCGACCAATGATTTAGGTGCTACACCCATTTAAATCAAATACATGCGCGGATGCGTGAACAGGTCCCTAGGGACCTTGTACTGAAAATGCAATAAAACACTTATAAATGCATTTGTTCTTCGCTTTATTATAATTTTTTTATTGTTTCAACATATCACAGATGTGTTCTGTGAATTTTTGGTAATTTTTGGATAATTGTTATTGTGTCCTTGAAAGCATAATAATCTGGTAGTTTATTTTTGCACTATTTATATTACGTCCTTCTTTGAAAACATAATAAAGTGGTAGTTTATTTTGGTAATTGCTTTTCGTTGGAAACATAATAAACCAGTTCTTAAAATTTCTACCTATACTTCACTAATCTGTTTTATGTACAAAGAGCAGATGTGCATAGTGCAGGTAACCTAAAGGCCAGGTAGACTTATGAAAGAGTATATAAGAGGTTCTAATTTCGTCAGCCAAATCATTCTAAGTTCAGACAGTGAGCAGTAAAGTGTGATATATAAAGTGAAAATAAACGTAAGAAAATTGAAATGGCAGACCAAAATATTGAAGTTGCTGAAATGGTTGTACGCCGTAGTACAAGATACCAAGAAATGAGTGTACATGAAAGACGTGCAGTTGATGACAGATTTGCTAATTTTATACTACGTTCACACTGAGAGCTAAATGCGCATTTAACGAAATGCGCATTAGCAATTAAGAATGCGTGGCCGTATGCTCCTTGTAGGAGTAAAAGAGACAAATATATACATTCGATTTTATAAATGCGCATTTAACTCTCAGTGTAAACGTAGTATAATGCAAGAAGAGCTGAGCGGTGACGAAGCCTATGATGCTTTTGGCAATACAGCTGAGAATGATGACGACTCCATATATGAACCAGGTTTTCATGGTGATGATTCGGACGCAGAAACTCAACAACATATCGAAGTCAATGAAGAAAGTGATGACAGCGATGTTGACGACGAAGAAAACAATGCACAGCAAACAAATGACAATTACTACTATGGTAAAGATGGCACACAATGGTGTAAAACAGCACCCCCTAATTCTCGCATTTGAGCTCATAATGTGGTTGACTTCACAAGAAGGAGACCAGGGCTAAACGGAGCGGTACATGATCCCTTCACTATATTCCGCTCCATCATCAGTGAAGACATAGTGTACATAATATTACGCGAAACTAATAGGAAAGCCAGGGAAGTTACAGCTGCATGGAATTTGGCAAATCCAACGAAGATGAAGGAATGGAATACCATCACACTAAAAGAGTTTGATGCATTTTTGGCTATTATTCTACATGCTGGACTCACCAAATCAAATACCGAACCTGCTAGAGAGTTATGGGGCCCAACACATAACCCAATATACAAAGCTGCTTTGTCCTACGATCGCTTTATGTGCATTAAACAATTCATCAGATTCGACAATGCAAATACACGACAGCAGCGACTAATCACCAGCAAAACTGCGGCAATTGATGATATTTGGGAAATGTTGCAGTCAAACTTAGCAGCAACTTACACTCCGCATGAGTCATTGACAGTTGATGAGCAGTTATTCCCCTACAGAGGCCGTACCCGCTTCACACAGTACATTCCTTCTAAGCCTGCCAAGTATGGAATAAAGGTATGGTGGTTGTGTGACTCCAAATCATACTATCCCGTCAAAGGTATGATCTATTCTGGTAAATTGCCAAACCAGGATCGTGAAGTAAATCAGGGCCAAAATGTTGTACTTACGCTTATGGAGAGATATATGGATACTGGCCGCACAGTTTATGCAGACAACTTCTTCACAAGGTTGGATTTGGCACGTGTTTTGATGAGGAGGAAAACGGGCTACGTTGGAACAGTTCGCGCAAATAAGAGGTTCGTACCGCACGAGTTCCAGAAAAATCGCCAGCGTCCTGTCCTCACCACATTGTTCGGCTTCAACGATGGTGATATAGCACTATCTTCATATGTGCCAAAACGAAACAAAGCTGTTCTTCTTATGTCTACTCAACATTATACTTGCGCTGTCGACGAGGCCAGTGCAAAGCGGAAACCCTACAGCATTCTGGACTACAATGCTAATAAATCTGGCGTAGATGTGATGGACCAAATGCTGGGCACTTACTCGTGCAAACGCTCTACACAACGCTGGCCATTAGCAATGTTTTACAATATGGTAGACGTTGCTGCACTTGCTGCATTCACCATATACAACGAAATGCAGCCTAACCAACGAAGTGATCGACGACGGGCGTTTCTCCAGCTCCTCACCAGGCAGTTGGCAATGCCAAACATTGAGAATCGGGCCCTAAACAACCAAATCACGAAGCATCCAAGGATACGCAATGCGATGGAGACATTTGATGTCAGGGTAAGAAAAAACTGCTCCAATTTCACAACCAGACTACTAATTTTGTTTTTTTTTATTTTTTTTTATCTTTTCAGATAAGACCAAGACCGGTAGAAGTCAATTCACTAGCATTTGCGCCAAGGACAAACAGGCCGTCATGCCGCCTATGCCGTTCTGAGTACGGACGGCAGCGGAAAACGAGGGCCTACTGCTTCAATTGCGACAATGCTGTTTGCGGAGAGCATTCTACGGTCTCCACCGCTGTCATACTTGCGAACAGGCCACGATGGACCAACAGCAGCAACAACAACAATAGAAAATAAGATGTTTTATATGTTAATTTTATTCACTTTCATATGACCCATGTAAAAAAAAAAAAAAAAAAAATTCTAAATATACAGTTTTGTTGTTTAGACAATAATTAACATAAAAAAAAAAATAAAAAAATTTTTCCAATTTTTTTTCATAGTAAAATACTTAAAAATAAAAAAAGGTCCCTAGGGACCTGTTCACGCATTGAAGGGTAAAAAAATGTTCTCGCATCGAAGGGTTAATAAACTTGAAAGCTTTTACTCTTACTCCTTTTTATTCTCCTGTAATAGTATTGCCGGCCTTAACGATGCCGACTTTTTAATATTGAAAATTAAAAGAAAGTATTTTTTATTAACGTTATTTTTAATTTTTGCGAATTTGTTTCGAATACATAACGAACTTTATATGAAAACGACTTTTTTATATGAAAAATCTTTTTGTAAAAAAAGTATGAAAGTATAAAAGATGAAGTTGGTGAACATTTTGTTCTTCTATATTATTTATGTTTGTTTTTATATCAATAATTTTCTCATAATTTAAAAGAGACTACCGAAAAATGCTTTTCATTTTTGCGAAATCGTTTCGAAATCGAAACGAGATAGCGATGGCGAATCCGAGATCTCAATTTTGTCTCAAATTCGAAAGGAATCCGGCTAGATTTTGGTGTTAATTGATAAGTTAGTCGGAATAAATTAAGCAATATACTTGAACCATTGCTAATAAGAAAACATATTTTCATAATTAAAAAAAAAAAAATATTAAAAAATTAATAATAATCAAATAATAAACAAAAAATGCAAAAAAAAATATGTTTAATACATTTAAACTATTTTCAACAAATTCGGAACTTCAAGTAGTTTTAAAAACTCATAAAATATCTGGAAAAAATTCCCAATCAAGAAACTTACATATAATTCCAATAAATTTCTGATCCCTCTTCGCTGATATGAAAACAATAATAAACACATTAGCTGTGGTCATGGTCAACAGCAACATATGTATAATCAACAGCATCATAAAAAGCAGCAAATATATTTTTGGTTAATACAGAAAATTGTACCTTCTGTATAGCATCCACAATTATGTTCTCTGAGTAAGAATATTTTAACTCTCTTTGGTATTGCAAGTTTTTGAAAAAACAATTATGTTGCAGGCAGTAAGGTAGCAACATGTTTCTGAAAAAGCCAACAGGATTTATTTTGTCATTGTTGCGTTGGAGACTTTTGTGAGTAGCAACATCTGAAACTTTCTTGGAGCAACGGTATCATTACTCGCCTCGTTTTGCATACGCATGTGTGGAGAATCTGAAGGTAAATTTTGCTGACAACTCTTCTCTCTGTAGGTGGAACTGTGTTAAGTTCCAAAAGTGACCGAAAAGGTAAAATCAATTCATGTGGGTTTAAACGTAGGAGTAAATTTTTATAACACTTAATTGAAAGGCAAAAATTAACAAACAACAAAAGTAACATGAAAAAATTTATTCAAAAATGATTGACAACAACTTCATTTATTTATTTTGTGTATATACATTTTGATTTAAAAATTATATATTCAAATTGTGTTAATATTTTCTGTTTAAATTAAGAATTTGAAATTAATATAAAATTAAATGGCTAAATTCTCAAACATCTGTCTCACTAGCGATATGCAAGTTCTTCATTAAATAGTTAAGAAAAATATATCGCTAATTTTTTGCTTCTATTGTGTCTTTAGTGATACGAAACTGCATCTTTTGGGAGATGCTACTTATCTGGGCAAAGTTCCCACCGGCATCATGGCATTGCTTTTGCCCATGCGTTCCGAACTGAAGACATCACAAGCAATATCCAGAATGGTCGGTGTTAAGTCTTAAAACATGCCTTAGCTCTGTGTTACTTATGTTTTCATTGACTTGATTTGTTTTGTAGGTGCGTCATGAGCTTATGGAAATGCTAATCAGATATGATATGGACAAGTATGAAAAGGAATTAAATGATCTAGGCAAATCACTCTGGCGCATTCAAGGCTGTATTACGAAAAGCTGTTTTCAATAAATTTCGAAATATCTCTGAGTATCCAAAATAAGGATATTTAGATATATTTCGAAAGTTATGCTTTCATTACCGAATTGACGTGTCTAACTAAATTTTGTGTTCTTTTTAACGTTTCCTCAATTTAACATTCATGGCCAGTAATATTTTCGAATATTATAAATGTTCACGTGTATGTTTGTTCTCTGAAGTAAGCTAATAAAATTCAATATTTTAATGTGCTATTTTTTATTTCATAATTTAAGTATAGAATTTCCTCTAGTAATTTTCCACCATTTCGGACTGTCTCATCAAAGATTAAAAACTTATAAGACCATCATTAATTAAACTTTTTTGCCAAACTTTCTATAGCAAAACTTTAATTACCACTTTTTAAAGGTAGTATTACATTTTGAATGCTGTAAAAAATCCCTTTTGAATTAAATTTTTTCTCGCTCTCGACAAGAATTAACATTTTGTTGCATAATATTGATAAAATTATCTTTCAAGATAACTTTCGCGTACTGCGTATATTAACTTTGTCGTTCCGTTTGTAACGCCAATAAGGAGACGTGGCAAGTATAGAGAAGTATATACAATTTTGATAACCATCACCATCTGGGGTGAAATCGGCTATGGAGATAATTGACTGTCGCTGTTTTGATTGTTATTTTAAAAACGACACCTAAATATATGTCGCTTGAAATCTATAGAATAAAAGTTATTGTCAATTTGATAATCACCTTATATCGAGCAAAAGCGACGATTTTGATTATCAACTACCCACTCGGCACAAAATCCGACATCGATATCGAAAATTGAAAAAATTTACGAATAAATCGCGATGAAAACTATCTAATTCGGTATTGATACGATTCAAGAAAGATACGTTTGGTATACATAACGGTTACTTCGTTCACTTATGGTTCACTTATGTTTCGAAAAATTTTTCGTTTACAATTCTAAGCCGATTAAATTTTCAACACGAACGAGAAGAAAATTTTATTTTTTACTTTTTTACTGTAAGGTGGACACTTTCATATACCTCTTTTAGCACTTCAGACTTTCTTTTATTATAACTAAAGCGATAACACTTGCATGAAATAACTTTCGATTTGTGATCGCCACTTAGGAAAAAATACGAAATTCGTCTTCGATAAAAGTTTGTTACAAACGAACTTTCGCTGTAATCGTGATATGTGCCGGGTGGGTATCAATTATCACTTTAACCGATACCACCCCAGAGTCGATTTTCATCCGTCCGTCTGTCTGCCCGTCTGACTGTCTGTCCGTCTGTGATTACGATTGCTGTCATAATTTTAAAGAAACCGGTATGAAATTCAAAGTATTAGTTTCTTTCTATAAAGATAAAGCTTTAAAATAAAGATCAAGTTCGAAAATGAGCCTAATCGAATGAAAACCACGCCTACCTACTATATAAAATGACTTTATTGTAAACGTAAATTCTTTAAAAAATCCACAAAAATTAAAGAAATGCCTTGAAGTTTAGCACGTAAACTTTGATCTTCAATATAAATCCCGACTACGAAATTTGGAAAAATCGCATGAAAACCACTCCTACCTCCCATACAAAGTGGATTTATATTAATCGTACATCTCTTAAAAATCCGCTCAAATTAAAGAAATGCCTTAAAATTTTGTACATAGGCTTTGATATATGATATAGACCAACAAATGAACGAAAATGGCCATTTCAGCCCTTGAAAGGACTTTGACCGAGCTTCTTATGATCAATTGTGTTGTGTGTGTTGTGAAATGTTTGAACACAAATGATCGAGATCAGGATCTACTAGCTTTATGCCAACTCCAAACGGCTTATGTTCTCAAGAAGCTTTTCATGACAGTTTTTACTCTATGAGGTTTGCCATTGTCTGCAGAGAGGTGACGGCCGAACATAAAAATTAATTAAATTGAAAAAACTTTCTGTGTCAGGTGGGATTCGAACCAGGGTGGGATTCTCTGGCGTATAGGCCACACACTCTACCCACTACGCCACGGTCGCCACGTGATATGATATCGACCATCACTATGATATTTGGGAAAATCGGATGAAAACCACACCAACCTCCCATACAAAGTGACGTCATCAAAAAAGAAAACTTTCGTAAATATAAAAACTGAATGACATCGTGTCTGTACGTACCCAAATTCCACCCACATCCTTTATCCAACCCATACCAAACCTTGCACATGCATGTATTCTTCGATATAATCTGGAGTCTTTATACTAGAAAAGTGGGTGTGGCATTTTACTTTTAATCGAACTTCTGTTACCCCGTGTGTCTGACTTCAACAACATTCTGCACACATAATCCTTGGTAATTTGAGTAAATTTAAGTTTTTAAAACTAGGCGGTACTAGACAGGGGGCGTGGCAATTTATTTTTAAACTGGCTCCATCTATACTGTTTGTGCGATTGCACCCAAATTTCGTACATATATTTTTTAATATAATGAGACAAAAGTAGGTGGACGTAGACTTCTTCTACACCGTTTGTCCGACTTAAACCAAATTTTGTTGTATTAAAAAAATCGAAAATACTAAAATTTGAATGAAATTCTGTGCAAATGTTTTCCTAAGCAATAACATACCTAATGTACCTTATACCTGGTCGTTATAAATTTTTTTGCTAGAAGTGTACCTATTTGAAAATTTCGGGCTTGAGTATTTTTACGAAAAAAATTGCAATTAAAATCAAAAAACCCAAAATTTTTAAAAACAAAAGCATGGAAAATGTAAGCTAGTCTTGAGTTACTTTCTTCAAAAAAAATTATTATTTTCATTTAAAAATTTGTTTACAACTCTTCAACGCGTCTGTCAAGCAAAAACTTGATTTTGCTTAGATATATTTCGGAGTAAGTTTTTCGTTAAAAGTTAAAATATATATTATTTTAAAATCGTTTATAGTACGAATGGACTGTATGACTGATATAGCAAAGATTACACTTTAAAAATAATCTGATCTAAAAGAAACATGTAAAATGAAATAAATCATGGAATATATGTATAAAAAACTGAAAAGAAAAATATTTTTTATATTTCTGTCTTTTGTTTGTTGGCCGATGATTCCACCAGCCCATAAACTACACCAAACAGTGCATTTTTGTAGATGTGACAATAGTTCGAGAATCTCTTTTGGTTGCTCATCAGTCCAAAAGCGGCAATTTTGTTTATTGACGTATGCATTAAGCCAGAAATATGCCTCCATGAACAAAATTCGGCGTATTTTGAAGTTTATTTTTCTTTGAACGTAGTTTAGAACATCTTCCTGTTTGAGATATTATAGCAACTGCGATTGTGTCCGAAATTCACTTCCATATAAGCCTTTCCATACCGTAGTGCTTTCCTAAGCCCTATATCAAGAATCAGTACCTGTATCTATTTACTTATTACCTGTACCAGTTCTATAAAGGTAAAATTTAAAACTCCAAAACTCCACATGTTTTATACAGGTAAAATGAAATGGGTTAATTAAAAAAAATTCTAATTGCCTCAAAACTCCAAAACTGTACATGTTTCAAACAGGTAGAATGAAATGGCTTAATAAAAAAAAAACTCTAGGCACTATTTTAATTACCAGAATCTGTATATGTATTTTGTATATGCACCTGTCTTATAGAGTTGGAATAAAAAGGGTAAATAAAACTGAAAATCCTTTAAATTGCATGCAATAAAATACCTAACTTTTAAATAGAATACATCATTGCATACTTATAGGGATGCTTTTAAATTAACGTTATTCGAATATTTGTGTGAGTAGTTTCAGTAAAACAAAAAAAGCTTCTACGAGGGGATTGTGAGGGGTATAAAAGTGTATATGGGGATAAAGAGGAGACTTTCACCTTTAACTAAATGCTTTCATTTTTTTGATCCATTTTGATCCTTAGAAGTTCTATTCCACTAAAGTTAAAATTTATACAAAAAACAGTCATTTTGAAAACATTTCGTAACACCCAAAATATAAATAGTACAGCTACAATAATTAAACGATATTAGTCCAACCAACCTAAAAAAAAAAAATTCAACCCTCTATTGATTATATTTTGCGAGCAATGGCCATTCAATTCCGATGAAAAAATAAAAAAACTCAAGCCTTGCCCACAATTTTAGATATTTTGGCCTAAATTTTTTGGCCACCAGGCTACCAAGCTGTTTTGGAAAAAGTTCTTGATTCAATGTTAATTATAAAAGTAGCAATGCTGCAGTAGATCGTCATAATCTATCAATAGATAGAGGATTATGTATTGGCTTACTACAACTACTAACTACTAACGATGTCTTTAGTTTCTTGTTAATGTGAATGCGCGAAGGAAAACACCGATGCTGGTGACATCTTGTAGCAAGTAGAAGTAAATTTGTGTTAGTTTTGTAGGATAGCCAAAACACAATTCTCCATATATTAATAGATTGTGCGGCTATGCAGCAACATAGCTTCTGTTTTACTTAATATTGAATCAACAGCTCAGCGTAACAGAGGCTTTTTGGATTTGTCGATAGTGTAATGAACTCTTAATCAGTGAGTAAGGGTTCGATCCTCACGGCAGGTGAAAAAATGTTTTTTAATAATTTGATATCAAATTATTTTGTTGTGATGGACGCAGGCAAAAAAAGAACCATCAATTCTAATATAATACAACAGTGTCGAAATAACGAAATGTAATAAAATTTACTGGTGCGAATATTAACGTGCGTTTTGTAAGTTATTTTAAATTTTGAATTTGAAAAATAATTTATTAAAAAGAAAAACTATAAAGCTATCAAAATAATGTAACTTTGAAAAAGCTTCGCTTCGCTCGTGTTTTTTTTTATATTCTAAGTTTTGTCTTAAGACATGGTCAAGGTAATTACAAATTCTATTACATTTGTTCAATCCCAGGAAAGATTCCACTATTTTTAAAACGTTAAATTTTAAATAACAAAAATAATTGAGATGGAAGCGTTATCATATCGTTAACAAATTCGAAAACTTATTTATTTCTGTTATCAAAGAAATATTTTATAAGTTTGAAGCTGATATTCAAAATGGAACTGATATCTAGCTTGCACGCGCCTTTAACCACCATTTATGCATCTGATTACATATATTAAAACCCGCAGCATATTTGAGTTTTCGGATTTACTTCCCTTCGGATTCCCGCAAGACATTCTGCCACGGCTTACGATTTTTATATGCTTAAATAGCGTTGGCTTCTAAAGATGCAAAGAGTCAACTTATAGGTGTGGCAACACAATAAAAACTATTGCGGTTAAGCGTCGGCTTTGGTTATGAGCTGCTAGTGCATGCAATTTGTGCTTCTTCCCAATAGGCAATTGGGCTAGGTTCTTCGAAGGAAGGCGTGCATTTACTGCTACTTTCGGTGACAAAACAAATGATTTCCTCGCTGCACAGATACTGCTTCTTTACTAACCAAGGCAGTACAACAGTAAAATGTTCCCTGCGGAGAGTGGATTTATTTATATTTCGCAGTAATTTTTTCGAAAAAAGTGGTATTTTAGAAAGGTGGTATAATAATAGGCTTTTTGACTGCCACATCAATTATTATACAATAAATTGATAATAATCTGATAAAACAAAAGCGTACTTCATAAAATTTAATCAAAAAAATAAAAAAAAAAGATATAAACAAAAACTAAATAGATAATGGTGCTTAACATCTTTTAGTTATTTTAAAGAAGTGCTTTTTGCAGGCCTCTTATTCAAGCCTGAAAAATGTTCCTATTTCATAAAAAAAAAAAGTATTCTTGTATATGAACAACAGGGTTCCGAAATTCTTATGAAAGCCTGTTGGAAGCATGTTGTATCTTTGTCATTGCCAACTGGGTTACTTATGTGTAAACGTGCGTTTGTAACGCATCAAAAAGTTTTGCGCTGTAGGTGAATTACTGCCATTGCTAAGCTGGAGCAACGCGAACTATTGAACAAAACTAATGACTGCCAAACGCAAGCTGTCAGCATAGTAGATAAAATTACTGTCAGATGGATTGACACACTGACATCTAATTATGTGCGACTGTTTTCCTAATGCCATCAGCGCTAAAGTGATCGAGCAGCTACGCGTGAAATTCAAACTGAAAATTAGCAAATAATTCTAAAAGTTTTTGGCATTTTCTGTTACGAAACTTTGGCGAAAATTTAAAGTGTAGTAAGCAGCAACAACATGCATTTCAAAACGCATTTTAGCTGCAAAGTTTTGAAATTTTATTAGGCTTACTGTTAATACGAGCTGCCACAGCGTAGAGTCACGTTGGAACTCCTAACATGAGATTTTAATAAGAGGAACTCTAATAATTAGATGCTTAGAATAAGAGCATTAATGACGTTATAGCTTTAGAAACTATTCATAAATCTCAATGCTATCTGTTGCATTTCAAAACCAGTTGTAATATTTAAGTAGAACTATCGTTCTGGGTTTCTTTTTTAAGTTAGAAAAATTGTATTGAAAATAAAATTTTGAATTTGCTCAATAAAATAAGATGAAAAATATGCGTGATCCATCTGATAAATACCAAAAGTAAAAAAAATTATTTGTTAATTATTTTTCAACGATATGAGTGGAGCAGAATTGAAACAAAAAAATTTTTTTTTAATGAAAAAAAATAGTATTTTTTTGGCATGCTTTTTACTTGTTTTTTTTTTTTTTTTTGGAACGAAGCTTTTTACGCCCGTTCTGTAATTTGCTTGGAGTGAAATCTGAAAAATTTTAGACAAATTTTTTCTTAGAATTTTATAAGGTTTCTTTGTTTCTGTTTTTTTTACAACAAGACAATTTAATATAAAAAATATAAAAAAAAACATATCTTCGCCTGCCGTGGTGACTCGAACCCGTAAATCGTTGGTTGGGAGTTCTATACTCCATTCATTGAGGCAAACACCATCTTTATGAGGAAGCATTGATTCAGTATTAACTGCAACTGAAGCTATGTTGCAGCACATCAGATAATCTATTAATGTATTTGTGTGGTTTGGGTAGCTGCTTAGCCACTTGCTACAAGAATCATCAGTGTTGTCACTTTTCCACAATTGTGGTAAATCTAGCACTTTTTTGGTTTCTATCACTTCTATCATCTACTATTTGCATTTTTCCAAAATCTTTTACTTTTTTATATATTTATATAAAAATTATTGCATAATAATTAAAATTTTAGAAATTTTATTGCATATATTTTTTTATTCTTACATTTAATATATTATTTTAGTACTGTTTTAAGAATATTATATGAGAATCATTTGCAATAAAACTAATTCAGGGTGAAAAAACTTACTTTATGGTTTACTTCTTATGATTTGTTTTGCTGTAGGACTTCAGTCGAATTTTTCCTTAAGAAGAAAAATATATTCCAAAGTTTTTTAAAATTCACCACTCATTTTAGACTTAACCTACCACTATTTAGAATTTGCAGGTGACAACACTGGTCATCATTCTCAGTTTGTTAGTGCCATCTGTGAACAACTGTTAACATAGCTGCACTCATATATTTAATATCAAATCAACGTGAAAATTTAACAGATATGTTTGGATCGTTGGAAAGAGTGTAGGTTTATTAATTAGTGGATCATGGGATACATCCTCACGGTGGGCAAAGTGATATTTTTTTTTATGTGAATGCGTTAATGCTGTTGTTGGTACATGCTTTTGTTTTGTTTTTACATAGTGCGAAGGAAAAATTAACAATTGCCCACAAGTGCGTTAAAATAACAATGACAGTAACATGTAATAAAATAAATAACATAAAAATGAAATGTAATAAAATTTACTGGTGTGAATATTAACGTGTGTTTTTTAATATATTTTATGTTTTAAATTTTTGGATTTAAGTTATTTAACAAATAAACAAACATTAAATTATCATATGTATGAAACTGTGAAAAGCTTCGTTTCTCTCGTGTGTCCAACGACGCACCTGTGTTTTTTTAATAACCGGCTTTTGAACAAGTATTTTGAAAAATTATTGAACTCATATTAGAGATAAATGGTGTCTTAATAAATCCTAAAAATTTTAGACCAATTGGTTAAAAAGTTTTTAAATGACATTGTACGCGCTTATTGAAAAAGTAAGTTTAAGATAATCACTTTTAAATTTTGAACGGACGAAATATATGAAAGTTTTTATACTTACAAGTTAGTCAGCTAAAAAAAGTTCGTGACAAAGCCGCGGACAACAGTGGCATGCTAGTAATACATATTTTTGATTGTATCCCCACTCAAAAAAACCAGTTTGAGCAGCGGAAATAACAACATAATAGTATAGAAGGAGTATATGAAGGCCTAAGCCTTCGCCACTCGACTCTCACTCCTGCTTCAAGAAAGCACAACTCCGATCAACGATATATGCGCGCAGTTGGAACACATCTCCCACTCTATGCGAGCGGCTGCTGACGGTTATTGGCTACCACCGCCCTCGCCTAAACCAATGGCACGACCAAGAGTGTCGCGACACCACTGCAGAGAAGTACGCCACTTAAAAAGCCACCATGCAGTTGGCTGTAACGCGTGCTGCTAAGGAGCAATACAGAGAGTAGAGGAGGGACGAGAGACGTCTTTTCAGGCGGGAAAAAAGAGAGACAGAAAAGCGCGAGTACGAAGATTGAGATGTATGGTGACAGGAACGAGGGCCGAAAATTCTTCGAAAAGATAAGACGTCGATTGTTTTAAGACCGGGGCCTCTTCCTGCAAGGATGAAAACGGAAATCTAGTGAAAGATATCCAGAGCACACTGACGTTATGGAGGGAACACTTCTCTAGTCTCCTGAATGGCGATGATGAATAGAGATGATATTTCGGAAACACTAATTATGGATGACAGCGTTCAAGTTCTGATGTCCGAATATAATGAAGTCTTGACAGTCATAACACGGCTTAAAAACAACAAAGCCGCGGGAGCCGATGGTTTAGCCGCGGAGCTGTTTAAGAACGGAGGCGAAGCTCTATTAAAATGCTTCAGACCTGAAAAATCGACCACCGACCAGATATTCACGCTACGACAAATCTTGGAAAAGACCCTAGTGAAACAAATCGACACCCACCATCTTCTTATCGATTAAAAAGCTGCCTTCGACAGTCCAAATGTCCACCATGTCTGAATTTGGTATAACAGCAAAATTAATCCGTCTATGCAGGATAACACTGAGCAACACCAGCACCGCAGTTAAAATCGGGAAGGACCTCTCCCCACCATTTGTTACCAAACGAGATTTCAGACAATGTGATTCTTTATCGTGCGACTTTTTTGATCTAATTTTTTGATGGAGAAGATCATTCGAGCAGCTGATCTGAGGCAAAGTGGCACCATATTCTACAAGAGTGTTATGCTGCTAGCATATGCCGATGATATTGATATCATTGGCCATAACACACGCAAAGTCAGTGCAGCATTCTCAAAATTAGAAAAAGAGTCGAGTCGCATGGGTCTTGCAGTAAACGCAGATACGACGAAATATCTGGCGTCAACAAACTGACAGTCCCAGCGTCTTGGCACCCACGTCACTGTTGACAGCACCTCCTTCGAGGTTGTGAATGACTTCGTCTACCTCGCATCCAGCCTTAACTCCACCAACGATATCAGTAGACAAATGAAACGAAGGATAACTCTTGCCAACAGGTGTTATTTTGGACTCAGTAGGTAATTGAAAAGCAGAGTCCTCTCTCGACGAACAAAAGTTACACTCTACAAGTCACTAATCATGACAGCAGCGGCTTACGCAGAAGAGGGCGACCGCATCTCCGTTGAAAGGACCCAGTAGAGGACAACCTTGGAGCTTTCAACTGGCGCCAGCAAGCGCAAAATAGAATGGCTGGCGGAAATCTAGGAATTCCTAAGTTAGAAATTTCCGAAGTAGCTAGAGTAGGTAATTCAGACGCATTCTACTTTTTTAACTCTTGTAAAATGCATAAACTGCTATTTTTTAATCTATAAATACAACTAGCTGAATACCCGGCGTCGCACGGCTCTTGTGCAGCATTCAAGGTGTGTATAATGTATAGAAATTTATACATATTACAATACGGTACGAATATTGCTGAAGCTTAGTCCCTCATGAAACTTAATTCTCATCCAAATCGGATGAGCAGTTTTGCAGTTTTTCCGATTTCTATAGAGATTTGTAGTATAGCGCCCTCTGCTGTTAGAAAGAAATAACAGAATAGATAAATAAGGAACACTCACCGTACCTTTTTTTTTTTAGACTTAACCAGCACTCAGGGGATGCCCCCTATATATGCGAAAGCATTGTGTTGATTCGGAAGACGGGTGATAGTTAGATGGAGGGTGGAAAGATGGAGTAGTGTCGGTGAAGATTTGATTTAAATTTACACAGATTGAAACTGCCGGGAAAAACGCTCGCAGGGAGATTGTTCCACAATTTTACTGAGCGACCGAAGAGCGAATTATCTCGGTAATGCGATGTTCTATTGGGCAAAGTTGCAATGGTAAAGGGATAGGCTTGGAGAGCTGCCCGAGTGGACCTAGGAAACACACGAGCTGGTGGCGTCAGGCCATGTATCTCTCTCGAACACTTCCCATGGTAGTACCTGTACAGAAGGCTTAGACAACCAACATTGTGACGATGCCCAAGAGACTTGAGAGAAGATGAAATATCACTTATCAAATATCCGTCCAAATATCCATCACTTATCAAATATAACGCACGTCTTTGAATCCGGTCCAGAAGCTCCAAATATGATCTTGAAGCCCGTGCCAAATTGTACTCCATTTTCGGCCTAATATATGAGGTATAGATCAAACGAAGATCAAATGGAGTGAAGTATTTCTTACACCGTCTTAAAAAACCAAGGCACTTGGCTGCTTCTTTAGACACATCAAAAATGTGATCATTCCACCGAATATCTGCTTGTATTGAAATGCCTAGAACGTCAAGAGCATCTGACTCCGTAAGATCTACACCGTTCATATTGAGGGGAGCTAAATGAGCTAAGCTATTAAGGGGCAAACGACAGAAGGTCGTTGATAAAAACCAGGAACAAAGTTGGCGATTGAACTGAGCCCTGCGGTACACCTGCGTTGATGGCGTGCTCTCTGGGCGATATGCCATCAACTACAACATGGATCGTTTGATTCATAAGAAAGCTCGTGATCCACCGAGCAAAGTTACCTGAAAATACCTATATGCAAATTTTTTTGCAAATCGGATGAATGGTTTCGAAAAAATTTGCTGTAACCCGATCGCAGCGCCACCTATCAGGTCCAATTGTGAATCTAAACCATAGGGAAACCCAGTCAAATACACAAAAAAAGTTTCATCAAAATCGGTCAAGCGCATAGACACGTACAGAAGTATTATATAGGTAATCGGTAATTGGATCGGTAATCGGTAATGAGTTGGTAATCTTTTCGGTAATAGGTTGGTAATCGCTTCGGTAATCAGCTGGTAATCGCTTCAGTAATTGGTAATCACTTCGCTAATCGCCAATCGGTTGGTAATCGCTTCGGTAAACGGTAATGGGTTGGTAATCACTTCGGTAATCGGTTGGTAATCGCTTCGGGAATCGGTAATCGCTTCGGTAATATCGGTAATGGGTTAGTAATCGCTTCGGTATTCGGTAATTGATTGGTAATCGCTTCGGTAATCGGTAATTGGCTCTGTAGTCGGTTGGTAATCGCCTCGGTAGTAAAAAAAAAAGCTCACCAAAACATATTTGCCTAACATAACCACGGCATAAGCAATGCTGTACAATGCAAAAGAAATGAACAGCTAAAATCGTGATAATATCGCTAACAGCGTGATGAAACTGCGAGTCTATAGTTTTGCTCTTTGCCAAAGAGTGCTCAACGCGCCTAAAGAAGATTTCACTTCTAAAATTTAACCTGAATTTATGTAATTTGACGACAAATAATTAATTAATAATGTAATTTGCTCGCTAAAAAATATTACAAAAAGTTATGACGGAGTTTATAAGTGTAATATAAGAAATAAAAAACTACTTACAAAATAAAATCAAACTCAACAAAAAGTGCTTTGTTAACGTGAGTTTTTCTGAAAAATAAAATCGAGAAAATTAAAAAAAACCCGCAAAATTTCCTTTGGCCATGCATCTAGTCTTAATACGGCCCTGACTTCAATACGGCCACGGTGGGGTATTTTAGCTTCGACCATGTCAAAGATCCATTCCTTACTACTTCTTTTTTTTATTTGCTTAGCTGATGCAATAAATCCTTATTTGGATATCAACGTAGACATAAATTTTAGAAAGAGTTCAAAATTCGCAGCACTTCATTAACTTGAACCATTAAATTTTATTTATGTGTACAATATAGCTATTCCACCGACGTATTCATTTTGTTGTTTGTAAGTACTTTACTGAAAACAAATTATTTTTAAAATATTTTCTTTTTTTATTCAGTATATTTCAACAAACAATAACAGCTGCTGCAGCACTACAACATCTTTTTCAATGATACATCAATTTGCATTTGTGTTTAACACCGAGTTGAATAAAATATAAAAAAAAAACATTCAACAACGTGGCGCTCTGCTGCATGGCAGGCAAAACAATTTCAATTTCAAATAAACGTCAACGTCATCTCAAAATGTTGAGCATACTCAGGCTACCAGCAAACCAGCTAACCAACTAGCAAACCAACAACGAAAACAACAACAAATGAAACAGCATTTAAATGCAAAAATTTCTGCATTATCCTTTGCATAGTTTTCATCCTTCGGACAGGCATGTTGTAGTATATAAAACCATGCATATTTATTGTTCAGCGTGTATTTTTAATATGGCTGCCTTCCTGCTGCCATCCTGCTTGCCATTTGGAGCATCCATGAGTGAAAGCAGAAATTATCAAAAATTTTCCAGTGAATGAATGGACGTTGATTGAGTAAATGAGATAAAATTATATGAAAATATAGCGTATTTGTAAATGTTGAATGCTAATAGTAGTTGTTATTGCTAAGAGCAGCAACACAACCACTTTATAAAGAGTGTCCAAAAAGTCACTGACATTTTCATTCGGACATTCTTTTTTTTGTGTGCCAATCGTAGAGTATTAAATCTATGACAACTCTAAACAGTATCAGTTCGCAAAACCCGCAGACTTCTCGGTCATCATAACGCACGCATTGTCTCCCAACAATATGGCCAAATTAATCAATAAATTTGAGTTCACTGGCTCTGTTATGAACGCGAAAAGTAGTGGTCATCTCCGTTCCGCCCATTTGGAGGTAAACGGACATAAAACTGGCTATTGCAGCAATTGATTCAGAAGTATGCCAGAACGTCATAGAATATTTTATGAAAAGGGCTCGCGTGGGCAAGAAACGTCGAGGTGGCCATTTGATCATTTTTATATTTCATCAATAACTTTGTCTTTACCAATGCTTTGACTTTATAATTCAATAAAAACTCATAGATATTTTAAATTAAAAATGCATTAAAATGCTGTTCTAGAGAAAATTCAGATGAAGTTGAAATTTTGACTTCACAATTTGAAAAAGTTTATGAGAAAAAGTTCCTGATAGATCTGATGTATTCGAAGTAGAATCTAAAGTTCTAAGTATTCTTAGTTTTTATCCTTTATTAATTTATCATTTTAATCCATATTTCACCTAGTCTTCTCCTCCTGATAAGTCACATTTTGTAAATGCTGAACAAGTTCTTCTTTTAGTTCAAGATCTAATAATGCAGATCTAATAATGGAAAATTGCTAAAATAATACCAATTAAAAAAAAACTATATTATCTTGAAGTGAATAATTTTAGACCTATATCTTTACTTTCTAATCTTGGTAAATTCTTCAAAGAATTATACAAGATAAATGTTAATGCATGTTAATGTTAATGTAATGTAATGTTAATGTATGCTAATGCTCATTATATTTTTGATTTTCAATTTGGTTTCAAAAAAGAACCAACGGTTAAAGCTGTATTAAAGCTTATTATATATTACGAAACCTCCGTATGACTGCTTCGTTCATGCCAATAATTACTAGGAGAAAGTTGGTGATACAATTGCTGCTCCCAATAATAACATACTCTGAAGTTGTTTATAGCCAGCTAGATTCAAGGTCTTCTCACAAGCTGTTAGTTGCATTCAATAACGCTGCCCGCTATATTTACGATCTGAGAAGATTTGATCATATCTCGCAATATTGTAACCTAATTTTTGGCATGAGTTTATTCGATTACCTTAAGGCAAGAAACTGTATGTTCTTACACAAAGTTATCTACTCGCGATCCCCACGATATCTTTTTGATAAACTTGAGTTCTGCAGGTCTAGTAGAAGTAGCAACATTTTGGTCCCAATATACAACTTCATTAACTCCAGTCGACTGTTTTTCGTAAGCGCGATCAGATTGTGGAATTCACTTCCACCCAGCATCAAAAGTATTCCAAACAATAAGACCTTTAAGCATTTAATTTTCAAATACTTCTCTTAACCACTGATTCTATCTCTCTGTATCCCACTCTTCTCTGTCCCTATCTCTAATTTTAATTTCTCTGTCGTTTATGTTACGGCTGGTCAAAATTATTTCTACAAATTATTGTAACTTCTTTTGATTTTTAATCTGTTTAAATTTGCTTTTCATCTTATTATTGGTTATGTGTAATGTATTCAATTTTATGTTTTGAACTAAAATTGTTTAATGCTTAAAAATTAATTGCTTTAAGTTTTATATAAATTCTGTTTCAATTGTATTTTTATCTTATTAATGATTTTTTCTTCCAAAATTTGTAAAATGTTAATTGCTTTAATTTTATATAAATTTTATTTAAATTTTATCTGTATCTTAGTAATGGTTGTTATGCTCTCGTGCAATGTATTTTATATTTTTCTCTGGGCTTCTAAAAGAGATTTGACTCTTATTTGCCAACATTATATGTTAAATAAATAAAATAAAAATAAAAAATAAAATTCCAAACGATAATATTCCAAATCTCTTTAAACGAAAATGTACAGCAGCAGTTTCTCTGGTTATAGAGAAGGCTCTTGATAAAGATTTTCATATTGCTATTATTTATAAATAAATGAGGATTGGTTTTAGTCCTTTTAGTTATAAAAATTCTTATTAGTTTTTTAAATAATCGTAAATTTTTTATTAATAATGATAATATCTCTTCAGATTTTGGTTGAATTGAAAGTGGTTTTCCTCAGGGATCTATTATGACATTATGACCCATCATTAGTATAGTATCTTCATTTACGATTTTCCCCATGTTTTCAATGGTTCTACCGGTATTTAATGCGCATATGCTCATTCCTCTACTCCTTATAACACTCTCACTTTGGTTCGTTTCCACTTAGAAAAAAAATCTTAATTTTTATAAAGATTGGGGAATAGATATATATACATCTAAATCTGAAGCTTTACTAATAAGGAATTCTTCTGCCAAATGTCATAGAGTCAATGCACCTCAGAGTAAAAATTCAAATTATATACTTGTGGTTTAAATATTCCCTTTCAAAATGTGTTTTAATGCTATGGAGTTCCTCTAATAATATCTTTAGATTTAATATCCATACTTATTTAATTCTTAAAAGTGCAATGAAAATATTGGAAATGTTCCCTAATTTACGTAGAAATAAATTCTCGCATATTTACACTAAATTATTTACACATACCACCTTGTTCAAAAAGAAAGGTTCATTTATTGAAAAAAATTAAAGTACAAGTTTATTCATCTAAATCAATATTGTCGCCTTCCCCGACATCAAAGTAGTCCCCGTCGGCTGCAACGCACTTATGCCAGCGCTTGATCCAGTCACGGAAACCTTTCTGGAACACGGTTTTTGATATGGCCTTCAGAAAAAAATCAAACGGAGCCAGGTCAAGTGAATTTACCGGCTGCTAGATGTCGTGTTGTTTTTGGCGAAAAAGTCACGAATTAGATGAGCTTTGTGCGATGGTACATTATCGTGGTGCAAAATCCATGATTTGTTTTGCCACAACTGCGGTCTTTTTTGTCGAATTACTTCACGTAAACGTCTCATAACGCCCAATAAATACTGTTTATTGACCGTTTGACCATCTGGCAAAAATTCATGGTGAACTACACCATTGTAGTCCATAAAAACAGTTAGCATCGCCTTCTTTTTTGACTGAAAACGACGTGGTTTCTTCGGTCTTGCTTCGTCTGGCGACCGCCATTCACTCGCCTGATGTCTGGTTTGCGTGTCATACTCGTATAACCATGTCTCATCACTGTAATGATGGATTCGATGAATGATTTGTCGTTTTTGACTATTTCCAGCATGTCTTTCGCGATATCAACTCGGTCTCTTTCTTGCATAAAATTGAGTTCTTTCGGTACCAACTTCGCAGCGACACGTCTCAAGCCCAATTCATTCTTCAAAATGTTCTGAACGGATCCAATTGAAATGCCGACGTCCTCTGCTATCTCTCTAATCGTCAATTTGCGATTTTTGACCAGCATTCCTTTGATTTTTTCAACGTTTTCTTCGTAGTCGAACACGATGGCCGCCTGGTACTAGGGTCGTCTTCTACTTCGTCTTGGCCACTCACAAATCGGTTAAACCACTTGTTTGCCTTCTGATACGATAGAGCAGAATCACCGTAACATTTCACTAACATTTTACGAGCATCGGCGCAGTTGAAACCATTTTTCACACAAAAGTTGATACAAGCTCGTTGCTCAATTTTTTTTTCCATTGTAAAAATCGAGGACACGAAAAAAGTTGTTGTAAACAAAACACTGTCACCTTACCAAATGTCAACGAGAGACGCTGATATTTTGCAGCCTTGTCATAGACACATGTGGCAACCTACAAAAAAAATTTTCGAATCGGACAGTTAAGTCCGCTTCACAGTGTGAATGAAACTTTCTTTTTGAACAAGGCGGTATATAAAAATAGTATAAGGTCAGTTTTAATGCATGAATTTCCTATGTGGTATACAATATCAAATCCTGAATAGCAAAGAATCCTGAAAAATTTAAGCGTTAGGCCTTCAGATTTTGTATTAATCGAAATTTTATATGTTTTACTAAAGTTTGTATAATTTTTTATTTATAAGCGGGTGATTCAAAAAAGTCGATAATATTTTTTTTTTTTTTTTTGTTAAAAATCTTCCAAGAAATAGATTCAAGGAGGTGAGAAGAAATGCCTGTAAAAACCGAAACTCTGAATATTAATATTTAGAGGTCACGCATCGCGATTTTCTATTTTTCATTTAAATAACATGGGAAAAATAATTTTTGAAGAAATTCTGAAATTTTGAAAGAATTAATTTGAAATTATAAAAATTTCAATGTTCAATTCAGAAACAAACATAAACGAAATGGCCATTTCAGCCTTTGAAAGGACCCAGCTTCTTATAATCAATTGTGCTGTGCGTGTTGTGAAATGTTTGGACACAAATGATCGAGAACTGGACTTACAAGCTTTTATACCAACTCCAAATGGCTCACGTTATCAAGAAACTTTTGATGCCAGTTTTTACTATGAGAAGTTTGCCATTGTCTGCAGAGAGGTGACGGCCAAACAAAAAAAGTAATTCAATTGGAAAGTATTCTATGTCAGATGGGATTCGCACCTGGGTTCTATGTCATACAAGCCGTGCACCTCAACCAGTATGCCACGGCCGCCACAAAAAACAGATATACTCGTATCTCATACACATCAGCCTGCCAATTCTTTAATATTAAGCAAAACTTTATAAAAATTTCAGCATTCTATTCTTTAAAGTGTTAACAACAAAACTCTGTTTCCAGAACAATTCATGTAAAACAAAATCGAAAATTACAACAAAAAAACTTAAAAATGCGGCATTCACTCAGTTTTGCACTTTTCGACCAGCTTCAAAAGAACACCAGTATTTAGAGTAATATCAGTACTCTGTCCAAAGCTCTTTATTTTTTATGACTCCTTGTATGCGCCTTGGCATATTTTCGACCAAATTTTCAATGATTTCTCTAGGAATATTTCTCCATTCGACCTGAACGCAACGTAATAACTCCGTCATATTTTTGGGAGCTCTTTTGTATATACCCAAACGCCTTTTCACTATAGACCTCATATTTTCAAAGGGGTTCGGATCAGTGCTTTGTGCTGGTCACTTCAGTTGCTGGAAAGTTTGCTCTGATAACCATTTTTTGACAATTTTGGATGTGTGTCTTGGGTCTCCATCCTGTTGGAATACTATTTCCTCTTCTGGATACGTGCACAAGTCCACAAATTCCGGTAAATGGGTTTTTAAAATATCAAGGTAATCTTCCTTCTTCATTATACCATAAATTTTCACAAGAGGCCCAACATGCAACCCCATACCATCAAGCTTCCACCACCATGTCTTACGGTTTGCTTCACATGGTGTTTTTTTATTCTTTCATGTTCACGTGTCCAATAATATTGTTTACCATCCGACTGTAAACGATTCATTTTTGTTTCATCAGACCATATGACACGTTTCCAGTTCTGCACTGTCCAATTCCTATAGGTTCTGCTGAACTTCAACCGTGCTTTTACATTTTTGTCAGACAATGCAGGCTTTTATTTTTTATTGCCGACTGAAAGCTTAATTCTGTGCAAAGCCCGGCAGGCTATTGATGCACTTACATCTTTTTTTAGTGATTTAGCCACTAAATATGGTGTTTCGCAATCATTCTTTGAATCATTTTTCATTCTTTGACGTGCCATAAGAAGATTGGGATGTGAACACTGAGTGGGCATTTTTCGCTACGAGCCACGAAAAAGGTCCAATAGATGGTATAGGCGCAATACCAAAACTTGCATTATGGTGTGCCACAAAAGCTCGTATGGTCGCTTTGAAAAATGCTTTTGATTGCTATAAATTTATAAATATACTTAATAAAAAAATCATTACTTTAGGCACTTATTTGGGAATAACATCGCCATCAAACTGAAGCAAACTATATTGTTTAAACAAAAGACTGAAGAACTGTTATAAAAACCAACCAAATACTTTCGTGTACTCCTTATTTCACTAATTTTCCTCTTTGACTTCGTAAAAAGCAGTTTTCTTTGATTATTGATATATTATTTTGTACTCGCAACTCCCGTCATAATTTATGTAACGCCCAGCCCAGTACTAAATATTTAAAAAAATCCTTAATTTTTATTTGACTATTAAATTTTTTTTTTACACAATTTTCAATCAATATTTTTTCTATCGAATGTAACTAATATTTTAATTTTAAATGCTCTAGTTTGGGTAAACTTTGCAATTTTCCAAAACATTGCAGGAATTTTTCGTTTGCTTGTAACGTCCGTCCCTGCCCTTTTTTTTTTTTTGAAATTACCACAAGACCATGCATGTGAAATTTTTTTCATGCACACACGGATAAAAATTCCTAATCGTTAGAAATCGGACTTCATTTAGCGCCATGACCGATTTTCTAAAAATGAAGTACATTGTCTTCAAAACAAAGAAGCTGCTTATAGAAATCAAAACCACTAATTTTTGGAATCAAGCCGTCACTTCGTGAAACCATGTTAAAATTCACTCTTTTAAGGAGAAACCTCTATAAAATATAGAAAAATCCAAGCCTATGAATGAAATATCCCGGGAGCATATTTTCTGAGTGTATGGATAGACCAGCTGCTATTGTTTTTGATAGCAAAATATCCGATAGCTATTGTAATTGCAAAAATATCTGCGCTTAAGTTCGTACGAATGTAACGCCTGATACTGTTAAATTGCCAAAAAGCAAAGGTTCAAAAATGTAAAAACTTCTCACGCCTTCTATGGCTTAATACCAACAATTAATATTTGCTGGTGCCAAATAATGGAATCGTGAAAAGAAGTAAACAAAGAGCGCAACAACACGTGTTTGCAGAACTAATGTGAAACTTTGCTTTTTGCTAAGAAGTAGAAAAACATTGTTTTTGAAATTGAAACGCACGCAACTGCAATTCCGCTTTGGTTTTGGCATAAGTTTTGTCTATTAGATTTTCAAAGTTAATGGAATGCATGAGCCACAGAAGATTACTGATGAGTTGGTGTAGCGACCAACGAAACAGCTGTCTAATCTGGTGGGGGTTGTTCTGTAAAGAACATTGTTGTTGTGGCAACCTGTTGCTTCATGAAATTACTTTGCATAAAGCTCACAAATGTAATTCTTAAAAATGAATTTTATTTAAGAATTGCTAAAAACTAAATATAAATTAGACTAGTAAGGGTGGAGTTCGGCAGGGTACCGAAGCTAAAATACCCCCCCGCGGCCATATTGAAGTATATTCGAAGTCTTTAGTAACGACATACACGATGACATTCAGTTTTATATATTAACGAAAGTTTTCCTATTTTGATGACGTCACTTTGTACGGGAAGTAGGCGTGATTTTGATCCGATTTTGCCATATATCATAGAGATGGTTCATATTATATATCAAAGCTAAAGTGCAAAATTTCCAGACCTTTCATTAATTTGTGTAGATTTTTAAGAGATTTAACTTTTAAAATAAAGCCAATTTGTATGGGAGGTAGGCGTGGTTTTCATTCGATTTTGCTAAATATCATAGTGATGGTCTGTTACATATCAAAGCCTTTATGCAAAATTTCAAGACATTTCTTTAATTTGAGCAGATTTTTAAGAGATCTTACTTTTAAAATAAAGCCACTTTGTATGGGAGGTAGGCGTGGTTTTCATCCGATTTTTCCAAATTTCATTCCCAGGTTTAAGACTGAAGAGCAAAGCTCACCTGCCAAATTTCAAGGCATTTCTTTAATTTTTGTGGATTTTAAAGACATTTTACGGTAAATATAAAGTCACTTTGTATGGGAGGTAGGTGTGGTCTTAATCCGATTCAGCCCGTTTTCGAACTTGATCTTCCTTTTTTAAAAATAAAGTTATATTTTGAATTTCTACGCGATAGCTTTAAAATTGCGGCTGTAATCGTGTCGACAGACGGACACACGGAAATCGACTCAGGAAATGTTGCAGTACGCGTTGGGGTATAAAAATGCCACAATTAATTTTTCATGTAATTTATAGATGCTAGTTCAGACTTTAAATATTAAAATTTGCTTCCTGACGAATCAAATGGAATCCCACTGTTTTTGCCATAACCGTTTTATTCTATTAAAATTATAATTTTAAACGTATTACTCTTCACCATTTTGTCAAATATACTTATATTTTACCATTTCATATTACTGTAAAAAAAAACTTTACTCTTCAGAGTCCACTGAACTTAAATGGATCCAAGCCTATCCACTGGTTTCGACCGCTTTAAACATACTAAGCTTCTCGGTGAAAGCAATAAAGTTTTAATATTCAACCCATCCATCCATATTTGCAGATTCATACAATAAACTTGCATAACTTTTCCGCTTCTAAATTGAAAAATTCTGTCTTTATCTTGTATACTAAATATCTTTGAAAATTTTCAGCTGCAAAATGTGTTTTATCACCCATTCGCCTGAATGCTTTACTAGCTTTGAAAAATGTTCATAACAAATTCAACTCATTTACATAACTCCTTTAATAAATCGACTGACTGTGACGCTTAAATGGTCAATAAACCGCAATAACCTTAAAATAGCCGACACACTCATACACGCACCACTCTAATGACCATGATTTTTTGAGATTAAAATAATAAAATCAAGGCACAAAACAAACCCCTTTCTCGAGTAGAATTAAATGAAACAAATGAAGCAAATAAAACAATTTTGAAAATGTGCCGAAGGGAATGAGGCGGTTATTGGCAAAATGCTTCCCGACACTCACAGCGGCTGACTGAGTGACTGATGAACTGTCTGTCATCATCGCTAAAGGATGCTGTCAGATGCGGCATTAATTAACTAAATAACCGTTAACACTTTTAATCATTTGCCACGAGCAACATTGAAGTCACTGCGTTCATTGCCCACACAAAAAACAGCATCAATATGGTCTTCACTACGTTTTCTCCCCCTTTTGGACTGGTAGCAACGGATATCAGTTTAACACTTTTTTGTCTTCATCTCTTTGATATCATATTTTAACGGGTTTTATGATCCGCCAAAAACTCCCAGCATTAAATGCCACATAATGAGAAAAAAGCAATATAGCAGCAACAGTGCTGCCAAGAGCACAGAAATTAAATTCGCCTGCAAAGGAGTCCGACTTCGTGTGATGAGTGCGTGTGATGAGGTGGGAAGTGATGAGCTCAGATTTTTCGTTCCATTGCCACCGTATGGTGCTGGTCATTAAGCATTATTTGATATTATGCACTGACGCTGGTAGCGACTTGTACGGGTTGTTTAACAGAACATAAGTTCACACACAACCACACACACACACATACACTATACCCCTTAATGCACAGCAAACAGCACGAGAATTATAATTTTAATTAGTCTTTAGTCCTTGTTCCTTTTTTGTACGACATGGCAGAAGTAAAAATGAGTAAATACGAACCATGTAATGTGATAAAAATAACTACAGTTTAAATCTCACCATACAAGTTTTTTTTTTATATTGTCTTTTTTAATGAACTGTTAATTTAATGAAGTAATAAGGTAATCGCAAAAAAAAATTACGAAGCTAACATGTTATAAAATACCAAGCAAATTTCTATAATACAAAAATCTATATACTATGTTACTTATATCCGCCGATCTTACAAGAAAGATAAGTATGTTGATGATATATACGTATTCGTCGTAAGCCTTAATACGCGCGATGTCATTGCAAATTCTTTTCAG
The DNA here is from genome assembly GCA_914767935.1 of Coremacera marginata. Taxonomy (NCBI): domain Eukaryota; kingdom Metazoa; phylum Arthropoda; class Insecta; order Diptera; family Sciomyzidae; genus Coremacera; species Coremacera marginata. The sequence continues at coordinate 45,277,504 of OU612044.1, read as the reverse complement.
ATAAGAAAAAACAATAAAATTGAATGGGTCATGAAGTAAAACGATATCGATATATACCTGATGTCATCAAACATAAAGTCCCACCATCTAGGAAATCACGTGTCTATTGACGACACCTCATTCGAGATCGTTTATTAACTCGTTGTTAAATTACTCGTTCAACGATATCGATCGAAGGCACTCTTGCTTACATACCCTTCGGCTCGTAGGCGGTAATGTACACATGATCGTATCCACTACCAACTTACTTTTAGAAGACCATGGCAGCTCTGTAGGCAGACGGGCTACATTTTCGATAACAAAATATGCCAACGAGTAGTCAAGCTTCCTAGTCAAGCACATTTTTGATTACAAAGTATGCAAAGAAGTAGTCAAGCTTCCTTCGCCCATAACCTCACGCTCAAATTCATATACGAATAACATAACACAAGTGTACTGCCTTTTATATATGAAATATTGGAGTACTCCGTAAATTTGCCGCTGGGTATGTTACTTTGAGCTTAATAGAAGATTAAGTAGCAGATCCAGTGTTGCCAAATGGTCCGTTATATCAGAATTGCTATATCGGACCATATAGTCCGATTTTTTTTTATTTAGCCAAAATTCTTCAATATATTACACATTCAGAATAAAATAATACAACCACCGATTTCACATATGGGCATTTCCCAACTGGCATTACGTACGATTTGTACGAAAAAAATAATAAAAAAAATGAATGAAAAAGTTAAATTTTTAAAAATATTTTTATATATTTGCGTAGTATTTAAGAAGCAATATATAAAGGAATCACATTAATTGATCCTAAGGATTTTAAGATATAAGCAAAACTATGATCTGGCGTGACATTGAAAAAAACAGAATTAGTTTAAGGCCTTTTCCACACTTGGTCAACGCAACTCCAACTCAAGTTGCTAGCCTGTGTATTTATACCGGAACCTTCAGATTAAGCAACTTGCACGCAACAAGTTCTCGACACGTTCTCAACTTGTTCAACGCAACGCTGCTTTCCGCAATTTTCATCGGCGGCTTGTTGCATCAGTTTGTTTGTTTTGTGAATTCAATTATTTGTAATGCAGTACGCTTTATATTAATCAAGGTGAATTAGTTAATTAATGAGTTCCTTTTTTCATTAATAGAATCTAGAAGAAGAAGAAATAGTTCGCAGTATAAATGAGCAGGTGTTAAATATTAAATTAGTATAAGAAGTCGAAAAACATGAATTATTATATAATTACACATGGTGCACGACTTTTGAAGCAAGTCTGAAAGCATTCGGTTTATAGTTGCATTGCTTTTCAACTTTTTTGCTGTTGCGTTAAAGTTGCGTTGGGTTTGCGTTGATCAAGTGTGGAAAAGGCCTAAGACTTCGATTACAAAAACGAAGAAACCAAATTTTATTGTCATAGTATGCATACAACCCAATTTAGATCGTGATATATGCTCCAGTTGTATGGGAAGTAGGCATGGCATTTGACCGATTACGCCCTTTTTTGATAAACGGTTTTAAGCAGCAAAAAAAACGAAGAAACCAAATTTTATTGCCATGGCATGTATATAACTCGAGTTAGGTCGTTATATATGCTCCAGTTGTATGGGAGATAGGTGTGGCAGATGACATATTACGCTTATTTTTTGTAAGAATTATTTTTTGCATATTGCCATGAGCAATATTTCATGTCTCTACCTAAAATACTTTTTGAAATTTGACTTTTGGCACGCTAGAGTTGAAAATCCTCACTGTGCGGTGTAGTAGGAATTCGATTAAAATTAAAATGCTACGGCGCTTATCTAATCCCGCCTATTTTTTTAAGCAAAAGTCTTCTCATTATACCAAAGCATACTACTGTGGGCAAACAAATTAGGTAATTTGGTTTTAAATCAAAACTAGTTAGGAATGGAGCTTCGACAGGATACCGAAGCTAAAATACCCCCGCGGCAGTAGTGACGTATATTTGAAGTCTTTAGACGTCTATACAATGTTTATGTATAATCTACAAAAATATTTGTCTCATACGCTTAATTTTATTTTTCCCTTAGCTGCCACATAGAGTAATTTATAGACTGGTCATTATGCTAAAGAATATATGTGCAAAATTTATTTTATGTGTATAAATTCATACCAACGGTGTAAAATAATTTCGTTTAAAATTAAAGTGCCACGCTCCGTTCAATTCGGGCCAATTTTCTAGACCCAAAATATATATTATATATATATATATATATATATATATTATGGCACAAATGTGAGTAACAGTAGTATTACCTTGAAAATAAAAACATTTATACCTATCAGAATCTCCAAAAAATTTTAATTAAAATATCACGGTATTTTTTGCCCACACTAGCATATGTGCAAAAGTTGGTTGAAGTCGAACAAACTGTGGGAGAGCTGTTGGGGTACATACACACACGATGATATTCATATGGGCGGTAATAGGGGGTGTGGCAACTTTTTTGTGTAGATAATTTGTAGAGAATTTTTTTACTTTTATTTTTTTGTAAACCTTTGCGTGCCAATTGCGAACAAACCCAGAGAAGGTAGTATCCAATTTGGTTCATCCGTTTTAAGTTTTAAACATCCGAACAAACCAAGATCCATTTTCATATATACAGAAGATATTGAGTAAAAAGAGGTTTTTTTTTGTAACTTCAACCTGAGAAAATAATCAAAATTTTATCAAACACCTACATGTTAATTACTTTCAAAATAGGTATAAGAAAATGTTTACACGCTTATTTGTAAATTAGCAGAATTTATAAAGCAAGAATGTAAAACAAACATGATTATGCAGTCAAAATATTATATACGAGTAAAACAACCACATTTTGTCTTTGCAGAAACATCAGCCAAGCCAAACAAGCAGGCCAAAAAGAATATCAAGGCATATTTTTTATATACAGTGCAAAAAAGTTAGTAAACGCAAAAGAGAAAAACGCCACAGGAAAATTTAATTATGAACCAACATTTCATTACAGCTAACTGGCTAGCTGACGAAGTTGTTGGAAAACTGCCACCGTTAATATTGTGAAAAACATTTTTATATTAATTAAAGAACTTAGTAAAGGCAAAGTACAGGGTAAAGTTCCAGTTTTTCATCAAATCAACAAAGTGTGTGGAAAAGTTGATATATAAAAATTATTCAAAAGGTTGCAGCTCGAGCAAAAATAACAACAATATAAAAAAGCAAACATAACAATGAACTGTAACACCGGAAGCGATTTTAAACACCGGCGGAAATGAAACACAGCATGTATTTTGCTGGAGGTCTCCTGCAAGTGTGTGTTTTGTAGGCTTGTATTAACTTATATGTACACACAGTGTGTTTCAGTGTGATAAGTGCCAATAGTGTGAAATATCACAGCATACTCAACAGTGAGCACTCAACACAAATGCAACACCGTGTTAAAAAATGTAGTACGTATACAAAATAATTGTATAAAAAATCTCTGAAGACTCGGCAAGGCAAGAGGCAACTTTATAATTTTATTGCATCTGGCTTGCAGAAAATTGTTTGCATGTTAGACAAAGACGGAGTAACAAAGTGAGAGTGAGTAAGTGACAAAAAGTAAGTAAGACGAACTGTGTCGCTGGCTTGCACAAAATTGGTATATCAGTAAAGTTAACTATATTGGATGCCAGTAAAATGTGTGAGAAAATAAGGCAACTCAGAAATAATAAAAGGGCTCGGGGAAAACAATAAACCATATTTTATATATGTAAGTTTTTATATTTGTAAGTTAGGGTGACCCAAAAAAGTTGAAGTTGTTTTTTTATGTGGTACCCTCTCAAGTTTTTTGTAAGATGTTGTAATAAATGTATAAAAATTTGGTTTGCCTAGGACCACGGGAACCCGTGCCGACTTGCATCGGTACATGTCAGTACTTATGTAATTGTATTGTCTTTATGCTTTCAGGTTAAGTTTACTCAGGAAAAATAATAAATGCCGAAGATAAGGCCAAACTGTTTTTATGGCCAAAATGCCGTACTTATTAGAATGGAGAAAGAATTCAATTAGACATTCATTCCGCTTCTATGATCAAATAAAACTTGTCTTTATTAAGAATTGTTCTGCTATTTAACTCAAAAATTCCACAACTCTTATACTATTTCTTAAATAGTATAATATATGTAGTTTCAACTCTTATACTACTTCTTAAACTCCTCCCCACTATTTCATTGTTACTTAAGTTTTGCAGTTTATAATTTCGTTCCACATTTGTTTCGCTTCCTCATTAATTCATCGATTGGTGTTTGAGAATTTGTGCTGCGCTTGCACTTGTGCTTGTACTTTGAGCTGCTAATTAGGTTAGCTGGCCAGTGAGCGCATTGACATTTGGTTATGACGAAATGTAGTCATTTAAAGTGACAAAAGAATGAATGAAAGAAAAGAAAGCGAAACACAAAACATATATTGGTATTACTACGTAGCGCACCGTAAGCTGGCTGTGCTATGACACTACACTTATTTATATGGGAAAAAAGTGCTAATTTTTTTAAAAAACCCAAATAACTTTTGTATAAGAGTAAATTTTCCTAAATGGAATTCAAATCCCCCAAAGTACTTCAGTTAAATATTTAGGATTACACCTTGACCGCAGGTTGACTTGGAAAGCTCACATTAAGTCTAAAAACAACATCTCTAATTTAACAGTCAAAAACTCTTTTGGATGTTCGGCCCAAGATCTGAGCTAACACTTGAGTATAAAATAAGACTTTATTTATTAATTAGCCAAACAAGGCAATTTACTTATTTTAACTTATTTTATTTTATTCTTATGTCTTTTTTTTATTTCTTCTCCCCTTTCCTTGTTTTGGTGTTCGAAGATGTGCGAATTGAAGTAGACGTATTCCGCCCACCTGAATGACATGATTTCACGAACACGTCAAAAAGGAGAGGCAGAAAGAGAATTAAAAGTAAGAGTACTTATACTTAAGGTACTTACATACTAAAAAGAAGGAAAGAAAAGAAAAAAGATCAAAGGCTAGGTTAATTAGGAAGAGAGAGAGAGACTTTGATAGATATCGCTTGAACGAGGATTTGGACATGGAAGGTGAGTAATGGTCGGATATATTATTAAATACTCTACAGCAACGGCTGATGGGTTCATTACTTGCATATGTAGTATGATGCTGATATTCTGTTAACGGCCGAGTATGTCTTGTACGCCTTATAGGGTCATTGAGGGTAATCTTGTTAGAGATGTGTTCGCAGTTAGTTACACCGTTCAGAACATCGAAAGTAAAGCATGAATCCAATACCGTTCTTCTTATTGATAGTGACATCAAATTTAATAGTCTGAGTCTGTGTTCATACGGAGGAAGGCTACAATAATCGCGGTGGTTAAAATTTTCTCTCAGAGCGAATAGTAAGAATTGCTTTTTAATGGATTCTATTCTATCACAGTGGCGGCCGTGGCGTAGTGGGTAGAGTGGGTAGAGTGTGTGACTATTACGCCAGAGAACCCAGGTTCGAATCCTCCATCTGACTCAGAAAGTTTTTTCAATTGAATTAATTTTTCTGTTCGGCTGTCACCTCTCTGCAGACAAAGGCAAACCTCAGAGAGTAAAAACTGCCATTAAAAGCTTCTTGAGAACATAAGCCGTTCGGAGTCGGCGCAAAACATGTAGGTCCAAGTTCTCGATCATTTGTGTGCAAACATTTCACATCACACACAACACAGTTGATCATAAGAAGCTCGGTCAAAGTTCTTTCAAGGGCTGAGATGGCCATTTCGTTTTTTTTTTTATTCTATCACAGTGGGATTCAAAAGCTGGATTCCAAATACTGCAGCCATATTCGAGTATTGGGCGCACTAGCGCACAGTACAGGGATGTCGTGACCCACACATTCTTGAATTCACATGCTCGTCTTTTAATGAAACCGAGCTGTTTACTGGTTCTGGATACCATCTTCTCATAGCGTAGATTAAAGCGTAGTTTGTTGTCCAAGACCACTCCAAGATCAACTATATTATTAACCCTGATTAGTTCGATATGGTTGAGGCGGTAGATGTGAATTATAAGTTGGTGTCTATGGGAAATATACGGGTTACTTATCACGTTACCCTTATTTACATTGAGATAAAGTTTGTTTTGTGTACACCAGGTCTCAAGAAATGAGAGGTTTAACTGCAAGAAGTTGACATCTTCCTGAGATTTAATTACTTGGTATATTTTAAGGTCGTCCGCATACATAAGATGTGGAATATCCTTCAACACTATCGACAAGTCGGATATGAAAATATTGAAGAGAAGAGGCCCAAGGTGACTACTTTGCGGTACTCCAGAGGAGACCTCGATTTTCTTCGACATTTAACATATTGGGATCTACCACGGAGATAAGTTGATAGCCAACTAAGTAAAGATTCAGAGAAACCAAATTTTTCTTATTTATGTATTAAGATGCCGTGATCAACATGAACGAAGGCTTTAACGAAATCAGTATAAATAGCATCTATTTGGTCTCCTTTCTCCATCTTGCTTAAAACGTCAGAAACCATTATAATGAGGTTAGTGGTGGTGGACCGACCTTTTCGAAAACTGTTCTGCTGTTCGCTTAGTCGCGAATCGATAAGGTGTGTTAGCTTTTCGCAAATAACTTTTTCGAATAGCTTTGGTATGGCTGACAAAGTTGCTATGTCTCTGTAATCTTCAACTGAACTTTTACGACCTTTTTTGTGTATTGGTATTAGGTGGAAAGATTTCCAATGAGAAGGGAACACTCCAAGAGAGAGTGATTTGGTAAACGTTTCAACGTTTTCTTTGGTCGTGTTCTACTTTGTCTTGGTCACTCACAAATCGGTTAAACCACTTGTTTGCCTTCTGATACGATAGAGCAGAGTCACCGTAACATTTCACCAAAACTTGATACAAACTCGTTGCTCAATTTTTTCTTCCATCGTAAAAATCGAAGACACGAAAAAAGTTGTTGTAAACAAAACAATGTAACTTTACCAAATGTCAACGAGAGACGCTCATATTTGGCAGCTTTGTCATAGACACATGTAGCAACCTATTAAAAAAAATCGCACAGTTAAGTCCGGTTCACAGTGTAAATAAAGCTTTCTTTTTGAACAAGATGGTAAATCGAAAAACATATATTTCTCACTCGAAGTAACTTTAATAATTTTAGAAAAATGTTTCTAATTTTTATTCGAAAAATTTTTGAATTCCTGGATTGCCAACATACGGGTTTTTTCATTCAGTTTTTTTTTTTTTTTTGTATTTAGGTATTTTAACGAAAAAGTCCCCAAAAGTTGAAAAACGCTCTCATTTTTTAACCACCTGTGCCCTTTTCATTCTTTTATCCCTAAAATACACGAAAATTAAATGTCTGCCTATTTTGGAACGTGGCTTATACGTAACTTGCATGAACATGTTTCGATAAATGTCGGCACGAGTTGTCGTGCTCCAAATGAGCAAAAATCTAGGTTTTGTGTATTTTAAAGAAAATTAATGAAATCAGTGCATAAGTGTTAAAAAATAAGTGCATTTTACGAGTTTTGGGGACTTTTTCTTTAAAATATTCGCCTTACGTTAAGATTTCGGAATTTTGTCAAAATTTCGCCTTTATTTTCGAATGCTTTGGACTCAGCTGTTTAGATGTCTGCAAGTTCCACATTTTTTGTTCCAAATACGAAAAGTTCGTAGAAAAAAACAACTAGAACTTCGTCCGGTAATTGCTAGAGCTGTTCTTGTTTGCGAAGATCAGACGAACAGCATATGGAAGCAGAGTAGCAAAGATCAAGACACATCAAAGTGACGCAAACATGTTATTGTAAAGCAAGAGGAAGACAAAAAACGTCAGTGCAAGCAATGAAACAGCCACACTCATGCATACGAAGTATTTTGAAGTTTATTTAATAAAAAGTATTTATAATTACACTAGATTGTAACCGGCGCGATTCGCTGCGCTAACCCCATGAAAAGTGGGCATTTCCAACTATTATTGTATGTCTGTTTATATGATGGCAATTTAATAAGTGTCCATATTTGTATATGTAGTGACTGTTCGTATATAGAGTGTCTGCCGCTTGGATCAAAAATGTTTCTTATATTTGCGAAGCCACACCCCCATGTCCCGATCAAGTTTCCTATTAGAAAGGCATCATTAAGTGAGAACTCCATTCTGAGTTTCAATGTTCTTTAATTTTTACTTTCAAATCTTTTCAATATAAAAAATTTGGCTGGTATGGACAGGGCCACACTCTCTTTTTCAATACCCGTCCAAGGTTTCTATTAGAAAGACATCACGAAGTAGTAACTCCATTTTGAGTTTAAATGTTCTATGCAGTATCAAAACTTTGGCTTATACGGGTGGAGCCACACCCCGTTGTCCAATGCTCGTTTAAGTTTTCTATTAGAAAGAAATCACCAAGTGGCAACTCCATTTTGAGTTTCAATACTCTGTTACTTTTAACTTCTGTTTAAGCTATTTGATATCAAAACGTTTCAATGTCCTGTCATTTTTACTTCCAAAGCTATTTGATATAAAAAATTTGGCTTGTATAGGCGGATCCAGTGGCGGCGTAAGCGGGGAGCAGTGGGGCGGTCCGCCCCAGGTGCCAATTGCCAATTCACTTGTGCAGCTTAGTAGCCACATTCCGACTAGTGCTGCACCACTCCACGTGCGGCGCGAATACACAGATAGAAGAAAATATGCTAAAATCAAGCCGAAACCGTTCGTAAAGCTCAATATAGCTTAAAACCATTTATGCCAAAAACTGGGCATGATAAATTTTTTGATAAACATGTCAAATTGTTGATTATAAAAATCTATATATATATAAAACAAAGTCGTGAAATGTGCTCCTAATTCCATAACTCAAGATCGAAGAGTCTGATTTGCTTGGTAATTTTTTTGTTGTGTTCTTTTATAGCCACCAGGGACAGCCACCATTCTACAAACGCTTAATAAATTTTGCCACACCCAATTTCACCGCCCAAAAATCAATAAAATTTTTATATTTCAGACTATTTTGGTCGTTTAAGACTAAAATTAGATAAATTAGTTTGTATGTTTACTGTCGGCAACTGTACTAAAAATTCATGTCCACGCCCCCTTTTACTGCCCACAAATATCATTGAAAATTCTATATTTCATATATTGTCGTATTAAACTTTGATTTTGTAATTCAGCTTGTATAGTTATTGTCGGAAGCTGTTCTAAAAATGGGCGTGGTCAAACTATAGATACACGCTTTTTTGAAAAATCATTAAATTAACTGCTGGAACGATTGCCCTGAAATTTTGGCCAAAAATTTTATTCGAGTACGATATAGTTTAGAAATTATAATTTTTGATAACACACAAAGACACACAATTTGGTTTTTAGTCTGATTTTTTTAGTTCTTTTGTTCTTATTTATCTATTCTTAGAAGTTGGTTCTTTTCCTACTGATTATTTTCCAGCTATTTATTTTTCAATCAGTTTTCCCGCAGTTGTGGAAGAATTCATACATAATACACTGTTTTTGTGTTGTGTGTTTCAAGCCAACTAAAGTAAGTGAGCACAAAGAGCACAAAAACACAAAACAAAAACTTTAAAAATTGGCGCCATTTAGCGAATCCGAGCAAACCGATTTCGATGGTTTTGGGTTCAATGGAAAGGTCTTTACTTGGGTTTAATGGAGCATTATTAAATTCGAATTGATGGAAACACGAATTTATTTTAAAAATTTAGGCAAAATGAAATTTAAATTTTGATGTGAAAACTTCTCTGAGTTGAGCACTAGCAGGGCTAAAAGTTACGAATTCGCGCCAGCACTGTTAACGTCAGCAATGTGAACGTCAGCAATGTTAACGTTAGCAATGTTGAAGTCAGTAATGTTATATCGGCATCACTGTTAATCTATTCAATGTTAACGTTAAGGCTTGCACTCATGCACTGCATTTTTGATTCAGTAACCAGGCAAGCAGAAAGTATAACTACGTTTTTGTAGTTTTGGTATAAGGGTCCCAGAAGGGTGGCATAAATGGGGTGTGTTCAGACGAAATGTTGAAGGGCTACTAATAAAAGAACCAGCTCATATTATTTCGGGAGAGATATGAACTATAACCGACAGTTTTGTGTTTCTTGTTTGGGGACCCCCAGAAAGGTGGCAGATTGGGGGTAGGTTTATTAAAAAAAAATGTTGAAGGCAAAATATAATAGGATCAGATCATATATTTGAACCTCGCATGGTCAATTCGGTAGAGATATGAACTATTATCGACAGTTTTTGTGTTTCTTGTATGGGGACAACCAGAAGAGTGGCAAAAGAAATGTGGGTAAAAATAAATACCCCTGTAATGGTCTATTCGAGAGGATATCAACTATATCGACATTTTTTGTTTTTGGTAGCAAATTTTTTTGTATTGTGGATAATCCGTCAGGTTGGTGGCAGATAGAGGGTAGGTGCGTTCAGAAAAATGTTTAAGGGCAAAAAATAATATCAGCGTTTATATATATAACCCTTCTAGGGGTCAATTTGATGCGGTTTTCAGACGATACCTACAGAAATTCCAATCAAAACTTTTGTTTCTTACTTTAGTTACAATTCTGTGTCCTTTTACGATTTAATACTGCAATTCATTCAAAAATTAAAAAGGGAAACACTGTTATTTCATAGCTTTAAGTTTTCACTTCAGTCGGCAACCCCGGTCTTATTAAGTTTAATTCTACTGAAAAGTGGATTAGTGAAAAAGAGGCCAGACTAGGTACGATGGACTCACAACATGCCCATCTTTATATATTTTTTACAAGCTTTACTTTTAGTTTTTTTTTATATTAATTATAAATTTTTCCTTGAACTTTAAAAAATAATCGCAAAATTAACCTTATTTTATGTCCAAAAGGCTGTTTCTCATTTCAGCGTAATTCTATCTTATTAATTCGAATAAATCAACCATTCGACCTTTATTGGTATATAGCTGCACCTTTTATCATTGCTTTAAGCCTTGAACATGCGACGAAAATTCTTTTCCATCAATTACTTAATTAATGAGCTAATTTAAGCTTTCAATACCGCAGGGCGTTACGTGCGACCATCATTATCGACATAATTAACTTGTCTATCTGATGCTTGAATGTGTTTGGCCTGCAGTTTGTAGTTTGTCGTCCTTCGTCTGTGTGTTTATCTTGATATATCAAAATTTGAAATCACGTTAAGCACTTAATGGCAACAACAATATTATTATGAAGTAGAGTTTGTGCAAGGTTATGCAACGCGTGGTTAGTTATGTCACGTGACATGGCATTGATATTAAAGAGCACATATGTACTTATAAATAAAGTTAAATATTGCGAGCTGACAAGGCTGTTTTATGATTAAAAATTTCTTAAGTCCTTGAAATCAGTGCATCATTTGCTTGAAATTATTATTAACAATCACTTATCAATAACTACCTCTCAATTTCGGCAATGTCGGTTGCTCATCATCCAATTGTGACATGCTTCCGCAGTTGCCACGACAGCACCATGAAATCAAATCAAAAGATAACAAAAAGCAAACGCTTCTAAATACCTTTGCTTCACGCACAACAATTGAACTCTGACTATGATGAAATTTCAATCAAAAAATACTAGCAACAACTTGAATTTTGGTTGCCTCCATTGCCGAAGCAGCCACGATATCACCATTTTTACTCCTTTTTGTGCTTATTTTAGACACACGTCTACTTCTACAATTTCAACAATTGAATGTTAGGATTGTACTTGTTTGTCTGTCTGTCTGACTATGTATTTTGATACTGGTTTTCATCATTGTATGAGTTTGCAATGTCGTGGCAATAGCCTTGGTTCTTGTTGCTTGCCAACCATCTTTTGGAAATTGTCATTTGGCAGTTGGCAATACTAAGCAACTAACTAACTAACTAACTAACTGTCTATTTGACGTGTTACGTATGCGTATGTTTTGCACGTCAATTGAGTACAGCTTAAATGAAACTGGCAAGGATTGCACATACACACCGACATACAAGCCCAAGATATACTTAATGCTATTCCCGGCTGACAACGAAATTTCAGTTTAAGTATAAGGAAAAATGTTGGTCGTTATCCACAGCTCAACATGCTTACCTCAAATGCAGATCTAACCATAGAAAGATCAATTTTCTTCAGACAATACACTCCCTCGGTCTTTCTTGTGAGAAACTCTGAGAAACTGTATAGTTTCAATTCTTAGTAGTAGAATCAATCGAAACGTTCGCAAGGTGGTTGCTTACGCGGATGGCATGGTTGTAATGGTATGTGGACTGTTTCCCCCAATACTCAGTGAGATTATGGAAGGTGCTATAGATAAGCTCAGCAGCTTGGCTGCCAGGTGCGGCCTGGGAGCAAATCTTAGAAAGGCGAAACTTATGCTATTTACCACTAAAACCAAGGTGTTACAAGTTGTCCTACCCAAACTAAACGGCCAAATACTCCTACTTTCAAACAATGCCAATGGAAGTCATACTAGATTCTAGTATCTAGCAGTAACTGAAGAACCAGCAACTAGCTCAGAGTCAAAAGGCCTTCGTAGCCTTCTATGCCTGCAAAAATATCTTCGGTAAAAATAAAGCGTTCAAACAAAAATACTCATATGGTTCTATGCGGCAGAAGTGCAGAAGTGCGGCAGAATCCTGACGTAAAGTTCACTAGTTTTGTGACCTGCACTAAAAAAGCTGTACAGCATTTCAAAACTAGCTAGTATTCAGGGACCAGCTTGCATTGGTATCACGGGGGGTAACTGCTCCTGCTCCCACCCGAACATATTACACTCATCGCAACAAACTATTCAGTCAGACTAAGGATATCCTATAACTGGCGACATAAACCATATGGACACAACAACATTCTTAGTTCGTTACCACAAGAACTATGCCAACTATGCCAAGAGTACGGACTAAGCCCACCCTAAACTTGATTTCCCAAGGTCATTTACTATTAAGGTCTCAACCAGTGTAGAATGACGCAATGGGGGACCTGATTTCTTCTTCGATGTGTCTTTCTACACTTATGGCTATAAAATGCGCTGAAAAGTTGGAGCTGGTTCATATAATCTTGTATATTTGAACAAGATAAGTAAATTATGTAACACGTTTTTGGTTAATTTTAGACCCCAACCCCCTATGTCACACTTAGTCACAAAGACTGAAGCCTATGAAAAAGCATAGAACACGTTATATTTATATAAGTTTTATTATTATGGAAATTACATGGAAATTTTACGTTGTTCTATTGTGTTTGACCACCAATTTTATGTAAAAATTTACCATGTGAACAGAGCAAAACACAAATTAAAGCTTTTCTGACGTTAACTAGAACACCAAGCAGTGGCGAAATTGCAAATGTGAAAAATAAAAAGTGAAAATTTTTGTTTATTTTGGGTTTTTTATATCACTTTGATGTTCGCTTTAAGCGTGAAGTTATAACAGCTGTTTTCGATGACTGCTTTAGAGTAAGAATTCACACTTCAGTTCAGCGAAAAAAGCTGCTACACTTTGAAGCTGCTACACTTGTTGAAGGTGTTTAAAATGCCTTTTATAGTCTTGCGTGGTTTAGCTGTCTTTTTCGGTTTGTGATCCACTCGTTTTATAAGGTACGCTTTTTATTGATAAAAAATGAAAGCAGTATTTACAATAAAATGAAATTTTTTATTTAAAATTTACAATTTTTAAAACTGAATTCAAAAATTTTGCTGTGACCGACCCCATTTCACACTTCGTCACAAATGTTTCGATACCCAACCTTCCCGCTAAAAGTGTAGTGTAATTTATTAACAGCCCCTTATTTTGAAAGCTTTTTGTATATCGGATTCAACTTACGTCTTTCAGGTCGAACTTCAGGTCAAGCAATAAGAGATGTTTGTCGAGCTATAAGTCGACCCAACACCAACAACATGAGTGCAGCCATCTTGTCGCATATTCAAACCGCCATCAAATCTTAGCTGCGGTCAAAATTAACTCTAAACTGTTAAGGCAATGTAAAATAGAACGAGCCTGGCTAAGTCAAAAACTAGACATCACTATAATATGGATTCCCACTTGTATCAACTTGCAAAGATCAATATGAAGAACTGGTTACAGATACGCAATGTGCGCTGAGATTGTGGAGACAGAACTTCTCCAATTTACTTACTGGTTTACGATTCCACCGATGCCGCTCATGGAGAGCGCAGTTCAGTGCCATCAATCAACGATGACGGAGTGGAAGTACCACCACCTAGCCATGAAGAGGTTCGAGTTTGAGCTATCCAACGAATCAAAATCAATAAAGCAGTGGATGCTGACGGCCTGTCAGCTGAATTGTTCAAAACTGGAGGCGATGAATTGATAAGGCGCATGCATCAGCTCATCAGCAAAATATGGCATGCCCAACGATTGGAACCTCAGCGTAAGGTGCCCTATACTTAAGAAAGGAGACCCAACAATCTGAGCCAGTTATAGAGGTATCAGTCTTACTTCCATCGCATATAAGGTTCTCTCAAGCATACTGTGTGAAAGATTAAAGCCGATTACAAAAACACTGATTGGACCTTATCAGTGTGGCTTTCGACCTGGAAAGTCCACCATAGACCAGATTTTCACGATACGACAAATCCTGGAAAAAACCCACGAAAATCAAAAAGACACATCATCTCTTTGTCGATTTTAAAGCTACTTTCGATAGCCCGAGAAGGGATTGCGACAATGTCTGAGTTAGGTATACCTGCAAATTTGATTAGCCTTTGTAGAATTACGTTGAGCAACACAGCTCCGCCAAGGTAGGAAATGGCCTCTCCGAAACCTTCAATACCGAAAGAGGTTTCAGACAAGGCGATCCACTGTCTTACGATCTCTTCAACATCATCATGGAGGGAATCGTACGAAAGGCCGGTGTGCATCGTAATGTCACCATTTTCTACGAAGGTGTCCTCCTTCGCTCCTTGCGTGCGCTGATGATATTGATATTGTCGGCAGAACCAAGAGAGATGTTACCGCTGCTTTCACCGCTATCGAAAAGGAATCAGCCAAAGTGGGTTTGACGATAAATGAGGGTAAAACAAAGAATATGCTGTCTACAAACAAGGGAGCGCGGCGTTTAGACTCCCACGTTTCATCCGGCAGCTATAACTTTGAAGTAGTCAAGGAGTTCGTATACCTTGGCACCTCCATTAATAACAATAACGAAGTCAGCCTGGAGATCAAGTGAAGAACAATAATTGCTAATAGGTGCTACTACGGGCTCAGTAAGCAACTAAGTTCCAGAGCCCTCTCTCGATCGACAAAACTGACACTCTACAAGACGCTCGTTCTACCTGTGCTTCTTTATGGCACTGATGTATGGGTAGTTTCGGAAACTGACGCAGCTGCTCGGGGGGTGTTCGAGAGAAAAGTTCTTCGCAAAATCTTCGGTCCTGTTCGAGTCGGCGATGACTATCGCATCCGAATGAACCACGAGCTGTATGAGCTCTACGAAGACATTGACGTAGTTCGGCGTATAACTGTGCAGCGACTACGCAGGCTGGGTCATGTCCATCATATGGACGATGAAACTTCAGCAAAAAATGTGCTCGAGGCGAAGGTCTTTGGTCAACGACGACGAGGGAGACCATGCCTCCGATGGATGGACCAGGCCGAGGAAGCCTTGATGTCTCCGACTGGAGAGGCGCGCGCAAAGCAGAGGCGCCTGGCAAGAGCTGATGAGGTTGGCTGAAACCCGAACACGGGTTGTTATGGCCACCTAAGTAAGTAAGTAAGAATGAAATCCGTCGCAGCTCCACTAAATAAGGTGAAGCGAAGTATTCCCTGTTATTACTTTGCTATCTATTTCGTCTTTGTTGGATGCAATTTTTTTTTTTTTTCGTTTTGGGCTATTTTTCATTCAGTTTTGCGTTATTTTTCATTTCGGTGATTTTTTCATTTTTCTTTTGGGCGATGTTTCATAGCGCCGAAAGAGTCAATAGAATAATATTGGACGATCGGAGAATAAAAGTGGGGGGAGGGCTGAGACTAAAGTCATCTCAACTGTGCGATTTCATTACATTTGACATGAACATTTGTACATGAAAAAGCTATCCGAAGCTATGGAAGGAATACAAATAATGAAAAAAAACCGAACTAAATGTATCAATCTTAAAGGAAACGATTTTGGGATATAAAGCGTTATTTTCCGGAAAAAATATCTTTCGCTGACTTCTTAAATTCCGCTCGTACAGCAAAATCTAGGAACTACCAAAAAATTTGGAATAATCCAATTCAGACGAACTGAACATGAGTTTTTGTACTTCTTCATGGCTAAATTATTTCCCTGCGTTTTCCCATTTTTCTGAAAATGGACGCATTCAGACACGGCCACCGTTACAAGCATCTAATATACAGAAGAAATCATGAACATATAGGCTGAAATGAGTTTATTTGAACAATATTTTCTATTAAATTCAACAAACTGGATTTTCTATCATTTTAGCAATAATTTTTCATTGGTTGTATAAATCAAGAATTGAACGTACGCTATAAACAAACGACTGCATCCAGTCATTCATCCATCCAACCATCCATTATGTTGACCACGATGCACGTACGTGACATTCTGATAACTGCCAATGTCTATGACGACAACGGTGATGGTCATGATGTTGACGCTGCAGTTCGTTGTCCATCCATACAATGTTTGGATCGATGTTATATATTTGTGTCCTTTCCTGGCTATTGCATACGTTACCTAGCTGTGGACTTACTGTCAACTAGGGTGAAGTAGCAGCAAGCTGACTTCAATGTCTTAACGAATAAACCATTGAGTGAGTGAGAGTGAGTGAGTGAGTGAGAGTGAGTGACTAACCAAATGTTTGACTAACTGAGTGACTGACTAAGTGTTGATGATGGGCTAGCCTAATATGCGCGAACCAGGACAACAACAACAGCAGCTATAGTCTGTAGTTAAACTTGAAATCCAAGTCATTTTCTTGTGAGGTGTTAAAATGATCCACAAGCAATTCGAACAGATAAACGATAGACACTGCATGTTAGTGCGTTTTCTTGACGACTTCGGCAAATACTCACGTTGCCCACAATTGGAGCAACTTCATGTTGAAGTTTGAGCATGTGTGTGCATATGTGAAGACGTGGCTGGAATAATAAATTCGAGCATGCGACAATTTGGCGCTCCGGGAATTCTAATCGATGAATTTACCGTTGCACACACAGACATCGAACGATCTTTGGTACGTGCCAAAATCACAAAGCTGACCCAAAGTAAGTTGCATTTGAGCGAATGGGTGTGTATGTATGTGTGTGCAGAACTTGCAAAGTTTTGGAGTGCATTTAATACGCTTTGCTGTCACATGTTTACCAGCAAAACTTAGACTTGATTGCGCATCGATTGGGCGTTTAACATTGGCTTGCATAGTTTTGACCAAATATTTTTGTTGTAATTGTTTTATTGACAGTCCTAGAAATGATTTTAATCAAGTAGCATAGAAAAAGGAAAATATTTGTTTGCAATTGGGTATGAACAGGCAATGATACAGACGGTCTGTGAAAGTACGTGTGGCTTTCATGGGAAAAAATTTTAGAATCCTTATCGCTTCACTTAAGATTCACATCACGTGAAATTGACTTTAAAGTGTGACACTTATGGTAACTTGAATTATTTTAAGCTTGCAATTAAAAATTATTTTGCTCATTCACGATAATCAATGGATGGATCAGCAAAACAGTTGCTGGAAAAATTAAAATGTTTGTTTTAAATTTCATTTTCAAAAATCAGATTTCATCACGTGTAAGATGATATTTGTTTAAAATTTTCGATTTGAATATAAATAAATCGATTTTAAACATGTTATACTGAGACATCTGCTTAAACTGTGATAAAATATCTTTTGTGTAGTCGCTCTCACAAAATCAAAAATTTCCTTTTTAGATATAAATAAAAGATTAATGAATTTTGTAACAAAACGCTTATTTACTTATTTCATTATTTTTTAATTTTATATTACTATTCAAACTCCTGTTCAAAACTCATCACTTATTTACATATCGATGATTTCATGTCAAATCGGATGCTTTTGTCATAAACTGATTTTGACTATTCCGATTTTGTTAAATTTGGCACGTCGATAGTACTTTAAAAAATAAGAATACCATATATGCATATTTCCTTTTTTAATTCTTTTTTAATACACTGGAATATTAAAAAATAAAAATATATGCATATTTTCGTTTTTAATTCTTTTTTTAAATACACTGTGGAATAATAAAAATAATCAAAAATTGTTATTTTGACATGTAGTAAGAAAATTACATCTTGAGATCTTGAGTTAATATTCTCTCTGTTGTAATTTTTTACCAACACTTTAGTTAAAAAAAATTTTTTTTTGCCACTAAATATTTGGTCAGCCCCACTATTTTTTTTTTTTTTTTTTGTGTTTTGAGAACATTGTCATATTCCCAGATAACCATTTCACCTTAATAAGCCTTATGTAAAGTTTTGTATAAGGAATTTGTATAGGAAGGAGAATTTAAACTTCCTTGAACAATCTTTGAAACAAGTTTTATAGAAGGTCTATGCAAGGAAAAAAGGCGTATGAAATTATTTCCTTTATACAAGAACTTATATAAAGTGTGATCTATGGTTTTTATTCAAGGCTTTTTCAGGAACTTGGAAAATGAGAAAACAAATTTAATTGTTTTGAGTAATCCCCTTTTCTATGTTCCATCATTTCATTTTATTCGCACAGAATACTTATACATTTTAAGAATATTTGTATGCTTTCCATGCCCCCACCTGCACGTATTGAACTCGGATCCTTTGTATCGCAAGCCGCACGCTTTACCCACTCCTCTATTCAGCAATTTGCTCGCGCAGCGTTAAGACTTAATTAGTATTTTCTTTGAATTCCCTTAAGAACAATTTTATAAAGCTCTCGATTGGAATCATTTCATACTTAATTTCAATACAATAAATTGCCTCGGTAGCCCGGCGGTTAAAGACGATGACTTATCAAATGCTAGATCGAAGGTTCAATCCAATATTAACTGCGTCATTCCGTTTGTAACGCCAAGAAGGAGGCGTGGCAGTTATAGCAAAATACATATATTTTTGATCAGCATCATCTCCTGAGTAGATTTCCGTGTGTTCGTCTGTCTGTCTGTCCGTCTGTCGACACGATTGCAGCCGCAATTTTAAAGCTATCGCGATGAAATTCAAAATATAAGATTATTTTTAAAAAAGGAAGATCAAGTTCGAAAATGTGCCAAATCGGATGAAAACCACGCCTACCTCCCATACATAGTGACTTTATATTAACCGTAAAATGTCTTTAAAATCCACAAAAATGAAAGAAATGCCTTGGTAGGTAAGCTTTGCTCTTCAGTTTTAATTCTGGCTATGAAATTTGGAAAAATCGGATGAAAACCACGCCTACCTCCCATACAATGTGGCTTTATTTTAAAAGTAAAATCTCTTAAAAATCTGCTCAAATTAAAGAAATGTCTTGAAATTTTGCATATAGGCTTTGATATATAACATAGACCACCACTATGATATTTGGCAAAATCGAATGAAAACCACGCCTACCTCCCATATAAATTGGCTTTATTTTAAACGTTAAATCTCTTAAAAATTAACAAAATTTAATGAAATGTCTTGAAATTTTGCACATTAGCTTTGATATATAATATGAATCATCTCTATGATATATCACAAAATCGGATCAAAACCACGCCTACTTCCTATACAAAGTGACGTCATCAAAATAGGAAAACTTTCCACGTGTATGTCGTGGCTAAATACTTCGAATATACTTCAATATGGCCGCGGGGGGGTATTTTAGCTTCGGTACTCTGCCGAAGCTCCACCCTTACTAGTTTTTTTTTTTGTTATTGAAATTGAAATAGTTTTTTTTATGATCGCGAATGTTTTTTATTTAAATCTAATGTTATTTTGGTGACGATGGATGGATTTCCAATGTTATTGTTTTCACATACTGAAACTTTGTTTATCAAAAAAAAAAAATCTAAGCTTGATTAAAAATCTTCTTGACTACTTCCTAAAATGTGTCATTGAATGAAGCTTTAATAAAAAATTATACAAGAAATTTAAATTTTCAAGACTTTCACAAGGTCTTTCAAGAAAAGCATGAATAATTACTTTATACAAGGACTTTTTAAGTTGAGTATGAATTACTTTAAATATTAAGGTGAACTTGTTATCTGGGTTGAGACATTAATTTTTAATGCATTCTCAAAATTCTCATTAATTTTTAATGCCTTCTCATTAAACGAATTTTTACATGCAAAATACTTGTATTTTTAATTAAAAATGGGATTTTTAGTATTTTTTGAACCTTATAGGGGTATTTTATAATTCTTCAGCTAGTAAATCCTTATGTTTAAAATATATATATTTTTTTCAAATCTTTTTTTATTCCTTGATAACGACAAAGGAAAGGAAAAGAAGAAGATTTCCTTCGAGCAATACCTGAAACAAGATTTCGTGCACCGATCTAAAAACCCATGCAATTATTGGGTATTTAATAAATTAATTTTACCTGACCATTACGCTCTTTATCAGTAAAATATTTATGTATTCCTCCTGCGACCTCTGTTCCTTCTGAGAGAATTTTTTTTTAAGGCAGGTCAACTGATAAATGACCAAAGGAAAAGATAAAATGTAGAAAAATTAAATTGGATAATTTTTTTAACTACACTCAGAACTACACTGAGAAAAAACAATTTTAAAATCAAAAACAAATAGTTAATGTTTTGAAAATTTAAAACTGCCTATATCTAGGGAATTTATATTTTGAACAAAACTATTTATATTAGCCTAAAGAAACTAAGCATTTTAATTTAATAATCAAACTTTCCTTTTAAAATATGTTTTTCGAGTAAAAGAGAATAGCTAGTTTGAATTATTGATTCTTTGCTTACTTGTCGACAATATTTCTATAGCCTTCGCCAATGTGGGTCGTAAGTTCGAGCCTCGTGGTGGCAGAAGTTTTTTATTTTTTTAAATTACATAAATCATTCCACATTCGAGTGAAAATGAAATCAAATCACTATGAATTCGATAGTTGGTATCAGTTTGTCGTTTTAATTTAATTTTTTTTCGGACTGAAATCAAAATACGAATTGTATACGAAAATCAAAATAAATAGTGCTATCAAATATCGAATTTATAGTGATTTTATTCACATTCACTTGGAAGTCATCTGCCCGATTTTACTAAATTTTGTATGTTCTTAAATTTTTTTTTTTTTATGTGTAAATTGCAAACTAGAAATTAAATGTGAGAAATTAATTATTATGTTTTAATATAATAAATTTATATTAATTAATAAAAAATTTCACAAAATTGTACTCATGCTTACATTGGATTCGAACTCACAACCTGTTGCACGCTTGTTTAGAACGCTATCCAATCGATCAATATGCATTTTTTCTACGAGATGTTGAAAGTGAATGACTTTAATCTTAGATATCTATTACTTTTGTAACACCTGTCAGATAATATGCAAAAGAGGTAACAGCTTCCATTATGGACTAAGTATGAAGCTACAGTTTCTATTCGGTACATACGAGTTTTCAGCTACGGCTTCAGCTGGAGTTTAATTGATTATTATAACTACAGACTACTCGAGCTTACATTTTCGCTACTCTCGATCTATGCAGTGAGTCTAATTAATAGTCTTGAAATAATACTTACTTGCTTAGGTCGCCATAACAACCCGTGTTCGGTTTTCAGCTGACCTCATCAGCTCTCGCCAGGCACAACTAGTGCGGTTAGGGCTTCCTCGGCCTGGTCCATCCATTGGAGGCATGACATCCCTCTTCGTCTTCGACCAACCACCCTCGCCTCAAGCACCTTTTCGCTGGAAATTCGACGTTCATACAATGGATATGATCCAGCCAGCGTGGTCGCTGCACAGTTATAGGCTGAACTTTTGTTTATTTGGATACGATAGCCATCGCCGACACAAACAGGAACGAAGATTTTGCGAAGGATTTTTGTCTCAGACACCCCCAGAGCAGCTGCGTTAGTTTATGAAACTACCCATGCTTCAGCACCATAAAAAAGCACGGGTAGAACGATTGTCTTGTAGAGAGCTAGTTTTGTCGGCCGAAAGAGGGCTTTGGAACTTAGTTACTTATTGAGCCCATAAATTAAGCTATTGCGATGCACACTGGCCTTTCGTACGATCACCTACATGATGATGTTGAGAAGAGAGAAGATTGCAAGGCTGATTGCCTTGTCTGAAACCTCTTTCGGCATTGAAGATTTTGTAGAGATCATTTCCTACCTTGACGGAGCTGCATGTGTTGCTCAACGTCGCAGGTACCATACCTTACCAAATTTGTATACCATACTCAGACATTGTTGAGTTGAGGCAATCCCTTCTCAGGCTATCGAACGCAGCTTTAGAATCGACAAAGAGACGATGGGTGTAAATTTGGTTTTCGTGAGTTTTTTCCAGGACTTGTCGTAGTGTGAAAGTCTGCTCTATGATTGATTTTCCAGGTTGAAAGCCACATTGATATGGTCCAATCTGTGTTTTTGTAATTGGCTCTAATCTTTCACACAATACTCTTGAGAGAACTTTACATGTTCGATGGATATAAGACTGATACCTCTATAGTTGGCAAAGATCAATGGGTTCTTAAGTACATGGCAAAGTATGCTGAGATTCCATTTATCGGGCATATTTTCTGCTAGCCATATTTTGCTCATGAGCTGATGCATGCGCCTTATCAATTCATTGCCACCGACTTAAAACAATTCAGCTGGCAGGCCTTTAGCACACGCTGCTTTATTGTTTTTGAGTCGTTGGATAGCAACTCGAACCTCTTCATGGCTGTGTGGTGGTATTTCCACTCTGTTATCGTTGATTGATTGTGCTGAATTGCGCTGAATTGCGCTCTCCATGGGCGGCATTGATGGAATCGTCACCAGTAAGTAAATTGGTGAAGTGCTGTCTCCACAATCTCAGCACACACTGCGTATCTGTAACCAGATCTCCATTTTCATCTCTGCAAGTGGATGCTCCGGACTTGAAATCTTGGGTTACACGCTTATCCTGTTGATAGAATTTTCGTGCATCCTTTTTGCCCTGGTATACCTCTTAGTGCCTCAGCCTCACGCCTTTTCTGGTCTCTTTTCTTGCGGCTGATAAGGCGCCTCTCTTCCTTCCTCTTTTTGCGGTACCTTTCTTGCACGGCTAGCGTTGCAGCTGACTGCAGTGTTTTTCTATAAGCGGCGTTTTTTACTGCTGTCGCGATGTAACGCTTCTGATCGTTCCTTTGGTTCCAAGGTTGCTGCCGCCGGAAACCAACGACTTCCTCAGCGACAGCTTGTATAGAGTGGGATATATGCGCCCAAAGTTGACCGGCGTTGTCGAGTTCAGAGGTTGGTTGGTTGAGCTTAACTGAGAGTTGAACGGAGTAGGCTTGGCAGTCCGTTTTAATTGCAGTCAAGCGACCTCCAGTTTTTTTTGCACTCCTGTGCGTATGTCCTTCGCATTGCCAAATCGCATGCGGATCTTGGTAGCAACTAAATAGTGGTCGGACTCAGTGTTGACCCTCCAACACGTACGCACATCTAGAACACTACAGGCATGCCTTCTGTCGACTACAACATGATCAGTTTGGTTTCGCGTTTTATAATCCGGGGACAGCCAGAAGGCCTTGTGGATGTCGTGGTGTTTAAGTCTGGTGCTACTAACTACCGTGTTTCCCGCCTTGGCGAAGTCAATCAGTCTTAGACCGTTGTTCGTGGAGGTCTGATAAACATTGAACTGACCGAGCCAAATATGACTTCCTTCCCGATTTTCGGATTAAAATCGCTTGACGGCTTTAATTCTTTACGGCTTCGCCCTTTCCTTCGTCGAGGCGTGTCGACCATATCAAAATTGATTTTTTTTTTTTTTGTTTATTTGCTGAACGCACCAACCCATAATTTGCTTAATTTTACCATTCTTAAAATTCGAATAAAAACTATATTGTGCACATCTACTCGAAAATACCTTTCCATCGATATAAATCTTATGTGAATATGTTGAAGTTAACACTTCACATTCGGTCTGGACATTCGAGGTGCTTATCCGTAAATCATTGTCAACCAAATTGGGGTTCTTATCCGAGGTTGGTTAAGTTTTCATTGGGCA
Source organism: Coremacera marginata (assembly GCA_914767935.1). Classification (NCBI taxonomy): domain Eukaryota; kingdom Metazoa; phylum Arthropoda; class Insecta; order Diptera; family Sciomyzidae; genus Coremacera; species Coremacera marginata. Next base: position 45,253,397 of record OU612044.1, on the reverse strand, counting down.
GTAGTAATGTGGTGGGACCCGCATTCTGCGCACATTTCATGTTTAAGGTCCACGGAGTGACCCCTCAAGTTAAACGTCAAGAACAAGACTAGGGAGTTTTGGACAAAGGTTATTTTTAGGCTACACCGACTCGCCTTGACAGTGCCAGGTTATCGGAATATGTGGTTTTGTCGTTGAAGCCGTAGCGCTTGTACAACACTACGCCTTTCCACTCCCTCGCTGATCATCCGCTGTATTGCCCGGGACCGCTTATTTCTTAAACTTATTTGCGGACAACCTTCATACTTAGAGGCCGCCCACTATCCGCAACCTGGGACCCGTAAGGTGGCACACAACTAAGCCCCCGCAGAATACCATTTTATTCTACGGAACGCCTTGCAATAGTAACAGTGGCACGCTACGCTCTGAGAAGTTTGTTTAATTATTTTTCTGTTTATTCCATATATTTTTTTATATTTCTTTATTACGCAATTTAATTTAATTAATGTTAAAGATTATTTTGAAGGATATGAGTAGTATTAAGTGATGCATCTAGACAAAGAGACCAGGCAAATTTTTTATATTCTGTGCATAACCTCAAAACAACAATTTTTTGAGTTCATAACCTCAAATATCTAAAATTCCTGACGTGATTGCTAAAGTTAGATTATATAAAAAGGACGCGACTGACATTTTGATTCGGACAATACTTTTTTGTGACAAACGTAGAGTATTATATTATTATATATATGACAGCTGTGACAAGTATGGAGATTTAGTCATCGAGAAAGTTATTGTCGAGCAACGCGTATAAATTGTGAAAATTCACTGCATAAATAGTAAAAATTTTGCGGAGAGGTTCGAACAGTTCTCGGTCATCATAATGCACCGCCTGTCAACACTTGTCAATTTAATCAATAGATTTCAGCTCACTGACTATGATCTTAACGCAAAAAGTAGTGGTTGTCCCTGTAACGCCCGTTCGGACGAAAACATTGCCATGGCAACGGTTAGCGTTGATGATGACCCAGCAATGTCGATTCGCCATTGTGGTCAGGAATTGGCGTTAGCAGTAGCTCATGACAAGGTCTCGCATGTGCAAGCAAGGTTGAGGCAACCATTAGAGCAATATTATGTTTCAGCAATTACGATATCTACTTTATAATTCAATAAAAATTCACAGACTTTTCAACAAAACAATGCGTTTTATTAAAAAATTACAACATCAGTGACTTGGAACAACCCTTAGTTAGAAAGGTCGAGATCCAGAGGTAGATTTTACACTTACTTTTTATTTTTTTTTTAGGAATACACTCAAATTTCAAGCGCGAAAATAACAAGTTTCATGCATTGTTCAGAAAAAAGAAAGTACAAAATATGTGCAGGTGAGATGCAAAGCAAACACATTTCTGCAATGGAGACTGCAGAGTGCTATCGAGCAAATATTGAAGCATATATTTCCATAGTTCCCAGCACTGCACACGTGACTGTATTTGCAAAAGTAAGACAAATATGCATTCCCACACAAACACACACACTTACTCACAAGTATTCACTGCACTTTCATGCACAGCAATTCAAAATTATGCCAAATAATTGCACCTGAAATGCAAAATGGCATCGCAATGCATACCGGAAATAAATACTTGCCACTATGTGAAATGAAAATAGTTGAAAAGTGTTGAAATATAATTTTCCAGAAATTTAAAACAAGTCGAATGATGTTGAACTTCGTTGGGAGTATCTGTGGCCTTGTTCAGTTAATGGCGATTGCGGTCGGCATAAAAGAGTTAAAGGATCTTTTTGAAAAATGTAAAGTACAAGTAATTTTTTTATACCGATTTATTGCAGTTTTGTTTTAACTTTTTTTTTATTTTTATCATCTTCAGCTGTATTCTCGATATTTGTTGTTATATTTGGAATTTAATATTCTCAAAACTCAGACAGAAGCAAATAAATGTTGATATTTTCTTTTTGCATTGAGTAAATGCAGCAACTTCCGGCTGTATGTCATGAACGAAGCATGTCAGTCAAAGTGATTCCCTTTCGCAAACATTCTTATACCCATTCATTCATTTGTTGGGTTTCCTTCTGCTCTACAGGACATTGCTATGTTATGGTTAGCCACACAAAATGCAATTCGAGAAGAAGTAAGTGGAAATACTTTTCTCTCCTGACATCTTGGCTTTATTTTGTTGATTGTGCGTTTGTGTTCGTGCATCTCCTTGTTCTTGTTAATATTTGTGTTCTTGTGCATGTTGGAATGGTGTTCAAGAAATTATTAGAAAATTTTGTGGTTTTCAGTACTTCTGTTACATTGTTGCTCATTTTGGTATTTTTGCATTTGTACCATTGTGGCAAAAAACGCCAGCATAATCTTAAAAATAATGATTTAAGTATTTTCAGCATGTAGATTGCATTTCACCTCGACGAACTCGTTACAAAATATTATACAGAATATTTGAAAAAATTAAAACATTTTGTAGATTAAATATATTTTGCGATGGTGGTGTTTTTTTTACTGTGAATTGAATTCAATTTTAAGGTAACCTTGAAGAATTAACGAGAACAAGAATTCAAAAGTTTCAATAACTAGTAAGGAATGGATCTTTGATAGGGTCGAGGCTAAAATATCCCTCCGCTGCCGTATCGAAGTATATGCGAAGTCTTTAGTCGTTTATAAAACGTTCATGTATAATGCATAATCTGCGTAAATATTTATGACATACGCTTACTTTAATTTAATTTTTTTGGAACATGGAGGCATCGCTAACAAATGCTTTTTTTTTTTGTCAATTCAACTTTTTGAGTTTTGTAGACTTTTCTTTTTTTTTAATAAATATTTAAGGTTAGGACTAATGGACCATCATATCTTTGAAGCATATATATACAACCTTGCTTAAAAGGAAAGGTTAATTTATTGAAAAAAATTAAAGTACAAGTTTATTCATCCACATCAATACTGTCGCCTTCCCCGACATCAAAGTAGTCCCCGTCGGCTGCAGCGCACTTATGCCAGCGCTTGATCCAGTCACGGAAACCTTTCTGGAACACGGTTTTTGGTATGGCCTTCAGAGTGTGAAACGCGTTCTTTGAAGCGGTTTTTTGACTCGATCGAACAGGAAAAAGTCACACGGAGCCAGGTCAGGTAAATTTGCCGGCTGCTGGATGGTTATCGTGTTGTTTTTGGCCAAAAAGTCACGAATAAGATGAGCATTGTGCGATGGTGCATTATCGTGGTGCAAAATTCATGATTTGTTTTGCCACAACTGCGGTCTTTTTTGGCGAATTGCTTCACGTAAACGTTTCATAACATCCAAATAATACCGTTTATTGACCGTTTGACCATCTGGCAAAAATTTATGGTGAACTACACCATTGTAGTCCATGAAAACAGTGAGCATCGCCTTCTTATTTGACTGAAAACGACGTGGTTTCTTCGGTCTCGGTTCGTCTGGCGACCGCCATTCACTCGCCTGATGCCTGGTTTGCGTGTCATACTCGTATACCCATGTCTCATCGCCAGTAATGATGTCTTCGATGAATGATTCGTCGTTTTCGACCATTTCCAGCATGTCTTTCATGATAGTAACTCGGTCTCTTTTTTGCATGAAATTGAGTTCTTTCGGTAGCAACTTCGCAGCGACACGTCTCAAGCCCAATTCATTCTTCAAAATGTTCTAAGCGCATCTAATTGAAATGCCGACGTTCTCTGCTTTCTCTCTTATCGTCAATTTGCGATTTTTGACCAACATTTCTTTGATTTTTTTCAACGTTTTCTTCGGTAGTCGAACACGATGGCCGCCCGGTACGAGGGTCGTCTTCTACTTCGCCTTGGGCCCTCACAAATCGGTTAAACCACTTGTTTGCCTTATGATACGATAGAGCAGAGTCACTGTAACATTTCACCAACATTTTACGCGTATCGGCACAGTTGAAACCATTTTTCAAACAAAAATCAAAACTCGTTGCTCAATTTTTTTTTTCCATTGTGAAAATCGAAGACACAAAAAAAATTGTTGTAAACAAAACACTGTCACTTTACCAAATGTCAACGAGAGACGCTGATATTTTGCAGCCTTGTCATAGGCACATGTGCAAACTTACAAAAAAAAAAAATTTCAAAACGGACAGTTAAGTTCGGTTCACAGTGTGAATGAACCTTTCTTTTTGAATGGTCGGAAAATTAAATTTGAACTTTTGAGAGCTATGATTTGTCGTTGCGGTAACGAGTTACCCCAGTGTGGCATAAATGTTACTGTTCTTAATTGTAAACATCTCCATACTGTTGCAGCTATATTTTTACAAAAAATTACGTATATTTTTATCTATGAACATGAAAAGTTTAAAAATCCGATTTCCCACCTGAATCTTTTCAGCTGCAAAGGCATAGTTGAATAATGAATTTTAAACCTGAAATATAGATTTTAAGACCGGCAATACTTTTACAGTAGACATGGGTAACGCAGCAAAAATCGCTGCGTTGATACGCCAACTCAAACGCAGTTTACTGTTTCAGCGAAATGCGTTAACGCAAATGCGTCAGAGTAGTTTGAAATGCTACGATTCCTGTATCAACAAGAATTTAATTAACGCAGTGAGGGTTTGAATTGACCAACGTGTTGCGTTATGTGATTCATTTTTCGAATGCGGTGAATTTTGTGGTGGAATACTAATCGCAAATTTGCTTCACTTAGAAAAAATAAATTAAATTATATTTAAGTTTATATTTAGTATATTAAAACTTATATTCAAAACTCAAGATATATTAAACTTCAAGCATGCAGCCAAACTGTATTTCGCTTAAGATTTGTTGCGACCTCTCAAACAGATACATACCAGGGATGATATTTGGGGGCTTTTAGGGCTTTTGTGGGCCCTTTTTCATTTCAAAAGCCCGAGGCCCTTCTTATTCATTTTACGCCCTTTTGGAAAATTCTACTGAAAAAAAAATCTGAATTTTTTAAAAGAAAAGTTTATTGGTTAATGTATGTGATTTCATTATGCCAAAGAAAAATCGCCGAAAAAATAAAATAAAAATCCCCAAAACGAAAAGAATACAAAATTTTTACACAATAAAAACGAAATAATGTTATAAATTTTTTGAAAAAATGTTCCAAAATGCAATTCAGCGGCGTTGTTGTGCTTGACAAAAATAAAATGAAACAACCAATATCCGCCGTCACGGAGGGTATAATTTTTCGGGTATAATTTCCGTGATCAAGATTCAATATAAAATTATCAAAGTATAAAAGAACAGATTCGAGTAGTAAATTAATATTCCCCTAAAAAAATATCTGCAAAGATTTCATTAATTTTAGTTGTTTTTTGATGTAATTCATGAACAAGGGGTCATAAACATTATGTACGGATAAGGTCCAAATGGTGTTTTTTTATGATAAAATGATTTGCTCTTTTAAGGAATAATGTTTTTTACCTTCCGTACAAGGGCGAACCATTTAATCGTAACGAATTTGATATTTCTTAACTTTTCGGTAAACAAAAATTCTGGCGTTTTTTTATTTTTAATTTGGCAAAAATGCCCGATTTTTTTTTTGGTCCTAAATTCCAAGCATATTTTTCGTACCTTTTCCTTTTCAAGTATTTGCAAAAAAGATTTTCGTTTCGTAGTTTTTCGTAGAATTAAGCCTGATTTTGTATGGAAAATTTCGGGTTTTTTGTAATTTTTTTTCGTTTGTAATTTCTGGAAGCTATCTTTGATTTATTTCGTAAATAGAAATATCTGGAGAAAGAAAAAAATTATCTTTTAGCGATCATGAAAAGGTAAGACAACCGCGGGGGAGAGAGGTGGCGGATAGTCCTCGACCGATTTTAGTTAATTATTTGAAATTTTTAAAAAACATGATGATCGAGTGATAAAAATAAAAAAGAGCTATAATTACCATTTCACTAGCAGTCAATGTGAAGTATCAGTTAAAAACAGAAAGCGAATTGCATCCAAAAAAGTTGGTGATTTTTATATAAAAAAAAACCCTCAGCAAAAAGCGAAATTTCGTAAAAAAATGTGCAAAATTGTCCAATTTTTTCGGTGATTTTTCTTTTGAATTTCCCATTCATTTTTTATTTCATTGACCCCAATTTTTGATGAAAAATGTTGGGTGATTTTTCATTTCATTTCTTATGTTAATTTTTATTGTTTGTATTTTATGTAAAGGCGATATTTCCTATCGCCTTTAAAAATGTTCTCAGTAAAACAAGTTTTGTTATATACAGTCATTGTCCCATTAAGAGCATACTTTTCAGTAATTTCAACAAGTTTAGTTTATTTCCCTAGTTGAGTTAAGATGAAAAGAGTGATCCCTAGTCCCGCTTCATTAATTAGACTTCTTGCAAGACCTAACAGAGAGTCTGCATTAAATTGCTTATTCATTTCTGACATTCTACGACTATTTCAAGATGGAAATATCTGGTGTGTGGTTTTTGTGGAAAAGCTTTACAATTTTTATTTATCAAATTTAGGATTGACTTATCAGAATAATGTTTTTGTTAAAAATTTTCATGTAGAAACACTTTATCTATAGATTATTTTTATCGTCTTTTTAACTTTTACAAACAAAGCGTGAAATAAAATCTTTTTGAAAGAAAAACCTTAAACTATATCACTTTCACCTAAAATTTTTGATTTAAGATGGAAGTGATATCATTTAATCATTTAAATTACAGTTCTAAATGAGTCATTATCATCATCACCATCATCATACGTGGAGCGTGCATTTCCTGCCTTAAAATTGGTTAAAATTAGTAAAACTTTGGTTCAGTCGTAACCATCCACAGATCCACAGTTTGCTTTTTATTTTAGCCTTAAAAAATAAAAATCAAAACTTACCAGTTATTTAGAGCTCTAAAAATGTCGGTTAGATTTTGCTTTTTATTTTTGCCTTAACAAATAAAAAGCAGAAATAATTATTTGCTCAAAATTTTAGAAGTCAAAATATAATTATTATGGTTTGCTTTTTATTATAAAATGCATAATTGGTACCTATTAATGTTAAGCCGCCCTATTAATGTCAGATTGGCCCTATTTTTATATGAATTTTGGCCCTTTTGCAGTAAAGCCAATATCATCCCTGATACATACGCGTTCCTGGTATGCAAAACAAGTTCGAAGTTGGACTCTAATTTACATTCTGCTGTTTTGAGCGTTCGAACGGTCAAATACCTGGTTTGTCCTACCATGTGTGAGAACATGTGCTATCGTTTGTACCCCCCTAATGAAAAAACAAAAATAACAGTCAAACTTAACTGCTTAACTGCATCTTCCCCGCAACCCCTTGTCAATATTTATACAGAGAAATAGTGTTCGCTTTCAACTTTCTGTTTCTTTTGCTTTGAGCGCGTCATTTGCATGTATCTGCGCTATTGCGTCACTTTTATTAAAAGAAGTGCATCAACGCAATAACGCATTTGAGTGCTTCAACTCATTAACGCAACGCAGTGCTGCGTTACCCATGTCTATTTTACAGGCATCCCAGAATCGATTTTTTTTTTTTTAACATCTCAACATCTTAAAAAGAACACAAAAGTATGTAAAAATAATTTTATAAAGAAATCTTAAATATTAAGAAATTTATAAGCTTGAAAAGAGAACCGCACATGAGTTCGATATAATATAAAAATCAATTTACTACAGCATTTTTTTATTATATCATTTAGTTTATCTGCTCAAACCGGCATATTTAAGAATGGAAACATTCCATAGAATGTTAACAATAATCATTTTGTGTGCATATACAGTCATTTAATTAAGTTTTGAAAGTAGGTTCACCTACCTACTTGAATGCAACAAATGCAAGCGCCTTTTTTTATTTTTTGTGAGCGATTTTATTTGTGATTATTGTCACTCCGATATTTATATTTGCAACGAATAATCATACTATCTTTGAAATGTATTTTTTTTTTTGCTACTAATAAAGCCATTCATATATTCTATTGAAGTTAACGATCAGTTTTTTTAATTTTAACGCGTGTGTGTGTGTGTATTGAGAATCAGATAGTTTTACGAGATTTTATTAAGTTCTTATCCAGAATACCTTTACTAAGCATATGAAGTCGAAAACAAAAAAAATTAAAGTTCCTGGTCTTTAAACCAACATTTTGTAAATGTTACACATCACCCCACCAATTAGAAGAAACCCAAAAACCCATATTGGAAATTTTTGTCTTATTTCATCCATTTCTTAAAATAAATAATAGCCATGAAAACACTCACATCAAATTGGTTCTTTTGCAAAGAACTTCAACCCACTTCAGCCTATATACATAAAAATTCAGAACATTTAGATGGGATCTACATGGAAAAATAAAGTCTACGCAAACATTTGTTAAATGGTTTATTATTAAATCTCCCTTCGAAATTTTTTGTTTGATTGTTCTGTGTAGGCTTTACGTTTTTAGATATTTTTAAAAAATTTATTTTAATACAAAAGTTAAAGTGATGGAATGGAGAAACTGTTTCATTAATTTTTAACATATTTAAATTTAAGATTGACTGTAGATTTTTTGAGGTTTTCAGCTGACATAAAATGCAAAATTGTGATGTAATATCTTAACATGGAATTTTTCACATGACATACAAAAAACAAACAGAATATATGAAGTAAATAAATTTTCTAAATTCAGGCATGGAAGTATAAATTACAACTTCGAACTAAAAATCACGAAAACCGAGTTCATGACATTTTGTAGCAAATTAAAATCATTTTCTTTGCACTTCAATTGAAAACCTCAGAATGGAAAAGATTTAAAAAAAAAATTACATTTTCAAATTTTCAACATTACACACAAAAACCATAATTCTAGAAAATTGTACAAGGTTAAAAAATTTACTTTAAAGCATGCTCACACGTTTTCTATAGAAAAGTAAGCAGAGACAATAATAACAGAAAACAATATACAATCTAAAATTCGGAAAATGTAATGAAATTACAATAACAAATTCCCAAAGTACCAGCAACACACAAATATAAACAAATGCACAAGAACAGAGTCACTTTCACAGAGCATAGAATGGGCGCCCTTTTGAAAATCAATTCACTGGAACATAATATTTTACATATTATGTTAATAAATATGTATATAAATGCATAAATCAAATGCGGGCACAGCGGAATTTGTAAACTTTTTTCATAAAGATTTTATCTTAGCACATAAACCTGAGATATCAATAAAAAACTAGTAAGCAATGGAGCTTCGGCAGGGTAGAGGCTAAAATACCCCCGCGGCCGTTTATAACTATATTCGAAGTCTTTAGTCGTCTTTAATATGTTGACGTATAATCTAAAGAAATATATATGCCATACTCATAATTAAATTTAGTGCAACATGGAGTAGTTCGCTACCACATGTTTTTTGTCAGGTCTCAGTTCTTTTAATACATATTTAAGGTAAGGACTAATGGGCCAACAGAACTTTAAAGCATATATCAAACAAAGTTCTTATATTTTGGTTAGTAAGCAAACTCAATCTCCTGTTTTGAGAATGAGTCTTGTCGTTGGGGTCGTTGTTGTCGGGGTCACGATTGATAATATCTCCATACTGTTGCAGTTGTATTTTACCTAAAACTACGTATAGTTTTGTCTATGACCAGGAAAGTTTAAGAAACCAATTTTCCATCTGAAACTTTTCAGCTGTAAGGGCATAGTTTAAGGACAATTTTAAACCTGAAGAATAGTTTTTAAAGAACATTTCTACTCCTCTTTTCTAGTGAAGCTCACATTTTACATGTTGCTTGGAACAGATAATTACAACTTCTCTGCAAAATATAATTAACATGGAGCAGATATTTATCGAGATTAAGAATACAAATTATAGTTACACGCCCCTTGTTTAATCCAGCCCACACTTCTATATAACGGACTACCATTATTCTAAAGAATGTATGTACAAAATTTAGTGGAAGTTGAACAAACGGTATAAATTTGGCTAAAGTAAGAAAAATGTTATAGAAGGAGTTTGAATAAAATTAAAGCAGCATATACTCCATTTCTTATCCCACCTACTTTTCTGGACTACAGGCTGCACATTATTCCAAAAACTATTGGGGAAATTTGATTGATGTCGGACAAACCCAGAAGAAGTTCGTTTAAAAAGTAAAGTGTCACGCCCCTGTCTAGTCCCGCCCAATTTTCTAGAACACAAACTACTCATTATAATAATAAAAAAAAAACTAAGTGAATAATTTGGTTCAAGTCGGAAAATCGGTATAGGCGTTAGGATTACATTAAATTGCAACTCCTTCCTAATCCCGACAACTTTTTTCAGTTCATAATTGCTCATTATGCTAAAGAATATATCGGTGATTCCATATCAAAAAACCCACGTTTCTGACATCACTAATTTTGGAACTCTCTGGGTTGATAGTTCTCCTGAAACATTATATCTGCATACTTCTTTTTTTTTTATTTTTATATCTTTTTAAAAGATATACACTGTAAAAAATTGGAAAATATCTCTAAAATTACAATTAGTGCACATATTCAAACAGCTGTAACTTCGAAACCGTTCATCGTACAGAAAACAACATGTAAATATTTCAGAGACCTTGAATGGGTCTTTCTTGTGTCATTTTTTTGGACTGTTTTTATGAAAATTTTTTA